>CM035625.1:15530341-16737841 GCA_020496765.1 Gossypium stocksii | reverse complement strand
GGTAATTACGTGGAATTTGGCTTTCAATTAAATTTTACAAGCCTTTATCAAATGTTTTAATAAGAGATATGAATTTAAATGACCTCTGAATGGTCCCTTAGTATAAATAAGTGAATTTTAAAAAGCTAAAGAGAGAGAAACATTAGAATAGAATAGTGAATAGATTTAGATAGATTTTTCTGCTAAGTTTTCTAGATTGAGAATTTCTTTTGTAAGTTTCCTTTTGTTATTGTAATTTTCTCTTTAATTTCTAGTTGTAAACTCCTTTATTAAGTAAGATAGTCTTAGTTTCCACCATTTTCTTTGTCAATTTGCTGATGATAATTGTCAGCATTGGAATTGAAGTCTGATCAACGGCACATTAAGCTCTAAAGCTTGAATTTATCACCAATTGGTAAACATTTCTCAATCTCTTATACTTACCCTTTCATTTAATTGTGTTAAATTGAATGGGGAAGTGTTTAGATGTTGAAATTTATATGGATATGGACTAATTTGTAAGGTGATTGGTTGGTTCTATTACTCTTGATGTGATTTTGTGCTTAATGTTAGTGTTAATGCATTGTTTTGCTTAAATTGGTGTTATTATTAACTTGAGCTACACAACTTCAGGGGAAATCGAGATAAGTTAGGCTGAGAGGACACCTTATCATGTTTATATCAATTTAATAAGGTTTAGTAACTGAGTTTAGTCATTTGAGACTGAGAGGAGAGAATGATTAGGTTAGAATTGTGCATTAAATTGACTTATTAGGTTAGAATTGTGCATTAAATTGACTTAGGTATAGTTGCATCGGTAGTAAGTGAGGAAACCAATCATTATTTTGTTGGCCACTAGTAATCAACTTATTGATTCCATTAATTTATAATTCTTAGCTTGCTAAAATCACTCTTCTTAAGTGCTTGCCATAATGATTCTAAGATTAAGTAGATTGATAGACTTCTAATAGCATAAATTGCATTTAGTTTCAAATTCAAGCAACCTCTTCTTTGTTTTGTGTTTCATTGTATACAAATATTATAACTTGATGTATATACTTGCAATAATTGCTTTACTTGTTTGATATTTTATTTGTTTTTCGTGCACGTACCACAATGGCCACTATTGCAACAATTAAGAAAACATGAGTTCAAGTACATTTAAACGTGTTTTTCTCCAAATTAAGGGTTGAAGGGATTATTGGTAAAAGTAGACATTGTATTAAAAAAGAATGTGACTCAAATTGGTTTTTACTTAGGCTTGATGGCCATTGGCCTTGAATAATTGATAGATTGGTCATGACTCAGTTTTAACATGTCATAGCCTAAATTTAATTTAATCCAAATCAATAGTTTGTTGTTATTGTTTAGGGCTGATTAAATTGGTATCATTCATTAACTGGATTTCAATGTAAAAAATTACCAATTGCTCATTAAAATAATAAATATTATTTTGAAAGTATTTATTGATGGAAAGTATAGATTGCAAATTAATATAAGCACTATTCAAATTAAAAGTGATGATTTATCATCCAATGAATACATTTCCATGGGACACGTTTCTCCCAAGGAGTATGTCCAATATAAAGGGTTGTGGCTCTTCAAATTGTATTCATTTAGTGCATATAAATAGAGGCATTATGGTGCTCACAAATATACAATTACAATCAATCTTATTTTCAAAAATAAGAGTAAGAGTTAGAGAATTCCTCGATTTTGCTAATCAAAGGAAATTCAAAACTTTGTTGTATCTCGAGAGGACCTTTATTTTAACCCTTTAGCAACTTTATGTGGGGGAAAATAGTTCTCTTTGAAAAGCGTCATTCGTGCCTCGATGTTTACTATTTATTTCCATACAAGTCTCCGATTCTATCATCTCCACTCAAATTTTCCAACAATCAAAGAGAACTATTTTTGGAGATGGCGACGGAGGCTAACACCACATTCAAAGTGATGAACCAAGAGTTTGTGAAACTTGACCGATTTGATGGTTCAAACTTCAATCATTGGAAGGATAAGATGTTGTTCCTTCTTACTGTCTTAAATGTGGCATATGTTCTGGATCCAAACCTACAACCCGTGGAGGATCCCACCCCCAATGCAAATTCTGAGAAAATTGCAAAAGTGGCTAAACTCAAGAAGAAGTGAAAAAAAGACAATTTCTGTAACACCCCGTTACCCCAAACCATCATCAGACTAGGGTTATGAAGCATTACCGGACCTAATGGACAAATTACAATTGATATATAAATAATGATCAAACATAATATAAAATAATCATAAAGTCCCTTAGATGGATCCTTGAGGCCTAAAATACGTATTAAGAGTGGATCGGGACTTATACGAGTACTCCAAAAATTTTTTGAAAAATTTTAAAATTTTTCTCAAGTACAGGGCTCACCGCCTGTGTGAATAGGGGATACGCCTGTGTGACCCCTTTGACATGCCCATGTTGTTGAAACGTGTGGCTCAACACGACCAAGATATTCTGGGATACGTCTATGTCCCTTACCCGTGTAACTCTCTGACATCTACTTCATGAACAAATGGATTTCACACGGCCAAGCCATATGCCCGTGTGCTTAGCCCATGTGGATTTATTTTCAAATCGAATCTAGTGCAGTTTTCACACGGCCTTGATACATGCCCGTGCTCAAGCCCATGTGGGTCACACAACCAGCCACACGCCCTTGTGCAAGGCCGTGTGCCAAAACCTGAACATTTTGTTTCTTATTTCTAAAGTGCAGGGGACACACGGCCAGACCACACGCCCATGTGCGAGCCCTGTGTCTCACACGATCTGGCCACACGCCAGTGTGCCAGGCTATGTGGACTCCAAATTGAGCCTTAAATACTAACCTAGCTGCCCTGCAAATTTTAAACTGAAACTAATTTGCAACCAATCTATCAATCAACACACTTACACATTCAAACATACCTAAATATGCCCTAAACATTGACTTATGAATTTACTCAATGAATTTTTATAATATCATTCAAAATTCAACTTATATTTCATTCATTCATTTCAAATTTAACACTTAGCATGCCAAACATTTCATTTATATTTCATACTATTCATCAAACTCCAACTTAAGTGTTATATACTATCTTTACATCTAAAATACAAAACATATACAAGTGACCAAGACAAAACCTAGTACATGCCACATTTACCAAAAGATAGATTACATCACCAAAATGGAGCTGAGGTCGGGATTGACTCGAATGCTGAATCGAACTTTAATTTCTACTAACCTGCGTACGAAAAACAACCGTACACTGAGTATGGATATACTCAGTAGTATTACTATAATTCAAATTATAAATATCCAAATAAATTTCACATTTATATAACCTTACATCAGATGAACACATATAGTACCAATTCACACCTTATTTTTCATATAATATCCATAGCAATTCAATTTAACTAATTATCAATTCAATATCATAAACATCACATTTAAGTACTAATAGCCTTTAGAACATTTGGTTCATTAATTTAATCTCATTTCACAATTCATATCATTTTGCATTTTATTTTCACAAAATATTTCTTATTTCTATTCAATTTTGTCTTCTCACCTTATTTACCCCTATTAACAAGACTCAGACCTTGGAGGATACACGGATCCAACCAAACACACCACAATGGCACCCAGTGCCTCATCGAATAGTTCGAAGCAAATAAAGTGACACCCAGTGTCTCATCGGCCTAGCCGAAGAAAGTTGGTACCTAGTACCTCATAGAAACTATCCGAAGAAATATAGTGACACCCAGTGTCTCATCAACTCAAGGTCGAAGAATCCCTAAACAGTTCCAATCCTATGGCATGCCAACTATATCCAACTTAACCCGACTAGTTAATAGGGTACCGGATCACTTTCTCTATTTCAATCAATATTCACATCAATTCCACTTTGATCACAATTTCTCATATATTTTCCAACTCAATCATTTTTCATTTCAAATCTACTTTCTTATTTTCGAATCAATACACATTTCACATACTAATTGCAAATAACATTCATTGCTCAATTCAATTCCCATTCATATAAAAAATTATGCTTACCTCACATTTTTTTTCTTGGCATATACATATATTAAAATCTAGCATTTAATATAAATTAATTTGAGTTATAGTAATACAAACCATAAATCTTTCGTTTTAGTCCTCGATAGCTTTCTCCTTCCCTTTCAATGCTGATGCCTCGTTTTTTTTGTTAGCTATGAAAAAAATAATAATTTACATTATTAATTATAGCACTAATTCACAATAATTTATTAAATTTCTTTTCAATTTATACTCTAATTCCCATTTGATCATAATTACTCATTTACTTTTCTAACTAAATTCACACTTCATTTCTACTTAATATTTTGCCATATTCAACTTGACTATTCAATATTCATAATAAAACCCTAATTTCAAACTTCTTTCAATTTAATCCCCACTATATAAAACTTATACCTTACTTTACAATTTAATCCTATAATCAACTCTAATCAATAATTCTATCAATTAAATCCTTAATTCAAACATTTGTCCAACATGAACTATACTCATAAACCTAAAAACTTCCAAAACCTCCACTTAATTCCATCAAAACTTAGTTCTAAAGCTTCTAAAACATCAAAATTAAGAGAAAAGGGCTTAATTGACTTACCAAATTGAACTTCAAGCTTTAAAAACCCTATTTCCCCTTTTTCTTCTTTCTTTCTCTTTTCTTCTTCTATTTTGTTCACTTTCTGTTTCTCTATTCTCTCTTTTTCTTCTTTTCTTTGTTTTATTTCTTTATTTAATTTATGTTTTATTTATTATTTACTTTATACTTAATTAATTAATAATTATAAAATATCTATTTAATAAAAAATGTATATATTACAAGTACATATATTTACACATGTATTATCTCATCATCATACATTTGTCATATTTTTGATCTATTTCATAATATAATAATAATATCTATTTACTTAATTAAAAAGTAATTAAATAAATTTATTACAAATGTATATATTTAATTTATTACACATGTACTAAATTTTTACCATACACATATCACTTTATGGATTAATTGCTAATTTAATCTGTTGGCTTTTCACTATTTTAAAATTAAACTTTTATACCCTATTCAATTTAGTCTTTTTTACTAATTATTTCTAATTAAATTAAATTCACTTAACCAAAACCTAATTAGACTCTTTACTAACTTCGTAATTATTTTTATTAAATATTTACTAACTCGATTTACTAAGACGAAGGCCCTATAGTTCACTTTTTCGGTGCCCGTGAATTTGGGTCATTACAATTTCACATGTCGAGGACACATCCTCAACACCTTGTCTGATTGATTGTATGATCTTTACATGTCGATGCAATCCTTAGTGGAAATATGGAAAGCTGTTGAAGACAAATACAACACCGAGCGACAAGGTACTGATAAATTTTTAATGATAAAGTATTTCAAATTCAAAATGCTTGATAGTATCCTGATCATGGATCAACTCCATGAATTACAAGTCCTTGTAAGTAGGCTTCGTGACTTGAAAGTTGTTATTCTAGAATTGTTACAAGTCGGGGCTATCATCTCGAAGTTACTCTCGTCTTGGAACAATTATTGGAAGAAACTTCTGTATATGGCAGAAGACTTCACTGTGGAGAAAATACTTAGACATTTGTGTATTGAAGAGGAAACTCAAAAGCATGATGCAGTGTATCTTCCCCAAAATTCTAAAGTGAACCATGTAAGCGAGTCCAAGAACTCTCAAAATGGTAAGCGAAAGGCCACATCTGAGACCAAGGACGTGCAAGAAAAGAAGAAAAAAAACTCACAATTGTTATAATTGCAATAAGAAAGGGCACTATATTAAGGATTGCAGACTTCTTAAAAAGAAGCAAGATGCCACAACTTCCAAAGCCAATATGGTGGAGGGCATGGACTTAGTAGCCATGGTTGCGGAAGGGATCAAAAATTTGGAGCTTGGTCGATGCAATCCTTAGTGGAAATATGGAAAGCTGTTGAAGACAAATACAACACCGAGCGACAAGGTACTGATAAATTTTTAATGATAAAGTATTTCAAATTCAAAATGCTTGATAGTATCCTGATCATGGATCAACTCCATGAATTACAAGTCCTTGTAAGTAGGCTTCGTGACTTGAAAGTTGTTATTCTAGAATTGTTACAAGTCGGGGCTATCATCTCGAAGTTACTCTCGTCTTGGAACAATTATTGGAAGAAACTTCTGTATATGGCAGAAGACTTCACTGTGGAGAAAATACTTAGACATTTGTGTATTGAAGAGGAAACTCAAAAGCATGATGCAGTGTATCTTCCCCAAAATTCTAAAGTGAACCATGTAAGCGAGTCCAAGAACTCTCAAAATGGTAAGCGAAAGGCCACATCTGAGACCAAGGACGTGCAAGAAAAGAAGAAAAAAAACTCACAATTGTTATAATTGCAATAAGAAAGGGCACTATATTAAGGATTGCAGACTTCTTAAAAAGAAGCAAGATGCCACAACTTCCAAAGCCAATATGGTGGAGGGCATGGACTTAGTAGCCATGGTTGCGGAAGGGATCAAAAATTTGGAGCTTGGTCGATGCAATCCTTAGTGGAAATATGGAAAGCTGTTGAAGACAAATACAACACCGAGCGACAAGGTACTGATAAATTTTTAATGATAAAGTATTTCAAATTCAAAATGCTTGATAGTATCCTGATCATGGATCAACTCCATGAATTACAAGTCCTTGTAAGTAGGCTTCGTGACTTGAAAGTTGTTATTCTAGAATTGTTACAAGTCGGGGCTATCATCTCGAAGTTACTCTCGTCTTGGAACAATTATTGGAAGAAACTTCTGTATATGGCAGAAGACTTCACTGTGGAGAAAATACTTAGACATTTGTGTATTGAAGAGGAAACTCAAAAGCATGATGCAGTGTATCTTCCCCAAAATTCTAAAGTGAACCATGTAAGCGAGTCCAAGAACTCTCAAAATGGTAAGCGAAAGGCCACATCTGAGACCAAGGACGTGCAAGAAAAGAAGAAAAAAAACTCACAATTGTTATAATTGCAATAAGAAAGGGCACTATATTAAGGATTGCAGACTTCTTAAAAAGAAGCAAGATGCCACAACTTCCAAAGCCAATATGGTGGAGGGCATGGACTTAGTAGCCATGGTTGCGGAAGGGATCAAAAATTTGGAGCTTGGTATGATTACTTAACTCAACATAGCCATGACTAATAAGTCCTGTAACTGGTGGCTCGACTCTGGAGCTATTGTCCATATGTGTAATGACCGACAATAATTCAAGAGTTATGAACTAGTGGCAAATCGTGAAGTGCTTATGGGAAACTATCAATAGGTTAAGGTGCTCGGTCAAGGGACAGTGGAACTCAACTTCACATTTGGGAAGAAATTGACTTTGACTAATGTGTTGTATGTTCCTGATGTGAGAAAGAATAAGTATTCTATGTAACAAGGGGTTCAAGATTATCTTGGAATCCGATAAGTTTATCTTGCTTAAGAGTGATATATATGTAGGAAAGGGATATTATAATGAGGGTATGTTCAAGTTGAGCATTGATATGAGTAAAGTTAATTCTTCTACTTATATTGTTGAATCTTATCCTTTGTGGTATGAGTGTTTAGCACATTGTAGTTTTAAAACTTTACAATATACGCAAAAGAATGGTTATATAAGTCTAAGTAATGATGAGTTTGAGGATAAATGTGAAATTTGTATTCAATTAAAAATTACCAAGAAGTTGTTTCCTAATAAGTGTGGAAGGAATTCACAAGTGTTAGATTTAATTCATTTGGATGTTTGTGAATTAAATGGAACACTAACAAGAGGTGGAAACGATATTTTATCAATTTTATAGATGACTTCTCTAGATTTACTTATGTGTATCTCATAAGAAGTAAATACAAGGCTTTTGATATGTTTAAACTTTTTAAAAATGAGGTTGAAAATTTGTTTACTAAGAAAATCAAAGTGCTTTGTAGTGATAGAGATGGTTGATATTTTTCAAATGAATTTAATATATTTTGTGAGGAACAAGGTGTGGTACATGAGTGTTCCACGCCTTATACTCTGCAATAAAATGGTTTGACAGAAAGAAAGAACCGTACTTTAGTAGATATAGTTAACTCGATTTTGTTAAATGCTAAACTTCCATATAATCTATGGGGTGAAACATTATTGACTGCGTGTTATATTCTTAATAGAGTACCATCAAGAAAATTCAAAGTATCTCCATATGAGTTATGGAAGGGTCGGGTGCCAAAATTAGATTATTTCAAAGTGTGGGGGTGTTTGTCTTACTATAGAGTTCCCAACCAACAGAAAATAAAGTTAGGTCTAATAGCCATTAAGGGTGCATTTGTTGGATATGCCCAATGTAACACCCCTTAACCCCACACCGTCGCCAGAACAGGGTCACGAGGTATTACCAGAACCATACACTAACTTACGAAATAAAAACGAGGCATAAATTTGAGTTTCAATCAAAAACCCTCTAATTACCATCAAAAAATTCTTAATATAGGCCTACGGGACCCAAAATAAGTTTAGAAATTGATTCGGGATCAAACCGAGAACTTTAAAAATTTTTCTTGGAAAATAGGGGCACATGGCCGTGTGGCTTGGGACATGCCCGTGTGGACAGCCCGTGTGGAATCACATGGCCGTGGGGCCAGGCCGTGGGCAGTCCTGACTTGCCACACACGGCCGTGTGACTAGCCCGTGGAAGAATCTGTTTCTCCCACACGGCCAGGGCACACACCCATGTGATTTGGCCGTGTGAAAACTGCATGTTTCATCATTTTTAAGCTATTTTTACCCACTAAACATACCAAATACATACCCAATTAATTGACTTATAAATGACAATAAAAAATCATTCAAATTAATTTCAAACTTAGCAAAAACTCATTCGTTCACTCATAAAACTTCTTAAGGTTTATAAACCATATTTATAATCAAAATATTTCACATTTACAAGTAACAAATACTAAACCTAGTACATGCCACATTACCAAAAGATAAGTACATCACCACAAATTTGAGCTGAGATCGAGATTGACTTGGATGCTTGACGAAACCTCAACTTTACCTAACCTGTGCACGGAAAACAACCGTACGCTGAGTATTGGAAATACTCAGTGGTATTATCATAATTCAAATTTTATCAACAACAACAATATACCAAGTCATATACAAATCATACACATAGTTATATATCAAACTACCTTATAACCATATTTGGTTCACCATTCCTTCATTCATATACAAATATTCGACTCAGATTTCAAATTAAACAATTCATGAATCTTTAGTCTACCATTCATTCACACATATACATAATCAATAATAATCTTTTAAGAACCTTGGTTCATGTATTCAATTTCATAACACAATTCTATTTCCCATTCTATATCACATTAACATTTTCACTCTTCATTCAATAATTCAAATGAACAATTTCGATTGATTTTATCATTTCACTTAATTACCCCTATTAACATGACTCGGACTTTGGCGGATATACGGATCCAACCAAACACACCATATTGGCACCCAGTGCCTCATCGGATAGTTCGAAGCAAAGTTGACACCCAGTGTCTCATCAGCCTAGCCGAAGTAAGGTGGTACCCAGTACCTCATCGAATCTATCCGAAGTAATATGACACTCCAAGTGTCTCATCGACTCGAGGTCGAAGTAACCCTGAACACTTCCAATCCTATGGCATGCCAACTATATCCAATAAGCCCGACTAGTTAATAGGGTATCGAAAACATATATCAATTTCAATCACTTCCTCTTATTTTCAATCAAATTCACATCATTTGCTCTTTGGCCACATTTTCTCACATAATTTTCAATTCAAGCATAACTTCCATTCTCAATTGATCAAAATCATTTCCATCAATTCAATCACATTAATAACTCAATCTCATTTGCATACTAACATTGCTCAATTCAATCATATAATTCAATCTCACTTGCATATTTTTGCTCATCAAATAAATCTAATACACATTCAATCCAACATCAATATTTACCCCACATTCAATTTCCATACACATATATTAAATAAATTAAACACATAATAAAAAAATAAAAAAATAATTTAAATTACGATAATACAAACTGATATTTTCCCGAGCTACTCCTCGACCACTTTTTCTTTTCCCTTCGTATTCAATGGCTCGGTTTCTTTGTTGGCTACGAAGATTAGCATAATTATAATCAATTAACTATGCACATAATTCATACAAATTTCTAAGTTTCTATACAACTTTTCTCATAATACCGAATTTGTCCTAACTAACTTCATCTTCTCCCTTTTAACAATTCATATAATTTTCTTATTCAATTTCCATCAAAACTTTCATATAACTATCAAATTTTCATCAATTTTTTATAATTTCGAATTTCTTTCAAATTAGTCCCTAAAACTCAAAACTTATACCCTATTTTACAATTAAGTCCTTAAATCAATTCTAATCAATAACTTTATCAAATTAATTCTCAATTTCATCATTTCCTCAACATGAACCCTACTCAAATACCTATCAACTTCCAATATCTTCACAAAAACTCAAAAGTACACAACTCTAAAGTCGCAAAAACATCAAAATTACAAAGAAATTGACTTAATTGACTTACCAAATTAATTCTCAAGCTTTAATCCTTCAATTTTCCCTTTTTCCTTCTTTCTTTCCTTTTCACGTTTTCTCTGTAACTTTTCTATTCTTTTTCTTTTGTTTTCTTTATTTTATTGACCTTTATTTCATTTACTAATTTTAATTACTAAAATATCTAATTAAAAACAAATAAAATTAATACACATGTATCATC
Organism: Gossypium stocksii; assembly: GCA_020496765.1. Classification (NCBI taxonomy): domain Eukaryota; kingdom Viridiplantae; phylum Streptophyta; class Magnoliopsida; order Malvales; family Malvaceae; genus Gossypium; species Gossypium stocksii. Next base: position 16,726,984 of record CM035625.1, on the reverse strand, counting down.
CATCACCATACATTTGTCTCTATCATAATTAATCAACAAAAATTATAATATCACATATTTAATATTAATTATAACAAATAAATAAATAAATAAATAAATATCCTTTACTTAATAATTAAGCAAATACATATATAACATACATTTGTACCAATAAAATTAATACACATGTATTTTATCCATCATTCACACATGTCACTTTTATGGTCTAATTACTAATTTAATCCTTTAATATTTTTCTATTGTATAATTAAACTTTTGCATTCTATTCGATTTAGTCCTTTCTACTAATTATTTCTAATTAAACTAAATTCACTTCACCAAAATCTAATTCAACTTATAACTAATTTCATAAATATTTTTAATAAATACTTACGGACTTATTTTCCTAAGACGGAGGCCCTACGACTCATTTTTCCAGTGCTCGTGAAATTTTGGGTCGTTACATTTCTCTCCCCCTAAAAAAATTTCGTCCTCGAAATTTACCTGAGAATAGATGGGGGTACTGAGTTCTCATCGTTTCCTCCGATTCCCAAGTTGCTTCTTCCATTTTATGACTTCTCCATAGCACTTTCACTAAAGAAACTCGCTTATTTCTCAATTCTTTTACCTCTCGGGCTAGAATCTCAATTGGTTCTTCTTCGTAAGTCAAATCAGATCGAATTTCAATATCTTCAATAGGAATAAGATGAGAAGGATCTGATCTATAACGTCGAAGCATAGAAACATGGAAAACATCGTGTATCTTCTGTAACTCCTGAGGTAAAGCTAACTTATAAGCTACCGGTCCAATTCTCTCCACTATTTCATATGGCCCAATATATCGAAGACTTAATTTACCTTTCCGGCCAAATCTCAACACTTTCTTCCATGGAGAAACTTTAAGAAATACTTTGTCCCCAACCGAGTACTCAATATCCCTTCGTTTCAAATCAGCATATGATTTCTGTCTATCAAAAGCTGCTTTTAATCTTCCTTGAATCTTCTTGACTGTTTCCTCGGTCTCTTGAATCAATTCCGACCCAATCACTTTTCTTTCATTCAATTCTGTCCAACACACAGGTGATCGACATCTTCGACCATACAGTGCTTCATACGGAGCCATTTGAATACTTGATTGGAAACTATTATTATATACAAATTCAGCTAAAGGCAAATAACGTTCCTAACCTGATTCAAATTCAATGATACAAGCTCGAAGCATATCTTCTAAAATCTGGATTACCCGTTCAGATTGTCTATCAGTCTGCGGATGGAATGCTGTACTGAAATTAAGCCGTGTACCCAACGACTCATGTAACTGTCTCCAAAATCTTGATGTGAACCGAAGATCTCGATCTGAAATTATCGATGACGGAATACCATGTAATCTAACAATTTTTCGGATGTATACCTCAGCAAGTTTTTGCAATGACCAATCTGTTCTGACTGCTACAAAATGGGCTGACTTGGTAAGTCTATCAACTATCACCCAAACTGAATTCTTCTTACTTGCTGACAACGGTAATCCCGAAATAAAATCCATTGTGATGTGATCCCATTTCCATTCAGGAATACTGATAGGCTGAAGTAAACCTGTCGATACCTGATGTTCTGCCTTTACTCGCTGACATACAAGACATTTTCCAACATATTCAACTATGTCTCTTTTCATTCCAGGCCACCAATACAAACGCGTAAATTACGATACATTTTTGTACTTCCCGGGTGTAAAGCAAATGAACTATCATGTGCCTCTCGGAGTATTTCAGATTTAGCTGGAACACATACTCGATCTCGGTACCTCAAACATCCATGAGTATCAATGCTGAAATTTTCTACTGTACCACTCTGTATCATCTCTCTTTTCTTCATCAATTTATCATCTTCCAACTGAGCTGCTCTAATCTGATCAAACATTATCGGCTTTACTCTCAACTCGGCTAACAGACTCCCATCATTATTGATACTGAGCTGTGCAAACATTGCTCTCAACTCAATTGCAGCTTTTCTACTCAATGCATCAGCTACTATATTAGCTTTTCCCGGATGGTAGTCTATAACACAATCATAGTCTTTCAGAAGTTCAATCCACCGTCTCTGTCTCAAATTTAATTCTTTTTGGGAAAGAAGATACTTCAAACTTTTATGATCTGTATAAATGTAGCATTTTTCACCATAAAGGTAATGTCTCCAAATCTTCAAAGCAAAAATCACAGCCGCAAGCTCCAAGTCATGAGTCGGATAATTATGCTCATGTGGTTTCAACTGACGAGATGCATAAGCTATTACTTTCCCATCTTGCATTAGTACACAACCTAAACCACTCAATGAGGCATCACTATAAACAATAAAATCTTTCCCCGACTCTGGTAAAGTCAAAACTGGTGCTTCTGTTAACATTTGCTTCAACTTCTCAAAACTTTTCTGACATTGATCATCCCAAATAAAAGAAACATTCTTCTGTAGCAATTTAGTCATAGGCAAGGCTATTTTTGAAAATCCATTCACAAATCTTCTATAATACCCAGCCAAACCAAGAAAACTACATACCTCTGATATATTCTTCGGAGCTTTCCACTGAACTATGGCTTCTATCTTTTTCGGATCAACTCTGATTCCATCTGCTGATACCACATGTCCCAAAAATACAACTTCTGATAACCAGAATTCACATTTACTCAATTTCCCATACAATCATTTTTCTCGCAAAATCTGTAGCACTATTCTGAGATGCTGATCATGCTCCGCCTCTGTCTTCAAATAAACTAATATGTCATCAATGAAAACTACAACAAATTGATCTAAATATGGCTGAAATATGCGGTTCATCAGATCCATGAAAGCAGCTGGGGCATTAGTCAATCCGAATGGCATTACTAAAAATTCATAATGGCCATACCTTGTACGAAAAGCTGTCTTTGGCACATCACATTCCTTTACTTTCAACTAATAGTAGACGGATCTTAAATCAATCTTTGAAAACACTGAACCTCCTTTCAGCTGATCAAATAAATCATCAATGCGAGGAAGTGGATATTTGTTCTTGATTGTCACCTTATTCAACTGTCTATAGTCAATACAAAGTCGCATCGAACCGTCTTTCTTTTTAACAAATAATACTGGAGCTCTCCATGGTGAAATACTCGGTCGAATAAAACCACGATCTAACAAATCTTGCAACTGTATCTTTAACTCTTTCAGTTCTGTAGGTGACATACGGTATGGAGAAATAGAAATTGGAGCAGTGCCCGGATAAATCTCTATAGCAAACTCAACTTCTCTGTCTGGTGGCAAACCCGGTAATTCTTCAGGAAATACATCAGGAAACTCGCACACTGTCCGAATTTTACTACATTGACTTCCAACTGAATCTGAATTGATAACATAAGCCAAATATGCTGTACAACCCTGCTGTAACAACTTATTAGCCTTAATTACTGAAATAATACGCGTTGGCCCACTGTTTCGAATACCTTTCACCTCAATACTGTCTCCATCAATAGTTTGAATACTAAACTTCTTTTCATAGCAATCTAAAATTACACCATGTTCAGACAACCAATCCATACCCAATATTACATCAAAATCTCTAAATGGCATAATCAATAAATCGACCGGAAAAGTTCTATTCTGAATTTTCAACGGGCATCTCGGACATATTTGATTCACTAACACCGTTTGTCCTAACGGACTTGACACCTCTATTGACATTCTAGATATCACAGGGTCTAATTTCCTCAACTCAACTAGCTTCGCATTAATATATGAATGCGAAGATCCAGGATTAATTAAAGCATAAACAGGCTCAAAATATAATAAGAATATACCTGTTACAACATCATGTGCATCACCTTCTTCTCGGGTTCGAACCACATATGCTCTAGCCGGAATTCTAGCCTCCGACTGCTGTGTAACAACATCACTATTTCTTCTAGTACCGCCTCCTCGAGATACTGAACCACCTCTACTTGATCCTCTACCTCTAGCAATAGATGCTGATCTCTGTGATGTCACGGGTGCAATACTGTCAGCTTTAGGACAATCTCTAATAAAATGGTCTTTAGATCCACATCGAAAACAGCCTTCAACTAATTTCCAGCATTCACCCCTATGTTTCTTTCCGCAATGTTCACAATCTGGAATAGCAATATCTCTGGATGGACCTCTTACACTACCGGTTGACACTGTAGTTTGTTTTCCTTGACTCTTTCCTCCTCTATCAGATCTGAAACTAGATCTCCAACCACCTCGAGAATCTCTGGATCTCTTCGGTAAAGGATTCGAGCTTGTAGTTCCCACACGTTTTCCAACTGGTTTAGAAGGTTCAGACTTTTTATCAAGCCCCAAGACTTGTTCTATCATCTTAGCCCGCTCAATTAAGTCAACAAATTTAGTGATTCGCTGAGATACCAATAGTACTTTTATTTCATCTCTTAATCCCCTTAAGAATCTTTTACAACTGTTAGCTTCAGTCGGTACAAACTCAAATACATATCTACTAAGTCTTGAGAATTCTCGTTCATAGTCCACTACTGTCATTTCACCTTGTTTCAAAGTCAGAAATTCTTGTTTCTTATCTTTAATGTATATTTCGCCAATGTACTTCTTTTGGAATTCTTTCTGAAATAAATCCCATGTTACTTGATCAGTAGGCAAGTGTCGGATCACAGATTCCCACCATAGGTATGCTTCACCTTGTAGCAAAGATACAACACATAGCAAGCTTTCTCGTGGAGTACACTCTAACTGTTGTAAAACTCTTTTTGTTGCTTCGATCCAGTTTTCAGCTATGGACGGATCAACACCTTTCAGACCCGAAAATTTCGTGGCACCGTATTTTCTTAATTCTTTAATAGGGGCCCATCTAGGAATAGGTACAGATGTGGTAGGAGGTACAGTTCCCGCTACTCGCTGGAGAGCATCAACTAAAACTCTTAACATATCAGGTTTATTTCTACATTTTTCATCTCTTTCCCTAATGTTTTCTTCTTCTACCTCGGGAGGTTGGTCTATAAACGGGTTCACACTAGGTGTGGCTGATTCACTTTCATTTAAATCAATTAATTGATCATCTGACATCTTTAATCTCTATAAAACAGAAACAATTAAATAGGTCAGCATCCAAAAATCCCGACTCAACTTTAACTTGAATGTGGCATGTACTTCTAAACTTACTTACGAACTCGATTTAGTCCGAGAATCGACTAAACCTATAGCTCTGATACCAACAAGTGTAACACCCCTTAACCCCACACCGTCGCCGGAACAGGGTCACGAGGTATTACCGGAACCATACACTAACTTACGAAATAAAAACGAGGCATAAATTTGAGTTTCAATCAAAAACCCTCTAATTACCATCAAATAATTCTTAATATAGGCCTACGGGACCCAAAATAAGTTTAGAAATTGATTCGGGATCAAACCGGGAACTTTAAAAATTTTTCTTGGAAAATAGGGGCACATGGCCGTGTGGCTTGGGACATGCCCGTGTGGACAGCCCGTGTGGAATCACATGGCCGTGGGGCCAGGCTGTGGGCAGTCCTGACTTGCCACACACGGCCGTGTGACTAGCCCATGGAAGAATCTATTTCTCCCACACGGCCAGGGCACACGCCCATGTGATTTGGCCGTGTGAAAACTGCATGTTTCATCATTTTTAAGCTATTTTTACCCACTAAACATACCAAATACATACCCAATTAATTGACTTATAAATGACAATCAAAAATCATTCAAATTAATTTCAAACTTAGCAAAAACTCATTCATTTGCTCATAAAACTTCTTAAGGTTTATAAACCATATTTACAATCAAAATATTTCACATTTACAAGTAACAAATACTAAACCTAGTACATGCCACATTACCAAAAGATAAGTACATCACCACAAATTTGAGCTGAGATCGAGATTGACTTGGATCTTGACGAAACCTCAACTTTACCTAACCTGCGCACAAAAAACAACCGTACGCTGAGTATTGGAAATACTCAGTGGTATTATCATAATTCAAATTTTATCAACAACAACAATATACCAAGTCATATACAAATCATACACATAGTTATATATCAAACTACCTTATAACCATATTTGGTTCACCATTCCTTCATTCACATACAAATATTCGATTCACATTTCAAATTAAACAATTCATGAATCTTTAGTCTACCATTCATTCACACATATACATAATCAATAATAATCTTTTAAGAACCTTGGTTCATGTATTCAATTTCATAACACAATTCCATTTCCCATTCTATATCACATTAACATTTTCACTCTTCATTCAATAATTCAAATGAACAATTTCGATTGATTTTATCATTTCACTTAATTACCCTTATTAACATGACTCAGACTTTGGCGGATATACGGATCCAACCAAACACACCATATTGGCACCCAGTGCCTCATCGGATAGTTCAAAGCAAAGTTGACACCCAGTGTCTCATCGGCCTAGCCGAAGTAAGGTGGTACCCAGTACCTCATCGAATCTATCCGAAGTAATATGACACTCCAAGTGTCTCATCGACTCGAGGTCGAAGTAACCCTGAACACTTCCAATCCTATGGCATGCCAACTATATCCACTAAGCCCGACTAGTTAATAGGGTATCGAAAACATATATCAATTTCAATCACTTCCTCTTATTTTCAATCAAATTCACATTATTTGCTCTTTGGCCACATTTTCTCACATAATTTTCAATTCAAGCATAACTTCCATTCTCAATTGATCAAAATCATTTCCATCAATTCAATCACATTAATAACTCAATCTCATTAGCATACTAACATTGCTCAATTCAATCATATAATTAAATCTCACTTGCATATTTTTGCTCATCAAATAAATCTAATACACATTCAATCCAACATCAATATTTACCCCACATTCAATTTCCATACACATATATTAAATAAATTAAACACATAATAAAAAAATAATAAAAAATAATTTAAATTATGATAATACGAACCGATATTTTCCCGAGCTACTCCTCGACCACTTTTTCTTTTCCCTTCGTATTCGATGGCTCGGTTTCCTTGTTGGCTACGAAGATTAGCATAATTATAATCAATTAACTATGCACATAATTCATACAAATTTCTAAGTTTCTATGCAACTTTTCTCATAATACCGAATTTGTCCTAACTAACTTCATCTTCTCCCTTTTGACAATTCATATAATTTTCTTATTCAATTTCCATCAAAACTTTCATATAACTATCAAATTTTCATCAATTTTTCATAATTTCGAATTTCTTTCAAATTAGTCCCTAAAACTCAAAACTTATACCCTATTTTACAATTAAGTCCTTAAATCAATTCTAATCAATAACTTTATCAAATTAATTCTCAATTTCATCATTTCCTCAACATGAACCCTACTCAAATACCTATCAACTTCTAATATCTTCACAAAAACTCAAAAGTACACAACTCTAAAGTCGCAAAAACATCAAAATTACAAAGAAATGGACTTAATTGACTTACCAAATTAATTCTCAAGCTTTAATCCTTCAATTTTCCCTTTTTCCTTCTTTCTTTCCTTTTCACGTTTTCTCTGTAACTTTTCTATTCTTTTTCTTTTGTTTTCTTTATTTTATTGACCTTTATTTCATTTACTAATTTTAATTACTAAAATATCTAATTAAAAACAAATAAAATTAATACACATGTATTACACAAATACATACACATGTATCATCCATCACCATACATTTGTCTCTATCATAATTAATCAACAAAAATTATAATATCACATATTTAATATTAATTATAACAAATAAATAAATAAATAAATATCCTTTACTTAATAATTAAGCAAATACATATATAACATACATTTGTACCAATAAAATTAATACACATGTATTTTATCCATCATTCACACATGTCACTTTTATGGTCTAATTACTAATTTAATCCTTTAATATTTTTCTATTGTATAATTAAACTTTTGCATTCTATTCGATTTAGTCCTTTCTACTAATTATTTCTAATTAAACTAAATTCACTTCACCAAAATCTAATTCAACTTATAACTAATTTCATAAATATTTTTAATAAATACTTACGGACTTATTTTCCTAAGACGGAGGCCCTACGACTCGTTTTTCTGGTGCTCGTGAAATTTTGGGTCGTTACACCCAACACTCTAAGGCTTATCGTGTTCTTGACTTAGTGTCAAATACGATAATTGAAACAAAAGATGTTGTATTCATTAAAAATAAAGTTTTCAATGATTCAACAGATTCGAAAAAAGAATATCAACCAATGATCTCAAATGATCAAACCAAAAGAAGTCATTGTGATAATAATGATACAGAGCCAAGGAAAAGTTAAAGAGTGAGAAAAGTAAATGACTTTGGTCATGATTTCATTTCCTTGCAATCTCTAGTATTCCTTGTTGAAGGAAATAGAGAATCTGTAATTAAAAAGATCCCCATAATGTTTAATGTGGATGGTGATCCACAATCCTATAGTGAAGCCATGACTTCTAGGGATGCAGCATTTTGGAAAGAGGAGATCAATGATGAAATGGATTCAATATCATCTAACAATACTTGGATTCTAGTTGATCTTCCTTAAGGATTGAAGCCTATCGAGTGTAAATGGGTGTTTAAAAGGAAGAATACTCTAACAGGGGGTTCTCCAACCTCTAAGGCTAGGTTGGTGGCTAAAGGATTTAGGCAAAAAGAAGGCGTAAATTATTTTGACACTTATGCACCAGTTGCTAGGATGACCTGCATTTGAATTCTTATAGCACTTGCATCTATCCATAAGTTACATGTACATCAAATGGATGTTAAGACGGATTTTTTGAATGGTGATCTCGAAGAGGAAGTCTATATGGAGCAACTAGAAGGTTTTGTGCTTCCTGGGAATGAACATAAGGTGTGTCAGTTGATTAAGTCATTATCTGGTTTAAAACAAACACCTAAATAGTGGCATGCGAAATTTGACTCGGTTATGTTGTCATATGGTTTTTTCCATAATAGTGCAGATAAATGTATTTACACTAAATTCTCTAATAGGTATGGTGTAATTATTTGTCTTTATATAGATGGTTTATTTATTTTTGGTACGAATATGGAAAGTGTTCGTGAGACCAAAGAGTATCTAGCCTCGAAATTTAAAATGAAGGATCTCAATGAGGTAGATACAATTCTGGGTATATATGTGAAAAAACATGAAAAATGTTTTGCACTAAGTCAATCTCACTACATCGAGAAAGTATTGGAAAAGTTTAAACACTTGAATATCAAGGATTCGAACACTCTATACAATTCAAACTTCAAGTTAAGTGAGAATAATGGCAGGCCTATAATGCAACTTGAGTATGCCAGCGCAATTGGAAGTCTAATGTATACAATGCATTGTACTAGACCTGATATCGCATTTGCTGTGTGCAAATTGGCAAGATTTACAAATTGTCCTAGTACTGATCATTAGAAAGACATTTGTAGGATTTTTGGCTATATTAAGAAAACAAAAAATTTGGGATTATTCTATAGTGATTATCATGCAGTACTAAAAGGTTACTCAGAAGAAAGTTGGATTACAAGTCTAAGTGACAATAAGTCCACATTAGGATGGATTTTTACAATAGGAGGTGGAGCCATTAGTTGGGCCTCCAAGAAACAAACTTGCATCTCACATTCAACTATGGAAGCTGAATATATAGCCTTAACGGCTACTGGCAAGGGAGCAGAATAGTTAAGAGATCTCTTGCTAGATATAAAGTTGTGGCCACAATATAGGTTTGCCATTTTCGTATGTTGTGATAGTGAATCTACCATGTCTCGAACATACAATAAGGTGTAAAATGAAAAGTCTAGACATATAAGTTTGAGACATGAGTATGTGAGACAATTGATTAAGGACGGTGTGATAACTGTTACCTATGTTAAGTCAATTGACAATTTAGCGGATCCATTGACAAAAGGTTTGTCAAGGGATTTGGTTAAGAGTACCACCACTAAGATGGGATTAAAATCATTCTAATCACATCATTGATAATGGGCTACCTTGTTCTAGCCAAAAGTTAGTTTCAAGGTTCAAAAGGTAATAACAAGTTATCGAATGACAACGTACACTAAGAATCAAGAATTAGTGACTATATTTTAGGAGGATGAGTTTTACTCTTAATGGATGGACATTAATTGTCATGAAATCCACTTACATGGAGATGAAGTGGTGCCGCTTCAACGAGATTTCTTTATGGTTTTCTCTCGTACATGTTCATTAAACGGGATGAGCACATGGCCATAATGGTGTTAAAGCAAATTAAATTCTTACTCTAATACTTTACGATTATGTACGAAATTTTTTCTGGTATTAACTTTAAGAGTGATGGTTTAAGTGACTAGCCACCATTCACTTTGTTAATACTCTGAGAGTTTGCGCTAAAGAGAGGTTCAATCTGCGGACACCCTTCTTTATGCATAATCATTGTGAACTTATTTTCTGGAATTAGCAATCTAGTCGGGGATTAATGGAAAGTATAGATTGCAAATTAATATGAGTACTATTTAAATTAAAAGTGATGATTTATCATCTTACAAATTTAATTATTCATAAGTTGTCTAATATGAAAGGTTGTGGCTCTTCAAATTGTATTCATTGAGTGCATATAAATAGAGGCATTATGGTGCTCAAAAATATACATTACAATCAATCTTATTTTCAAAAACAAGAGTAAGAGTTAGGGAATTCCTCGATTTTGCTAAGCAAAGGAAATTCAAAACTTTGTTGTATCCCGAGAGGACCTTTGTCTTAACCCACTAGCAACTTTGTGTGGAGACAAATAGTTCTCTTGGAAAGTGTCACTCGTGGCTCGAAGTTTACTGTTTATTTCCATACAAGTCTCCGGTTCTATCGTCTCCATTCAAAATTTCCAACATTTATATCTTTTGTATTTTGATAAATCTAGAAAATTATATACACATAGGATTTGAACAAGTCATCATACATTTCACCAACTCAATTTAACCATTCTGATCAAAGTCACATTTAGATTTTATATCAAATTTTTATATGTTTGTTAAATGAATGTTTTCACTCATATTATGAGTGGAACATGATAAATTTTATAATTATTTTTAGAATAAACTGTCAAAATAGTCACTTTTGTTTAGCTCAGGTTACATTTTAGTCATTTATGTTTGAAATGTTATGTTTTAGTTACTTACGTTATCGCGTTGTAACATTTTAGTCACTAAGTCATTAATTGCCGTTAACGGTGTAACGATAAGTTGACGCGACACGTTAAATCATCATTTCAAACAAGTATTTAGGTTAATTTGTACAATCGGTCCCTTTATTTTTTTTGTTTTGAGCAATTTAATTTATTTCTTTATGTTTTTTTTAACTTTATTTTTTTCTTTCATTCTCTTATGTTTCTCCCTCTGTTTTCCTCGCTTCTCTATTTCTTTTAATATATTTTTCTATGTTTTTCATTTGTTAAAACTAGTCCCTATGCTTTTATTTTTTTGAACAATTTAATTTTTTTGAGTGAGACGAGCTTGTGGACTAGTTTTAATAAATGAAAAACATAGAAAAACTATATTAAAAGAAATGAAGAAGGGAGCAAAACAGAAAGAGAAGCAGAAGAGAATGAAAAGTAAAATAAAAAAAGGAAAGTTAAAAAAAAATTAAATTGTTCAAAATGAAAAAATATAGGGACCAATTGTAGAATTTAAACTAAAATTTTCATTTGAAATGATGATTTAACATGCCATGTCAGTTTGCCGTTACACCGTTATGACAATTAACGACTCAATGATTAAAATGTTACAATACAATAATGTAAAGTACTTAAATGTAACCCGAGGTAAACAAAAGTGACTATTTTGATAATTTACCCTTATTTTTAAAGAAAGATGATGAATTTAAAAAATATAATTGAATTCAAATTCACTTCGAATGAACAGAAAAAAAAATCTTAGCCAAATCTGGTAAACAAGCCTGAAGTGTAGACTAGCCTAATTTGAATTATTGTTCCTCTAATTAGCTACCTCACCGTGGAATGGCTCCACATTTTCCATTTCCATACATTTCTTTAAACAAAGGCGAAGAAAAGAAAATATAAAATAAAAATCCTTCTATGTCCAACATTTTCTATTTTCTTTACAACAGCTTCTCCTCTTAAGAAAAAAAATTGGGGTGGGGTGGGGTGGGGGAATTGCATTATGGGAAAGCTTATGTAGGAAAAAACATAGTTCTCACTTGGCTAGGCGCATCTCATATTACTCAGCAAAAAAGAAATACTCATTAAATTTTCATGACAGATATAAAACAGGAGCCTTCAACTATCCTGTTCTTCATAAATATTCCAGTATGAACATATACCCATGGCAGACATCTATATCAATACGCATCCTAGGTTACAAATAGCATAGGTCTACAATAAGCAAGTTACAAATTGAACAAAACAATTTTTTTCTAATGAAAATTATTATTATTATTATCATCATTTTTTATGATAATTATGCCTACACAAAGCTACTTCCTGTTCTACATCCCCTCTCAATTGCGCCCCCCCCCCCCAAAAAAAAAAAAAAACCAACACTGCAATTCTACTTCCATTAAAGGAATGGTCTAAAATTGGTACATGATTCAAATCGATGGAATCACAACTCATGTGCTTCCTGGTGCATCACTTCCACCAGCACCTGGCTTGCGATTCAGATAACGGATAACGGCATCTTCAACCCTGTTAGAATTACCAAACCACAACTTCAATACATATTCATCATTTGTAAATTGCTAAGATTACGTTTTCTATAAGAAACTTTATTTACAGAAACCGAGCATGGTCCATGCGGCATGAAAGAAAGAATTCCTTAAAACTGGAGCAAATATATGATATATCAAGCAAAAGATTTTAAGAACAAATCTCAAAGCTTAAACAAGATAGGGAATTGGTTGTTTGACCGCATCTTTTGGAGTAACAGGTTATTCGTTCCCTCAGGACCAGTCAAAATTATAACAGGTGGTCTGGAAGCTATTCCAGTAATAGGATCACCTATGGTACAGTTATTGCATGGAAGTGCTAGCGTCTGGACAATCCACTTTGTCCCGTTTTTATAGTTTACACACTTTCATGCTGCTGTACTTAAGTTTAATGCATTTCCTAATGATACATAAGCAACGCATTGCCGTTTGACATACGAACACTGACAACCAGACCAAAAAAAATTCCTTTGTAGATAACTTAAGACACCGTACACTTAGCATTAAGGTTGAAGGGGTCAACTGGAAACTGAAATTTCTACCAAATAGACATGACTGCATGGGTGATAGGCTATGGTTCCAACTGAGGGAAATGATTCAAAAATTAAACATGAACTGAAACTAGAATATAAAGATGAGCTTACCATGGTTGGTTGAAGAAATCTGATCGTCGCTCTCTTTCAGAACTTCGACTAGCTTCCCCAGATGCCAATTTAAGATCCCGGCTCTGAGACTCGATTAAAGCATTGATAAATTCCACAGGTGATTGGCTGAACCCTAGAAAGAATGCACGTCTTCTACGGTGCTCATGAATTTTCCTTATGGCAGCACATATTGCTTCGTCGCACTGTTCAATCTCTTTGCTCTTTTCTGCATTTGCTAACAGAGCAGACAAATCCCTCTGTATAGGCAACGGCACATCAACTAACACATCGTAGCATGCAGACCCAGCAGGATTGTTCCCGGAAAGCTTGATCTTATGCTCCAAATGTATAGGTGGCGGCGAAGACAAATGCTGCGATATCTTCTGCGAAACCATGGTAAATTTAACTTTTTCTTCCCCAAAAACTTTCATAAGTTGTGCATCACAATTAAAGCAAGATGGATCATTTGGGTTCTGAAGTTTTCTAGCCTTCACATAATGCCAAATTGCAGCTATAATTCTGGGGCGTGTATCAACCTCAATACCAAGGACTTCCACTAAAGCTGAAGAAAGCTTGAATTTCTCTGGCGCATAATTCATTTCCAACCTAATATTCACTGTGAATTCCTTATCCCCTTTTCTCTTTACCTCAAAACCTTCATGAGGAGCAGGCGATCGAGCCTGCTCCCATATAATGATATGATTTTCCGGATATAGTCTCTGATCCAAGGAAATTGTCACTCTCTTGAAGAAAGATGAAAACTTAGGGTATAAGGGGTTCGTTTTTTGAACAAATGCAGGTTGATCTGGATCTACCCCATCTTCCAAGATCCTTCCTATTATCTTAAGGGTCCATGTAGGGGGCTCTGCATTAGGCTTCTTTGGTATTGTTTGCATCTGATTAGCAAACGTGTTGAAAACATATATTCGAAGTGTTTTTTGAACACAAGGTGGATTCTTAAGGGCTTCTTGGATGTCAACTTTTTTCCGAGTTAAGGCAGCATCGACACGTGCCTCAAACTCAAGAAGCTGGGTATACAGAGCAGATTCAGGAAGAATTGCCGCCACTCTATCCTGCAGCTGTTTCTCGGGAAGCTTCTGCTTCTTCTTACGTGCAGCGGTCGTAAGATCCATTGTTCTCAAAGGAGACATTGTATTTGTCACAGGAACACCAGGAGGACGCATAGGGGGCCTTTGAAGGATCCTCTTGGCACTTGCACTGCCAGGAGTCGACATGGATGGCGAAGACGTACCTAAGTTCCCAATGCCGGCATTTTGAGATTGGTTAAGGGACAAACCTTGAGCTTGTAAGTGTGCTTGGAATTGGGCATGAGCTAACTGCGCTTGAGCTTGAGCTTGAGCTTGAGCATGAGCAAGGGCCTGAGCTTGGGATAGCTGATACTGATTTTGAAAACCAGCACTGAGTTGTGCTTGTGTTTGTGCTTGTGAAGCATTACCAAAGGGCGACGAAGACGCCCCAATGCTCTTGGGAGGGTTATTGTTATTCACAGACATCACTAATCTAATTCACTGCGAAAAACTATCAAATACCCACCAAATTCCAAAACATTCAGTATCTCAGTAAAATACCCATCAGCCACAAACACCTAAGCAAGCAAAGTTTCCATTCAAAATCAAAGCTTTAGAAGTAGAACCCTAATGGACACCTAAACCCCAAAAAAGCCCTAATTTTGCAAAATCCTCCAAAGACACTAAATTCGAAAACGTACCAAATCTAGCAAAAGAAAGGCTTTTTACACGCTACAACGGGGAATTGAAAGGGAAACAAAAAAATAGAAAGTGCAAGATTACAATCACAATATTAGATTAAAAGGGGGACAATTTAAACTAAAAGAGAGAATTAAGAGTGAAAAGAAAAAAAAAAGAACGTAAAATTCAGAAAGGAAAAGACTGAAATAATCTTACGAAAGAGTGAAGAGTCTTAATTTTTGTTTTCCCTGTTTTGGCTTTTTCTTCCAGCAAAGAAAGCCTTAGCTCATTCTCTTTGCTGCTTTTTTTTTTTCTCTACCTGATTCCTTCATTTTCTCACTTTCGTTTACCATTGCCATTTACCAAACACGCCCAGACTCGGCCCCATCCATATTCACTGGGCTGGGCCATTGCAATCTTATGGATCGGGTTAGTTATGCCTTGGTACACCTTTTCTTTGGGTTAATATGCCAGTTAATACTTAAATTTGATTTTAATGTTTAATTTGATACTTGAATGTTTTTTATGTCAGTTAGGTACTTGAGTTCAGCTTCAATGTTTAATGTAATACTCGAAACAAACTGCATCATGTGGCTCATTAAAATATTTGATATATGTCCTCTAATAAAAAAATATAGGTAATTAATTGGGACAAAAAAAGTTCAAGTACCAAATTAAACATTGAAGCCAAACTCATGTATTTAATTGAGACAGAAAAATCAAGTATCAAATTGAAAGCAATCAAATACCAAAGTAAACATTGAAGTTAAACTCAAGTATCAAATTGAACATTAAATTAAACCTTAATATAAAAAAAAAAGTATATTAACCTTTTCTTTTTTCTTTTTTTTGAATTTAAGATAATCTCATATTGGATATTCACATTGTGTTTCAATCAAGTCTAAGCAGACCCTAAATAAAAGGGACTATAACTTAAAACCTTATTTAAAAAGTATTAAACGTTTTACAACTCGATTCAATTCGCGTTGCTATGCGTTGATTAGTTTTTTGCAATTAAGATAGAAGGATTTTTATTAGTTAAAACGTTTTATACAAAAAGGTTGTAAATAATTTTTAAATTTAAATATTAGTTTTTATATTTCTATTTTTAAGGAATTTAGTTTTTTATTTTTAGATTTTAAAATTCAAGTCCAATAAGCTATTAAAATTCAGGTTTATTACAATGCTACTTTATTAGTTACATTACTATTAAGCAAGTTTTTTATTATTATTTATTTTAAAATGTCAGACCAACAAATCTAACAATATTAATAATTAAATTTGAATTTTAAAATTTTAAAAAAATTAAATTTCAGAATTGTAAAAAATATTTTAACAAATACAAAATATAAACTCTAGTGACATAGGACCTTGAATGGTAGTTTTTTTTTCTTTAATTCCATTGTAATTTTAATTTTAATATAATTGATGAATTTTAGGGATATATGGAAATTGATGTTCACTTTGTAGGTTTTTTTTTTTATCACACCTATCTATTTTTAATAAATATAGTGATAATTCAGTTTAAACGATTCCTTTTATACTGCATATAATATTGATATTTTACCAACCCGATAATGCAAATAATGGCATGATAAGGTGATCGACTAATGTGATCATTCATGAAGATTATTTATGAATATTTGTGGAAGAAAACATTTTTGGATGATAATATTCAATGCATGTTTGGAGATTATTAAAAGATAAATTGCATGTTGTGGATAATTTGAAGAGATGAAAATTGATGTTTGAAAAAAAAAAATTATCACACTTGCTGATAACCTCTTGTATTCTCTATAAATATGGATGGCACAGTTAAGCCGACCTTTGGAGCCCTCAATGAAACTCAGGTATCAGGCTATGGACCGCTAGGGTAAATAGTTAAGCCATCGTTTACTTGTTTCTAAGGTAGTTTAGGGACTAAAACTATAATTTAACCTATCAATTTGATAGTGATATGGTGAGAATCCCGAAAAGATATGCAATTATTTCATAAAAGCAAGCACCATTATCCTTTTTATCTTTATTGAACAGCAGGTTAAAGCAAAAAGTAAGTACAACAAAGGAGCGTGGACCATATTTCATGATTTTAGGCCGACCTACCGGCGACCAACTATTTAACTATTTGCCCAAAAACCCGGCATCCACTACCATGTCATGTCCGCTCACCACCTCCGAATCTTCCGATGCTAGAAACAACACCGCGTCAGCCACGTGCTTCTCTTTCACCACTACCCCTTTCAAAAACGTCCTCCCCTCGTAAAACTTCTCAGCTTCCTCCGCTTTCATTCCCGTCAGGTTACATATCAATGGGGTCGCCACCACGAATGGCGACACGCTATTTACTCTGATCCCGTGCACTCCAAGCTGCTTGCTCGCCGACCTCACCAATCCTAACACCGCATGCTTCGACATAAAGTAATCCACGTGGTGTTCCCCGCCGTAGCTGGCGCATACACTGGCCGTGCAAATGATGCTCCCTCTCACGCGCTTCTCAACCATGGAACGCGCCGCGTGTTTGACGCAAGCCGCCATGCCGCGGGCGTTGACGGCGAACAGGTGGTCGAAAGGCGCGAGCTCTAGGTCGAGGATGTTCTGGTTGGAGTTGGAGGTGGTGCCCTTGTTGGAACGAATTATCCCAGCATTGCTAAACATGATGTCGAGTTGGCCATGGTTTTGGACGGTCCATTCCACCATGCCTTTCACTTGCTCTTCATCGGTAACATCACAGTGGATGTAGCTACACTTTTGGGAACCGATTGATGCGGCTACCTGCTGGCCTAGTTTGTCTTGGATGTCGGCGATCACCACACGGGCACCGTGCTCGGCGAAGAGACAGGCGGTGGCTTTGCCGAAACCGCTCGCTCCACCAGTGATGATGGCTACTTTGCCTTCTAGCTTGTTATTGGACATTGTGGAAACGCTGATCTTTGACGTGTTACAACGCAGTTAGCCCTAAATATATGGCAAATATACCAACATCTTTAAAACGAGGATTATTAGTTTTTATTATTATTGAACAATTTATTATTTAAAGTAAAAGTTTCTAAAATTTTTTTTCATCTAAACTCGTCAGTTTAATTTAGGTAAGATTTCAGATCAAATGAAAAGGAAGTATAAACAGTGTAGGGGAAATTTAAATTGTGGTTCAACTTTTTAAAAATTTAAGTGTTTATTAAAGTCAGGCTAAAATAGTCAATTATTCTATTTTTTAAAATTAGGTTTATAAGTCGTTTGTTTTTAAATTTAAGTAAATAGGCGATTTTGGGGAGAGAAATGGAAAGCACATTCAACTGGGAGTGTTTTCTCTCAACGGTTATTTGAACATGGGCTGTGCAACGGTAAAAAAAAATTAAAAGGGACAACGGTCATTCTTTTTACCTATAAATTCCCAAAATTTTATTTATTTTTCACTTACATACTATTCTCTTAATTCTTTCTAATCTCCTAACTCTCTCAAATTTCTCAAGTTCTTATTCTAAATTTTTCGATATTCTCATTTAAAAAAAATATTTTTTTAATTATCCCGTATTTTATTCGTTCGAATTAAGTTTTCACAAATGAAAACCTCTTTAATTTGTTTCGACGTCAATCACATTTCTGCCTCTCAAGCAGTAATTGTAACGGCCCATTTTCGGTGATATCAGAATAGTAGTTTCGTGACCACAAATCCGAGCTAGAAAGAAAATTTGTTTTAATGTTATTGCATGGTCTATATTATAATAGGAAAGTCATATGAACATACTAATAGAAAAATTTTACAGATTAAGTGATTAATTAGAGAAAGGACTAAATTGCATAAAATGTTGAAGTTGAATTCTAGAAGCTAGAATGATCATATAGCTATGAAATTCGAAACTTGAGGTCCTTATATGATAATTAGACCATCAATCAAAAGTTAGTAGATATTTATGGATGAATCATCCATGGAAATTAAGAAAAAGAAAAGGACAAAATTGGAATTCAAGAAAATTAAAAGATGATAATTTAATTAACATGAAAATATCAACATTTTATCATCTTCATCCCCAAATTTTCTATGGAAACCCTAGGAGAGAGGATGCAAACTTTCTTGGCATAAATTGGTAAGTAATCACGTCCCGTTTTTAGTAATTTTTATATTTTTGATACCGAAATAGTGAAATCTAACTAAATTGGGGATTAATTTGAAAATTTATCAAAGAATAAAGTTTGTACCATGGATGAATATGCTGAAAATTGGAAATTTATGGTAGAAAATGAAAGGTTATTAGTAGATAAACAACTTTTACAAAGTGAATTTTGATGAAAACATGATTTAGGGACTAAATTATAAAGATGTAAAATATATAGAAAAATTCTAATTTTTTGAGAAATTTATGGACTGTTATTGATGTATAAGAAAACTGGCTAGGCTTGAAAAGAGGATTGAATTGTAAAAATTTCATTTTCCGAGCCTAGGGACAAAATCGAAATTAAAGAAAAGTTTAGGATATAAATTGAGTCCAATTGGATATGAAATGTAATAAATTGATGATTAAATTTATTTATATAGATCCGAAAAGACCAAATACGGAGTTAAACTAAGGAAAAGAAAAGGTGTCGGATTAGTAGACTTTATTACATGAACAAGTATCGAGTTAAGTTCGTGTAACCTGATTATGAATATTCATATGTTTAAATTAAATGTTGTATTGGTATGAATTTATAAATGTTTAATGTATGAAATTTACCACATATATGATATTGTCCGATAATTGATAAATCCCATTTGAATAATGAAAATCGATGGATACAAGTTTCTCGTATTGGTTGTAGTCTTGCATATGTTGCGAACACACCATGGCTCGAAATAACCTTCCCGATACAAGGCCCTCTCGAGCTTCCCATTATGAGGTTCAGCGAGCTTCTCGTTATAACTCTTCGAAGCGTCTGTTCTTCGGAGCGTCTCGATAGGTGATGATCCTACATTTGTTGTGGACACGCCTTAGCTCTTATGGGCATTCTGATGTTAGGCTCTTTGTGAGCTTCCTATTAAATTGGCTTAATGTGAGCTTCCCGATAGTGCTCTGTAACACCCCAAATTTTTGTATTTCCCGTTTTTTTGTGAATTTATGGTATGAAAATTTTCTGAATATGTTTCTGCAATAATTTGACACGAATAACTGTCTCCTTTAGTGGCTTTGTGCTCTGGGTATGTTGGGGAGGTCTCAAGTTCAAGTCAAGACTTGGGCTAAATTTTGAGTTTTTATTGAGTAAAGCCTTACTCTTGGTAATTAGGCTTTTAAGTAAAAACTGGTTAAGATATGACAGAATGGGCCTACTGGTTTGGTGGTTAAGTAGAGTATTGGGGTGCAAGAGGTCTTGTGTTTGAGTCATTACTAGGACTTTAATTTTATTATTGATGCCGTGTAAGTGTTTGGGTTGGACTGGAATACTATCAGTGGAGTGTTTAGTGGAGCGAAATAAGGGATTTGAAAGTTACCCAAATTTTCTATGCACTCTCTCTTCTGCCGAAATTCTCTGGAAAATCTCCCCTCTCAACCTTTGTTTTTCTATTTTTCGTTTAGCCAAAAGTTTCCCTATTTACTGCTGTGTTTTTCCCTTCCTAGTACTAAGTTTTCGCTTTTCTTCTTCGCCATTGTTAATCTCTACGTTTGGTATGAATCTGGTAAGTGTAAGGCTACGTTTTGCTTCGATTTTATGAGGGTTGGGTTAATAAGTGTCTAAATGGTGACTTGGTTGCTGAGCAGGAGTCATTTAGGAGGCTGGAATCATCGATTCGTCGAGTTGATTTCAGAATAGTGATCGTTTGGAAGCAGTAAATAGATCTCTCGTTTTGAGATTGTTGTTTGAGGCACGTTTTAGAATTTCCAAAAGGCTAAATATCTTGATTATAGGTTCTGAAGTGTTCGAAATAGTGTTAATATAAAAAACGAGCCATGTGTGTATTGCGATTGCACTAAAATCACGTTTCGGTGAAAGCCGAAAAGCCTACTGTCAACGCCACATAGGTGTGTGGACTGCCCATGTAGAGGCCGTGTGGCAAGACATGGCCGTGTGATCGATGAGCCAGGTCGTGTACATACGACACGGGCATGATGGACACGACTATTTGAGGCTGGCGAGACCATGTGCGAGACACGAGCTCAGCCAATTGGGCCGTGTGGGCCACACGGGCGTGTGGGTTCACATGGATGAACCGCACGGGCGTGTTGGATTTTGGGCGAGGCTTTGTAATCCACACGGCTAAGGCCAATTTGAGCCGTGTGGGCCTACAAGGGTAATCACATCGGTGTGCGAGCCCATTTTCCTGAATCGTTTTGTAAGGTTGCACGGGTCGCCCAAGTCAACTGTGACTTATTGTAGGGTCGGTAAGCATTACTTAGACCCCTATTCTGTGATGTGATAATGAGATGTATGTGATAGCATGTGATAATTAGCATGTGTACTAATTATGTTCTGACATATCTGTATGATCTGTTATTCTGCATAATAGCTTGCCATGATTTTATGATGCATTGCGTTGGACTGGGATTATTGATGAAGAGAAGGAAGTTTCTAAAAGGCTTTTAGCCTGTTATCTGGCAGCTATGCTGCATATATCTGTTATGTGCCGATTACGGTACCTTATGGTGTGTAGGTTTGGATGGGTTAATTTTATCCCCATACTTGGTGTGCAGGGCTGGGTGGGTTGATTTTATCCCCACATGGTGTGTAGGGTTGGATGGAAATGATGTGCAGGGTTGGTGGGCATGATTTACTGTTATCTAATCTGTTCTGATTCTGTATCTGATTGGGCTTAAGGGCCTTATTATATATTTAATTCTGTTCCAAGTGGGCTAAGGCCAGGCCCAAACTGTGACTGTTATCTATTATCTGTCTATTTGCATGTTGTACTGTAGGGATGTACACACTGAGTTTGCGAAAACTCACCCCTTTATTGTTTTATCTGTCAGGTAATCTCCAGCAGTAGATGGATCGGTGCAGCGGAAGGCTCAATGGTGATCACTTCTAGATACATTCTGATTTACACGGTTTTACTGGTTATTTATTGCATTACTGTTTTACTTATTATTTTGGGGTTATTATTGTAATTTAGACTTGGATTGTTTTTAATTTTATTAGGTTTTTAACTATTATTTATGGATTATTTATAAACTGCAAACGTCTCAAAAGCATCATTTTTCTAAAAATTTACTAAACACTTTCGCATAAAAGAAAGGGTTTAAGCAAATAAGTAATTCATGATTTTCTGACTTAAGTAAAGATAATAATCGGAACGATTTTTAACTTGTCAAGACACTTTCAAGAACACTCTCATGTGATCCACCAGATTCGGCCAAAACGTCTAGGCCGAGTTTGGGGTGTTACATTTAGTGGTATCAGAGCCCAGTTGCAAAACTGGTCTGTGGTTTTGGGTTTTAAAATGGATTTCAGAAGTGATTTGTAAATGATTTTGAAAAATGTTGATAATAAGTAAGTGGTATACCGAGTCTTCGGCACCGATCCTGTAAGTTTTTCTGAAACTCTGATTGAATTGACTGAAAGCATGCTTAGTTATACTGAAATACCGTTTGATCTATCTGAAAAATAATACTAATAGTATGTTATGAGACTACTTAGGTAGAACTCTATTGAAACACTCTAGGTAGTGTAAACTGAAACTGTAGTGAGATTATACCTTTTTCTCACGAAAACAGACTTTGAAAACTCTGATACTGTATTGCATAAAATATTTGTTAATAATTATTGGAATTGTGAACTGATTTGCATAAAACTTTTAATACAGATAACTTTGAAATTACGATGAGCACACGCGGTACTCGTGGATGGGGTACTAGAGGCCGAGGTAGAGGCCGTAGAGAGGCTTGAGCTGAGTCCTCCACTTCTGATACTATATCAGTTATAGATACTAGTGAGACACCGGCATCGCCTATGACTGAGACTGGGTCTGGGTCTCACGATCGTACGACTGGGGATGATGCACTGTCCTAAGCCATGCTCCAGATTTTGGAGAGGGTTGCTGGGCCCAATACTAGATCTAGGGGCTATGGGTTGATTACGGAGTGACTTCGGTCCAATGGGGCTGATGTATTTAGAGGCATCACTGGAGTTGCTTCTAATGTGGCTAAGTACTAGATGGTGGCTACGGAACGTATTATGGATGATTTGGATTTCTCTGCTGAGCAGAAATTTAAAGGGGTCGTATCGCTTCGCGATGAGGTATATCAATGGTGGCTCACAGTCGAGGAGGGCACTAAGCCTGAGCGTTTGACATGGAATTTATTTAAGACGGCTTTTCAGAGTAAATATGTTGGGGTCAGTTATATTGATGCTAAGAGGCGTGAGTTCCTTAATCTCACCCAGGGAGATCGTACAGTGGCCGAGTAGAGTAAAGCCTTACTCTTGGTAATTAGCTTTTAAGTAAAAGCTGGTTAAAATATGACAGAATGGGTCTGCTGGTCTGGTGATTAAGCAGAGTGTTGAGGTGCAAGAGGTCTTGTGTTCGAGTCGTTATTGGGACTTTATTTTTGCTACTGGTGCCGTGTAAGTGTTTGGGTTGGACTGGAATACTGTCAGTGGAGTGTTTAGTAGAGCGAAATAGGGGATTTGAGAATTACCCAAATTTCCTATGCACTATCTCTTCTGCTGAAATTCTCTGGAAAATCTCTCTTCTCTACCTTTGTTTTTCTCTTTTTCGTTCAGCCAAAAGTTCCCCTATTTGCTGCTGTGTTTTTCCCTTCCTATTACTAAGTTTTTGCTTTTCTTTTTCGCTATTGTTAATCTCTGCGTTTGGTACGAATCCAGTAACTGCAAGGCTACGTTTTGCTTTGATTTTATGAGGGTTGGGTTAATAGGTGTCTAAATGGTGACTTGGTTACTAAGTAGGAGTTATTTAAGAGGCTGGAATCACCGATTCGTCAAGTTGATTTCAGAATAGTGATCATTTGGAAGCAGTAAGTAGATCTCTCTTTTTGAGATTGTTGTTTGAGGCACGTTTTACAATTTCTAAAAGGCTAAATATCTTAATTATAGGTTTTAGAGTGCTCGGAATAGCGTTAACGTTAAAAACGAGCTAGGTGTGTACTCCAATTGCACTGAAATCGCGTGGATCACATGGCTTTGGCCTAGAATCCTACACGACCCTGTGGCCTATACGGCCCAAATTGGTCTAGCCCGTGTGTCACACACCACCATACCCAGCCACCACACGGTCGTGTCTAGCGCACGGCCTGGCGTTCGTCAAACACACAGCCGTTTCATCGTACACAGCCTACCACTCTGGTGACCACACGCCCGTGTGGCATCGACAGACTGGTTTTTGGCTTTTGCTGAAACCCCATTTTCTGCATTTTTAGGTACATACTTTTTTCGTTTTTGCAGCAACTGCAATCCTAAGCACTCCAAAACCTAATACTAATAGTCCAAAGCCCAATTTCAGTGATACTAACAAAACTTAAATGCAATTACAACGAGACATTAAACTTTCAACTATCAAAAGCCTTACCTCTGATCGAATAACATGAATTCTGCACACTTTAAACATCAATAGTTGATCTCTAGCCCCTTGATTAGCTCCTAAACACCAAACAAAACCCTTCTTTAACCACTTAACCAAGAAAACTTTAAGATATAACAAAAACAAAACTTACCAAACGCAAGCGGCCCAACATTGCACAAGAAGTAGACAAATCAAAAAAGAAAATGAAAAATGGAGGATGAAGGAGTAGCAGAATTTGGTAGAGGAAAAACAGAGAAGCAAATGTTCAAAAGTTTCTTAGCAAGAGAGAGAAAACTAAAAATGGAATAAAAGAATCAAAATTGAATTAGAAAGCTATCACAATCCCTTGATTTACTCCCTACTTACCCGCTACCATCCAACCTCTCAGAAACTGACTTCCACAGGACTTTGTCAGAAAATCGAATAAAAAAGATAACACCCTTGCCTGAGTAAGCATTCAAACACTTGACCTTCAGTAAATTAACTGTAACACCGCTTACCCTTAACCTTCCCCGGAATAGGGTACGAGGCATTACCAGACTTAATTACACGCAAACATACAAAACTAAGTCATAAATTTACATCCTAATTTAAAACTTCTCATACATACTCATAACGTCCCTATTACGGGCCTACAAGGCCCAAAACATACTTTGAGAATGGTTTGGGACTAAACCGAGAACTTTGGAAAGTTTGTCAATCTTGGAAAATTTTTGCCTAAAACAGGGGTCACACGCCCGTGTGGGTAGGCCGTGTGGTCTCACACGCCCGTGTCCCAACCCGTGTAATTGTTTATGATGTCATCAGCCAAATGAAATCACACGGCCAAGCTACACACCCTTGTGCTAGGCCGTGTGATGAATTAAATTCTCGCAAAATAGGTGCAGACTTCAAACGTCTTTGGAACACGCCAATGTCCAAGGCCGTGCCACGCGACTGAGACACACACCCGTGTCTCTGCTTGTGTGCTCCATACGGAGCATTTTTTTCTCAAAATTAAGGTGCAAGGGACACACGGCCTATCCACAAGCCCATGGGGTTGATCGTGTGTCACACACGGCCAAGACACACGACCATGTGTCTACCTGTGTGGATAAAAACAAGGCTATTTTTCAAGTCATTTTGCCACGCCTTTAATTCACACATCTACAAAACATAACATAGCACTATTTCAAGCATAGACATGCAACCAAATCAGCCATAGCCAAGACCTCAACACATCATTCACATGCTATCATCAACCATGCACAAACATTACCTATTTATCAACTCAAATCATATAATTTCACACATCTATGAAAGGTATCATCATATAAATTTACTTATACCAATATAAGCCAAATTCAAATAGCCTTATACAAAATAATCATTTAACCATTATAAGCCAATACCATTGGCCCAAATCAAATATGGCACATAAACAAAATAACTTAGTCCCTATACATTCCATACTTTCAAAATATCAAAATGACCAATACCCCCACAATAAAACCTTAATAGTGTGATGCGAACTCCGAGATTCCTGATCCCTAAGCTAGCTTGGTGACACTATAAAACAAGGGAGAGAAAAGAGGGGTAAGCTATATAGCTTAGTAAGTTTATATGCAAATAATAAACATTATATTTATAACTTATTATACAAAATCCATAATGGAATTTGGTGTAAACATTACTAAACTCTCATAGTCATTTCTTACTCATTCATTACCTTACCATAAGAGCATTACTAAACTATCATATATTAACTTATCGTTATTCTTCCATCCAAATGTCATATGGACTCCGTATGTACCTGTATTACTTACTTTGCATGTACTTTTGTTCTCGTATAAACTACGCCTGTTGAACCACTCGAAATCACTAAGGATACTTGGGAGTCATACATAAGTTGTATAATGCCATATCTCATATATGGTCTTACATGTAATTCAATATCGATTCCAATAACCCAACTATGGTCTTACATGAAAAATCATATCGATGCCATGTCCCGAACATGGTCTTACACAAATCTCGTATCGACGCCATGTCCCAGACATGGTCTCACACATACTACCATACATATGCCATATCCTAGATATGGTCTTATACGGAATCACATCTCGATAACCTCAATGTTACGACCCTTGTATCCTGTGATATTCCTAGGGTCTGTGTAACACCCTTAACCCGCATCCGTCGTCAGAATAGGGTTACGAGGCATTACTGGTCATATTACAATTCATACAAATATGCCTTACATTTCACAACTCGAAATTCAATCACATCAATGCTCGTAACTTAATCAAATATCAAGTCTTAAAATCATAACATTCATAATATTGCATAATTAAAACATAATCCAACATATATCAAAACATATCATATACAGAACATATAACAAAACAACTATCCCATTAGTTGAATATCAAACCTATTATTATAAAGCTTTTGCACATGTACAAATTACACATCAAACGAACCATATTTCACTACTAAATTTTTCATTCATTTATGCGGCATTGGTGATATAAAAACATGACCAAACATCTTTAGTTACCATTATACCATGCGCATATTTCCTAATGCCAAAGCTATATCTAAGCACAATTACCGAATCAATATTAACTAATCCCATTAGTTGATTCATGACTATACCAATTCATATGTTATGCACGTTAAACTAAGTTAAATTATCCACACGGCATACTTGACACACATATATATACTCAATAACAAACATCATTCCCAAACCAAATATACCTACTCTTACTTCATCACAAGTTTATGTGCATATGACCATATCTATTTAAACCATTTACAAATACCAATATTAAACACATCATGTCTATTTTACTTGCTATAAATCATGTCCAAACATAAATATTTCAACCATCCAAAGAACCATATAAACCAAACCTATATAATCAAACATTCAAGCATAATATATGAGTATATTTACTATCATAAGCTGAATCTAATTAATCAAACCAAAATCGATCATATCAAAGGCATATACATTTATTTTTACTTAAGATTAGCCGAAAATAAACATGCATTATAACCTAATTTAACTCACACAATAACCAAAGCAATTATATGCACACTTACACACACATGACATTAATATTTAACTAAATAATCATATTCATAAAATAAACTCATTTGCATAACCAACTTTCATGATTGAAAACTCACTCAAAAATACACCTAACACATATCCATCCACACAAATTATACCATAAATTACACTTCGAAATGAGCTAATTTCATGGCCGATTATTTTTTATTCTTTTCTTTACCCACTACCGAATCATATATCAAAACATCACAAGTATACCATGAAATAGAATTCCCAAAATAAGTCTAAAGCATAACCGAATGCACATAAGCAATACCACATGTATTCAACCATCAACTAACACATTAATCAAACCAATTCATATAACTGAATACCACACATATATACACCATGACATATACTTCCAAAATGAGTTTAAGTCATAGCCACATACATACAAGCTTTAACATTATAATCAAGCCATTTTCGCATGGCTATCAATATATACAAATTTCAAGACCAACCCAAACAAATGCTAGCCTATACATGCCATAGGTTCGAAGTTCAAGCTTTTAAAAATACCAAAATAGTGATCGATAGTGTGACAAATTTCCTTGACGATCCCTGAGCTCGTAACTAGCTTCCAAAATCTATAAAACATCAATCAAACACATACAGAGTAAGCTTGGATAGCTTAGTAAGTCATAAGCAAATAAATCATCAAATGAACATTAGCATTATAATTTCAACTTGGCCGAATATAAACTATCTCATGTACACATAAATCACTCTTTTAACATGCATAATTATATCATCATCCTAAATATTATACTTACCTTATTTTCATGAACATTTAACTTCACACATACCTGAACCATTTAGCTCGATTTCACATTCGATCTTAACTCGATATTGCCCGTTGAACCTTTTGGAATTAATAAGGATACTCAGATAGCTCAAACAACTCATACAATGCCAACGTCCCAGACGAGGTCTTACATGTAATCAAATATCGACGCCACTGCCCTAGAGAAGGTCTTACACGAAATCATATATGATGCCAATGTCCCAGACATGGTCTTACACGTAAATCTCAAATCGATGCCAACGTCCTAGACGTGGTCTTACACGAAATCACATACCGGAATCCTATGTCATGACATATGTATCCTAACTATTCCTATGGTTCGTACGGGGCTTTTGGATGCTGTAATTCGATCGATTCATGTTTGTCACAAATCATTCCATGCTAAATTCAATTCGACAATGTAGTTATACATACATACAATTCAATTCGGCTATGTAAAAAATAATTACATTCAATTTAACATCATTTATTCACTTACAAACTTACCTCGTATGGAGACAAACGGACTGAGACGACTATTCGTCTACTTTTGATTTCCCCCTATCCAAATCCGATTTCCTTTTTTCTTGATCTAAATTAATACAAATTTGACTTGTTTAATCATATATTTATGCAAATTCATCCAAAAACACATAAATGGGCAAATTACATTTTAGCCCCTAACATTTCACATTTTTCACAATTTAGTCCCTATTTCACAAAACACAAAATATTCAAAATTTCACCACACCCAAGCACAGTCAAATTTTACTTAGGTCCCTAGCAGCCCAATTCTTTCATTTATTTCACACTTTGACCCCTAAACTTTCAAATTTCCCAATTTAATCCTTAATACACATTTTTACCAAAAATTACTTAATTAAACATGATAATCTATCAACATATATTTATTTTTCATAATCAAACATAAAAAAACACAAGCTATCATCGATTGCAAATAAAAAATTCATCATAAATTCCAAAAATTCAAACATGGGCTCGCTAGTATTCGAAGCAACGATATCAAAAACGTAAAAATTATAAAAAATTGAAGCAAAAACATACCTCAATCAAAACCTTCAAAGGCTGAATGTACAAAAGCTTTAAAACCCCTTTTTCTTTTCTTATTTCAGGGAAAGAAAGAAGAACATGCAAAGATTTTTACTTATGTTTTATTATAATAACTTATAATACTAATTTACAAAACTAACCTTTATAAATTAATAAGAAAACCATATATTATAAACCCAAAGTCGTCCACTCAAATAACTAAGGGTCAAATAACCACTTAAGGGCTTCATAATTAATTAATCATAGCAAATAAACACTTAAACAATTAGTATGCCACTTTTGCATTTTACGCGATTTAGTCCTTTTATCAAATTAACTAACCAATTGGTAAAATTAAATCACAGAATTTTTACACATATCAATTAATATGCTGTAAACACCAAAAATAATAACATAATTTTACGACTTCGAATTTGTGGTTCTGAAACCACTGTTCTGATTTAGCTAAAATCGGGCTATTACAGTCCGCACTGGACTTCCACACTTATCGAATTATCGTCTAACACATTCATGCGATTAAACTTATTAACATGGTCAATTATAAAATTCAAGCATAACTTACCTCGGTACAAAATAATTGCTAATATTGCAATGTAGTCCACAACCTTATTCTTTCCTCGATCTAGGTCAGAACCTTGTCTTTCTTGATCTATAATAACAAGTTTAGCTCATTAAATTATTACATTATTCAATTCGATCTAAAAATCACATTATGGAAAAATTACATTTTTACCTCTAACTTTTCACTTATTTACACTTTAGTCCCTAGGCTTGTAAAATGAAATGTATTCATTTTTCTCAAAACCCACGCCTAGCCAAACCTTATACAAACACATACAATCCCATATTTTCCATTTATTCACATATTTCTATACATGTTTTACAACTTTTGTATTTAGGTCCCTTTTGACGTTTTCACCGAAAATCACCTAGCAAAAGTCATTTATCACACAACTAACATTCATATTCTACCATTAGATATCAAAATACATGCATGTCTAACATGGGTAAAATTTTAAACATAAACCCTACTTCAAAATAAGGGTAGAAATAGGTAAATTGGGTGATAACGACTTCAAAAACGTAAATAGCATTAAAAACGGGGCTAGGGTGCACATACTATCAAGCTTGAAAGTTGAATAAACCCTAGATATGGAGGGCTTCACAATTTTGGCTAAGGGTAGGAGAAGATGGATAAATATTGGCTTTATTTTCCCTTTTTATTATTTTATTAACTAAATTACCAAAATGCCCTTTTAGCATTTCTTTGAAATTTTACCCTTCCATATCCATTTTTGTCCATCATGATATATAATGGTCTAATTAATAAATAAGGACCTCTAATTTACAATTTCATTTTAATTAATCACCCAATACTTCTAGACCACATATTTTGTACTTTTTGTAATTTAGTCCTACTAGTCAAATTGGACCCTCTATCGATAAAATTTCTTAACGAAATTTTTACACGTGCATTCAATCATACTATAGACCTTAAAAATTTATCACAATGAAATTTTCTACTTCAGATTCGTAGTCCCAACACCACTATTCTGATTTCGCCCTGAATCGGGCTGTTACAACTCTCCCCCTTTAGGGATTTTCGTCCTCGAAAATCTTACCGGTAAAGAGGTTTGGGTACTGTTTTCTCATGGCCTCCCCAGGTTCCCATGTAGCCTCTTCAACCCCATGTCTTTGCCATAAACAATTCACTAAGGCTATACTTTTATTTCTCAACTGTTTAACTTTCCGAGCCAAAATTTTGATCGGTTCTTCATCATATGTCATATCAGGTCAAATCTCAACTTCTGTTAGAGAAATCACATGCAAAGGATCAGAATGATATCATCGCAACATCGACACATAAAACACATTATGACTCCTTTCCAACTCTGCCGGTAAATCTAACCGATATGCCACTAGCCCTATTCTTTCAATAACTTCGTACGGCCAAATGAAACGTGGACTCAACTTCCCTTTACGGCCAAATCTCTAAATCTTTTTCCACAGAGATAGTTTCAGAAACACTTTATCACTAATCTAAAATTCGATCTCCTTTCTTTTCAAATCCGTGTATGACTTTTGTTGATCTGAAGTGGCTTTCAAACAATCACGAATTACTTTCACTTTATCTTCGGTTTCCTTAACCAAATAAACCCTGTGAATCTATCTCTCACTGAGCTCGGTCCAATATAAAAGAGTTTGACATTTGTGGCCATGCAATGCTTCATATGGTGCCATCTTTATACTCTACTGAAAACTATTGTTGTAAGCAAACTCAACTAAAGGTAGATATTTCTCCCAACTACCTTCGAACTCTAGAACACAACATTAGAGCATATCTTTGAAAATCTGAAGTACTCTTTCCGATTGACCATCCATTTGTGGATGAAACGCGGTACTAAAATTCAATTTTGTACCTAGAGCTTCTTGCAACTTTTTCCAAAATCTCGAAGTAAATCTCAGATCTCTATCCGATATAATAGAAATAGGCACTCTATGTAATCTCACAATTTCAACTATGTACAATTCGGCTAGCTTATCAATTGAATAGTCGGTATGTACCGGAATAAAATGAGCCGATTTTGTCAGTCGATCAATGAAAACCCAAATGGCATCTTTCTTCTTTGGAGTCAAAGGCAAACCCATTACAAAATCCAGTAATCTTGTCCCATTTCCACTCAGGTACCATCACTAGTTGAAGTAGACCCGAAGGCACTTGATGTTCGGCCTTTACTTGTTGAAAAATCAAAAACTTCAATACGAACTCAGAAATATCTCTTTTCATACCCGGCCACCAATACAATTTCTTTAAATCATTGTACATTTTAGTACTACCCGGATGGACTAATAAGCAACCACTGTGTGCCTTGCACAAAATTTTTTGAATTAGCTCATCATCTTTCGGTACACATACTCTATCTTTGAACATCAGACAATCATCTAAACCGACCCAAAAATAATGGTCATTACCTACTTCACACTGAGCTCTTTTGGCTTGTAATTCACTATCACTCTTCTGAACTTCACATATTTGCTGAATAAACACCGGTCTAGCTTTCAGCTCAGCTAGAATCAAACCATCATAAGACAAAGCCAACCTCATGTTCATAGCTCTCAAGGCAAACAAGGATTTCCTACTCAAAGCATTGGTGACTACATTCGCCTTTCTAAGTGATAATCAATCACTAGCTCATAACCTTTCAATAACTCGAGCCATCTTCGTTGTCACAAATTCAAATCCTTTTAAGTCATCAAGTACTTTCAATAGCTCATAACATTTCTCATCATACAGATGGTGTCGCCAAATTTTCAAAGCAAACACAATGGCAGCCAACTCCAAATCGTGCGTCGGATAGTTCTTCTCGTGCAGTTTTAACTTTCTCGAGGCATAAGCTATCACTTTGCCCTCTTGCATCAATACACAACCAAGATCATTCAAAGACACATCATTATAAATTACAAATTCTTTCCCGTACTCAGGTTGCAATAAGTCAATAAAGCTTATAACTGCTCAAAACTTTTTTGGCATTTCTCTGACCATTCAATCTTGACATCTTTCTGTAACAACCTTGTCATCGGAGAAGCAATCATTGAAAATCCCTTAACAAAGTGTCAATAATATCCAGCCAAGCCTAAAAAGCTTCTAACCTCAGATATATTCGTCGGCAGGTTCCAATCCACAATCGCCAAAATTTTGCTTGGATCAACCAATATTCCTTCTGCAGAGACAATATGTCCCAAAAATCCAACTTCTCGTAGCCAAAACTAACTTATACTGAACTTAGCAAACAATTTCTTATCTTTCAAAGTCTGTAACACAATTCTAAGATACTCAGCATGCTCAGACTCATTTCAAGAATAAATTAAAATATCATCAATAAACACCACTACAAACTTATCCAAGTACGGTCGAAAAGTCTGATTCATCAAATCCATAAATACGACTGGAGCATTAGTTAAACCAAAAGCCATCATAAGGAATTCATAGTGTCCATACCTCGTTGTGGACGCGATTTTTGGCACATTCGACTATTTAACTCTCAAGTAGTAGTACCCGGATCTCAAATCTATTTTCGAAAACACAGTTGCTCCTTTCAACTGTCGAACAAGTCGTCAATCCTCGGCAAGGGATATTTATTCTTTATGGTCACCTTGTTGAGTTGTTGGTAATCTATACACAGTCTCATGGATCCATCCTTCTTCTTCACAAATAACATAAGAGCACTCTAGGGAGAAAAACTTAGTCTCGAAAATCCCTTATTTCTCAACTCTTGCAGCTGAGTCTTTAATTCTTTAATTCAGTCGGAGCCATTCTATACGGAGCGATCGATATCGGTGCAGTCTCTAGTAATAAATCGATAGTAAACTCCACCACTCTAAATGGTGGTAATCCCGACAACTCTTCGAGGAACACATCTGGAAATTCACAAACTACCGACACTGATTTAAGTTTCAATTCAAACATCTTTGTATTCATCACATTGACAAGATAAACTTCATACCATTTTCTTACGTATCTATGAGTAGACATGCATGAAATCATAACAGACAGTTCACTAGATTCATCTGCTTCAACCCAAAGAACCTCACCATTTTCACATTTCAATTCAATAACCTTTTGCCTATAATTTACCTTGGCATCATGCAATGTCAACCAGTCCATACCCAAAATTGTATCAAACTCATCAAATGGCAACAATATTAAGTTAGCCGGAAAATAGTGGCCTTGAATCATCAAAGGACAATTCTTACAAACTTTATCCACTAACACATACTTACCTAAAGGGTTTGACACTTTAATCACAAACTCAGTAGATTCAATAGGCAAATTCTTACAAGATACCAAATTCATGCAAATATAAGAATGAGTCGATCCAGGATCAATCAATGCAACAACAGTAGTATCATAGAGAGAAAATGTACCAGTGATAACATTAGGGGACGATGCATCTTCCCAAGCATGGATGGCATAAACTCTCGCAAGTGTTTTAGCTTCTGATCTCACTGTTGAATCCTTGGTCACACCTTTACTGCTAGCTCCATTTCCGGTGTTCCTCGGTGGCCTACCTCTATTGGCAGTATTATTTGGCCTCGCACTCTGAAAATTTTTTTTTTTACTCTTCTCAGGGTAATCTCGGATAAAATGCTCTAAAGAACTACACTTGAAACAAGATCAGCTATTTGTTCTACACTTACTAAGATGTCGCTTACCACAATGCTGACATTCAGGTCTATTAGACCTAACATTTCCCACACTGGCCATCGAAGTAGCTTGAGCTTTAGAATCCGAGTATGGCTTCCTGCGGTCTCTACATTAATAACTAGTTGATACACTCGAACGAGAATACATTTCTATGGATTTCTTTGACTGAGATGGGAATAGCTTACTCATCGGCCTTTTTCTTGCATCTCTTGCCTCACACTCGGCCTTTCTCTTCTCTGTACTTAATTCTTTGGCTTTGTAAGCCCGTTCAACCAATTCTTTAATTTCTAAGATCCCAACTAACAGCTTAATGTTCTCATTCAACCCATCTTCAAACCTTTTACACATAATAGCCTCGGAGGAAACAAACTCACGAGCATACTTATTGAGTCTAACAAACTCTCGCTCGTATTCGGACACAGTCATTTGGCCCTATTTTAGCTCAAGAAGTTCCTTACATTTCTGGTCAATGAATTGTCGACTAATGTATTTATTTCGAAACTCCTTTTGAAAGAATTCCCATGTAACCCTCTCTCTCGGAACCACAGATACTAGGGTCTTCCACCAGTGATATGCTGCCTCCCTCAGCAAAGGTATAGCACATTTCAAACATTTTTCGGGTGTGCAAGAAAACTCATCAAATGCTCGAATAGAATTTTCAAGCTAGAACTCGACTCTCTCGGGATCATCACCTATGTTTGCTCTGAGTTCTTCAGCCCCATGCTTTAAGATCTTATCAATCGGAGGCTTATTTAATCTTACCATTTCCACTCCTTGGGGACTTAGAGGAACTGGTTGCGGATAAAGAGGGGGTAGGGGATGTTGAGCATTCGAATTTGTTCGAACAAATTTCATATACTATTCATTCATCATATGGAGGAAGGCTTTCCTAGCCTCTCCTCTTTGACTAGTTGTCACATGCCTACTATTGGGTCGCGCAGTCCCTTGGGAGAGAGCCGGCGCATTACTTTCTACGTCATCAGCTACGACTCTGTCGGGATCCATTTACTATATGAAAACACAATTAAGTTGTTAGGAGTCGTCACACTATCACAATTTATATATGGATGTATAGCTAGACTCTAACACACATTATATTAGTCCGAGAATCGACTAAACCATAGCTCTGATACCACCAAATGTAATGCCCCTTACCTGTAACCTTCGCTGGAATAGGGTACAAGGCATTACTAGACTTAATTATACACAAACATACAAAACCGAGTCATAAATTTACATCCAAACTTAAAACTTCTCATACATACTCATAACATCCCTATTATGGGCCTACAAGACCCAAAACATACTTTGGGAGTGGGTCGGGACTAAATCGAGAACTTTGGAAAGTTTGTCAATACTTGGAAATTTTTTGCCTAAAACAGGGGTCACACGCCCTTGTGGCCTGGGACATGCCCGTGTGGGTAGGCAGTGTGGTCTCACACGCCCGTGTCTCAACCCATGTAACTTTCTGTTTATGACATCATCAGCCAAATGAAATCACACGACCAAGCCACACGCCCGTGTGCAAGGCCGTGTGACGAATTAAATTCTCGTAAAATAGGTACAGACTTCATATGCCTTTGGCACACGTTCATGTCCAAGCCGTGCCGTTCATATGGCTGAGACACATGCCTGTGTCTTTGCCCGTGTGCTCTATATTGAGCATTTTGTTTCTCAAAATTAAGGTGCAGAGGACACACGACCTATCCACACGCCCATGGGGCTGACTGTGTGTCACGCACGACTTAGACACACACCTGTGTGTCTACCTGTGTGGACAAAAACAAGGCTATTTTCCAAGCTATTTTGCAGCCCTTTAATTCACACATCTACAAAACATAACATAGCACCATTTCAAGCATAGACATACAACCAAATTAGCCATAACCAAGACCTCAACACATTATTCACATGCTATCATAAACCATGCACAAACATTACCAATTTATCAACTCAAATCATAATTTTACACATCTGTGAAAGGCATCATCATATAAATTTACTTATACCAATATAAGCTAAATTCAAATGGCCTTATACAAAATAATCATTTAACCATTATAAGCCAATACCATTGGCCCAAATCAAATATGACACATAAACAAAATAACCTAGTCCCTATACATTCCATACTTTCAAAATATCAAAATAACCAATACCCCCACAATAAAACCTTAGTAGTGTGATGCGAACTCCGAGATTCCCGATCCCTAAGCTAGCTTGGTGACACTATAAAACAAGGGAGAGAAAATAGGGGTAAGCTATATAGCTTAGTAAGTTTATATGCAAATAATAAACATTATATTTATAACTTATTATACAAAATCCATATTGGAATTTGGTGTAAACATTACTAAACTCTTATAGTCATTTCTTACTCATTCATTACCTTACCATAAGAGCATTACTAAACTATCATATATCAACTTATCGTTAGTCTTCCATCCAAATGTTATATGGACTATGTACGTACCTGTATTACTTACTTTGCATATACTTTTATTCTCGTATAAACTAGGCCCGTTGAACCACTCAGAATCACTAAGGATACTCGGGAGTCATACATAGGTTGTACAATGCCATATCCTAGATATGGTCTTACATGTAATTCAATATCGACGCCAATAACCCAGCTATGGTTTTACACGGAAAATCATATCGATGCCATGTCTCGGACATGGTCTTACATGAATCTAGTATCTATGCCATGTACTAGACATGGTCTTACATGTACTACCAAACTGATGCCATATCCTAGATATGGTCTTATATGGAATCACGTCTCGATAACCTCAATGCTACGACCCTTGTATCCTGTGATGTTCCTAGGGTCTGCACTGGATTTCCACACTTATCGAATTATTGTCTAACTCATTCATGCGATTAAACTCATCAACATGGTCAATTATACAATTCAAGCAATAACTAAACATTTAAACATAATATAACGATGCATTATTTACACATAACTTACCTCTATACAAAATAATTGCTAATATTGCAATTTACTCCACAACCTTGTTCTTTCATCGATTTAGGTCAGAACCTCATCTTTCTTGATCTATAATAACAAGTTTAGCTAATTAAATTATTACATTATTCGATTCGATCTAAAAATCACATTATGGGAAAATTACATTTTTGCCCCTAACTTTTTACTTATTTACACTTTAGTCCCTAGGCTCGTAAAATGAAATGTATTCATTTTTCACAAAATCCAAGACTAGTCGAACCTTATACATACACATACCAGCCCATATTTTCCATTTACTCACATATTTCTATACATATTTTACAACTTTTGTATTTAGGTCCCTTTCGACGTTTTCATCGAAAATCACCTAACAAAACTCGTTTATCACACAACTAACATTCATATTCTACCATTAGACCTTAAAATACATGCATGTCTAACATGGGTAAAATTATAAACATAAAACCTACTTCAAAATAAGGGTAGAAATAGGTAAATTGGGTGATAACGACTTCAAAAAAGTAAAGAAACGGAGCTAGGATGCACTTACTATCAAGCTTGAAAGTTGAAGAAACCCTAGCTATGGAGAGCTTCGAATTTTTGGCTAAGGGTAGGAGAAGATGGACAAATGTTTGCTTTATTTTCCCTTTTTTTCTTTTATTAACCAAATGACCAAAATGCCCTTTTAGCCTTTCTTTGAAATTTTACCCTTTCGTGTCCATTTTTGTCCATCATGATATATAATGGTCTAATTACTAAATAAGGACCTCTAATTTACAATTTCATTTCAATTAATTTCCCAATGCTTCTAGAACACATATTTTGCACTTTTTGCAATTTACTCCTACTAGTTAAATTGGATCCTTTATCGAGAAAATTTCTTAATGAAATTTTTACACGTGCATTCAATCATACTATAGATCTTAAAACTTTATCACAATGAATTTTTCTACTTCGGATTCGCTCTCCCGAAACCACTGTTCTAATTTGGCCCTAAATCGGGCTGTTACACTAACACTCCACTTAACTACTAGACCAGTAGGCCCATTCTGATGTCAACAAGCCCACAAATGAATATAAGCCTACTCACCAAGGGTCAGGTTTAATTTAGAAAAATATCAAAATTTTCCTAAGGTACGACTTGAACTTAGGACTTCTCACACAGACCTAAAACACTTAACCACTGAAGCAGACAAATATTGTGTCACAGTTCCACAGAAACAAAAATAAAAATTTTGGGCGTTACAGGGAAGAATGATGAATGGTCGGAGAATCATCACGCTATCTATCGGTAAATTTTGGTATACAAAGATACTTTATTTTGGGTATAATGGCATGTATAAGCTACTAAGACCTATATTGGTGTTAAAATGGATGAATGTAACCTAGTAATTGGAATGGCTAGTGATGGCATGATTTTGGTATGTTTTTTAAGTAAATTATAATTTCACATGCATGTTAAAGAACGTAAGAATGGAAATAAATGTGTATGTGATAACGTAGCATATTAGATGGTTAAATTGGCTTGTGAATCTTGCTTGAATTGGTTGGTTATTATTGGTAAAGTTTAGTGCAGGTGTTGGATGAAATGGGTGAGAAATAGGGCTTGGAAAATAGCATTATTTTTGTCCACATGAATAGATACATAGGCATGCGTCTATGTAACACCGGCTTAGGAGTCTAGGCTAAATACGAAATGCTATATTGATTATCGAAGTGATCAAAGGAAAAGCTTACAAAACATTTTATCTCAGTGAATCAAAATAATTTAAAAAAGTTTAATAACTAACCAGTAGCAGTTAACAATAAAACTCAGTATAAACCCGTTTAAGATATATGAATTAAACATAAAGCAGAAGCTTTTCCACAACGTTATAAAAAAACCTTACAGTTCATCAGTTTATCTAATAATCAAATAGCAGCGGAAAAAAACTGAGGATCCAAGGTTTACGAGTCTGTCCGAGACTTCCGCGTACTGCGTCCAGTATCTAGAATCCAGACCTGTGCCTAAAAGTGAAAATAGAAGAAGGGGTGAGCTACTCAAGCTCAGTGTGAGATCAAAACCAGTAACATTACAGAAACAGAACAAGAGCATAAAGGCTTAGAATCAGATCAGGATCAATTGTGAAGCAGAACCAACCTACCGAACACTACAGAACCGATCGATATATGTACAGCAAACCTTATCGTCAGATGACAGTTGGCATATATGCCCATAACCCACTTACCCCATATGTAACTTTACAGTCATATGGCCCAATCAGACACAGTAGCAGTAGTTCTCAAATGTTACAGACTAGGCCTAAGCCCTTTATTAAATCAGTATCAGTTGGGCCTTAACCTATCACATTAACTATCTAGTCAGACAATCGCAATCAAGCCTACAAGGTTCTCTTAAGCAAAAGTGCCTTTTAGTGAAATCATACAAGCAGATCAATAGTCATTCAAATATTTTTCTGGAACAGTCAATCTGATGTTGCAGTCACACAGCATAGTCACATTCTATCATAGTATCACATTCAGTCAGATGCATATGAGTGCAAATGAGTTATGAAATAACCCACCCATCTAGCCAACATACCACTTCACCCAATCCTGCACTTACTGTAGGGATTTTAATCAACCCATCCATCCCTACACTTACAATTAGCACCGGTTGCGGCACTAAACAGAAATTTGCAGCTGAGCTGCCAATATATCAGGCTTAAGAGCCTTTCAGTACAGATCCTCAGATATATCATCCAGGGTTGCCCGGCAATGATGATTATCAGTATTGTCCACGACCCTCAGGGTATTGGGACTGCCCTGACCCTCTAGGTATTGGGACTTATAATGTGCAGATAAACTACCAGTCTCGTATATTATGCAGTAATGCCAGCGTATAAGCTATACGGTGCAATGCGGATTACCGCGATACCGTTTATACAATGTCATCCTAGGTTACCCAGCGACGATGATCATTTATGCAATTAAACCGCCAGAACAAATCAATCTTTCTTCTCTTCAAAATCCTAACCCAAGATGGTTTATGCACATGGATGTATGCAAATGTATGAATGCAGATGCACCAATTCAGAACACAATTCCAAACAATCATTCAGAAGCAATCATTTAGAAACAGTTACTCAGAAACAATCATTGAGAAGCAATCAATCGGTTTTAGAAACATACACACTTCTGCACTCAGATTCGGTTCATATCATTTTATACAACTAATTGCAAGCAGTACATAAATCAAAGTCAGAACAGGGTCGTATTCACCCTCAGTAAAATTAGTTGAGGG
Source organism: Gossypium stocksii (assembly GCA_020496765.1). Taxonomy (NCBI): domain Eukaryota; kingdom Viridiplantae; phylum Streptophyta; class Magnoliopsida; order Malvales; family Malvaceae; genus Gossypium; species Gossypium stocksii. The sequence continues at coordinate 16,685,998 of CM035625.1, read as the reverse complement.
GTTGGAACATGTAACACCCCAAACTCGGCCTAGACGTTAGGCCCGAATTTGGCAGTGTCATATTGGAGTGTATTTTTGAAAACTCGATCTTGTTGATAAAAACTCGTTTGAAGGTTAAAGCCTCTTTCTTAATTATGAAAACTAACTCGTTTGAGGTGTTTTCAAAAACATGATTTTGTTTGAAAACCTGATTCGTGTTAAAATCTTATTACGACTTAATAAGAAAAATTTTAATCAATTTCAAATGTTGTTGCACTTTAAAATCAATGTTTGTTGCAGAAGCTTAAAAGAAGAATTGTACTACAGAAACATAATATTTTAAAAATAGTTAATATTTTGGAAAGCCGCATTCTGCTTCTAGCAGATATAAATTGTAATAATTAAAAACCCAAATTAAAAACAAGAAATTTAGAGAGAGGCCTTATTACATCAAAACCCAAAACAAAATCTAAATGTAAATAAAAGCTCAATAGGATAAAACGAAAGTAGTAGTGTGGCCACTCTTGAGTCTCTCGCAGAAACGGTCCACCTAACGCTGAGAATTACCTACACAATTAAAAACGGGGTGAGTTTACGAAAACTTAGTATGTAATCCCCTAATACAAAAATAGTCAGTCAGTTAAATACACAGAATATAGAAGTAGTCTGGGCCTGAGCCCATTATAGTAGACAACATAAGATGGGCCTTAGCCCATTTCAGTAGCAGAATTAGAAGTAGAACATATATAGGCTTAAACCCAACACAGTATCAGCTCAGAACAATAATGCAATAGTGCAACCCACCCAAATCCAGCCAACACACCACTCCGTACTGCCAACACACCATGTGGAGATAAAATCAACCCACCCAGCCAGCACACCAATATCATAGCAAGGCTGCTAGATAACAGAATTGCAGCTAAGTTGCCCGTAATTAGAATCGCAGCATAGCTGCCAGTAAGATAAGTGGCTTTAAGCCATCAATACAACCTACTTTCGGTAAAATGAACGGCACTAAGCCATCGATAATATGCGTGGCATAAAGCCATCGGTAAAATGGACAGCACTAAGCCATCGATAATATGCGTGGCACAAAGCCATTGGTAAAATAGACAGCACTAAGCCATCGATAATATGCGTGGCACAAAACCCTCGATAGAATGGACAGCACTAAGTCATCGATAATATGAACGGCACAAAGCCATTTGTCAGTCCACAGTCGTCTCGTGTGACCTGTACGACCTTAACAGATCAGTACAAATATACGGTTTTAAGCCTTTAGTGGGTCCACAGTCGTCTTGTGTGACCCGTGTAACCCTAATAGATCAGTACGAATATACGGCTTTAAGCCTTCGGTGGGTCTACAGTCGTCTCGTACGACCCGTGCGACCCTAACAGATCATTACTTTCTTCATAACAATAACCAAACCCATGCAGCATGTCGTGCATGTATGCAAACACATAAATATCATATAATATACTCAATCATTCAAACATCATATAAGGCATAACAGTTATTCTACCCTACAGGGTATTACGATCATTTTATTCTACAGGGGTATTACGTTATTATGCCTTACAGGGGTATTACGGTCATTTTACCCTCCAGGGGTAATTCGGTTATTTCTCAGTCTAGGGTCTAGGTCCATTTACTGACCCATCAGTACAAAAGTGTAAATGGACCCAAAGCCCATTATGTGGCCCATATGGACCTAAAATGACCTTGGCCGTGTGAACAACACAGCCGAGTCCAATATCCTACATTTATCCGTATAATTTATCTACGTGGGGCCCACAAGCTCGTTGGGCCCACACGACCCATTTTTGACCCAATATGGCCCAAAATGGCCTAAGCCCATGAGATCGCTCATGGTGGCCTTTACGGTATTACGCTCACCTTCGTGGGCTCGGTTTTATCACATGAGCATTCACACGCCCATGTGACCTCAAAGCCTAACCTAACGGCTTTTTGGCTTTTCAGCTTTTCGGTTTTTCAGCTTTTCGCCACTCTACGTTCTAAAGTAGTGTGAGTACACACTCTTTTAGCTTTTCAACTGACTAACAGATACAGGGTAAAGCTATACACACATCTGTTTACAAAATCGTGAGGAAAGTCTCTAAACACCAACTCTTGATTAGACGAGAAATGATCTCCTACTTGGACCGTTAATTAAACCACAACCGATTTCCCCCTATCGCGATTTCCTGTATTCTAAACGCAATTAAAAAAACCACCACAGCCCTAGCAATCATTGATAGCAAAAAGGAAATGTCAAGAAATCATAATTCAAATGATAGTAAAGAGAAAAAGAAGCAAAAATCCGAGTTTCAGCCTTTACCACCAACCAATAGAGGAGAAAAAAGAAAGAATGGCCACCACCATGAAACCGATTAGAACCCAAGAGGAAAGAAAAGAATCGGCCAACAGTCAGGAAGGGAATGAGAAGATGCAACAGAGGTATTTGGCCAAAACATCCCAAACCGCAAAGATATTATATTCGGTCTGTCAAAACCAAGGTGTGTGAGATAAGAAGAAACGATATTCGGCTTAGGGAGAGGAGGGAAAGATGATAAATGGAGAGGGAAGAAAAAAAAGTGTAATCGGTCAAGACTGGGAGAGAAGAAATATGCTAAGGTTTGGCCAAGAGAAGAATGGTTGAAAAGTAATTCGTCAAATGTTTAGAAAGTGTAATTGGCAACACTAACCAATTTTCCCCGAAATGGTCAATTACGACAAAACCTCAACAACCAAAATGACACTAACAGCACTAATTGAGGACCATTTTTGGCACTTTAGAGTACCTCACAAATTGCAAGAAAAGAAAGCTTTCAACAAAAATTTCAGAGAAAAAAATAGAATAGAAAACTAAACCCAAAATTTGAGTAACCACCCCTCAAATTCGGCACTACCTACCCACCAACTTCAAACTCTTTGTTTTTCTCCCCAAACCCCTCCTAAAAATCCTCCATGATTTGCTCCACAATCTACTCCTCAAATCTCTCTTTGACCAGTTCAAACTTCCTTCAACAGAGTTTCAGTCATCCTTTGCTTCCTACAAGGCAAGAGAGCAAAATAAATACTCTTTTTACCTTGCCAAGATTTGAACCTTAGACCTCATGAGAGCTCCACATGCCACCTACCACTAGACCAATAGGCTCTTTGTGCCATATTTTATCCTTAATTAAGTATAAGGTCTACTTCCAAACACCCAGGGTTTAATTCACTTAAAACAAAAATTTTGCTAAAGCCCAAGTTTGAACCTAGGACTTTTCAGATACCCCAAAACTCTCCTAATTTACTTAGCCACTAAGGCAACCTTGCTTTTATTCCATTTTCTTGCACAACTAAACTTTTATGTGCAATTTCCTAACTATTCCCTTGCTCAAGGTCCAATACTTCTAGGATCAAATTCAGAGCGTTACAGAACATATAGAATTACAAAGGCATTCGATTTGCCCCAAAATTAGAATTTGGTGAGTTAGGGCCACACGCCCGTGTGCTCTGGCTGTGTGGAGCAATCCAGGCCGTGTGGGGATCCAAACGCACGTGTAAAAGGTAGCACACGGCTGTGTGACAAAGGCATACGCCCGTGTGATGTAGGGGCACGGCCGTGTGAACAGGTCATGTAACTCACTGTCCAAAATCTCTAAGTTCAAGTGTAGGGCAGACACGGCCGTGTGAAGGTGTCACATGCCCGTGTGGCCATCAAACATGGCCTTGTGTCCCATAACACATGCACGTGTAAAATCCCTAGGGACACACGGTCGTGTAGAAGCCCTAATTTTTCCAAATCAGTCACACGGCCGTGTGGCCTAGAGACACAACCGTGTGGTTTCTGACAAAATCCCCAAATCGGCCACACGACCATGTGGCACCCAAAATCGTTTGGAGCATAAGATAGCAATCAATTTAAGAATAGAAAGTAGTAACTAGATTAGAATCCCACACTTGATTTGACGATGAAGAGAACGGCAGAGGAGCGATAATCCTGAAGCTACAGTTAAAACATTTGAGAAATAGGAAAAAGCAAAAACAAGAAGAATAGAGAGGAGAGAGAGAAGAAACGTCCAAAATAGAAAACTAAAATAATAATAATTTTAACATAACAAAAATATCAAATAATTATTATAATAAAATAACAACTAAATGACATAAATAAAAAGTCCATAAAATATATCCTTAGCTCACGTAGGGATTCGAACACATGACCTTCAACAAAATAACACTCCACTTAACCACCAAACCAGCAGGCCTATTCTGTCACTAAATTATACAACTCACTACATATGTGTAACTCCTCACTGCCCCGATGCTCGAGACCCAATAGTTTTAGGCCCAAAATACAGGGCGTTATAGTCTAGGCCGTGTTGACACACGGGCTGGTACATGGGCGTGTAGCCTGGTCGTGTGTCCCTTGCATCCTAAAAATTGAGAAATAGAATGTTCTGAATTGAGCACACTAGCGGAGACACGGGCGTGTGTCTCAACCATGCGAAGTACATGGCCTAGAACATAGGCATGTATATTGGCCTGTAACACCCCTTAACCCTAAACATCGCCAGAACATAGTCATGAGACATTATCGGACATATAAAATCAAATAGCAAATTTAAACAGATAGTTAACATACATTTCACAAATATATTATAATGTCCCTTTTATAGGCTCTCAAAGCCCAAAGCATATGTTAAAAGTGAATCGAGACCCATTCAGACGCTCTAGAAATTTTTTGTGAAATTTTAAAATTTTTTCTAAGTTCAGGGCTTACACGCCCGTGTGGTAGCCTACGTGGACTCAAAATGTGCCCTTTTTACATCAATTAACCCAACCCTGCCATTCTTAAACCACAAGTAACTCAAAAACAAATCTTTCAACCAATCCAAAATAAGTTCAAATACACCTAAATCATATCGAAATCATCATTCTAATAATCTAACCACTGTGTAATCATAAAAAAATTCACTAACTATATCATAACAAATCAAATATTACTATATTCAATCCTAATTTTATTTTCATACCAAATAGGTCATTTTATAAACTTAAATTTTCATATATATATATATATATATATACATATATTCTATATAACCCTTCAAATTCTCATTATAACATCAAAGCATCATCAAGAATCAATTACCAAATGACCTATACAAATATCCTAAGTACATGCCATTTTATAAAGAAAACATACTTCACCACTTTATCGAGTTCGAGATTGACTTTGGATGTTGGACCAAATTTTTGACTTTACCTAACCTGCGCATGGAAACAAACCATACGCTGAGTATGCACTCAGTGGTATTCACATTTCATAACATATTACAGTAAAATATACATATTCAAGTTATGTCTATAATCTTTCAATAATCAATTTATACACTAGACCAATTTATCTCAATAGTAATCACTATTTCAAAGGATTTGTACTTAATTGAAATAATGCATTATTTCACTTTTTCCAAACTATTTTATTTTTACATTCTTATTTCAATATTTCATTTCATTTATATATAAAATCATTTAATATCAACTCTAATTATTAATCAGTAACATATTACAACAAAATCATGCATAATCAATTTATACCTTGAATCTTTCAATAATCAAATTAAACATTTAACCCAACATGTTCCAATAATAATTACTTTTATAAGATTGTATTCAATTAAACTCATACAATATTTCTTAATTCAATTTATACCATTAAACTTTCAATAAGCATTCAATACATTAAATCAACTTGTTTCAACAATAATAATAATAATAATAATAACTATCTTAAAGCTTGTATTTAATTCAATTTATACATTATTTCATCTTTTCAAATCCATTTCATTTTCACATATCATTTCAAATTCTCAATCCATTTCATATACAATCATTTAGTTTACCAATAAATTCAATATCGATTCTTTTGCCAAATTTGTTCATTTACCCCTATTAACAAAACTCGGACTTTGGCAGATACATGGATCCAACCAAACACACAAGTATGGCACATTGTGCCTAATCGGCATTGTAGAAGTAAACGATACTCAGTACCTAATCAGATCTATCAGTAGCAATAATACGACATGACACATATAGTGCCTCATCAACTCGAGGTCGAAATATCCCTGAACACTTCCAATCCTATGGCATGCCAACTATATCTGACTTAGCCTGACTAGTTAATAAGGTATCCAAATCACATTTCAATATTCAATTAATACACATTTCAATTAATCACATATAATCATAATTATATTCAATTCAATTCAATCACTTTTCAATTTCACTCAATATTCACATCAATTTCAATTCAATTGCAATTTCTTATATTTTCAGTTCAAATCACTTTCTCAATTCAATATGTATTTCAATTGCTCACATATAATTACAATTAAATTCAATTTCATTCAATTCAATATCAATACATACTTCAATTTTATTCACCATGCATATTAATTTAAATTCAACAATTAATAATAATAAAATTTGAATTATAGTAATACAAATCGTAGTTTTTTTCTCGAATTACTCCTCGTCAATCTTTTCTCTTCTTTTCTCGGCCGATGTCTCTGGCATGATATTAGCTACAAAAATTAAATTAAATTTACAATCATCAATAAAATATCAATTTATATCAATTACTTTAATTTTCTATTCAACTTTTGTCTTAATTCCAATTTAATCCTTAACTAAAATTTAACTTCATTTTATCACAATTTATACTTTATTTTCACTTAAATTCTACTTATATCTTAACTTAACTCTCTAATTTTCACCAATAAACCCTAATTTTGAAATAATTTGAATTTAGTCCCTGTTACATAAAACTTATAACTTATTCTACAATTTAATCCTTTACCCAATTCTAACATGAAATTCTATCAATTCAACCCCTTATTCTTTCATTTATTCAACATAATCAATGTCTAAAAATCTAATAACTTCCAAAATTTTAACATAAACCATGAAATATTTTGTTCTAGGTTTCTAAAAACTCAAAAATGACAAGAAAAGGAGCTAAATTGACTTACCAATTTGAATTTAAACCTTAAAACTCCAAATTTTTCTTTTCTTTTTCTTTCTTTCTTTTCCCTGTTTCATTCCCGATTCTGTTTCCTTATTCATTTGTTTTGTTTTGTTTTATATACAATAATAATATAATATAATATAATATAATATAATATAATATAATATAATATAATATACTTAATTATTAAGTTATTATAATATAATATATATTTTAATTAGAAATATCTTTGATATTTCTCTTATAAACTGCCTCAACATTTAAAAATAGTGTAATTACTTATTTGATCCTTTTTACTTTCTTTAATCTATAATTAAACTTTAACTCTATATGGAATTTAATTTTTATACCTAATTACTTTTAATTCAAGCAAATTCACTTAACCAAAACTTCATTAACTACACAACTAACTTCATAAATATTTATTAAAAATATTTATGAATTCGATTTACCGGAACGAAGTCCCGGAAATACACTTTTTTTTTAATTTGGTCATTTTTAATCAATTAACCATCGAAACATTAAAATTTCTTAACAAAACTTTAATACCACCTTAATGACACTTCGTAAATATTTATAAAAATATTTACGACTCAGTTTATAAAAATAAGGTCCCAATACCTTATTTTCTAAAACCGCTTGAACTTAATAAATCACTTATATATCATAAATTATCAAATCAAAAACCTTTTTAAAATTCACACTTGTCTCGTAAATATTAAATAATAATATTTACGCGTTAGATTTGGTGGCCTCGAACCTCTATTTCTGACACTACTAAAAATCGGGCTGTTACATGGCCGTGTGAAACCTGCACTTAATTTTTGAAAAATAAATTAACCATACGGTCTAGCACACGGGCGTGTGACTTGGCCGTGTGAATTCAATTTCTACGTGAGTTACAAGTCAGAGAGTTACATAGGTTGGGGATACGGGCTTTTGAAACCACATGGCCTGACCATACGGGCGTGTCCCTTACCACAGGGGCGTGTGACTCCTTTATAACAGAAAAATTTTGGAATTTTGCGAAAAATTTCCTGATATCCCAAATTAGTCCTGAATCAATTCTAATGTAAGTTTTGGGCCTCGAGGGTCTATTTAAGGGACGCTATAACAAATTTTGGGAAATGAATAGTAATCGACTTGAGTTATCTGTAAATATTCCATAAATCCTGTAATGCCTCATAACCCTATTCTGGCGACGGATATGGGTTAGGGGTGTTACAGTAATGGTAAGACAAAAATTAATTTTCATTATTTTTGGTTAAGTTAAATTTAAATTATTTTTCTATAAATTAAATTAAATTTTTTGTTGTTATAAATAGGCTAATGATTGTGTTTTAGAGGTGTTCATACATAATTTGGCAAAGTCTCCGATAATCAACATTTGTGGTTACTTGCAATAGGCAGGGTTCTTGCATACGTCTTATTTGCTCGAGGGCTACAAACTCGACCCTAAACTCATCAGCACATTAGTGGAAAAAAGGAGGCCCAAGACACACTTTTCATCGTCCATGCGATGAGTGCACAATCACATTGGAAGACGGGAAGTTACAACTTGGTCTATCGATGAATGAGTCGATCATTATGGGAGCTACAATTGTTCTTGATAAAGAGGATCTTTGCGAGACATTATTCGAGAAGGTCCCTAACAAATTTGATAGTGGTCGGATATTGATGAATTGGTTGGTGAAAATTTTCAATAAGCTTCCTATAGATGCAACCGAGGTCGTCAAAGAACAATATGCCCGAGCATTCATCCTTCAGTTAATTGGGCCATTTTAATGCTCAATAAATCTCAAAATTTGGTACACATAAGGTGGCTATTACACCTATTGGACTTTAAAGAATGTGTAAAATTGAGTTGGGGATCAACCGTGTTGGTCACATTATATCGGGAGTTGTGTCGAACCATAGAACCAGATAAGATGTCAACCAGTGGTTGTCTGCTCCTATTGCAGTCGTGGCTTTAGTGACAATTACCATTTCTACATCCCCATATGAACGGCCTGGCTCTAGTGACAATTACCATTTCTACGTCCCCATATGAACGGCCCATACATGTTTCTGTTGGTGACAATGTAAAAATAATTTATTAGTAACTATGTAGTCTGTACAGTAAATATTTTTATTTATTATATGATTGAACTAACATATCACTTTTACAAGTGGACCCATAGGCCGAGTTACATGGGACTATTCGATGAGTTGGAAGATATTAAGTTATTGTTAGATTAAAGCTCAAAAGCCGATGTTAGTTACTTATTCTTTCAAACCTATATTAATTACGCAATGATTTGTAAAATAAAATTTTGTACATAATTAGTTTGAATGGATGTCATACGTTGACACCGATATCATATATTGCATCCTATTGGAAGTATTGACCAAAGTATTGACCAATGAAGGGATGTGGGAGGCAAAAGTGTCGCTGGTAGTGTATGTGATGATGGAAATGCATAAATCAAATCGGGTGATGCGACACTTTGGTATCGGTAACAAATTTTGCTGACACTACGAGACTTAAAGGAGCTACACAATGTGGACATGCGGGGAAAAGAAAAACGAGGATTGGCAAGAGATGCACAACGACTACATCGAGGCTTGGGATTGTAGGATGGAATTCTTACCCATCCGTGAACCATTTTTCTCAGCAGACACAATGCCCTCTTTAGAGTACTTGTCGTGGCTCAGTGTTGCTGGCAAGTCGTATTTGCTATCGATAAAGGTGAAAAGTAGGCAACTTTGTCAAAAGAGGCAACGAAGACCACTCAAGCGACAGCATAGGGCTAGACGTGGTCACACGTCGGGTTCGTCATCGACTCTACTCGAAGAAGCGCCATCTATGTCTACATAATATTTCAGCCAAGTTCACTCTACTTATTCCTATTCATTTCACTAACCCCATGTTTTTTCACAATCATCGGACTATGCACCATTGCCGCACGTCCCTAATTTTTTTATTCTAGCAGGTATATATTTCAAGGCATCGATGTCCTGTAACACCCAAAACCTGTAACGCCCTGAATTTTTGGGCCTAAAAGTTTTGAGTTTAAGCATAGGGGTAGTAAGGAAGATGTACATATGTGATTAGTTATGCGTTTAAATGATAAGAATAGGGCTGCTGGTCTGGTAGTTAAGTGGAGTGTCAATTTACTAGAGCTCCTGTGTTCGAGTCTTTGGGTGCGCTTTCTGAAGGGACTTTTGTTAATATGCATTTGTTATATTATATTTGTTATTATTTATTTTTGATTATTACTATTTTATTTTTATTTTTACTTTCTTTCTTTTTGGGACGTGTATTTTTTTATCTTTTTCTTTTTGGTTTCTTGTGCTTTTTGGGAGTGGGGTTATTATGGTTGCTTTGGAATCAACTTCCCTATGGATTTTAGATTGTTGCTCCTCTGTCGCCTTATCCGATCATAAAAATAGGTGTGGGAATTTGAACTCTAATTATACTACTTCTATTATTTTGCTTGTAATTGCTTCGGGTTTTAGTTGTATACGCAAACCCGTTGATTATGGGTTCTAGATGCTGTAAATGGGGGGATTACCTCCCACTATTGTAGTATTTTTGATACTGTTAAGATTGGGGGCAATTATCGTGGCTTAAATGTCGATTTCAAGGCTATTTTAGGGTGGTTTTGTGACCTTCCCTGTAGCCTCACGGGCGTGTGTCGTGTCACACGACTATGTGACATAGGGAATTAGGGTTTTTGGCTAAAATTGGGAGCCATACAATCGTGTGGTCGATTTCGAGATTTTATTATTTTTAACGGTCGTGTCATCTGGTCATACGGGCGTGTGTAATTGGGAATTAAGGTTTCAGGGATTTAGTGCCATAAGGCTTGGCCACATGGCCGTGTGACTAATTTTAGAATTTAGGGATTCTACACGGGCATGTGTTTCAAGACACATGGCCGTGTCTGGTGGGCACACGGGCGTGTGAGACCCTCACATCATCGTGTCTACCCTGTACTTGATTTAAGCGAAATTAGACAGTGAGTTACACAGCCTGATCACGGTCGTGTCCCTATGTCACATGGGTATGTGCCTCTGCCACACAGTTGTGTTCCACCCTCTACACGGGCATTTGGACCCCCACACGGCCTAGATTATTCCACACGGCTAGTGCACACAGGCGTGTGGCCCTATTTCGCCAGTTTTGTTTTAGGTCAAATTTGAGCCTAATTGTGGCTTTGTGTGTTCCAACCCTTAGCTAGACTTTAGTAAGGGTGACTAGGCCTCTGTAACTGTACCTATGTGATCTATATGTGCATGAACTGTGTTTGGTTGTGACTGATCGTGTGATGTGTGCAAAATATGACTGTGTGAGTAATTCTATAACTGATTGACTAGATGTGAATACTTGACTCTAAATGATTATTTGTAATGGTATTCTGATACTATTTGTTTGTTTGCACGCATACATGTGCATAAAGAAATTTTTGGGTGGGATTTTGAAGAGAATGAAGACTGTGATTGAACTGATTGGCAGTTTTACTACAACTGGACTGTACAGCAGATGACTGCACTGCACTGTATAGCATGTATGTTAGTTATGCTACGTACCATTGACTAATCTGATAGCTCAGCTGCAACTTACCGGTACAGTGGTTTACCGCATTGCATTGTACCGCATGTACGTTAGCTATGCTACGTACCCTGATATGATCTAGCAGTTCAACTCCACGTCTATACTGCGGTTTACCGCATGGCACTGTACAGCTTATACACTAGCTCTACTGCGTAGCATATGATTTGGCAATTTATTTGCTTACTGTTAGCCCCAATACCCAGAGGGTCGAGGGTTGTCCCAATACCCTGAGGGTTGTAGACAATGCTGATAGTCATCGTTATCGGGCAACTCGGGATGACATCATATGGAGTGTAGGGTTGGATGGGCCTATCATGGTCCTATATGGTGTGATTGGTTAGATGAGCTAGATGGCTCGTATGAGAAGTGATTGGGGGATGGAGAGGTGTGTTGGCTGGATGGGTGGGCTTTATAACTTGATTTCATTCATATGCATCTATCTGTTCCGATTGACTGTGTGAACTTTGTAAACTCTAGGTGTATCTGTCTGATTGAACAATTATTGAGAACTACTGTTTCTGTGATTGAGTGGTACTTGATATTGAGACTGTGTGACTGATTGAGAATGATTGTTATGGCCACTAAATGGTACTTGCAATTGTGTGTCAGAGTGTACTTTAATGTACTCTAAGTACAGATATTTGCCGATACGTCCGTTTTGAATGTTCCAACTAGTACTATACAACTCTATAAATGTGTTCCATTTTCAAACCACTGTCAGGCATACTATTTTCTGATTCTATAGTTAATTGGATTTGATCTCACAACTGGGCTCGTATAGCTCACCTCCTCTTCTGTTTCCCCTTTCAGGTACGTTTTTTTTGGAAATAGAATTTTTTTTGAACGACTTGTTTTTGTTAAATTTTCCTACAATCACTTTGGTGATCAATGTAGCCTCCTAAATTCGGTCTAGACTTCTAGGTTGGGTTTAAGGTGTTACAAAACCTATATTCGTTGCCGAAATAGGGTTAGAGAGCATTACCAGAGTTTTCAAATCAAACACGAAGTTTTCAAATCACACGAACACATATTTATAAACATTTCACATCATATAAATAAACATATTAAAACCAAGTCAAAACATACATATTGTCTCTTAAACGATCTCTTGAGGCCCAAAATATGCGTTAGAAACAAGTTGGGACTAAATTGAAAACTCAGAGAATTTTTCAAAAAACATTAAAAATTTTCAACACTACAGGGGTCACACGGCCGTGTGACTCGTACGTCGAAGTAAGGACACATAGTCGTGTCCTAGCCCGTGTAACTCACTGGCTTCGTCACGCAACCAAGCCACACGCCCATGTGCCAGGCCATGTATCATTTGAAATAACCTCACACGCCTGTGTGCCAGGTCGTGTAACAGCCTGACTTGCAACCCGTCGAAAGCTATAGGGGACACACGGCCATGTTGCCTACCCATGTGTCACACCCGACTGAGACACACGCCCGTGTCTCTACCCGTGTGGATGAAAATAGGCCATTTTACAAGCCATTTTTCTCACCCATCAAAGCATGTCCTACAACCAAAAATGCACATATATACAGACCATAACAAAGCACTAAAATCGTGCATATTCTAGCTTCATACATATGGTATAATCACATACAACCAATATGCCTTTAGGTACCCCAAATGACAACATGTAAACATGTATAATCATGTACTGTATTTGACCAAAATACTCAACTAACTTTTAGGCATATTTCTATCAATAGATATTATTGAATTTACTAACCAAAAACTTACCAAATGGTGCCAAATATACCATTCAACAAATAACATCAATAACCATATAAGCCATTCAAAACAAAGTACAAATTCTCAACATTTCTAACAAGTTACAAGCCATATATAATATCCATATTTAAACCATAACTTCATCTTCCATAATTCAAGCATATCAAGTCACACATCATCAATATTAAAGCTATCATTTATGTGCCAAAACTAAGTTCATTTCATCACCAAAATGCCATAACACAAGCCAAACCAATTGGCTATTTCAACCACAAAAACACATAGGCCACATTAGCCAAAATACCTATACATGCCATTATAACCAAAATTAAACATCTGAAAGTACCAAAAAAGTCGATGGATAGTGTGATATAGCTCCAACAAGCTTCCCACCTGAACGAGCTTTCGATTCAATAAAAGACACAGAAAATAACACAGAGTAAGCATTTAAGCTTAGTAAGTTCGTATAACAAAGAATATAACTTACCATTTAGTCACACAATAGGTAAGTAAACATAGCATATCCCAACATAATTTGGCCAAATGCCTAAGCACATATACATCAACCATGTTAGTCATGTAAATTCATATATAAGCTAGTAAATCATGGATAAGCACAACAATTAATTAAGTTTCATATACATGTATCATCCAATTCAAGTTTGCATATACCATGTAACAACATTTCCATATAATTTATATGTATCCCTGTATAGTTCGTATCGAATTCTTACCATTTTGTATCAGAACAGTGCCCGTTGAACCATTTAGAATACCGATTGGATACCCGGGATAGCTCACACATAGTGTGCTAAGTCATATAACTGTAATCCATCAAATCCTGTACATGTATGCTCACACGAGCTGTAAATCGATATGCTCTCACGAGCTATAAATTAATATGCTCTCACGAGCTGTTGGTCGGAACGTAGCTACACGATGCTGCTCACACAAGATGTGGAGTATCCACAAGACATGCTGGACCTCAGCCATCGATAGGATGTTCAGGACCAGTACCTAAATCATGTAAACCCTAATGACATGTCATTTGTATCCTACAATTTATAAGGTTCAAACGAGGCTCGGTAATCGTCGTACGTCATTGGATATGCAATCATTATATATATGTATGACATTCCACAACACATATAATTCAATTAAAACATACAAACATGATTTAATTACACAAACTTACCCCGACGTGTATACGTAGATACTGAGGCAATTAATCCAAGACTTTCTCTTTGCCCCGATCTAAAGTCGTACGAGGTCTGTCTTAATCTATATGGATAAATTTAACTTAATTTAATATATATTTCATGCAATTTAACCCAAAATCTTTTTTGGCAAAATTACCATTTGCCCCTATACTTTTAATTTCTTTGCAATTTAGTCCCTATCTCATAAAAATGGAAATACATGAAATTCCATTACAACCCACTATAGCTGAATATCAATTAAGTCCCTAGCATGCCCTATATTTCATTTATTTCACAATTTCACAATATAAAATTTCATATTTTCAATTTAATCCATAATTGACAATTTCATCAAAAATCTCTTAACAAAAGTTGTTTATCTAAAAAAAAACTATCCATTTTCTATCATCAAAAATCAAAACTCATATATATTCATTAATGGTAAAACCCTAATAGTTTAATAGTTTCACAAATTAGTCCCCGGGCTGGCTAGATTAAGCTACAACAATCTCGAAAATATAGAAATAATCAAAAGCAGGAAAAAATACATACCTAATCAAGCAAGACAAGCATGGCCGAACCTAGCTACGGTTTCTCCATGCTAAAATCAATTGAATTGTTTTATTGAAGAAGATGAAAGCATTTTACCTATTGTAATTATCATTTAATTACTTAATTAACCTTTAAAATTAATCAAAATTTCAATATTGCGAAACCATTCTCATCTACTAACATATAAATAGATTACCATATAAGGACTGAAACTTTACAATTTCTATAGTTATTTAATACTTTTAGCTACTAGAACTCAACTTTTGTACTGTACGCGATTTAGTCTTTTTTATCAAATTTAGCATGTAAATGATAAAATTTCTTAACAAAATTTTTATACGGTATTACTATTATGCTGTAGGAAATAAAATAATAATAAATAAATTTTTTGACTTCGAATTTATAATCTCGAAACCACTGTTTTGATTTCACTAAAAACGGGCTATTATATGTCCCCTACATTCTACACCCCAATGCTAACCCACATGTTAGGCTAGATGTCGACACATGTACGGTTATCAATGATGACACCAATATAGACACCGATGTCAGTGTTGATACCTAGGTCAATACCGACGTTTTGGGTTTTGTGGCACATTACGGTTACACACTAATAGTGACAAAAACTGTAACACATCTAACCTTTCTCTGTCGTCAGATTAGGGTTACAAAATATTACCATATAAATCAAAATAATTAAGCAAGAATTAATAAATTTAAAATAATAACATTCAATCTTAATATTGATTCATAGCATAACCTCATTTACAGATTTTAAACCAAGCCTATGAGGCCTTAAAATAGATTGAGAACATTTAGAGACTAAATTGAAACAAAACAGAAAAATTTAGAAAATTTGAAATATTTTGGAAACAGGGTTCACACAGCCATGTAGCTCGAAGGCAAGTGTAACACCCCAAACCCGGCCTAGAAGTTAGGCCTGAATCTGGCATGTCACATTGAAGTATTTTTCAAAAACCTTGTTTTCATCAAAAACCCTTCTTATTTAAAACTTGTTGCCATTTAAAACTTGTGTAAAATCTCAAATTTCTTATACATGTTTTTAAAACGTGGTTTATTAAAAGACGTTCTCTTGTAAACGTTATTACCTTTAAAACCTTAATTATTACGGAAGTTTAATTTAAAACAGTTGCGGAAACGTGATATTTTAAAAAATAGTTGTTGTTTTCGAAAAATCGTGTCCAACTTCTAGTAATTATAAAACAATAAATAAAATCTCAAATGTAAAAACTAGAAAGTTTAAAAGGCCTTATTACAACCCAAACTGGAATAAAGTACTTAAAAGTAAATCAAGACAGAGCATAAGCAATGTGTGGCCTTCTATGAGTCCCTCGTAGCATCGATTCTCCTAAAGCTAGGGATTACCTGCACAGTTATTAAACAGGGAGAGTTTTATGAAAACTCAGTATGTAATCCCCTACTATATAAAATGAACAGTCAGTCATGCAAAAGAATTAAAAGTCTGGGCCCTAGCCCTACTACAGTTCCAGTATCAATTGGACCTTAGCCCACTATAACAGACAGTACCAGATGGGTCTTAGCCCATTACAGAATCAGAAACATTGTCAGAATTAGAATCAAAATCAGAATCAGAATTAGGTAAGCCTAAGCCCAAAACAGAATCAGTAACAGTATAATACAGATATGTAGAACAGACTGGGCTGAAGCCTATGCAGAACAGATCAGTTTGGGCCTTAGCCCTATACAGAACCATGTGGTCGAAGCCTATAGTAGAATTAGAACAATATGTGAATGCAATCCCAACCCAGTCTAGCCATCACACCACCCGTACCAATCCAACACACCATGTGGGGAATAACTCGACCCACCCAACCCACACACCAATACGCAAGCATGTTGCTAATAACAAATAACGTGACAGAGCCACCAGAATCAAAATGTGTGGCAAAGCCACTTTTAACAGAACTTCCTCCAAAACAAGCTCAACCCCATGTAGAACATTGTGTATGTCATGCTCAATCATCACACATATATGCATAATGGCCATGCTCAGTAACAGTCATTTAAACAAATAGTAAAACATATCCATCGCACAACCACGGTCATGTCAATCCAATCATTATCATACGATCGCAGTCAAATCAGTCAAATACATAGTCTGAGTCAGTCACTTGCCCACAAGGGTAAAACAGTCATTTTACATCCTAGGGGCAAAATGGTAATTTTATCCCACAGGGGTACTTTGGTAACTCTACTCTACCGGGGTATTTCGATAGTTCTACCCTATAGGGGTATTTCGATAATTCTACCCTACAGGGGTATTTAGGTAATTCTACAAACTAGGGGAATTTTAATAATTTCACAAACTGGGGGTATTTCGGTAATTTCACAAACTGAGGGTATTTCGGTAATTTCACAAACTGGGGGTATTTTTGTAATTTCACAAACTGGGGGTATTTTGGTAATTTCACAAATCAAGGGTATTTCGGTAATTTCACAAATCAGAGATATTTCGATAATTTCACAAATTAGGGGTATTTCGATAATTTCACAAATCAGGAGTATTTCAGTGATTTTACAAATCAGGGTAAAATAGTCATTTTACAAATCAGGGGTAAAATGGTCATTTTACAAATTAGGGGTAAAATGGTCATTTTACAAATCAGGGGTAAAATAATCGTTTTACAAATCAGGGATAAAACAATCGTTTTACAAATTAGGGGTAAAACGATCATTTTATAAATTAGGGGTAAAACGGTCATTTTATAAATTAGGGGTAAAATAGTCATTTTACAAATCAGGTGTAAAACGGTCATTTTACAAATCAGGGGTAAAACGGTCATTTTACAAATCAGGGGTAAAACAGTCATTTTACAAATCAGGGGTAAAACGGTCATTTTACCCCTTAGGGGTATTTTGGTCACTAGCTACTTACGGAGTCTCGGTACCTAATACGACATCCTAAAAGGTCTAATGTCGCTTGGTACAACACGAATAACCTGTTTGGCTGAAACACTGATTATGGGCCCAAATCCCATTTTAGGCCCAAGTGGGCCCACACGGTCGTGTGGCCCGTTTGGTCCAATTCCACCTATAGCATCACACACCCTATAATCCAGTCTACTAATAATCATCTACCAAGTATTTTACCTGCATAGGCTCGTAGGCCCATTGGGCCAATTTCAGCCTACCAAGGCCCATAACGGCCCAAGTGCATGGAAATGCACATGATAGCCTCGACGGACTTTTGCCCACTATTTGTGGGCTCAATTCGGCCCACAAGTGTTTGCACGCTCATAAGGCCTCGAATACCGACGTTTTGGCATTTCGGCACAGCTAGAGTAGTGTGAAATACACACCTGATAGGTATCTGAAGTTAATCCGCGCTCTAAACGCTGCTATGCCCAGAAGCTAATAATATTCGCACCCTTGACTCCCCAGGGGGTGTGTCGATCAACTACGGTCACCACCACCGTGACCCAACGGTATACAGATCAACGAATGATCCAACGCCTAACCCAAACGAACACGCTACAACGTGGAAGGGATAAGCCAAGAAAGGTATCCTTACTCTCCTCATGGTTTGCTTTACTTAAAGCCAACTTCTCGCCTATTCTCATGTTAGCTTTCCGATGTGGGATTCTCCATCAATCATCCAAAACCAACTTATTAGCAAAATAACCAACCCTTGCTTGCAAAGGGATTCGAACCAAAGTCCTCTCGATAGCCATGCCACGCCACCACCACTAGGATACAAGCTCATTTGTGTCATAAGTCCAACACATTTAACTTTAAAGCCCACCTACTCGCTTCTAGATTTATTTAAAAGAAAAACCAAAATAAATTGTAAGAGTCAAGACTTGAACCTTGGACCCCTTGCTTCCCCTATGGCGTCACTTCCTTGCCACTAGACCACATCTCCTTTTGTGTCATGCTTTCACCAAAAATATTTTAAAGTCTACCCACCAACGTCAAGGCCCACATAAGAGAAAAACATAAATTTTTGCTAAGTTCCAGGTTTGAACCCAGGACTTCTCCAACACTCCCAAACACACCCAAACCTCTTAGCCAACATACCAATATGCCATTCAGCGTACATGGCCCCAGGGCCCATTATGCAACCCAAATGGGCACACGTGCTCGCATTGCCCGCTAAGACAGATTTGCCCACAGCCACATGTACGACACAGCCAGCCCACTAATTCCCGCAAGTTCAAAGACAACTACCCATGTGGGGTCCACAAGCTCATTGGGCCTACACGGCCCACTCTTCCAGGCCCAATTTCATGGCGTTACAGTAAGACCGTGTGGCTAACTGTGTACTTAAAATTAAAATGACACACGATCGTGTGGTGTGATCGTGTGTGGCATATAGCCATGTGACAGCCTATGTCCCAAGCCGTGTGCTACCAAAATGACCCGTAATGAATGCTAGTTTAACAACCCTTACCTGGACACCAATCCAAACATTTTCCAATCACATTCACATGGTTAATACACATTCACACATACCAAAAACATGTCAACTCATTCACCCTATGTGCCTAACCAATATACCATCACTTGGCACCACAATTCATACACCAAACAATTCAAACACAATGTTACTAGTTCACACCTTATACATATACCAAACACGCTAAATAACCATTTCAATCTCATTCCATTCTACCATAAGTTTCCTACTTTCAAAAGGCATAGCCAAAATATCCATATGACACATAAACTTAGACATTTACAAGCCAAACCAAAACCATATTTACAAGTAGGCTACAAGTAAGTTCAATCCACACCATATTAGCAAAATAGCATAAAACACCTATTACATGACATTTATAACCATCAACATAACAATCAAAATCTACCAAAATATGGGATGGATAGTGTGAATGTGCTCCAATGAGATTTCAACAGATCAAGCTTTTCGATGATCTACAAGACAGAAAATAGCTACATCAACAACTAGTGCTTAGTAAGCTCGTATAATGAAAACTTAAACTTACCAAATATATTATGTTTAAACCATTCAAGCATAATTTCATTAGATCATGAGCGTACGTTTCTTTCCTATACACACCAATTCACAAGGTTAGTAGGTGGATCAAAGAACATATAAATCCAACCAAAACATGGAACATCTCATAATAAGCATTTCAAATACATATTTCATCCATCATATACTTAATAAACATCCTTTTCAATTTAAATACTTATATCAACCTTTTCCATTTCATCTTTCAAGATTATAAATCATTTCATATAATACATATTCATTTTTAAGCTTTAGTCACCCGTTGAACCAAATAAAATAACATCGGATACTTAGGAAATGCTAATACAAGCTATGAATGTAACATGCAACCGTATATGCTCACAAAAGCTATAAAATGGGCTTGCTAAAATGAGCTAAAGGTCGGGATGTTATGCTACACGATGCTGCTCATGCGAGCTGTAGAGAATCTACAACAAATACAGGATTTCAGCCATCAATAGAACATCCGAAACCAGCACCCAAAACTATAAATAACCCCCTAATGACATGTCATTTGTATCCTAGTTATTCACGAGGTTCAAACAGGACCATTGTATATATCCAAATCCTTTAATTGCTTTCCATTATACCATTTCATATATACTTCCATGAAATACAAATTTTTGAAACATAATATTCAATTTGATTAACATCATAATTTGATCATTCATACCAAAATATCATACAAATATCAATCTAAACTATACATAGCATAATATTTATCAACATTCCATTCAAAACATCAAGTAATAAATTTAATCCTTATACGAACTTACCTCGACTAAAATAGTTGCAAAAATAGAGCCGACAACTAGTTTGAAACCTTAGCTTTTCCTCGATTTAAATTCGGTTGGTGTTTTTCTTAATCTAAATAGTAATTTCATTCAATTAATACCATTCCAACAATTAAGTAAGCAATTTTATACAATTAAGCCCTTCCATAATCATTTTACAAAATTATCCCAACATTTTACCTTTATGCAATTTAGTCCCTAAACCCAAAACTTGCAAATTTACTACTTTAGCCACTGACCATGCTAGCCAAATTTCTTAAGGCTTCTAACCAGCCCATATTTTTCATCATTTCATAATATTTACATGAAATTTTACTATTTCTATAAATGGGTCCCTAAACATTAAACTCACTAAAAATCACTTAACAAAATAAGCTTATTTATCAACCAAGTTTAATATTCTATCAATTAAGTTCACAAAAACAGCCAATTCATTCATGGTAAGTCCCTAAAATTTTAAAAATGTTATGAATTTATCCCCAAGTTAACTAGATTAAGCTAAAACGATAACAAAAATGTAAAAATCACTAAAAACTAACCTCAAAAACATAACCATGCAAAGGAGGAAGCTTGACTGAACCTCCTTGTCTCAACAATGGTATTTTTTCGACATAAGGAAGAAGAATATAAAAATAATAATAAAAGGTTTTGCTTTTGTTTTATTATAGTTTAACTTAACCTTATTATTGATTATAATATATAAATTAGTTAATTAAAACACTAACCATGTATACCATTAGATTATGGTATAATTGCCACATAAAATTTTAAAAATTTAGTAATTTAACTATTTAGTACCTTTAACTAATAGAATTTAACTTTTGTAGCTTTTACGTCTTAGTCTTTTTTATTTAATTAACTTTTTGAACATTTAAATTTCTTAACCAAATTTTAATATGACTTTAATAAATACTCATAAATATTAAATTAATAATATTTACTAAATTTCTTGGAGATATTGTGGTCCCAAAACTACTGTTTTTGATACCACTAAAAACAGGTTGTTACACAAACACCGCTCACATTATTGTTTTATCGGAGTGGGTCATCGGTGCAACCCTCTATAGTGGAGTAGAGGATACATGATGGGAGGCTAGGACGACACCGCACTCGAGTATGGAGGAAGGTGATGGAGACAAAGAAGAAGACAAAGATGAATACGAACACGAATACGGAAACAAAGACCAAGACAAACACGATGACAACGATGGAGACAGAGAAGAGCAAGAGGGTGGGGCTAAGGAAATAATGATGAGGACGATGGCAACGAGGAATTTTCTAGGCCTGCATCTCCTGTTGTACATAGAAATCCTTCTCTCGAACATTGTCAACCGCCCTGTGGCATACATTCTCTCCCACGACATGATTGATGTATTTTTTATTACTACTATGATGTAAATATATATATAACATAAATAAAGAAACCATAAATTTTCATTCCAACACTATATTTGTTTTCGTTACATTTTAAAATAAGTTATGCATAAGTTAATAAGAAATAACAAATTTTGAACACCAGAATAATGAAAGCATTGTAATGAATATATTCTCTAAAAGAAAATAATGCTATCGACGTTGAAGCTCCAAAGTACCCCTCAACACAAAACATGTTGCCCTCGTATGCCTCAGGTTTCTACAGTACCCTCATAACCTCTGCTGACCGTCCCTATCTCGAATATCCATATTGTTTCATATATAGGTGGTATTTGGGAAACCTTTTAGGACGCGATGCACGTTCATGTTCGGTGCCAACTCATACGGCACACTAGAAACTAGCGACACCTACTCTCATTGGAGACGGGTGGGAATTCAGGACTCCATACCTTATGCTTGCATTCTAAACTGTACACATCGTTGATGTAAGGCGTGTACTCAATTCTTAGGTTCCCACATGCGGCAATTACATGTGCACATGGGAAACGAAATGTTTGGAACCTCCTACAATCAAAAGTCTCTCCTGTTAGGTCAACACAATATAATACCCCTGACATGTCCTGGTCCGATCTAGCGTGCCCCGTGACTAGAAAATCTAGGTTCAGACGCAAGTGGCACACTGCATATATAGTGCTCACTCTCGTCGTATTTCATCTAATTTCTTTCATTACATACTTACACCAAGTATGGCCACCTGTTATCTGTACAATGTATGTCGCCACCCACTATTTTTCCAATGTACACCATCGTCCTCTTTGGAAACTACGCAGCCAGGCGAAAGTATGTTTCTTTTACAATCAAGGTTATCGACAAATGACGTGTCCCTTTTAGTACGAAATTGATACGCTGGACTAAGTTTGACGTTATGTGTCTATACTGTAAACCCCCATAATACGATTACGTTCACTATTCGAAGGGTATGTTGGCGAGGTATGCTACACCGTAGCTGTTGATGGCGCCTAAGTTGTTTACAATTTCATGGAAACGATGTTAGACGAGCTTGTAACTTGACAAGAAAAGCATACCCATGAATGCAAACAATGAACAAAACAGGGTACAACATGATTGTACAAGTAGTGCCAATTACATACCCATGTTGATGATTGCATCTCGCTCACTATTTGAAGGCCATTTTATGTGGTAGTTGGATCTGACAAGTCATAAGCAGTACCTATGTTGGGTTGCAGGCAAATACGGTGGTGCAATCAGCTTAAGAAGAAATCACTATCGTATGTTGTTTCTCCTAGAGTTATTGCAAACTCAATTGGTAGAATCCTCCGATTATCATCCTGAGCAACAATAATCAATAACCGATACTGATTCCTTCCTTATAACCAAGTGCTGTCAATTTGTACCAAAGGCTTGTAGTGTTGGAAAGCTTCTCTTTATTACTCAAAGGTCTAAAAGAATCAACGGAATACTCTTTTCCTAGAGACCAATTGATTGCCAAAGTACGCTAGGTGCATTTCTAGATCAATTATGGAACCTAGAACGTATAGATCTAACACTTGACACTATTGCCATAGATAGTTGTACGAACTGTCCCAACCATGATGCAACTTATCTATAGCCTTTTGTTTTTCAACCCACTCTTTGTAGTACGATAGAGTGTAGTCGTATTGGCTATGGATGTTTGCAATTAACACTGGGACAGAAATCCTATGACTCACCTTCACCATCAATAAAATAATGTTAGAAATCATGTTAGAGTCTAGCCTAAGATAATCTTAACTTGCACTTGTTGTAACACATGTATGTGGATCAGAATACTTCTTTATCGTTCACAACCTAGTTTTCTTTTGTAAAGATGCCATGATTTTCCACTTGCACCTCCCATCATGAATTGTGCACTTTCTTTCAAATTTTTTAGAACTAGACTTCATGAGGTGGTAGTTCACATCGTTATTAAAGCTGTACCGCTCCAGCGCAGTAAGGAAAGCATATTTTCTTGGGTATTCCATACCAACTTTTAATACTTGTACATCACGCAATGTGCTTGCATGACAGGTGCTTTATGCAGTAGACATGGAAACTCTAAACCATTCTCAGCTAATAGGTCGATGTTGGTCATGACAAGTGTTTTGTGCAAATCTAGATCTGGAGCATTGTCCAAGTTGTCATCATCAGACTCGCAAGGTTCTAGCTCTATTAGAACTGACTCCGATTTGGAAAATAATGTCACCTCCAAAACATCAGGTCCGCATTACCGAATTGGTTCAGGGTCTGGCTCCTCCCCGTCAACTGCATCTGCTGTCCCTTGTTCCTTACCTACATCTTCTTCCTCAGTCTCATCCTCCCTCATCTACATCTTCTTCCTAGATTGCATCTTTATCATCATCTATGCCTTTATTGTCCCCTTGAAGAAAATGGTTCAATGTACCTTGTTAGTCTCTATCGAAAGGAGTAAGTCATCAATTCTTCTATAACCCATGAGCTCGCCAAAATCTACACCAATTTGGTGTCCGGTGATGAACCCCTGACATAAGTGCTTCTGGCCCATCACATCGAGCCCACATCAAAGTTGAAATCGAACACACTGACTGAATGTAGAGCATAAATATCGAGATTAAGGTTATGCTCATAGCCTGGCTGGTACTAGCTCTCGAAGTTTAGATCCTTGCCGGAGACCAACGAGTGTCTACCCATAGATTTTTCAGGGACATTGTAGTAAGAGCTTTGTAACAAGCTAGTGAACCCACTGCACAACCGTATAGTAGGATTTTCTGCTTCAGCTCCGATTCCAACATTAGCTGCAATAGTGGCTGAAGATGGGCCAGATCCATCAACCTCGGCAAACATGACGTATAACTCCATTACAATATTTCTGCTTGACATGTGAAATGATATGACCGTCTCAAGCTAGAGCTTGCCATTCACATTAAATATGTCATACGTATAGGGGTCAACAGAAGCAAGATATTTACATTGCAACCTTGAAATTCTTCCCTAGGTCAATCCTTCAACTTTCCTTCTAATTCTAGCCTGTAGCTCACGTAATTGAATGCTACGATTGAACACCAATTCCATGGACTATGCTCTTACAAATATAACCCCGACCTGCGTATTATAGATTTGACCATTGTAGTAAATAATAGATTCCACTCATTGACTCATTTTAATATCAGGCACGAATCGACTTAACAATACAAAAAAAATAAGTAGAGGATTGTTGGAAAAAGTACAAATGACTCTTGCAACTTAACAATTAGATTTTTTATATTACTTTGTTGCGTGTCTAAGTTATGCAATTTACATTCCTTTAATAGGAAAATAAGCCAACGAGAGAGGGAATACGTGCTTCGAAATGTGTTTATGAATACACGTATTCATTAAACAATGATGATGAAATGCAAGTATTATTCAAAAACACGTTTCTGAAGTTATATAATTTCATCAAAATAGTGCCCCTAATAGTATTTGACGCCTCAAAATGCACATCAATTATACAAAATAATTTCATCAAAAGTACATGCCCGTCCAATTTTTCAGTTGTTTATAAACATGTTTTGAATATTTTCCTAGAAAACGCTAGACCTTCCCCAACATGTTTTTAAGCAGCACGTTTTCGATTGCGAGAAATTTTTACTTTGCAATTCAGCCCTTCCCCAACGCCTATAAGAGGGGTCTTCCACTCCATACTTTATCGTCCCTCAAACATATTCTCTACAGCTTATCCATCCATCCTTTATAAAACATTTCTTGGTGTTAAAAATTTCTGTCGCTAAAAATTTTTGGTTGATGTTTGAGGAATTATTGAGTCATCGGTGATGCGATATCATTCCGAGCTATACACATTTCATATATCATGTCGAGATGAGACCATTACCTCCGAAGCCTATATTGAGGAAGTCGGGTACCGAGGTGATTTTGCTTTGTACGGTCATGAGTGGTAGTATATGCTGAGGTCTTAATTGACGACCATTATGTGGTCATGGATCAAGGTATAACGGGGGAGCCAATTGAAGGTTGTTACACAAATGTTACCTTATAAATAATATACGAAAGTTTGAGGGTATAATTATAGTGAAAAACTGTGGGCCTTCTCACTATAATCGAAGTAAATTTTTTCTCCATTTCCAAGTAGCTGATACCTTTAACCTTTATTCTTATCTGAAGGTTGGCACCGTAGTGGATGCAGGAGGACTCTCAAGCAGGGAGCGGCTATTGTGGTGGAGCAAAGGTGATGCTCCTTTCGGGCTAACAACGATTGCCGTTATTAAACAAACTATTAATAACTACAACATTGCCACACCAACCTGAGTTTAACCTCTACTTCTGTCAAAACATTGCTCTCGTCCTAAGAGTCCTCTTATGTCCACCTCGGTGTCAGCCTTCGGATAAGAATGAAAGGTTAAATATACCAACTACGTGGAAATAGAGAAAAAAATTATGTTGATTACACCAAAAATCCCTCAATGTTTCTCTATGATTATTGCCTTAATCTTATGTATGGTATATATAAGACATCATTTGTGGGGTATCCAAAAAACTTGAACTTATGATCACGTATCGATAGTCAACTACGCCCCATTTATAATCGAACCTATGATCGCATCATGACCATCGACTGGGACCTCCACTTAGACTTGGATCCCTAATATTATCAAGCATAATCAATCCGAAACTAGATTTCCCCAAAATTGGTTTTTCAGGTGATGGTCCTATCCCACCATGACACATGAAATGTATGTGTTATGAGGCGCGTTATCACATCCACTACTCCCCAGAATTACCTATGAAATTCTCCGATTTTAGTTGAAAACCCTAAACCCTTTTAAATACCCTAAACCATAAAACCCTAAATCTAACACCCCTTACCCGTATCTAATGCTGGGACAGGGTACGAGGCGTTACCAGACGACAACACAACTAACCGTACATTATTGAACCATAAACTTCACTCCGATTTTAAAACTTTTCAACTTCCACTTTAAAGTCCCTTATATGGGCCTACGAGGCCCAAAACATACTTTAAGAATAATTCAAGACTAAACCGAGACCTATGAAACACTTATAAATTTATTCTTTAGAACAGTGTCACACGCCCGTGTGACTTACGACACACCCGTGTGGGCAGGCCATGTGGTCACACATGCTCGTGTTCCAGCCTGTGTTAAAAACACCGAGCATTCTGTTTTTGACGTCAACATACAATTAGGAGCAC
This sequence comes from Gossypium stocksii, assembly GCA_020496765.1. NCBI lineage: Eukaryota > Viridiplantae > Streptophyta > Magnoliopsida > Malvales > Malvaceae > Gossypium > Gossypium stocksii. Next base: position 16,658,502 of record CM035625.1, on the reverse strand, counting down.
ACAGCCAAGACCCACGCTCGTGTACTAGGCTATGCCCTTTACATAGCTGAGACAGACGGCTGTGTCTCTGCCCGTGTAGCCAACACTTAGGCTATTTCCCAAACCTTTTTTGTGCTCTTGACACTTCACACTCACAAACAATTCATAAACATGCAACACTCCTTTGATTATTCCAGATTTAACCAACAAACCTACGTAATATGCCTAACTACATCAAAGCCTTCCTATGCATGTATAAAATAGGTTACATACCCATAACCATTATGAACCATATCTTATGGCTATATATAATGAAGTATCATCACTAATACATTTAACCAACTCACAATGATACATGTTACTCATAATTAAATCACTATACATGCCACTCACTTATACTAATAAAAATTGGCATTACTCCAACTTGTTGAATTTATAATGTGATGCTACCCCGACGATCTCCAATCCCGAGCTAACCTAACAACACTAAGAGAAAAGAAAGGATGGTGTAAGCTTTATAGCTTAGTAAGTTGGCACATAATAATAATCAATTTAATTAGGAAGATATTTCACATAATTTCATTCTTACTCAAGTCTAGCCTATGCTATCTTCCTGAGTCATGATCGCTAAATTTATTATATCCAGAGTTACCGATATCTAAATTTCGATCCGCTAATTTTCCTGGAAACTAGACTCACAAACCTTCTTACCACAAAATTTCAGAATTTTTGGTTTAGCCAATCAATACAGTTTATTCATTAAAGATTCCCTTATTTTGCTGTTCGATAGCTCTCACTCCTCTTCACTAAGAATCAAATTTCTCATCATATAGAATTTGGATAACCTTCTCATTTGTTTCTCTTGAAAGTAGACTAATTAAAGATTCTATGAATATAAATTACACACCAAAACCATTTTTATACAATTTTTAGTGATTTTCCAAAGTTGGAACAGGGGATTTCCGAAACCTTTCAGACCCTGTCTCACCAAAATTTAAATAACTCATAATATAAAACTCATTTACTTACACTGTTTCTTTTATGTGAAAATAGACTTAATGAGATTTAATTTCATATTTTATTCAGCATTTAATTTAATTTTCACTATTTATGGTGATTTTTCAAAATCAAGTAACTGCTGCTATTTCGAACTGTTTTACTGAAAATTCACTCTTCCATGTTTTCCTTGTATAACCTCCATTATATTCACATGTCACCAAACCTATTCACTATTAGCCATTCTAAGAGGTAATCATCCTCAATATATCTATGTATATATATACAAGTATCCACAATAGCATTCACACCATATCAACCTTACCACAAGTTCAATTACATATCGAGCACATTGCTCACAATACAACATTGCTCAAATGTACATTTGCCCAGGTACACAGCTGCACTTAAACTTTACATAAATACATAAATGTCACTTAGTAAATATTCCGTTGAACTCATCGGATTAATATTCAATACTCGATGAATTTTTCCGCTCACGATTCCACCAACACATAAGCCCTGCTCTCGGGTACACATGGTGAAGATCATTTTATCACCCATGCGACCTAGCCATTTAATCTCGTAGCCCTCATGTGCACATGGTGAAAGTCACTTTATCACGTATGTGACTTAGCTACATAGGACATTGCTCTCATGTACACATGGTGAAGTTCACTTTATCACCCATGTGACATAGCTATTAAGTCCTATAAATATCATTTGCACATGGTGAAGGTCACTTTATCACACATGTGGCTTAGCCATTGAGCTCCAAAGCCCTCAGGTCTACATGGTGAAGTTCATTTTATCACACATACGACTTAGCCATCAAGTCCCGTAGCTTTCGTGTTTACATGGTGAAGATCACTTTATCACTCATGTGACCTAGCTACCTTTGGTCCGTAACTCTCGTTTACACATGGGAAAGATCACTTTATCACTCATGTGACATAGCTACATATTATATGTCAAGATAATATTTTACAAATATAATCAAGACATTAATTACACACAAATTTATAAATTTACACCATCACCCCTAATCATAGCAAACCATTTTCACTACAACATTTCAATTTATTTCCATGTCACCTATGTCACCCTTTTATCATAGACATTATTATTAAATCAATTCACCAAATAATAATATACTGAACATGTAATTCAACGAAATCCATTTAATACCACAATTTAGATTTCAAACATACATTACGACATCATTGTGTTATTATTATCACACGAACTTACCTCGGACGTAGAAGTAACTACATTTATCGATTTGGTCTACAACCTCTATCCAAGCCCAAATCTCATTTTTCGAGATCAATAACATCACAACTTACTCATTTATTAGTGACATTATTCAATGTGACTCAAAAATCACATTATGGAAAATTTATATTTTTGCCCCCAAACTTTCACATATTTACACTTTTGCCCCTAGGCTCGTAAAATATTTTTTATTCAATTTCCTTGTACAATGGGCTTAGCCAAACCATTATCTCCCTATTCCAGCCCCTAATTTCCAGTAAATCACATACTTATGCACAAATTTTCAACTTTCACATTTTAGTCCTTTTTATGGTTTTCATCGAAAATCACCTAGCAAACGACGTTCACCACACTTTAAGCATTCATTTTCTACCATTAGACATTAAAATACATGCATATTATTCACGGGTAAACTTTTTAAACTTAAAACCCTAGCTCAAAATAAAGGTAGAAATAACTAAATCGAGTTACTGGGATCTCAAAAATGCAAAGAACATTAAAAACGGGGCTTGGCTGCACTTACTATTGAGCTTGGAAGCTTGAAAACCCTAGCCATGGTGTCCATGGAGAGTTTCGGCCAAGGTTGAAGAAGCATGGACAACTTTTTGGCTTATTTTTCCCATTTTATTCTTTTATTTACCTAATGACCAAAATGCCCTTAAAGGCTTTTCTTTCCAATTTTTCCTATTCATGCTCATTTTTGCCAAACAAAATATATTGGTCTAATTCCATTTAAGGACCTCCACTTTAAAACCCCATTTCAATCAAGTACCTTTATGAATTAGAACACACATTTCTCACCTTTTACAATTTAATCTTAAACACCAAATTAGGCACACAATCGATAAAATTTCTTAACGAAAATTTCACACAATTATTCTATCACCCTATAAACTTTAAAACTTAATCAAAATAAATTTTTCTACTTCAGATTTGTGGTTTTCGGAAGTACTGTTCCGTTTAGGCCCTAATTCGAGTTGTTACACTAAACCTAAAAATATTAAAAAACCTTAAACGTAAAAATATTAAAAACCTTAAACCTACAAATATTAAAAACCCTAATCTAGGGAGAAAGAAACGGAAAGTGTGTCCAACTAGGCGCGCTTTTCATTTCTGTCTCAAAAAATGGCCTATTTCTCTAAATTAAAAAAAAAGCTTATAAGCCTAAATAGAAAAACAACATAATTGCCTAATTTAGCTGTCATATAAATTAATGCATAATATTACTCGATGTATATGACTAAATGTAAGACTATTACAAAACTATTAAAACAATAACTAACAGAAAATGTACATCAAATAAATGTAAATAACATATGCGTACCTTTTTCTTTACAATTGTCCACAACACTTTCTTATGTGTTGAAACTATTGAATTATCTTCTCTTTGTCAAATTTGTTAAAAATGCCTTTCTCAACATATGTAATTGAACAATCATTCATCCATTAATCTCCAATTTGAATAAAGCATACTTTTTTGGAATTGGTGTGTATCTTACTTTGACTATTCACTCTTTTTTCTTGTTGTTCTTCCTCTACTTCACTAATAGACATTCTTTTAAAATATTTTTTCATTTTTATTAAACATTTAGAACAAATAAATCTATGCCTTAAACACAAAGATTTTATGAAGTCAACATACAACTAGCAATTTTCTTTCACAAAAATAAAAATCATTTAATTGTTTTTTGGTGTCATGAGAATGCACCACATCAATTTTCAAATGCAAAATTCGCAATAATCACACTAGTAATAACAATTTTTAAAAAGAATACTACTTTTCTAATCAATATTAAAAAAATTTAAGATTATATAAATACAATCAATCCTAATTTCTTGGAGGATTTGTGTTAATTAACCTCTAAAAATCATTACCCAGTCAAGGGTCATTTTACCTATAAAGGCCCATTTCCAACTTTTTTTTACAAAAATATGCCAATTTTTTCCTTATTTACCGAAAAGGGCCGAAAATGACAAAACGTGTCCACGTAGGAGCATTTTTGGGTGAAATTTTAGCGAAACACGCGCCTAGGGGAGCAATTTTGCCATGTTAGCACAAAACGCGATGACGTGAAAGCATTTTACCCCATGTCAGCAAAAACGCACTGATGTTGGCACACTTTTGCCCATTCTCAAATTAAATTTTTAAAAAATGTCATTTTTTAAAAAATTATAAAAATAAACCATTTTTTTTTAAATTTACAAAAATAAGCCTTTATAAGACTCAAAGTGGCAACAACATTTTTTTTTTTTATTTTAAGATGTCACCAATTAATATGAAAATAAAACTTACAAAGCATATCTTTATATAGATCCAAAATCTCATTTCCCTTGTTTTCTTAAGCAATGTGGGATATGAGACATGTGCATATATAGACTCATGAATAGGTTTGCATCTTGTTCCTAAACAATATGAGATTTCTTCCTCTTTTAACTAACAACATAAGATTAAAGGCTACACTATATTTTATATTTTTTTACATAGTTTAAATTTTTTTACAAAAAGTTAACATTTGTTACATTATAAATAAAAATTTTAAACTCTATAAGTAAAAAAATTATAAAATATAAAATGAGTATGGTAAAATATTTAACAATAAATATTTAAAAAATTACTAATAGTTAAGTGATCATTTTGTAAGTTTTTATAATTCGATAGCAAAAAAAAATCATAGTTAAGTGACTACTAATGTAATTTAATCTTGATATAAAAATTAAAAAATATTTATTATATTTTATGTATATTATATATTTCTATAAAAAAAACTTATTTAACATAATTATATACTATGTTTGAATAGATTATCTATCTAGCCAAAATACATCTGAAATGAATTTATTAGCATTCATTAGGTGATGAAAAATTAAATTAAAATTAGCATTAAAAATTAACGAGTATAGTAAAATATTAAAAATAAATAAATATTTAAAAAAGATATATCAATTTTTAAAATTGCAAAAAAAATATACTATTTGAATACCAAATACTCATCATTTATTTATTATTAATCAAACATTCATAATATAAAATAAAATAAATAATAAATTCTAAATTTAAATAATAAATTCTAAATGTAAATAATGGAAAATTATTTTAAAAATTAGAATTGCATGATATTAACTTCAAACATTTAAAATTGAATAGAAGATTATTGCATGTACAAGTTTCATATGTGCAATTTCTTCTTTTTTTTAATAGTCCTTTTGTATATTTTAACAATTCTAAAATGCAACAAGATTAAAGATCTCAAAAGATAATTTTATAATATGACAAAATGTTAACAAAATATAAAAAAATAAAAATTGTTTCGTAAAAAATTTATAAAATATAAAATTATAAAAAATAATTTTAATCTTATGTTATTAGTTAAAAGAGAAAGGAATATCACATTGTTTAGGAACAAGCTGCAAACCTATTCATGAATCTATATATACACATATCTCATATCCCACATTGCTTAAGAAAACAAGGAAAATGAGATATTGGGTCTATATAAAGATCTGCTTTGTAAGTTTTATTTTCATATTAATTGGTGACAACTTAAAATAAAAAAAAAAATGGCGTTATCACTTTCAGTTTTTATAAAGTCTTATTCTTGTTCAAAAAAATTGGTCTACTTTTGTATTTTTTTTAAAAATGACCTTTTTTGAAAATTTAATCTGAGAACGGGCAAAAGTGTGCCCATGTCAACCCATTTAATTGCTCCCCTAGGAGCGTGTTTTGCTGAAATTTCACCCAAAAACACTCTTATGTGGACGCATTTTCTCATTTTCTCGGTAAATAATGAAAAAATTGGTCCATTTTTGTAAATAAAGTTAAAAATGGGTCTTTATAGGTAAAATGACCCCAATCAAGATATTAGTAATCGCATACAAAAGCAATATCCCAAAATCATTCAATAAATAGAAAAAAAAAAACTAAATCTTGCATAAAAAATCTTAAACAATCACAAGAAAAGTCACAATCCTAAATTTCTAGAGATTGATCAATAAAACTTGAAAACAAAGTTATTGACAAAATAAGGAGACCCACTTGAAAGTATTAAAAGATTGATCGCCTATCTTATAGAAATTCTAAAGAGGGTGTGTGAGAGAATAAAAGAAATTTGAGAGAAATTAAAAGAAAATAAAAGGATTAGGGATTTTTTTGGGTTTGAATTTTTAATGGGTGGAGAAAGATTCATTTATTTTTATATAAAATAATTTGTTTTACAAATAAATTTTTTCAAAAATTTTAGTGAATCACTTGTGGGATATTTTTATTTTTTAATTAATTATATAAAAAAACAATTATAAAAGTTTTTCTGAAGGTGGTCAATTGACCCCACAATCCTTCAACATGCTCCACCATTGAAATAGGGTGTTCTATTTATTCTTTTAAAAAAAATTCATATACTTCAAACATCGTTTTAACTTAAATGCAGCATAAAAGCTTTTATAATGTCTTGAAAACACAATACATTCGTAAATATTAGTATTAAGTGGAATTGTGAAACATAACATAATAGATTCTTTTTTATATTTTTAAAGAATATGGTTATATTTGTCAACAAAATGGTTTTAGACATAAAATTAAAAAAAATAGTAAGTTGACTTTGTGGTGTGAGATGATACATAAAAGCTTTTATAATATCATTTTTGTATATATACAATGCGTATCTAACTTTTAAATAGGAAAATAAACGCGTTTCAACATACTTAAATTCATGCCCTCTTGCACTAGTAACAGTGCAAATACTAATGGAAACTAAAGTAAGACTCAGTTGGTAGCTTTTATAATGTAACACCCTTTGCTCGACATAACCGTCGGGTCCTAGCTACAGGATGTCATATTCGTCGCTGGAGCAACTAAAAATAGATTAATAATAAAATAACCATTTTCACATGCGTTCAAACATAAATCATGATTATATTACAATAATACATCATTTTGAGTCTTAATCGAGCTTACGAAAGCTCTTTTGATAATCTGGGAATGAAATATAACCAAATTACAAAGTTTTAAAAGTTTAGGGCCAAGGCCATGACATCATCTATTCCATGTCGGGACATAGCCAAAATAATATGTCACGTCGTGATCTCAGGCCACTCGACATTGCAACATGGCTCACTATCGACTGACATTGTGACGAGAAAAGTTGCTTGTTGGGATAAGGACCTTATATTTGGTAAAAGTGAACCATTTGGTACCTATTTCAATGCTCCAACTATAACCATTCAAAAGATGCATTACATGCCATTTCCAAATGACTTAAAACTTTCCTAAAACATACCAAATAGATTCAAACATACCACTTTTTAAGTCCATAACAACATATATTATCATTTCATCAATTATGTTTAAACATTTCAATAACATAAACCAAATACAAAACAAATTATTATAACACCTATATTTACCTATGATATGCCATATTAAATCATGCCATTTCACCATAGTTTCAAACACATGTATATTTCTTCCATTTATAGCTTATATAGACTTTAAACTTAAACCAAATCAACCATATATCAATATAAAACTCAAGCATGACAACTAAACTTACCATTTCAAATAGGCATTACATTAGTTCTTTTACTTATCTCATTCAACCAACATGTGCATACCAACTTGAATAGATTCACATTCCAACTTTCCAATAGCATCAAACATTGTACATTCATGCATTAACCAAAATCATGCCATGAACACATTCAAAATCATCATATACCAAATTTAACTCATCAAGATTCTTACATAATAAATTTTACTCCAAACACTTATATACATGCCACAATCCCTGACTCAAAATGATAAAAAAAAAGTTATTGATTCAGTGATAGGATAGTGTGAGCTTTAGGACAATTCGGTTTGACATGTGCCATGAGGTAACGATCTATAAGGAAAAAGGGAAAACAAACGAGGTAAGCATATAGAATGCTTAATAAGTTTGTAGGCATTAAATAATAACTTACCTTGTCTTTACATTAAATATATTAAGCTACCAAAATGTTGGAATAGTTTGGTTAAACATAACATATCACAAAATCAACAAGGTGAGTATTATACCAAAGTCAAACCATATGATGCTACAAATGATCAATATGCTAGTTCATGACATATTAAGTAACAATTTCAATCACATACTCATTCAAACACATGGTTCATACTCAATTTAACATCTTTCTATTTGAACATCAAGTTATTTTTATTTTAATTCAATTTCTCATTTCATATAAGTTTTATTGCCCAATGAACCCTAGCAAATAGATTTAGACACACAGGTATCTACATCACACCAATTGCTCGTTTGAGCTAAGTATATTTTTTTCAAGTTACCAGTTTAGGTTAAACCTTTATAACGACACATTTTATTTATTGTCTAAGTTGAATATATATACATGTCAGATTATCTATCCAAGCTAAGCCTTTAAAATGACATCAGGTTACCTCCAAGCTAACCTTGTGTCACATGTATCTTCGAGTCCGCAACAAATGTTGGATCTCGGTAACATTTGTAACCAACCCCGTACAAGCGTACACAAAACCCTATTTGCATGCCAATCATATCTTAACATTTACTAAGTTCAAATGGCCATCTATTACACAAATTAATATTTTTTTTACAATTTAGTCCAAATCTCACCTTTCATACCAATTTGCCAACAATTAATTCACAATCAATTATACATATACGAATCAAACACATAATTATTTAAACGCATAAATACCATATGAACTTACCTGGTCAAAAAAGAAAACAAGTTGAACCTTCATAGACTAATTGACAGTTTTTGTTTTTCCCCGATTATCTCCGGTTTGATTCAATTCTCGATCTAAACAATTATTTCATTCAATCCATCAATACTAAAAATTTATACATTAAATCATGATATGAATGAACCTATGAAAATTTGTTTTTCGATACCCCTAAAGTTTTACATTTGATTCAATTTAGTCCTTAGAACCGAAATAACCATAACTTTCAATGTTGAGCTTCGATTTGAAAACTAATCTCAATTATATCCTTTAAGGACTCTCTAATTTCTATTATTACTAAAATTTCAAATTAATTTCACAATTTATTCACTTTAGTCCTTATATGCAAAACCGATAATTAAAAATTACAATCTAGCTCCAATGACCTAAAAAACATAAAAATTACAAGAAAATGACTTGAAATTACCTACTAAATCATGATTGAATGCTTGTAGGCTTTCAAAGCTTTTTCCTTGTATTTTTATTCTAAATGGGATGGAGAAAAGATGAAAATAACAATGGTTGTCATCTTTCTCCACTACTTTACTTTTATACCATAATTAATGATTAATTTAACTAATTAGTTAATTTAATATTAAACATGCTCAAGGAATCTAAAAATTTACCATCAACTAAAATTTATTTAAGATGGTTTGTTTTCTATTTTAGATCTTGGGTTAATTGCAATTTAACTTCTTAAGCTTTTGGCCAATTAAAAACCTATAGCGACAAACTTTTATAATTTAGTCCTTATACTTAAATTAAACAATTAATAGGAAAAATTGAAAGATCAAACTTTAATAAAATTTTATACCAACTTTGTAAATATTTATATTTAATATTTATGGATCCGATTTACGAAAAAAAGATTCCAAAACTGCCTTTTTTGGTACCACTGAAAATTGGGTTGTTACATATAATATCCTTAAAAACACAACAAAACCATAAATATTAGTATTAGATGGAATTGTGAAACATGACATAATTGATTCTTTTTATGTTTTATATATTTTTAAAGAATAAAATTTCTTTATTTTCCTGTCGCTTGGAAGGGACAAAAGGACATATTGTTCTTTCTTCAATAAGTTCTGATCTCTAGTGGACCTCTCAGTAGGCTTCAAACCCAAATGAAGTTTTGACCACCTATCAAAGAAAAAAGAACGAATGGATCTTGTAGGATTTCCAAAAATTCTTTGATTTCTTTTGGAAACATATGATTATTCATCTGCTTCTCACATTCCATGAATAGCTAGGACATTGAAGAACTTTAAGGTTTTAAACATGGCAATCCATGGCAATCTACATGTACTTTATACTATTTTTTTTTATTTTATGAAGTTTTTTATTATTTTTTTAAATTTAAAGTTTTAATATTTTTAGAATTTTTAAAATTATTGTTGACATAACATATAAGACAAGTAGTGTCATGTTAGAGTGAAGTCCACATGGATCGCCACACCAACATTGTTAAAAAAATAATATTTTAGTTAGTAATTCTATAAAAAAAATTTATTTGACTTTTTTTTTGACATAATGATTTATTTGGTCCTCCAACTTTACAATAAAAGTCATTCTAACCCCTCATTTAATTTTTTGTCTTTTATAGCCTTTAAGCTTACATTATTTGTCAAATCACCCCAAAATGGATGAAAAAGTTAACATTTGTTAACTTTGCTGATGTGGTAGTCCATGTGTGTACCACGTAGCAATTAATTAAAATTTTTTTATATTAAAAAATATTTTTTATAATTTTACTAATTTTTAATAATTTTAATTCTTAAATAATTTTTATAATTTTTTAAATTTTAAAAATTAATTAATTGCTGACGTGGAATCCACGTGGCCATTTTTGTGTATGCCACGTCAACAAAGTTTACAAACATTAACTTTTTCATCTAGTTTTGGGTGATTTGACAAACAATATAAGTATAAGGGTTAAAACAGGTGAAAATTAAATGGAGGGTTAACATGACTTTTTTTTTGTAAAATTAGAGGGTCAAATAAGTCATTATGCCTTTTTTGAAAGGTTAGTGGCCAAATTTAACTAAAAAAAAGAATAAGGGCCAAATTGACAAAAAAATGTAAACGTTGAGTGCTAAATTTTGCATTGTGCCTTTAGGTAAGAGCAATAACAATATATTATTTTTGGTTAAAATGTGCTTCAAGTCTTTATCATCTTCAATCAATTAGAACTTAATCCCTATACCCTATATTTAGTTCTTTTTTCTTTATAAAAAGTCCTTCCACCTTTTAGATTCAAAAACACAAGTCTAATTGCTAACACTGTCCGAATGATAAGAACTATCGACCGATTGTGTATATTACTTTACAAGTTTGGTCTTGGGCTCGGACTTGGGCGTGGGAGCAGAAGGAAAATGACCTCGTCAACTTTGTTGGTTCCCTCATCGGTGCATGTGTCTAAGGACTACCATCAATTGCCCAGCAAATAAAAACAATAGCCCGTTCTCCATGTACCAACACTGATAGTCGACCGAGGGCATGAAATTAAAAAAACATAAATCCAACCAAGGCCTCTTCTCCTATCGGGCATTCCACAATGAAATATATTTTTGATGCTCTAATGTCCAATTCTTTGAATCTTTTCCTCTCTTATTAATTCCGTGGACATTGTCAAGATTCTGTGGAACGTCCGAAACATCTTGTTTGCACTCAAATTGTCACACCAATGGATCCCTATTACACCACTCAACTGTTAAAAAATTCAACATGAGTACGTTAATGCACCATACGAGTGAGTGAACATGAGCTGACAGAGGAATGACAGACACAATGTCCTGTGCGATATATGACATTCACACGAACTGCACAATTAATAACATGGTTATAGTGACATGAGTAAAATAACATAAATAAATAAAGTAATTACATGATATTAATATAATTTGATTTTAAGAAAATAAATTACCCCCTCCCCGGCATGTGCCTCAATCATTTGTCGGTAGGCAACGAGGGTTTTCGACTTCCCGATACCCAGACAAGTATATCATCTAAAAATAAAGCAAACTTGAAAAAAACATATTTAAAAAAAAAAAAAAAAACATGATTCTTGATCCAAATTTTTTTTTACATATTTACAAGTGGGAATACATGTATTTAGTGATCTTGAAATGATATCATGTACAACGCCTATGTAATACCCCAAAATAGGGCCTAGGAGTTTAAGCGTATTTTAAGGATTTTAGCTTTAGAATATTCGGAATTTTACGACATGGTTTATCAGTAATGTTTTTTACTATGATTTTTAGAAAATTAAATCAATTTTTGAAAAAGACTTTAAAGACTTTCAATTTTGAATTAGAAACTGATTTGTAAAAGGGTCAAAATTTTGTTTGTTTATGAAGCAAATAAACCAAATTTTAAAAATTACCCTAATATCATCCACCACCTATAAATTTCACGTTAGTCTTTTCCATCTTCATGCTTTAGCCGTCCCTTGCTCCCAAAGCTCCTCTCTTCCACTTTTTGTTCTTCAATCTTAATTCTTATGATTTCTATCATCACCCAAGCCAAATATCTCCATAAAATCCAAGAAAACACCCAAAATCACCTTAGTTTTCTCCATTGTTAAGCTTTCGGGTTTTTGATCAAACATTCAATTTTTCATTAACTAAGGTAACAATTCATCTTCCCATTAGTTTTAAATATTATTTAGTCTTTAAAACAAAGTTTTTAGCCATTAAATCACATGTTTTGAATAAAAGCCGAAAATTGGGTCGTTAATGTTGGATTTCAAGATTTTGCATAAAAAAGTGGTTTCAAAGTGTTTTTCAACTTGTTTTAACATGACTAGAATGTTTCTAAACTTATTCTGACGTTTCATTAATGAATTCTTAAATTTTAATGAATTTTCAAAAAATAGCTATAAAATATGTCGAAAAAATCAATTCTATAATTGAGTATTTTATTGTAGTTTAAGGTTGGGAATTGATCGTAGATGAATAATTAGATGAATGAAACTTATTTTAGGCAAAAAGATTGAGTATAGATCGAGATATTTGAGTTTTAAGTTTGCTATGTTAAAGGTTTCAGTTACATGAGAACCTAGATTAGGCTTGTGTTTTAGAATGTTTGATGTGAGTTATTAGCTGATTATTGAATGCATTGTTGTGTGAATTGTTGTGTTGAAGTTCCGGATTCAATAGGACTTTCTACGAGTAGAGATAAAGGCAAGGAAAAACTAGTTTGAACTTTCAACTTTTCGACAAAAGCGTAATTGGTGAGTGTTTGGAATAATTGTTTGTGGATATGATTCAATGTGTTATTTGAGAATTTAGTAGTAGCTTAAACCCTTACTCTAAATTTTGGGTGTAAGCTTTCTCATACTTATGTTATCATGTAAACTATGTGCTTATGTGTTTGTGAATATGTGAATTGAGATAAGATGTTATAACATATGATATGTGGTTATGATAACCATTGTGAAAGTGCAAATGTGTACATGTTATGTATATGTTAAATGTCAATGACAGTGTTTTGCTAAAGATGCAAATATGCAGTGATAGTGCACTGATAATCGCTAAGTGATATGTGTTTGTTTCAGATATTTTGGCCTTGTGATCTTGAAACCATTAGATATAGTTGACATGCCATAAGATTGTGAGTGCTGACATATATGTTCAGTGATTTTGGGCATTGAGGCCCTGAGACATGTTAGAGGGATAAGGGAATGTGAGCTAAGATCCATTCAACGGGACATGTGAGGGGACATAAGGAGAATGTTAGCTTTATGCTTCACTTTTGGGACATGTTTGACTCTATGAGTTTATGTTTGGTGTGTTAGAGATACGTGTATCCGATAGTGATGATAGAGCTTACTGTTACATTTCATAGCTCAAATGTCAAATTATCTTAAAATGTATATATGTGTAATGTGATATATGCCTAAATGAGTATGTGGTTGTTATGTAGATTATCTTAAATTATGAATATGTATATTGTGATATGTGTTTATATGATATGTGACCATTAGGCTATAAACATGTTTTTGAGTAGTATGATATATGCTTGAATGTTATGTGATTATATGAGTATTATGATATATGCTTAAAAGTTATATGATAATGTGTAATGCGATATATGCTTAAAAGTGAATATGATTACAATGTAAATGAAGTAGTAAATAATGCACGAGTAAGTATAATATGACACTAGTGTTAGAACTATTGAGGTTGTGCTATATGGTTGTTTCGTTGGTGCTTGATGAATTGTTTGCATGGTAGTTATTCTAGGCATTCACTAAGTTTGTTAAGCTCACCCATTCCTTCTAAACCATTACAGATTAGTTGTGTGCCGGTGTGAGTGGTGTGGTTTTCGAGAGGTGATCAAAGCAAGTCATTTTCCATTATTTCGTAGGTGTTATTGTTATTTATTTACATTTTGGTGAATAAGGCAATGTGGTAGACTTGTATATAGCCATGTTAACTTCTATACATTTTGCCAGTTTTTGGTTCGGTTTATAAGGATTACACGTTATTGTTATGCTTGGGTTCATGAATATGAGGATGGATTGTCGCTACTTGCTTAAACACAATTTTGCGATATTGAACTGTTAATTAGGTCGTTGAATGATTATTTGTCGAAATAATTGATGTATGATGTTTAGAAACTTAATTGGAATGGATTATTTGCTTATGTATGCTGCATTTTTAAGGTCTAGAGTAGAGGTATCGATAATTGATTTTTAAAATCGATAACTCTGTGTTTTGAAATGTGCAGGAAGTCAGAATAGAGATTTGGTATCGATAACTTTGCTCGAGTATCGATAGTCGGGGTTAAAATATTGATATTTCATGGCAGGTACTGATAGTTTTCGAGACTTTGGCTTTTAATTGAGAAACAGAATGTAAGTTTGGTACTATTTTTCCAATCAGTATCGATACCACTTAAAGAAAATATTAATACCCTAGTGTTAGTATCGGTACCTATGTAACAGTTTTGAGATTTTGTTAAATGGACCTTATGCATGTTTAATTATTGTTATAAAACTATTTAATGTACGGTTTGCATGTAACATTGATAACTAACAAGTATAATTGACTTAACACCTATACGGATACTAAAATGGAGGATGCTTCATTTAGAATGAACTTTTACTTATTGTATATGGCATGAGACAATGGTGTGGCATCCCGTATTCGGGCTTGGCAACTAGGCCGGGTATAGGGTGTTATAGCCTAAGACTGCAGCAGTATCAGACACCCGTCTATATCTTGTGTTTCGTGCTTTGTTGCCCGACAAAGCTCACAATACAACACTGCTAATACTGCTGAGCCCCAATCGTTCGAATAGACATCTTCCGAATTAGACAATAGGGGCAAGTACATCAGGTGCACTTTATTATTATTTGAATCCAACATAAGTACTCCCTATTAGCTGTAGTATATAAGCCTGAGCAGCGCACATCTTCTTCCACTCAGTAGCACTACTGGACAAGGTTTCGAAAATTTCCTTCAACTAGGAAAATTTCAAACTCATAAATTTAGCTTCACCATCACCGGGCAAACGTCCAAGCAAGTGATGGCACAGAGTCACAAGGTCGAACACTTTACTTGAACCCGTGATCGCATAACTGTCAATTGGGGGCCTGAGTTGTAGTGCAACATCTTCCAGGGTTATGGTGCACTCCCTACACGACAAATGAAATATGTGCATCTTTAGGCATCATTGCTCAACCAATTTGGATATTAAGTCGACCCTTAACTCACTCATCCGGAGCAAAATCTAAATCCGACGGCATTCAAGTACGGCATAACCCGTTCGTCCGGTCGATAGCTTGGACCACGGACACATGCCACCAACGCGCAAACCTATTGCGTAGGTCCATTTAAATTAGCACATTAGTTAAAATCTTCCAATTAAATAAAAATTGACGTGCAATTTTATAAATATACCCGTGAATAAGAATAACATTTTTTACCGGCACATTAATCATCATTATTGTGTGATCATTTGCTCTAATCAAAGAACTCATTTTGATATCTGCACAAACAATAAAATTTTAATCAGCGATTGGACAAATAAACAATATACAAATAACGAAAATAATTTTTTTTCCTAACCCATTTTCATAATTAATTTTTTAATTATTAATTTTTGTAAAATATAAATTATATTTTAATATTAAAATTTGTAAATTATTATTACAAAACAAAGAAATACAATACTAAAACTATCTTAATATATCCATAAACCTTAAACACAAATTTAATTTTTAAAATAAAAATATAATATTAAAAGTTATATCTAAAAATTAACAACAATCTAATCTAAAATTATAAAGGAATATATTTTTTAAATTTATTATTACAAAAGAAATTAACATACCTTAACAATTCTTATTTTTCTCCTCAAACTCCAAAAAAATTTAATTTTCTTTCAAAATGTAGTAAACCTTTTTTTCCAGAACTCAAAATTTTATTGTCGACCCTTTGCTCTTTTTTTTTGTCTCTTCTGGGGGCGTGGGACCAAACCTCCTTTTTATACCAAATAGAAAATGCTTACAAATTGAAAAAAATTTGAAAAGCAAAAGAAAAAAAAGAGAGATTTGACTATTTTTTAATTTTTTTAACAAACAATAAAGATAATATTAGAAAATAATCATTAGTGTTGTCTGACACGACAATAACATCATTAAAAATATATTTTTTTACTTTAATAGATTTGAAAAAATATTAATATTTTACTTAAAATATATATTGATATTGCCTAATACAGTGATGACACAAAAAAATCTTTAAAAAAAATAACAACTGCAGCATGATTAGAGAAAAAAATGAGGCACCGATAAATACTATAGCCTTTACTTATTTTCGTATTTAATTTTTTAGTTGTCTCATTTTAATAATTAATTAATTTTTATATTATCAGGTAAATTTAGTTTTTCCAGCTTCAATTCATTATTGTAAAGTATTTTTTCTAGTTTTATTCTCAATCGGTAAATTTTACTTCGCATATGTTTCCCTCTTTTTAACAAGCCCTACACGTGTGATATCACTACGTACTTATCTATATTTTCTTTTGCTATAAATATTTTTTTGAAATATCTTTTCGGTCATAATATCAAATTTTAGTATTAAGATATGATTGCAACATATGAATACAATAGAATTTATACTTACAATAAAACTTTGTAAATTACACATCTTCACAATATTAAGTTTATATGTTAGCAATTTTTCAAATGTATTTATATACAAAATATGATAAAATCATACCTTGTGAGTTAACTTAAATATTTTTAATAATAATGATTATTGAAAAATATTATACCAAATATTTAATATGTTAATAATAAAAAATAATTGAAAACTATTAAAATATATTAATATTATTGTTTTTGTTATACTCCATAGTGACAAGTCAGAAAAATACTCAACCAGTAAATCTATCACCAGTAAGTTAGGATAATCATCTGAATATATAGTCTAATTTTCATTATGAACATGAAGTTATTGATCACCAAACATCACGTGAGTTGTCAAGAGTTCTTAGTCTCTACGTTCTCTTGACTTCCACTATTCATAATATTTGACTCTTCGTTCTAACTGAGTGAACCAAGCTTTATAACAACCACCTTTCTCCCGTCTGTACTCATTTCTCTTCATAACTTCTAACTTTTCGTCCAGACTAACTTACTCTCCTTATATTGGCTCCTCCCTTATTGTATAAGTATAATTTGTTTTTATATAACACTTATAATTATTTATATCTCATTATCAACTTTTAAATAAAAGAATAAACGCAGTTAAAGATAGTAGTTAAAGATAGTGGCATTCACATCCCTAATTTTGTAGCTTCAACATTACAGTCGCATGAAAAAAGTGGTGAAATGTATCAATATTTGTTAAATGGATACATGGTAAAGTAACTTGCAAACCTCATCTATATCAAGCCTCCTGCTTTAATAATTTGAGACCCAGATGGCTGAACCAAAACAATTTGGATGACATAGTTATCCAAAATGATCCCAAATTAATCTTCTTATGTTGATGTATTATAAAACCAGCAAAGCAAAGCCAATAGAATTCCCATCCACAAACACTCCACCAATCCGTAACAATGGCTACTTGGCTCTCTCTTTCCAACTTCCTCTCCTCCTTTTTGCCTTCCATTCCTCCACCACCACCGCCGCCGCCGCCGCCCAAAGCTCCTCTTCTCAACAACCTTTCACTCTCATCCCAAAAGCCCAAAAGCATTCTCCTTTCGTTGTCAGCTCAAGAGGATCAATCCCCTTCATCATCAACTGAATTGTCATCAGTTATATGCCCTTCCCTTGCATATTCGAATACCCTTTTCTTCAAATCAGCTTACAACGTTCAGGTTATTGTGGATGATAATGAACCTGAAGAAAAGCTGCTTAACAGGTTCAGAAGGGAGGTGATGAAAGCTGGTGTTATTCAAGAGTGTAAAAGAAGAAGGTACCATGAGAATAAGCAAGATGAGAAGAAACGTAAGTCACGCGAGGCTGCTAAGCGTAATCGTAGAAGGTAAAAAGATAAGAACTTCGGCTGCTGTGTCCTACGTGTAGCTTCCTCTTCTTTTTCTTTTGAATTTTTGTTTAATTTAGGTTTTGTTTTAGCTTTGAAAGTTTAGGTTTTTGTGGGTTTTATTGGTTCTTGATTTGAGGGGAAAAAAAGAGAAGGGCTGAAGAATTCATATGAAATTTAGGCAAATTTGTTTTCTTTTGTGAAGCTTGAAAAACAATGGGTGCAATGATAAATAGAGCTAGAAATTGTGAATTCAGTTTAATTATGACTTAAATGTTGATAACAAGCTGTTTTGGTTAGATATTTGTATGTTAGCCATAGAAAAAAAAAACTTTGAAGCTTGGTGAAGAATTCATATGAAATTTAGGCAAATTTGGTTCCCTTAGTGAAGCATGAAGGAGAATAGAAATGATGCAAAGAGAAATAAAGCTGGAAATTGTGCATTCAGTTTTGTTTTGACTTAAAATGCTGATCACAAGCTTATTTGATTAGATATTTGTATGTTAGCCATTGGAAAAAAAACCATTGAAGCTTGTTGTAGTTTTCTTTGGTTTGATCTTACCAATACAATGGTTAAATACGAATTCAGTCAATCTATCTCCGGTATATGGTTTTAGGAGACAACTTCGTCATCTTACAATGAAGGCATCAAAATCTAGCACATACAGTAGTGTTTAAGAAAGGTGTAGCATTGAATCTCAATGGATATATAGCTTGTTTATTTGTAGTTTTTATTAGTTTCCAATGAACTTGGTAGAGCCTCCCCTTCTTAGGTTCTTGTTGAGTTTAGGGTCAAGATTTTACTTTGTGAATGGTGAGCATCCTCCATGTTGTTTTCTGCTATATTCTATTATTGTCTTCATCACTCTGAGCAGGCGTCCCCAAGCAAGATACTCACAACTGAGCAAACAAGAAGAATCTTCAAAGAAAAAGGATGAGGATGATGAAGATAACTGGGACATGCCCGATGCAGACTTTCCCTATTGACCACATTTAGCCTTGCCTTTTTAGTTACTAATCTTTATCTTTGGTTCTTGGTTGAACCCTCACCCTGTAAATGTTTTGAGTATAGTAAAAATGTTCACTCCTTAATAGCTTTCAAGGCAGTTTATACATCACCATGATTTTCCTGACCTTAGTAAGGCAGTTAGTATCAGTTAGATGTTGAAATTTGCGTTTATGTTTCTCATTCCCTCGTTGAGTTGCAAAGGAAGGTGCGAAATTTTATTCTTAGGTATGACCGAATCTTCTTCTCCAACTTTGGCGGTGGATCACACGATGAAAGAAATATATTGGAGCTTGCTGCTTCATGTTGTGATAAATAGGTTGGTTGGAATTTAAACGGGACAGACTCGTAAAATCTGTTGAATCAATGGCAGCTATAAAACTAATCTGTAAGTCAGTTCTCGAACTCTTGAAAATCATATTGCTTAAAGCGTTATTGACGAATCTCTTGGATAGTTTCAATCCTAGTGTTTACTGAATTCTGTTAGGTAGGTGCTTATGAAATCGATGGTTTCTTGCATTGTTTGTCGGATTTATTTCAGCCAGGTATATTTGGCATGTCTTTGCTATAAACTTGTGATTATGTATGATGTAAAAGACATTGGAGCAATCTTAAAACTGAGGTAATGTCTCAGGACAATTATCAATTTATGTGAAGTTACAATCCATACAATGATTGGCAACTGACCAACCCTTTTCGGTTGTGGTTTTTCATGTTTAGTATAGGAAAATGTTTGAATCTATGCTGTTTTGTCTACCGTAAAAAAGCTATAAGATCGGAAACATCTTTGTTGGATTCACCTGGACAGCTTACATGAGGGCAAAAAACCTTTCCTGGGGGCTGTCTGAGAATTGAAATCACGCAATACATTTCTGTGGAGCTCTCCACAATAAAGGCGACCATTTCGACCTAGCATTATTTGCAGACAGTTCTTTGAACTTTCTCCAGTCATCAAGAACAAGCTTCAGATCATGGATCTTGCTATCAATGTCTTCACAGCAGTTTGCTTGTACGGTATATATCTGATTCAAATCACATGGCAGACAAAGTCTACCAAAATTCACTTCACTGAAATATGAAACTTCCATTCCAATAAGGTCAATGAAGCCATCGTTCCCGGAAACTTTGCAGAGGGATTGGTGCTCAGAATCAGGGTACAAAACCCTTTTTAAGTTGAGGTTTTTCATGAATTGGTAAGTTCTTTCGTTGGTTTTGAGATGAAAGAATCCTCCATCTCCACTAATAATATAAGTTTCAGCATCCATCAGATAAAGCTCACAAGCGATCGACAACTCAACATCAGGCACGAGTTTACTCAATGGATTCCTCAGCCACATTACATCTGCATTCTGCAATCTTAAACCAGAATTAAACTTGCCTCAAAAGCTAAAATAATCTCAATTTTCAGAAGAACTTATAAACTTACAGTGAAAGCAACATGGTAACCCAATTCTACAATTTCGGTTAATAAAATTACTCTGCTTGGACTCAACATGAGGTTCCTTGGGGTTCTTGATTGTATCTTTGGGTAGTTTTTGAGTAGGAAACAATGGAGATGCTTGGAATTGCAGTACTGAAAAGCTTGGCTATCTTCAGCAATGACAAGCAGATGGTTTAAGAGGCGTTTCGTTCCTTCGCCAATTCGAAAGCCTTCAAGGAATAGCTCCAGGATTGATGCCGGTTTCGCCCAATTTCCGTTAACGACCGTCAGGATTACTGTTCTATCAGCCATTGAAGCTTTCCTTAATGCTTGCAGCAGAGTTTTCCTTTCAAAATCCTAAAGTTAAAACACCAACAAACATAATAATAATAATAATAATAATAATAATAATAATAATAATAATAATCTGACATTTAAAACAAGCTTATGGGGTAAGATATTTCTTACATGTGAGTGGACAAGAGATTCGGTGTTTGATTTGTAAGACAAATGATGTAAAATCAAGCAAACGAAGACGAAGAAGATCATCAACGTAACAATAAGACAATATGGCGGCGGCTTTGAAACTCTCCTCGACCCTTTCATGTTGCTCTTGATGACGGAAACAAGTTTGCAATACCATTGATATTAATAATATTTAGCACATTAATTTTCCATTTTTCTTATTAATTTCCATATTCTTTCAATTAAAATATTAATAAATTTTCATGTATTTTCAATAAATTGTTCTAGATTTTTCGTTGCCGGCAAAAAGGTACGAATCCGGCATTTGAAATCAGGGATTTCTTTCTTTTTTTTGTTCAAAGAAAATAGTAAGCTTAATTGTTAATTTTGGTAGGTTTTATATTTGTTATAATTGACTAATAAAAATTGGCAATTGAAAAAAAAAAGTGAATTTGGAAGCAGAAAAAATAATCTATACTATTATTTAAATTCTTTACTTGTAATAGAAAATAGTAGCTTACCTTGGCTTCAATGTTAAATTTCGTTTTATCCGTTAATCTGATCCTCGGTCATGCTAGTTTTGATTTGGACTACTTGCTTAGTGATATGGTAGTTGACAATGGTATTTGGAACCTTGATTTGTTTCGGCTTTGGTTGCATGAGACTATTATTCGAAAGATTATTAGGATACCTCCACCTCATTCAGCAGTAGGAGCTAACAGGATTATATGGGGAGGAATGAGGACGGGTTCCTTCTTTGTTAAAAGTGTATATGGCAAAATTCGGGAAGGTTTTTTTGAAATAGAAGGAAGATATCTGGAAGATCCCTTGGAAGTTTAAAGGCCCCCAAAGAGTTAGACTTTTTATCTGGCTAGTGCTTAAACAAAGATTACTCACCAACACAAAGAGAGTCTGTTGAGTCCAATCCGTTGAGGCTTGAGTCATAGTTCAGCATGTGGAGTTTGTGGTCATACTTCAAAAAATGTGTTGCATGCCATAAGAGATTGTACTGAAGCAAGGAAAATCTAGAACCTTATAATCCCTATTGGTCAACTTCGTAGGTTTTACACGTGCAATCTACAAGAATGGCTCATTTCAAATTTGCAGAACCATTATGACATTTGTTTTGGGAGGTTGATTGGAAGTGTCTTTTTGGGACTATCATCTGGCATATTTGGAAGAATTGCAATCTTTTCATCTTTCAGGGTGTACTTGGAGCAATAATAATACTATTAAGGTTTTGTATAGTTCGGCCAAATAATTTTTGATGTCTGATAAGAGGCCAATGGGTGCATTTCATGCTTCGATCTTGTGCTCTAATTCATTTGGGTGTGCGATATATTTGAACACAAACGGATCTGTTAGACTTGAGGATAGTTTCACAGTAGTAGCAAGAGTTGTGAGAAACCAAAAGGGAGAGCGGATCACTGGTTTTAATAGGCTCTTGGGTAGCTGTTCAATATTCGAGGTGGAATTGTGGGGCATATTGGATGGATTGAATATCTTAATTGATCGAGGTTTTGATAATGTGTTCATCCAGACAAACAATCTAGAGGTGGTTACAACCATCTAGGAAAGTCTCACAGAAGGGTCAAACTTGGGTTTGATTAGGAGGATTCTTCAGTTATTGTTTCAGATTTACCATTGAAAAAGAAGAGAACCAAAAAGCTGATAGGTTGGCCAAGTTGGCACACTTGGATAGTCAAGGATTATGCATTTTTGAAATATCCTCCTTTGGGGATTTAAGTTTATTGATGTGGTTGTGTCTTGTAATTTCTTGTTCATCACAAAAAAAAAAAAAAATTGTTTTACTCGTAATTTAATCTAAGTTTTTTAATTTTAATATCATACATATTTCATGTGTTATTATAATTACCTAGTTTCAAGACTTACCTTTCATTTTTATTGTGTTTAAAAATAATTGTAGTGGATTTAGTATTGTTTATCAATGTATTTGCGTGTTTAAATTTCGTTTTACTTCTAATTTAATCTATTTTTTAAAATTTTAATATCATACATATTTATTGTGTTATTATAATTACTTAATTTCAAGCCTTATATTTCATTTTTATTGTGTGTTTAAAAATAATTGTAGTGCATTTAGTATTCTTTATTTAATGTATTTATGTGTTTAAATTTCGTTTTACTCATAATTTAATTTAAGCTTTTTTATTTTTAATATCATAAATATTTTATGTGTTATTATCATTACTTAGTTTCAAGGCTTACATTTAATTATTGAATTTATACTATTTTTAAATACACATTTGTATTCTATATTTATGGTTTGTGGTTTCCTCACGCATACGTGTGCAATAAAATTTCTATTAAAATAAAACTTTAATTGAGTAATAAGTTAAATATTTTACTAGTGTAATTGATTCGAGTTAGTGATCCGGTTGAGGGTATCACAAACTTAATAAAAACACTAAAATAGTATAGATTATTAGTTAGTTTTAAACTATACATTTCGTTATTTATTGTATGTTATTTTAGACATACATTTGTATTCTAAATTTATGATTTTCGCACGTTTATTCATGTGATAAAATTTTTAATAATAATAACGCAAGAGAAATTGTACAGTTAAACTGTGAGGAATTAATTAACTTTTCTAAAATAAAGAAAATCTTGGTTAAGGATAGAGATTAAAAATGTTAAAGAGCGATATTTATTGAATGCAATGATTATATACAAGAATTAACTCTAAATTAAATCTTAACAAATTTGGTCATTCAAGTTCATCAATCCCGAATAACATAAAATAAAACAAAAGGTTAATTGCAGCATTCAAATTATGATTTAAAATTTATATTTGTATCAATCAGGGGATAGTGTAATTAACCCTAAAATAAAACATACAAGATATAACCATTTAAACAAATATATCACACAGATTCTTAACTCTGCAACAAGAATACTTAATGCATATGGAAGAGAACCAACAACCATGCAATGCCTCATCAGATTTAAAGGGCAACTATCATAGCAGGAATTGTCTAAAATCAACTGCATAGAATTGGTAGTCATAATGTTTTACGACTTCACTTCAAGTTCGCGAATCAGAGCATTTAAAGGCAACAAGATAACAAAGTAAAATGATATGGGAGTCATCTACGGACTTTTCTCCACATCATCCTACCCAATACCTTCTACATGTATTTTGGAATGTTACATATTCAAGCACCCGGTGCCATATGATACCTGGTTAGTTGGACCTTGCCAACAATGGTGGATCAGTCATCAGTGCCAAAGTAACGATCCCCAAACTCACCCATCCCTGGTATAACACGGAATTCCTCATTTAGTGCAACATCAATCTCTGAAGTGACGATTTTCAAGGATGGGAACCGTTTGCAAACACAATGGATTCCTTCAGGCGCCTGAGGAAAAAAATGAGGTTTGGGATCAATATGTAGGAAGGATTGCAAAGTAGTAGATGCATCCAAATTTCGCAGCCAACAACGTTAAAAACTTACAGAGATGAGGTTTAGGAATATAATGTGAGATTCCGGAACTCCTTTCCGTATCAGTAGTTCAATGGCCTGGTTCGCAGAATTCCCTACAAGAAAAAGTTGACTAATTCTCCACTTAATCTGATTCGTTAACCAGAAAAGATTCAAGACAACCTTCTTTTCCTTGGTCTTTCTTGCAATTCAATGATAACATCAGGAATGAAAAATGGTGCATAAAGTAGCTTCTAAACGAGGAACAAGCTTACCTGTACCAAGAACCGGATCCAGAAGGAGGACATGTCGTTCGGAAATATCCTTGGGAAGCTTCTCATAGATAAGCTGAAATGTTTTCAAGAAAGCATATTAATGGCTAAGATTGATTTATATGCAGTACCTAACCGCATAAAGATCCAAAGAACATTTCTGACCTGTTTCCCATCATCTCCATCACGGTGAATCAGAATTTTGCCAATTTTTATTCCTTTGCAACATGCCCGTAATGCATTTTCCATGCTTTCACCACTGTAATTTTAAAAAATAAAAATAAAAGGAGAAAAACTTGTTAGTAAATGCAGAATAAAAACAACTGAGCTAAGATTCATCATTTACTTTATCATACCTAATAGTAGATCGCCCAATACCCCCCATTTTGACTAAACAAGGTCCGCTGTAAAATAACAAAAACTAACCAAATCAATACCTGATTGAAAGCTCACCTTCTAATAATGGAAACACCACACAACTTTTTGCAAAAATCAACCCCAGTATATATCGATGCTGGAAAGAAATATCAGCCAGTTTCAAACGTAAGCAAATATTAACTGTTTCAATGATGAGACATCTCAAGCAGAACACAAATTCATCATTTTCTTTTCGGACGTCTCTCAATTGCAAATTATCAGAAAGGAGAACTGGGAGTTTCCTTACCAGTTGGTGTTATTACTTGCTTCTCGGTGAAAGGCAAATGTCCAAGACCATGCTCCACCACCTAAATCAAATGCAACAAAATCAGTTATATTTCGTATCCAAAAAACACTCACAATAAACAAAACACAGTTCATATATAAGTTATAATAGAAGGTACCAGACGAATAAGCCGATCTGAATAGAAGACAAAATCATGCTTAGAAATATCCCTGTCTCTAATCAAAGTATGCATTCCTCTAATCTGCACAATAAGTCTTAAATATGAAATAATTAAAGTAAAAAATAAAGGATCATACACTTCAAGTATAAAAGTGCCATCATTTTCGCCAATCATGAAGCTCTAACTACAATAAGAGTGGCAAATTTCTCTCACCATGGCACACTGATGATTTACCAGAACATTTTAGGGTAAATGGCACATGAAAGAGCTGCACATGAATATAGCACAGAGGAACAGTTCTATGCTTGCTAGCAGCGAGCAATGCTGATACCATAAATGTGTTACTCTACAAGATCAAACAAGTTATAAAAGAAATAGGATAGAGATAAAGCATGAGATATACCTGAAATGTTGACTGGATTACATACACATTGGGATATATTTTGCAGAGGTCATGCTCACCAAGCTTAGTGCGGATATGTTGCACAATCAAATCAATCGCAACATGATTATCACCTCCTCGGGGGATGATGACATCAGCATATTTCTTTGATGGCAGAACAAAATCATCAAATGCAGGCTTGACAAACTTCGCGTACTGCAAAAATAACAGAACATTGCAATGTAATTATTGAAATGTTGAATACTTAAATGTGAGGCACATTGTTCGAAAAGCTTTCCATAAGTGTCTTAGTGGGACATATGAGAATGAGGGTGTATCCTGTTCCAAAAGCCTGTTATTCTTCCAGATATTCACTCCAATGTCCGACTACAACTGGTACACACACATACACCATGACACCAACTACCGGACAAGTAAAATTAAACAAGCTGCATATCCTAGAAAGTATAAATTCCACCGGAAGATTTGTGCTTGTTCAGGAATAATTTCAGGTATTAAATTACAAAGAAAAATATGGTATACATAGGCTTACTTGTTCAAGAACAGAGTTTACATCCCTACCCCTCTCAACTGTATCTCGTCTTATTCTACGAGCAAGCCTCACATCAGCATCTATAATAAATTGCCAAATAAAACCGAGAACTGTAAGAACCCATGAGAGCAAGAAAGAAGAAACATGGTCACAGGTAAAAAAGAACAGATGCACCATTCATCAAGCAAAAAAACAGACGTACACATGTTCAACTAGGTGAGGAGATAGTGTTCTTAAAGTAATTTTCAGTGACAATCCTGGGGATCTAAGAACCCAAATTTAAAACTTCCATGAACTGATTGGGCCCACTTTTGGAAATAAAAACCATTGCTAAACCAACGTTCCTCTTCTATTGGCTGGCAGGCCACCGGCTATTTACAATTTAAAACAGTTCGTAGACAACAATTACTCAATTAATATACAAGTTGACTTTAAGCGTAGTTTTATACACTAGTTTCCATATCAGCTCAGATATCAACCAGATTTCTCTTGACAAACATTTAAATTTAGTCCAGTTTCTATTAGTTCATACACTTTCTTTCTTTCTTCTTCTTTTTTTTTTTTTTCTGAGTGGTTGACAATGGTTATGGGTTGTTTAACCTCGATAATTATGCATGATAATAAGTCTTAAGTAAAGAAAACGAACCTAGCATCTTCACTAAATCATACAAATAGACATTTCTATGGCAATCATTTTAGGATGCTGCGACAATAAGTATCCTCGTAAAAGAGGTCAAACCTGTATCAACAAAAATCTTCATATTCATAAGGTTTCTGACACGCTGGTCATGGAAAACAAGAATTCCTTCCAAAATTATGACATCAGAAGCATTAACCTGAAAATAGATTAAACACCATGCAAATCCAGATAAGCAGCCAACTTATTGAATTATCACCTACATATTTGGATATTTTGCAATGCGACGAAGAATTTAATAACTAAAAGTCTAAAAGGAGAAAGAAAAGTAAAATGCAAGTGCAAGCAAGCATTTCATCTAAAGTAGAAACAAACATCCAAAACAACTATTCCAAGTTCTTTTGAGTAGTACAATTAGCTTGCTCCAGCATCATTAAACATAATTTAACAAGGAACAAACTAACTACCTGTCGGAAACTATCCGAAGAACGACGATGTTGCTTAAAATCATAGATTGGGACCTGAACAGATTGCCCACTTTTAAGCTTCTCAACACATTCCAGAAGCTGCTCAGTATCAAAAGCATCTACACAAGCAAAAACAAATGAAGCACAGTCAAGAAAATACCATCTAATATAACAAAAGGCATCAAATTCAGCAAACAAAATCCAACTAGTTTACCAGGGTGATCAAAATTATACTCGTGCACGCGTTTTAACTCTTCAGTATTTAAACCACGATAAAACGAATCCTACCTCATAAGAAAAAAAAGAAGAAAGAAAATATAAACTAACAGTGTAATAAAATACAGTTCATAATAAAATAAATTAACTTGAATTTGAACCTGATTGACAAGAACAACGCGGTGATCGTGGAGCTGTTGGATGATCATGTCACAGACTGTCGTTTTACCTGAAGCTGTACCTCCAGAAACACCTGCTTAATCACTCAAGGAATAAATAGAGATCAAAATTTGCCATTTTTTATAAATAAATAATAAAAGAAGGCTTCTCTTTTTTTATTTAATTTTAAGAAATAAAAGCCAAATTAGAGACAAGCAGTAGCTATTCAGATTTCAGTTGGTTATCGGAAAACGATTAGTTTGTTTTAAAGAGAAGAGTAAAGTGGGGGAAGGGAATACCGATGACGAAGGGCTGACGAGGAGCGTTGGCGTCGGCGAAAGCAGAGGAAGAGGCAGAGGCTGCGGTCGGACTACGGAGGCCGGAGAAGTGAGGCCCCGATGCCTTCTCCATAATGTAGTCTATGGAATTCGTCTCCTCCGGCATTGTTGAGATTTTTTTTTCTTTTATTTTTTTAAATTCGAAACTTTAAAAAGGAAGAGTTGAAATTTCAACACAACAGATACTTTATATATAGATATGGATGTAATTTTATGCGAGGAGGCTACGATTCATTTCCCTCTCGCTCAAAAAGCTTGAATTTTTTAACGACTTTAAATGTTTTTCTTTAATATATATATATATATTAAAAGACGAAGAGGAAACTTATTTTATGTGTAAATTATTATTTTATTTGGGTTTGGTTTGGTTTGGTTTGTAGTATAGATAATGTAGCGGAAAGAATCAGATTATTCAGAGGAATATGCTCGAGTGCAGGTACGCCTATTCTTTTGTCTTGAGATCATCTTCTTCATTGGTTCCACCAGATTTGGTATATTTTGTATGGGATAAAGCAATACTTAGGCATTGAATTTTGAGCCCTTTCATTCTTATTAATTTTGGAATTTGACAATTTTTGTTAATTTGATTTCTAAATTTGGATTCCGCTAAAGTGTGATAATATGATACTTTATTAAAATATCACATTATCATATAAATTTTTTATATAAAATCTAAAAAATATAAAGAAAAATTATAATTTCTTTTTAAAAATCAGGTCGTGCACTGAATTAAAGTTTAAGAATCAAATTGAGGAAAATTGCAAAATTTGGGATCAACAAAGACAAAAAAGAATTCATGAATCAAAAAGTAAGAAAAATTACTATGTTTGGGGACTAAAGTTATTTTATCCCTTTTATATGTGTTATGAATAAGTATTATATAGTTCAACCTTGCTCTCAATTAGTTTTCAATTGGCCATGTTTGTGTGGTTAAAGGATAAGTTTAATTCTTGTGGTTGATTTTAACTAAGACATTGGCTTCTTCATTAATGTGAACTTAGAGAGAATGCTCTGCAAGTGTGCCTTTCACTTGGAATTAGATGCGGCCTATTCTTTATTTCCACCAATCAAAACATCAATAATACTTCAAATTGGTTGTTTCCCTTTGTCTTCACGGCGATTGTCAGAAGTTTTCGCTACCTGATCATGTGTCTTCTTCAGGGATAAGTTTCTTGAGCCACATATTGTTTTTATTGGCCCCTATAGATGGCATCCTTAATGACATCCTTTAATTAAACGCAACGTTCTGTGTTATGGCCTCACTCGTCGTGGCATCTGTAATGAAAAGGTGACTCGTATTGTCGAAGGTCAGAAGGCATGGTTGGAGGTTCGCCCAGAATCCCCTGGTATTCCACCTAATCAAATATGACAATTGGATAACAATAAGTTGATATGTATGATGGTGGTTATATAAGACACAATCTCGATGGTGCTAACTTAGTCAATTGTCCTTAGTAGATCCTAAGTGACAAGGATTTTTTTTAGTATTTACTATCCACCTATCACCTTGTTGTGGTGAACTATACTAGTGAAATTGCCAGTCACCTACTGGGGAAAGAGTCCTTTGCGGAGGTTGATAGTGTCACAGAGGGGAAAAAGCTTTGAGAAATTGGTAATATGGACTACCAAGGTCACAGACTTGGCCCAATCAATATCCATCTGGTTATTTTCTGTAAAACGATGAACCATCTCATACAATTGAGATAATTTACTTAGTGGGCTGCTAATTATATGGAATTATAAAAATTGATGTGTAGTCCTAACCATGAAGGCCTGAATGGCTAAATCATCAGATGCACCTTTTATGATCATCATTGTTATATTAAATCTCTTTATAAAATCATGGAGAGGTTTTTTCCTATGTTGTCGAACGGACATAAGATACTTGAAGATTGTTGAAGGGTCTTGTTAGCCAAAAAACTACTTATGAATAACCCATCAAACTGAACAAAGCTGTAGATGGGCCCCTAAGAAAGTAATAGGTACCACTATCAGGCAATTCCAGATAAAGTCATGGAAAGTGCTTTACACTTGACCTTATCTGAATCCCTAAGGATGTTCATGTAATTGTTATAGTTAGTGAGATGATCTTCTGGGTCACCCACTTCATTGTAAGGCAACTTGGCTAACTTAAAGATGCTCGAAAAGGTATGAGCTAAAACTAATGGGGTAGAGGTTCATTAGCATAAATCCACAAAGCTTTATTAGGCTTGGCAACTTTGACCATTTTCAATAACTCCAACCTAAGGTTTAGTATCTGTTATTCTACTAAGTGTGTTTTGTTATAGGCCCCTCAATCTGGGTGGTTGTCATGTAAAGCCTCTTCTATAATCTCATCGACATTACCATCCTTTTGTTTTCTACTGATGGTTAATTGAGTCGAGTCTTCTAGGTGGATGGGATCAAGCAAGTTGTTCTCTTTGGCCATATTATTGGTTGTGTGAATCTCTATAATCAATTATTTATTGTGGGTATTTTGCAAATCCAGCAGGCGTTGGCGTTCTTACTACTTCTGAAACTGGTGTTGTTGAATCAAGAATTGCTTTTGCATAAGACAAATTTTCTCTTACATTTCATTGACTTGCAATTGAGGACCGGATCCCTGTTATTGTTGGGAAGTTTAATTTGAGGGCATAATGGCCATAGTGGCCAAAGATTAGAAAGTTGTAACACCCCAAACTCGACCTAGACGTTATGGCTGAATCTGGCGATGTCACATGGAATAGAATTCAAAATCGAAATTAAAACTGTTTGTGTTTAAGAAAACATTATTTTTAATAAACCCGAGTTTCCATTGAGTTTTACAGTTTAAAAGTCCATAAAAATAGTTAAAATCCAAAATAAAAGCAAACAGTCCAAAAGTCCCAAATTACATCAAAATACCCCAAAAACAATAATAGAAAGATAATAAAGCAAAATCAAAAGTAGAAATAAAGTGAATAATGTGGTCGCCGTCGATCCCCCCGTTACACCGACTAGTCTATGATTGGGGATTACCTATACAGAATAAAAAAACAAGAGTGAGTTTTCGTAAACTCAGTGTGTAATACCTACAGAAAACATTCATAAAGTCAAAACAACAGTTATCAGTCAAATGCAATCTGGGGCCTAAGCCCATTACAGATTCAAATACAGTTTAGGGCTCAGTCCACTCAGATACAGTCTCAGATATAAATTAGGGCCTTAGCCCATCTCAGATACAGTTATGCTTACAGTAACAAAAATCAATATCCTACCCACCAACCTCTACACATCATCTCCGACCATCCCTACACACCATGTGGGGTTTAAAACACCTACCCAACTCTACACACCAAGTTGCATCGAATACGACACACAACAGTATATTGCAGCTGAGCTGCCAGATATTAGGCATAAATGCCTTTCAGTACACTTCCTCCAATAATCAATCATCACATCCCAATACAGATACAAATAAACATGCTCAGTGCAGTCATACAGGTATACATGCTTACATGCTATTATACAATTATACATATAGTTCAGTAAACATGCGTAAATATAACATGCTCAATACATACATCATATATTCAGATCACTTAGTTTAGGGTCTAAATAATGCTTACCGACCCTATAGTAGGTTCATAGTCGATTTGGACGACCCATGCAACCCTAGGGTTCATTTCAGATAAATAGGCCCACATGCCCATGTGGGCTCAAATGCCCAGATTGGCCTTGGCCCATGTGGATCACACGGTCTGGCCCAAATCCCCACACGCCCGTGTGGACTACCTGTGTCGACCCACATGGCCAACATCGGTCTAGCCTGTGTGTCGCACACAGCTAACTTGGCCATCACATGGTCGTGTCTGGCATACAGTCGAGCCTTCGTCAATCACACGGTCGTGTTCTTCGCACATAGCTTACCACATGAAAGACTACAGCTTTCACTGAATCCCGTTTTCTATATTTCCAAGTACACACTTGGTATTTTTTCGCTACAAAAACACTCCCGAGCACTCCAAGACCTAAAAATTGATATTTTATAGCCCAATTTAGTAAACTAGCGAAAATTCAAAATCGCAAATCATCTACATCAAAGTCAATAATGAACCCAAGCACTTACCGACAACGAACCGAACCTTATGCCTCAATCTCTGCAGTAGTACTGACCAATTATTGACCTTCACCTAACAAAAAGAAACCACAAACAACCTTTTTTTAAAAAACTATCCACGAAAAAAAAAGATAGTGACAGAATCAGTCACTTACCAAACCAGTGTAAACAAACATTGAATGAGAAGGAGTCAATTTGTAAACCCAAAAAAAGAGGAAAAGGCTAGAAGAAATTTGGTTGGTGAGAGGGAAGCAAAACGTCAGAATAAAGGCATAATTTTGGGGAAATTGGAGAATGAGAGAAGAGGAAAAAAGGTAAAAAAGAAAGAAGGTGTCACACCCCTTACCCGTATTCATATCGGAACAGGGTACGAGGCATTATTGGACTTAAACACTAACATACGTACAATTTCGAGCCATAAAATTTGCGTCCAATTTAAAAAATTTTAAACATATTCATAACGCCCCTATTACGGGCCTACGAGGCCTTAAACAAACATCGGAGCATGTCTTCAAGTATTTGAATTACTCTCACCGACTGACCGTCGGTCTGCAGATGGAAAGCGATACTAAAATTCAACTTTGTGCCTAAAACTTCTTACAACTTTTTCCAAAACTACGATGTAAACCTCGGATTTTTATCCGAAATAATCGACAAAGGTACCTCATGTAGTCTAACAATTTCACCAATGTACAAGTCAGCCAACTGATCAAGTGAGTAATCGGTATGTACTAGTATAAAATGAGTCGATTTCATTAATCGATCAACAATGACCCATACGACATCTTTCTTTTTAAGAGTCAGAGGTAAACCTATCACGAAATCTATCGTGATCCTATCCCATTTCCATTTAGAAACCATAAGAGCTTGAAGTACTTGATGTCTCAAAAGGATTTGAATTTACGACAACGAAGGTAGCTAGAACTATTAAAAGACTATGAGTTGGTGATTGACTATCACCTGGGAAAGGCGAACGTGGTTGCCGATGCTTTGAGTAGGAAATCTTTGTTCACCTTGAAAGCTATAAATATGAGATTGACCTTGTCTGATGATGGTTTGATTCTAGCTGAGCTAAAAGCTAGACCGGTATTCCTACACAGGCATGTCTAGGGCAAAATTTCTATGAGTTTGTAAAATTTTTAGAAGTTCTCGGTTTAGTCCCGAATCGCTCCCAATGTATGTTTTGGGCCTCATGGGCCCGTATAAGGGACGATATGCTTGTGTATGAATGATTTTAAATTGAATGATATTTTATGGTTTGGAAATGTACATTTGTTTATGTTTAAATCCGGTAATGCCTTATACCTTGTCTTGGCGTCGGACACGGGTAAAGGGTGTTCTAGGAGGGTTTTGGGAAAACAAAAATAACAAAGCCTATCAGATTATTCCCAACTACCCACCCCAACACAATCCTTAAATTCTCTCACTCAATTCCTACTACACATCCACCACTCATCATCCCAGTTCAGCACAACTCCAGCCGAAATTAGGGGAAAAAATACTACTCATTGTCGTCCTAGAGTGTAATGCCCCTTACCTAGGTTTATCGCTTTACCCAAGCACGAGGCATTACTGAACAATATCACATCTAATCATACAAACTCAAGCCATAAAGTTTCGTTCTAATTTAAAATTTTTACATACTATATCATACGATCTTTAAAATGGGCCTACGGGGCCCAGAATATATTTTGGAAGTGATCGGAGACCAAACCAAAACTTAGAAAATTTTGAAAAATTTGCCTCATTACAGGGTACATGCCCGTGTGAGACAGGGGCACGCCCATGTGGGTAGGTCGTATGGTCACACACGCCCGTGTCCCCTACCTGTGTTAAATTTTTGAAAAATTATTCTTATTCCAAACCTACAGGGGTTTTCACACGGTCGAGCACACGCCCGTGTCCCTGGCCCCTGTCCTACCCTATTGCCTTGACACACCCGTGTGGCTTCCCGTGTGAAAAACTTGAG
This sequence comes from Gossypium stocksii, assembly GCA_020496765.1. Taxonomy (NCBI): domain Eukaryota; kingdom Viridiplantae; phylum Streptophyta; class Magnoliopsida; order Malvales; family Malvaceae; genus Gossypium; species Gossypium stocksii. The sequence goes on along the minus strand of CM035625.1, from coordinate 16,623,775 downwards.
ACATTCTACTTATGACGTTAGCATGCCATTTTGGTCACACAGCCATAGGACACGCCCGTGTGACCAGGCTGTATGATGTCCTTAAGCTCCGAAAATTACAAGGTTCACACGCCCAACAGACATGGCCGTGGGGTTTGGCCGTATGGCCTTAAGTTAGGCTATATTCCAAGCCATTCCTTGCCCCACAACATATACAAACACTGCCATATTTGACACCACATATCAACATATCTTTAAACATCAAAATATCACCTAGCATACCATGAATTACCTCGAAAGACATATATATAAACCATTATCATCATTGGCCATGTCACATGGCGTTGTTTACAAAATGACTTATCAAATGACCTTTGCCCACCTTATGGCTAAACCAACATGACATCTACAATTCCACTAAGTCCCTATACATGCCATAGTCCAAGAGTTTGTGTCACAATACCAAAAGATTTTATCGATAGTGTGGGTGATCCTCTGACTCGATCCGGTCCTGAGCTGGCTTGATTGAATCTATAAAACAAAGGAAAAGAGAAAGGAGTAAGCTTAAAAAGCTTAATAAGTCTATATGTGAATAATCAACACTGAGACAACATTCAACTATAACAAGGATATCTCTCATATACCAACTTACCACCTAAAACTTACCAACTCTCCCATACAATTCATACACATTATTTTCACCTGTTTAAGTTCACATGCACCATCACAACCACATGCATTTTTCCATATTTTCACTTGCCCAAATAATACACCTGCACATACATATTGAACTACCACACCAAATCTCTTTAGTAAGTATTCCCGTTAAACTCTTCGGATTAACGCTTGATACTTGGTGAACATTCCCATCAAGATACTGCCAATCCACAAGTTCGGCTATCGGGTACACATAGTGAAGATCACTTTATCACTTATGTGACCTGGCCATTTAATCTCGTAGCCCTTGTGTGCACATGGCGAAGGTCACTTTATTGCTCATGTGTCTTAGCTATATAGGACATTACCCTCTTGTACACATGATGAAGGTCACTTTATCATCCATGTGACATAATCATTAAGTCCCAAAATCCTCATTTGCACATGGTGAAGGTCACTTTATCACATATGTGGCTTAGCCATTGAGCTCCTTAGCTTCCGGGTCTACATGGTAAAGGTCACTTTATCACTCATATGACCAAATCGTATTTTACTCGTATCTTCCGTTATCCCAAAAGTTCAATCGAGAACTCTTAATCCCAACTTAACCAAGCATCATAGAAAATTATCATCATCATCAATTCATCATAACCATTAAATATCATTAATGCATAATTAAAACAATTAAATTACTTACATAAAAAAATTACCTCGATAACAAAATGTGATAATTTGCAATTTAGTTTGATACATTGCCCTTGCCTCAGTCAAGGTCAGTTCCCCGATCTTCTCGATCTTAAACCAAGCTTGAAAGTGACCAAAACCCTAGCTATGTTTGGCTTCTAAGTTTCAGCACCAAGGAGGAAGATGGACACCAATTTTAACTTTTTTTCCCTTTTTTATTTCTTTAATTATCCAAATGAGCAAAATGCCCCTCATGCCCTTCTTTAAAATTTTTCCCCTTCTATGGGTATTTTTGTCCAAACAAGGTTAAAATGGTTTAATTACCACATAAGGACTTCTAATTTAAAAACCTAATTCAATTAAGTACCTTTATGAAATAAAACCCATATTTTTCAACTATTGCAATTTAGTCCAACTTACCAAATTGGACGTGTAACCAATAAAATTCACTCACCAAAGTTCCACCTATATATCTAAACACCCAATAAATATCAAAACTAAATGGAATAATATTTTAAACCCCGAATTCATGGTTTCAAAACCATTTTTCCATTTAACCCCTAATTCGGGCCGTTACAACTCTCCTCCTTAAGAGATTTTCGTCCCCGAAAATCTTACCGATAAATAGGTTTGGGTACTGTTTCCTTATAGCTTCTTCTAGTTCTCACGTAGCCTCTTCCACGCCATGCTTTTGCCACAACACTTTCACCAAAGCTATATTCTTGTTTCTTAATTGTTTAACCTCTCGAGCCAAAACCTTAATCGACTCTTCTTCATAAGTCATATCCAGCTGAATCTCAACATCCGTAGGTGAAATCACATGAGAAGGGTCAGAACGATACCGTCGTAACATTGACACATGAAGCACATTATATATCTTCTCCAATTCCGATGGTAATGCTAAACGGTATGCCACTGGCCCTATTCTTTCCGCGACCTCGTACGATCTAACGAAACGCGGACTTAACTTACTTTTCCGGCCAAATCTCAATATTTTCTTCATTGGCAACACTTTCAGAAATACTTTATCACCAACCTGGAATTCAATCTCTTTTCTTTTCAAATCAGCATAAGACTTTTGCCGATCGGAAGCTGCCTTTAAACAATCCCGAATGATCTTCACATTTTCCTCAGTCTCTTTAACCAGATCAACACCATGAATTTGTTTCTCACTCAACTTTGTCCAATACAATGGGATTCGACACTTTCAGCCATACAATGCCTCATAAGGCACCATCTGTATACTCGACTGATAACTATTGTTGTAGGCAAATTCCACCAAAGGCAAATACTTTTCCCAACTGCCTTCGAACTCTAGAACACAACATCGAAGCATATCTTCAAGAATTTGAATCACCCTCTTGGATTGGCCATCCGTCTGTGGGTGAAATGCAGTACTAAAATTTAACTTCGTACCTAGTGCCTCTTGTAACTTTTTCCAAAATCTCGAAGTGAACCTCGGATCCCTATTCGAGATAATAAACATAGGTACTCTATGTAATCTCACAATTTCAGTAACATATAATTCGACCAATTTATCAAGAGAATAGTCCACACGTACCGGTATGAAATGGGTTGACTTTGTCAATCTATCCACAATAACCCACACCGCATCTTTCTTTTTCGGTGTCAAAGGTAGCCCTGTCACAAAATCCATGGAAATACTATCCTACTTCCATTCGGGAACCATTACCGGTTGAAGCAAACTTGAAGGTACCTGATGCTCTGCCTTCACCTGTTGGCAGATCAGACACTTTGTCACAAATTCTGAAATGTCCTTTTTCATGCTCAGCCACCAATACAATTTCTTCAAGTCATTATACATTTTTGTACTACTAGAATGTACCGATAAACAACTACTATGTGCCTCAAGCAAAATTTCCCGAATCAACTCCTCATCTTTAGGAACACAAATCCTATCGTGAAACATAAAGCAACCATCCGAACCAACTCAAAAATCAGAATTACCATGCACCTCACACTGAACCCTTTGGCTTGCAATCCTTCGTCCTTCTTTTGAGCTTCACGAATCCGCTGAAGAAACAATGGCTTAGTCCTCAACTCGATTAATAGGGAACCATCATCCAACAAGGTCATACTCGTACCCACAGTTCTCAAAGCAAATAAAGACTTTCTACTCAAAACGTTGGCAACTACATTTGCCTTTCCAGAATGATACTTAATTACTAGTTCAAAATCCTTTAGAAATTCAAGCCACCTCCGCTATCTCAAATTCAATTCTTTTTGGCTCATCAAGTATTTCAAATTTTTATGGTCGGTAAAAATCCGACATTGCTCACCATACAAATAATGGAGCCACATCTTCAAAGTAAAAACGATAGCAGCCAATTCTAAATCATATGTCGGATAGTTCCTTTTATGTGGTTTTAACTGCCTCGAGGCATTGGCCACCACCTCTTAAATAAGTACACATCCAAGTCCATTTAGTGATGCATCACTATAAATCACAAACTCATTTTCCGACTCGAGTTGTACTAGTATTGGTGCCTCAGTCAACTTAGCTTTTAACTGATCGAAACTTTGTTGACATCTTTCGGTCCACTCATATTTTACATCCTTTTGAAGCAGCTTAGTCATAGGAGAAGCAATCATAGAAAAACCCTTAACAAATCGTCAAAAATAACCAGCTAAGCCCAGAAAACTTCTAACCTCGGTTACATTCTTCAACAGCTTCCAATCAACAATTGTTGAAATTTTGCATTTATCAACCTGAATACCATTACCCGAGACTACGTGTCCTAAAAATCCAACTTCATATAGCCAAAACTCACTCTTGCTAAATTTAGCAAATAACTTTTCTTTCTCAAAGTCTGCAGTACCGTCCTCAAATGCTCAGTATGTTCCGACTCATCTCGAGAGTAAATAAATATGTCTTACATGTGGTTTTAATTACCTCGAGGCATTGGCCACCACTTTATCCTCTTGAATAAGTACACATCCAAGTCCATTTAGTGACGCATCACTATAATCACAAACTCATTTCCCGACTCGAGTTGTACTAGCATTGGTGCCTCAGTCAACTTAGCTTTTAACTGATCGAAACTTTGTTGACATCTTTCAGTCCACTCAGATTTTACATCCTTTTGAAGCAGCTTGGTCATAGGAGAAGCAATCATAGAAAAACCCTCAACAAATCGTCAGTAATAACCAGCTAAGCCCAGAAAACTTCTAACCTCGGTTACATTCTTCAACAGCTTCCAATCAACAATTGTTGAAATCTTGCATTTATCAACCCGAATACCATCACCCGAGACTACGTGTCCTAAAAATCCAATTTCATATAGCCAAAACTCACTCTTGCTAAATTTAGAAAATAACTTTTCTTTCTCAAAGTCTGCAATACCGTCCTCAAATGCTCAGTATGTTTCGACTCATCTCGAGAGTAAATAAATATGTCATCTATGAACACCACTACAAATTTGTCCAAGCATTACCGAAAAATCCAATTTATCAAATCCATAAACATGGACGGCGTATTAGTTAATCCAAAAGGCATAACAAGAAATTCATAATGGTCGTACCTCGTTCTAAAAGCAGTCTTCGGCACGTCGGGCTCTTTAACTCGCAACTGGTAATAGCCAAATCTCAAGTCAATCTTAGAGAACACCGTTGCTCTTTTTAATTGGTTAAATAAATCATCAATTCTCGGTAATGGATACTCATTCTTGATAGTCACCTTATTAAGCTGCCTATAATCAATACAAAACCTCATCGACCCATCTTTCTTCTTTACGAACAACACCGGTGCACCCTGAGAAGAGAAACTCGGCCTCACAAATCCTTTTTTTGTCAATTCTTGCAACTGAGCCTTTAACTCTCTCAATTCTGTCAGAGCCATCCTATATGGAGCAATGGAAATAGGTGCAATCCCCGGTAACAAATCAATGGCGAACTCAATTTCTCTAACAAGAGGTAACCCAGGTAACTCTTCCGGAAACACGTCTGGAAACTCACAAACTACAAGCACAGTTTCAATTTCAAATCGGACACCTCAGTATTCAACACATAAGCTAAATAAGCCTCACACCCCTTTCTAATGTATTTCTAAGCAGACATACAAGAAATTACCACTAGTTTTTTAATCAACTCATCTGTTCCAACCCACAGAATTTTACCATTCTCACATTTTAGCTCAAGAATTTTCTATCTACAATTCACCTTAACATCATGTAGTGTCAACCAATCCATGCCCAAGATAATGTCAAACTCATCAAACGGCAACAACATTAAATTAGCCGGAAAACAGTAACCTTGAATCATCAAAGGATAATCCCTGTAAACCTTATTTACCTGCACAAATTTTCCTAATGAGTTTGTTACCTTAATAACAATCTCAGTCAACTCAACAAAAAATGTCATGTTATGCACCAATTTTTCACAAATATAAGAATGAGTGGGGCCTGGATCTATCAATGCAATAACATCAATATTATAGAGTGAAAATGTATTGGTAATCACGTCAAGAGATGATGCCTTTTCACGGGCTCGCATAGCATAAGCTCGACCAGGTGTTCTTGTCACAGATATCACTGTTGCATCTTTTATTGCACCTTTACCACTAGCTTCACCTCTGATGTTCCTCGGCAGTATGCCCTTACTAACAGTGTAAATTGATCTAACACCTTGAAATTTTTCACTTCCCGCTCCCTCAGGGCAATCTTTAATAAAATGATCTACTGAACCACACCTGTAACAAGCCGGGTTAGGTCCCCAACACTCACCAGTGTGTTGTCTACCACAGCTCTGACACTTAGGTCTATTAGTCCTTACGTTACCTACACTAGCCATAGATATAGCCTGAGTTTTAACACTAAAATATGCTTTGCCCCGATCTCGATGTGACTGTCCGGTTGAAACTGTCATTTTAGGATTAATTTCTTTAGACTTATTTGATGGAGATTGGAAGGGCTTACTCATCGGACTCTTTCGAGTATCCTGAGCCTCCATAATGGCTTTTTTTCTTTTCTTTATTTAGCTCATCAGCTTTACATGCTCTATCAACAAGCACCACAAATTCCTTTAATTCCAGAATTCCCACCAACACTTTGATGTCCTCATTGAGCCCATCATCAAACCGTTTACACAACATCACTTCAGTAGAAACACATTCTTCTGCATATTTGCTAAGTCTGACGAACTCACGTTCATACTCAGCTACCGTTATCTTACCTTCTTTCAACTCGAGGAACTCTTTTTGTTTTTGATCAATAAACCACTGACTGATATATTTCTTTCGAAACTCTTCCAAGAAAAAGTCCCATGTCACCACTTCCCTCGAAACCACAGCTATCAAAGTCTTCCACTATGGGTAAGCCGAGACTTTCAACAAAGATACAGCATATTTTAAACACTCCTCCATTGTACAAGATAACTCCTCAAATATTCTGATAGAATTCTCAAGTCAGAACTCAGCCCTCTCTAGATCGTCCCTAACATTAGCTTTAAATTCTTCGGCTCCTTATTTACGGATTTTATCTACCGGAGGTTTTGTCAACCTTCCTGTATCAACGCCTTGAGTGGCTACAGGAACCGACTGTGGTATAGGCAGGGGAGGAGGGGGTTGAGCATTAGGGTTTGCTCGAACAAAGTTAGTATACCAATCAATCATCATTCAGATAAAAGCATCTCGAACCTCGTCTCCTTGACTCATATTCTTATTTCTAGTTTCTCCCGGCGCGGCCCCTTGCGCGGGAGCAGGCGCATTACTAGTAGCATCATCAGCTGCAGCTCATTCATGATCCATTACTATATAAAACCAAAACACAGTTTAGAAAAGTCAAGCGTCACCACACTATCATAATATCTATGGCATGTATAGCTAGACCCATCCACCACGCTACGGTAGTCCAAGAACCGACTAAACCATGGCTTTGATACCATTAAATATAACACCTCTTACCCGGGTTTATCGCTTTACCCGAGCACGAGGCATTACCAAACAATATCACGTCTAATCATACAAACTCAACCATAAAATTTCGTTCCAATTTAAAATTTTTACATAGTATATCATACAAACCTTAAAATGGGCCTACGGGACCCAAAACATACTTTGGAAGTGATCCGATACCAAATCAAAAACTTAGAAAATTTTGGAAAATTTGCCTCATTACAGGGCACACGCTTGTCTCACACGCTTATGTCCCCTACCCGTGTTAAATTTTTGGAAAATTATTCTTATTTCAAACCTACAGGGGTTTTCACATGACCGAGCACACGTCTGTGTCCCTGGCCCCTGTTCTACCCCACGGTCTCGACACGCCCGTGTGGCTTCCCATGTAAAAAACTTAGGACATTCTGTTTATGATGTCAGCATCCTATTTTGGTCACATGGTACGGGACACGCCTATGTAACCAGGCCGTGTGATACCCTTAAGCTCCAAAAATTACAAGTAAGGTTCACACGCCCAATACACATGGCCGTGGGTTTTGGCCGTGTGGCCCTAATTTAGGCTATATTCCAAGCCATTCCTTGCCCTACAACATATACAAACACTACCATATTTGACACAACATATCAACACATCTTTAAACATCAAAATATCACCTAGCATACCATGAATTACCTCAAAATTATATATAAACCATTATCATAATTGGCCATGTCACATGGTGTTGTTTACAAAATGACTTATCAAATGACCTTTGCCCACATTATGGCTAAACCAACATGACACCTACAATTCCACTGAGTCCCTATACATGCCATAGTCCAAGAGTTTGTATCACAATACCAAAAGATTTTGTCGATAGTGTGGGTGATTCTCTGACTCGATCCAATTCTGAGCTGGCTTGACTGAATTTATAAAACAAAGGAAAAGAGAAAGGAGTAAGCTTCAAAAGCTTAATAAGTCTATATGTGAATAATCAACACTGAGACAACATTCAACTATAACAAGGATATCTCTCATATACCAACTTACCACCTAAAACTTACCAACTCTCCCATACAATTCATACACATTATTTTCACCTATTTAAGTCCACATGCACCATCACAACCACATGCATTTTTCTTTAATTTCACTTACCCAAAGAATACACTTACACACACATATTGAACTACCACACCAAATCTCTTTAGTAAGTATTCCCTTTGAACTCTTTGGATTAACGCTCGATACTAAGTGAACTTTCCTATCAAGATACCACCAATCCACAAGTTCAGCTCTCGGGTACACATAGTGAAGATCACTTTATCACTTATGTGACCTAGCCATTTAGTCTCGTAGCCCTCGTGTGCACATGCAATCTCACTATATCAGAAATGTAGAGCTTTGTCAGCTTCTACAGAGAGAAGTATGTCCTAACCGCGATAAAGTGTGCAGACTTGGTCAATCGATCCATAATGACCTAAATAGAATCCTTCTTAATTGGTGTTTGAGGCAACCCACTAACGAAGTTAATCGTTACTTACTCCTATTTTCATAGCAGAATCTTAATCGACTGCAGGAAACCCGAAGGTAACTGATGCTCAACCTTAACCTACTAGCATATCAGACATCGTGCCACAAAATCAGAAACCTCTCGTTTTAATCTCGGCCATGAGTATAACTCGCAGAGGTCTCGATATGTCTTATTCCCGTCGGGGTGCATAGCATAAGGGCTACTATGCGCTCCCTCTAAATAAATCGCCTCAAATCAGTATCATTCAGAACACAAATCTGTCCACGGAAATAGAGTACCCTATCATTATTTAGCCCAAAATCCATAGTGCCACCACTCTCGACCTGACGAAACCGTACATCAAGTGACTCATCCTCCAACTGTTTATCTCGAATCTGCCCAATCTAAGTCGGTTTAACCTGAAGCTCAGCTAATAGACTACCATCGTCAGATAGGCTAAGGCAAGCACACATTGCCCTCAGATTAGTACATTTCTCACCGTACAAATAGTACCTCTAGATTTTCAGTGTAAAGACCACAGTAGCTAATTCCAAGTCATGCTTCAGATAGTTTGCCTTTTGTGCCTTTAGCTGATGAGACGTAGATGCCATAACCTTACCATCCTGCATCAAAACACAACCTAAGCCCATTTACGATGCATCACTATAAACCACAAACTCTTTTCTTGATTTAGGCTGTATCAGAACAGGAGCCTCAGTCAGTACAATTTTGAGCTTCTCGAAGCTCATTTGTTGCGCATCAGTTCAGACAAAAGGTACTGCCTTACGCAAAAGCTTTGTCAACGGAGCTGCAATCAAGGAGAATCATTCTACAAAGTGCCTATAATAACCTGCCTGACCTAGAAAATTGCGTACATTAGACACATTCTTAGGTTGGCTCCAATCCAGTACAGCCTCAATCCTTCAAGGATCGATACGGATCCCCTCAGTAGAAACCAGGTATCCCAAAAATGTTACCTCTCGTAACCAAAATATGCACTTGTTAAATTGAGCATAGAGCTATTTTTCCTTCAAAGTCTGAAGAACCACTCTAAGGTTCTCGTCATGTTCATCCTCAGTCTTAGAATAAACCAATATGCTGTCGATGAACACCATAACAAACTGATCCAGATAGGGCTGAAACAATCAGTTCATCAGATCCATAAACACTGCCAGCGCATTAGTCAGTCTAAAAGGCATCACTAGGAACTCGTAGTGGCCATAACGAGTCCTAAATATCGTCTTATGTACATCAGCTTCCTTAACCTTTAACTAGTGATACCCAGAACGCATATTAATATTGGAGAACACAGAAGCCCCTCGAAACTTGTCAAACAGATCATCAATCCTCGGAAGTGGATACTTGTTCTTAATAGTCAACTCGTTTAGTTGTCGGTAGTCGATACACATCCTCATGGATCCATCTTTCTTTTTGACAAACAACGCAGGTGCTCTTCATGGAGACACATTGGGACAGATGAACCCACAATCCAACAATTCTTGAATCTAAGCCTTAAGCTCCGTAAGCTCCTTCGATGTCATTCGGTAGGGAGCGATAAACACTAGAGCTGTATCAGGTAGAAAGTTAATCCCAAATTTCACTTCCCAATTCGCAGGTAAACCTAGTAGCTACTCAAGAAAGATATCCCGAAAATTTCTTACAGTTCTGATGTCCTTTACAGTAAAGTCCTCAGAAACGAAAACACTAACATAGGCCAAGTAAGCCTCACATGTCTTACGAACCAATTTCTCAGTCACCAATACAGAGACCATATTAGCCAAATAATTTTGATTTTCCTCAATTACAACCACCTTATATATCCTCCTCGGTTCTCAGAATGACTCTATTAGTCATATAGTCCAAACTTACTCGGTGCTTGACTAACTAGTTCATTCCTAGAATTAGGTCAAACTCCCCAAACTAAAACTCCATTAGATTAGCCAGAAATACCATCCCTTGAACCTCTAGCGGAACATCTCTATACAGTTTGCTAACTCGAATAGATTATCCCAGCGGACTCAGTACAGTCACCTCACTAGATGTACTCTCAACCAAAATCCCCAAGTTTTTAGACATAGTGCTAGCTATATAGGAATGTGTGAAACCTATGTCTATTAATGCAAGATAAGGTACATCATAAATTAAGAACCTACCTATGATGACGTCCGGAGCATTTCTGTTCATGGCCCATACCATTACCACCTTTTGCCTGACTACGGCCCCAGGTGGCTGCTGAACTACCCTTTGTGGCTGTGCAATACCAGAACCCAGAGCTTTCACCTGATCGGCCCTTAGTGGACACTTCCGAATGTGGTGTTCTAATGACCCACACTTCAAACAAGCCCCAGTCCTTCTCCAACATTCGCCCTGACCACAATCTCTACACAGCCGCAATCCAGTAGAAATAATAGGGGGCCTAGCTCTAACTGGCCTATCAACTTTGGCCTTTTTCTTAGGCCTCTGTACTGAACTCGAGGGCTCTGAATCCTTTTTATTCTTTCCCCTCTTGCGATCTCTATATTGGCACTTAGCGCGCTTAACCTCTTCGGTGATTTTTGCCTTCTCCACTAGTACAGAGAACTCTCACTCCCTCTATGGAGCTATCAGTACCCTCAGATTATCCCCCAGCCCATCCTTGAATAGAACAAACCTCTCATATTTAGTTGCCACCATGCCTTGCGCATAGCGGCTCAGTCTCAGGAATTCGTCCTTATATTCGGCTACTGATCGGTCTCTGTGAGAGAGGTTCAGAAACTCACGTCTAAGAGCGTCGATGTAACTTACTCCTACATACTTCCTTTGGAATACAAACTTAAAGAACTCTTAAGATAGACGATCGAGCTGAGTGCCTTCTTTAACGGTTAACCACCACTGATAGGCCTTATCGTGAAGCAAAGAGACTACACCCTTCAGTTTCTGTTCAGGGGTGCAATCCAAGTCATCCATAATTCACTTAGTGGCCTCCATCTAGTACTCATCTACAACAGGGGTGACTCTAGTGACACCCCTAAAAAGTTTTGCACCATTGGACCGAAGTCGTTCTGTAATCGACCATCAGCCCCCAGATTCAATGTTAGGCCTAGCAACCTTCTCTAATATGCTTAGCATAGCCTGGGACAATGCGTCGTCCCTAGCCATGCGATCTTGAAACCCAGTCTCAGTAGCAGGCCACACTGGTATCTCATTAATGTCTAGATTTGGCATACTGCCCAAAAAAGAGGACTTAGCTCGAGCCCTTCTACGGCCTCTACCTCAGCCTCGTGTGCCACGACCGCGGATGCTTCGTGTGCTCATCGTTTATTCGAATTTATCTGTATTACGAATTTTATGAATCAGTTATAGTTTTATTATTTATTAACAGATGTTTCATGTAAACAGTTTTAGAAATTCAAAGTTTATTTTCGTAAGTCACAGTCTCTATCAGTTTTACTACAGTCTCAGAGTACACTAACTAAAGTGTTTTCAGTATAATCTATCATAGTGTTTTCAAAATAACTATTTATAGTCATAACAGTTTTATCAATCAAAACACTTATAGGATCGATGCCGGAGACTCGGTGTACCATACTCGATTCAGAAAATTTCAAATTGTTTGGAAATCAATTCTTTAAAAACCAAATTTTGAAACCCAAAATCCATAGTCGAGTTTCAAAACTTAACTATGATACCACTAAATGTAACACTCTAAACCTGGCCTAGACGTTATGGTCAAATCTGGCGATGTCACATGGAATGGAATTCAAAATTGAAGTTAAAGCTGTTTGCGTTTAAGAAAATATTATTTTTAATAAACCCGAGTTTTCATTGAGTTTTGCAGTTTAAAAGTCCATAAAAATAGTTAAAATCCAAAATAAAAGCAAAAGTCCAAAAAGTCTCAAATTACATTAAAATACCCCAAAAACAATAATAGAAAGATAATAAAACAAAATCAAAAATAGAAATAGAATGAATAATGGTGGTCACCGTCGAGTCCCCCGCTGTACCGACCAGTCTATGACTGGGGATTACCTGTGCAGAATAAACAAAAAAAGGTGAGTTTTCATAAACTTAGTGTGTAATCCCACAGAAAACATACATATAGTAAAAACAACAGCTATCAGTCAAATGCAATCTGGGGCCTAAGCCCATTACAGATTCAAATACAGTTTAGGCTTTAGCCAACTCAGATACAATCTCGGATATAAATTAGGGCCTTAGCTCATCTCAGATACAGTTATGCATACAGTAATAGAAATCAGCATCCTACCCACCAGCCTCTACATACCATCTCCGACCATCCCTACACACCATATGGGGTTTAAAACACCCACTTAACCTTACACACCAAGTTGCACCGAATGCAGCACATAACAATATATTACAGTTAAGCTGCCAGATATTAGGCATAAATGCCTTTCAGTACACTTCATCCAATAATCAATCATCCCACCCTCATGCAGATGCAAATAAACATGCTCAGTGCAGTCATACATTTATACATGTTTACATGCTATTATACAGTTATATATACAGTTCAGTAAACATGCATAAAGATAACATGTTCAATACATACATCATATATTTAGATCATTCAGTTTAGGTTCTAAATAACGCTTACTGACTCTACAGTAGGTTCACAGTCAATTTAGATGACTTGTGCAACCCTAGGGTTCATTTCAGATAATGGGCCCACACGCCCATGTGGCTTGCCTGTGTTGGCTCACATGCCCAAATTGGCCTTGATTCGTATGGATCACACGGCCTGGCCCAAATTTCCACATGCCCGTGTGGACTACTCGTGTGGACCCATATGCCCATATGGCCCACACGATCCAAATCGGTCCAGCTTGTGTATCGCACACAACAAACCTGGCCATCACACGACCTTTTCTAGCACACGGCCTGGCCTTCATCGATCATACAACTGTGTTATTCACACACGGCCTACCATACCGGCGACCACACGTCCGTGTGGCATTGACAGTTTGCAATTTTGACTTTCACCGAATCTTTTTTTCTATGTTTCTGGGTACACACCTGGTATCATTTCACTGTAAAAATAGTCCCGAGCACTCTAAGACCTAAAAATTGATATTTTAGAGCCTAAATTAATACACTAGCAAAAATTTAAAATCGAGAATCGTCCACATCAAAGTTAATAGTGAACCTAAGCACTTATCGACAACGAATCGAACCTTACGCCTTAATCTCTGCAGTAGTACTGACCAATTATTGACCTTCGCCTAATAAAAAAGAACCACAAATAACCTCTTTTTAGAAAACTATCCACGAAACAAAAAGATAGTGGCAGAAATAGTCACTTACCGAACGAGTGTAAACGAACGTTGAATAAGAATGAGTCAATTTGGAAACTCGAAAAGAAAAGGAGAAGGCTTAAAGAAATTCGGCCGGTAAGAGGGAATCAAAACGTCAGAATAAAGGTAAAATTTTGGGGAAATTCAAGAAGGAGAGAAGAGGAAAAAAAGGTCAAAAAGAAAGAAGGGTTTTGGGAAAATGAAAATAACAAAACCTATCAGATTATTCCCAACTACCCACCCCAACACAATCCCTAAATTCTCTCCCTTAATTCCCACTACACATCCACCACTCAGCATCCCAGTTCAGCACAATTCTAGTTGAAATTATGGGCAAAAATATTACCCCTTGTCATCCTAGAGAATCGAACACACGACCTCTATCACACCAATACTCCACTTATCCACCAAACCAGCAGGCCCATTTTGATATATGCTTACAAACAATTAAATAAAAGCCTACTGAACAAGACTGAGGCCTTACTTAGAAAAATTTCAAAATTTTGCCAAGGCATGACTTGAACTTGTGACTTCTCACACATAACCACTGAAGCAGATAGATATTTGTCAAGAATTCACAAAAGTCAGAAAAAGAAAATTAGGACATTACAAAGGTTACCAGGTTGGAAAAGAATTGGCACAGGATTTGATCTCTAAAGTTTGGAATAAGAGTGCTAGGTGAGTTTGAGTTTCTATGGTAGTTGGTGGCATGCCTGTAACAGTGGTAGGATTAAGAAAATGAGTGGATATGAGGATATTGAGGGAGGCCATGAGTTGTGTAAAGGCTTCAAGAAGGGTAACAGTTGGGTTGTTCGTTAAAGTGTTGGGAGGAAGTTTTTGGTTCAAAGAAAGCTCGATATTGACAAGATCTTTACCATCCCCTTGAGAGGCCCCTTGAGAGAAAGTGGCAAGGTTACTAGAGTTGAGAGTTGCATCTTTTTGAATTTAAGACATTTTCAATTCACACTCACCACACCAATTGTTTATACAGGGTCCAACAAGGGAAAATAGTGTGGTAGCTTTGTGAAGATCGGTTCACTTAAAGAGGGGAAGAGTTGAACAAAAATAAGAAGCAAGCTAACTAAGAGCGAGAATAGAGATATTTGCTCAGAGTAACTTTAAGGTTTCAAAAGTTCCTCTTGTCTACTAATATGATGTGACAGAATAATATTCAATCTCTCCAAATGCGTAAAGGATATTTTTGAGTGTGAAGCTCTATATTGTGGGGTCCATTCTATTATGCAGTCAAACAATATGAGATAATTATGGCTAAATAAACTCATTATTGCAATGATAGTGTTCACACCTAAAAGCAAGTAGTCTTGGGAGCAGAAGGGTGCCACTCCTTAAGTATGGGCGGGTGGCAAACTAAGATGCTATCTTAAGTGGAGTCAAAGGAAAGTAAATGCTTTTTGTCTTACAAACAAGTGTCTTTTCCAAGAAGCAGAAGGGTAAAACAAGTTTGAAAAAATATATATAGTTTTTTTGAAAATTGAGGGAAGAGAATGAAGTTATTTAGGATTTAGCCCAAACTCTCATGTCTATAACATAATGCTTAGCAAAAAGGTTAATGGTATACAAGTTTTAAAATGTTTAAATACATAAATATTAAAATTGCAAATAATATGTACATTTCTCCTAATAAATAAGATTAATTATTATTAATGTCGTGTATGTAACAATTTAATATAAATAAAAATTTTAACGTTAAAAATTTTATAATTTAACTACAATAACAAAAGTTTGCATTAGAAGAAAAACATAAATTTGCATACATTAACAATAGCAAATGCTTAGTTTGTATTATATATTGTAATGATTAATTTTTATAAAAATAATTAATGTAAAGTAAATAGAAATAAGATTAAAATATGTAATAAGTTTTAACATTATTTATAAATTTGGAATTTATTTTTTATATTTTTATTTTTAAGAATTTAGTCCTTTTACGTATCAGATTTCAAATTTCAAGTCTAATTGTTAATATTGTTGATTTTTTTTGGTTTGATATTTTGGAAAAGAAAGCCCACTTAGCAGACTTGTACCTAAAAAATTAACATTGTAATGAATCTGAATTCAACAAACTAATTTTAACATTTTTCATAGTTGGAACTGAGTTTTGAAAACTAAAAAGTAGAGGGACTAAATTCCTAAAAATTAAAGTACAAATACTAAATTCCAAATTTACAAAGAGTACATGAACTTTTGACATATTTTAACCTAGAAATAATTAAGCTGATAAATGAACAAGGTTTATATTAAAATTGTAACTAAATACATCGTATCAAATTATAAAATTTACGAACCCCATGTGATGACATAATGGTAAGGGTGTTAATCGCCTCAGATGTGGTTGCGCTAGTCGTGCTACTCAAATGTGGTTGCGCTAGTCGTGCTTGTTGTTCAGACTTTACCATGTTCTTGTATTTCACCAATAATATATATAATTTACAAAATTAAAATAAATATTTTAGAGGATCAAGTATAATTTTATCATAAAATTAAATATTAATACAATAAATTAATATAAAAATAATTATTTAACATAGTGATGGGAGCCGGGTCTACTTAATTGAAGAATTAATATATTTAATTAAAACTCAAAATAATTTGCGAAATTCAAGGTGAAGTTGTTGGCTTATGGATCAGCATTGTGCACAAAATTAAACAAATAAAATGACAATGACCCATTTGGTCTTTTAAGAATAATATGTTAAAATAAATGATATGCAAAGCGTTTGTGATTAAAAAATGGGGAAAATATTTCTTGGGATCTGTGAGTTGATTGCTACAACAATACGTCATGACTCATGATCCATTCTTTGTTCACATTTGTTTTCATAAATATATTATGGATTTGGATAAATTATTTTATGTTTCTTTGGTGGCTGTTGACTTGGAACAACACCCCACTACCTCACAATTGGATCAATTTTATATATAATATTAACTGCATTTCTAATCTCTTAATTGCTTGAGTGATTATCTTGAATCAATTGGAGTTCATGAGATTGATGCCTGGTAATGCTTTTTTATTTACATTATTTTTCGAGGAAATTAAATTTAATTGTCCCTATTCATTCGGTAAAAGTTTCATGGAGGTCATTGTATTAAGAATCATATTATATTTTGTTTCTTTTATTTGTAAAATAGATAAACTAATCCATGTATGTTAGATTAAAAAGTAAATTATTCATTTTTAGTAAAATTTTTATTTATTTCTATTGTTCAAAACTGACATTGCAAATAGAATAACCAGTCAGTTACACATGGCATGCCAGGCGTACCTCAATCTGACGCACAAAGACTATTTTTTGGCTATTTTACCCATCTGACCCAAAAAAATTAATATTTATAAAAATGACATGGGTTCAAAAATATTTACTCAAATGACCTGAAATGAACAGTAAAATTGGGTTATGGGAACTAGATGGCTGGCACCATTATTTTTTCTATTAAATTTTTTTAGGGTTTTGGACACTAGATGGTCGGCATCAATGTATTTTCTTTTCAAAATTTTTTTAGGTATTGCCACACTAATAGCTAGCACCGCTTTATCTAATTAAAAAATTATTTTTACATGCGTTATTTTACACTTTATTTTTATATCTTAAAATTTTATTGCACGTTTCTAAATTTAAAATTTTTAAGTCTATTTAAAATTAATTTTTCTAGATACTATTTAAATGTTTCTAAATTTATAAATATATTACACCTTATTTTTTAAAATACAAGGAACAATAATTTAGTAATGTTTATTTGAATTATTATAAAAGATTAAAATCATTAAAGTAGGTTCTGATTTTATCAAAAAATCTAATTTAATTGTGCATATTAAATTTAAATTAATTTTTAAATTTAATAATAATGTGAGTGATGCAATAATAATTAAAAAAATATGATAAGTAGTTCAATATTATTTTAAAATATAAAATATGTAATTAAACTTGGGAAATAAAAAAGATGGGAAAACAAGGAGGGGTTTATGTTGCAATATTCCCATCCCTTTTGTTGGGTGATTTTGGCCATTTGTTGGCCGGCACCACACACCCCAAAAAACAATTTTTTTAATCAAATAAAGGGTGTCGGCCATCAGTGTGCTCGCACCCCCAATTTTTTTTGAAAAAAATACATGGGTGCTGGCAACTAGTGTCCAAAACCCTAAAAATTATTTTTTTAATAAAAAATAGTGGTGTTGGCCATCCTGTTCCCATAACCAAATTTTCCTGTTCATTTCAGGTCATTGGGGTAAATATTTTTGAACTAGGGTCATTTTATAAATATTAAATTTTTAGATCAGATGGGTAAAATAGCCCTAATTTTTAACAATAGAAATGGATGGAATATTTTCAAAAAAGAAAAGAAAAGCAATGGATGGAGTATTTTTTTTCAAAAAAGAAAAGAAAAGAAATGGATGGAGTTTTTAATAGAAGGATCAATTTGCTTTTTGATCTGATGTATTGAGACTAATTTGCTAATTTTTTAAGTGAAGGGGGCAAAATACAATCCAACTCCTAATACAAAGGTCTCCATGATACTTTTACCCCATCTATTTATATTATAAAGTAAGATAAATTGCACCAATTGTCCCTTAACTTTGATTAAAATTCTATTTCAATCACCAAAACTTTAAAAAAAGTTAAAATCATCACTAACGTTATTGGAATATTACAAAATTGTCATTTGAAGGTTAATTATCGTTAATAAGGTTACATTTGTCTAATGTGTCACATTACTTTGCTGCATAGGATATAATTAGTAAGCAAATTAAAAGAAAATGAATAAATAATAATTACACAACTAAATTAAAACTAAAGTAACCCAAAATTTAAAAAACGAAAAAGAAAAAAAATGTGCCTTTTCAATTAGTAAATGAAAATTCTAAGAAATTAGAACACACGTTTCACGAAAAAAAAGAAGGGAAAGTTCCAAAAAAATCCACTAAAACTTTAGGGTTTCGTTTGAAAAAATTAATGAACCCTATAAGGATTGAAGGATTATTTTGAGAGTTTTGAGGGAAATCTGGGTGGCTTTCTAATCCAATTTGTGGACGTTGCATTATTGGTGTAAAATGGTTAGAAGAACTTGGATTTGCAAAGGTTCTTATAACTATATGATTTTATTGGGCGTGAAAAATTTGGTTTCAAGATTAGATTTCTTAAAATAAGTTAATTTGAAATGGCATTTATTAAGTGATTAAATTATAAAAATTGTTAATCATAGTACAGTGACTGAATTGAAAAGTGAGAAAATAGAGAGAATTGATTAAGATATTAGCAAGTCCTTGAATGGTTATATGAACAAGGACTCAATTGTGCATAAACCATGATTTTAGTGGTGTTGTATGATCCTTGCCACCCATTTCTACTAAATCATTTTAGATTAAATGTCCACCATTAGATTAAAGACTAAATAAATTTAATTGTGCTAATAATTATGTTAATCATATGTATATATACTTGTAAGTGGGAGAGAGAAAATAAAAACATCATCTTCCTCATCCTTCATTACCATCCATAAGAAAAGTAGAAAGAAAATTTTAGATTTTTCATCCTTCATTGTCGTCTAACACTTACAAGGCAAAAAGTGTTTTTTAATTGAAGTTTTGATAAATTTTTAGCTTAAGTTGGTAGAAAAAAATGTCCTATGTGTTGGATTTGGAAATAGTTGAGATTTAGTTAAACTATAGTTTGTTGATAACTTTAGGAAACTTAGAGAATAAGGGCTCGAATTCAAGATGGTTGGTGATAAGCTTGAACCATGAAAGAATCATGCTAGAAATGAAGTGGAAAGTGTTACTCAAAGCTTGATTAAGTTTAAGTTATATGCTTATTGATGAATTTTTAGAAACCTAGGTTAAAAGAATGAAAAGTTTTGGTTTTTATATTAGGAATTGAAAGCTTGAGGTCATTAGAGTATAAATACGAAGTTGGATTTAGATTCAATCATGTAGATTATAAGTTACGGGAATTTTGGTTATTAAGGTTCTAGGGAACCTAATTGTAAAATGTACATTCATGTTTGATTATGGATATGTGCTTATTGATTGTGAAACTAATAATATTTTCGTAATCAAATTATCGTACGTAGCAAAAGATGAAGTCGGAACCTCGAAGGCAAAAGGAAAAAGAGAAGGCGATGGGTGATTAACTGTTTCAGTTTGTGCTTTCATAATTTGCTTTCAATTCATAGCTTATTAAGAGGTTAACTTAATGAAATAATGATGATGTTTGATCTCATGAAAGGTAAGGTAAACTTGTGACTTGATGACTTGTTGAGCTAATGTGTATGTATATGCATTTATGTTTGTGACATGGTGAAACTCATAAAAGTAAAATAAAAGAAACGAATGATAAATGAATTCATGTATATTGACATTATGAATACCCTATTAAATGGTCTTGGATAGAGTTATGGGTATATTAGAGTTATATTTAATGTTGGGTGTAAATCATTCGGTAGTTCTTTAGAGCCCTAGGGGTTAAGAAAGTTATATTTAATGTTGGGTGTATATCATTCGGTAGTTCTTTAGAGCCCTAGGGGTTAAGAATGTACCGCTTTAGCACTAGGTGCATTTCTTTAGGTAGTTCTCCAAAGCCCTAAGGGTTCGTGGGAACGTATCGCTAGCTTTAGATCATTGAGCGTCTGTGATCATATATCGATATAGTAATCCGTATGTCCATCCTTGATTCCTCATTGGATTAATAAGGGCTAAAATATCAAAGTAATGAGGTTAAAGTGCAAAGTGTTGTATAATTGAGATATGAAAATTTTATATAATTGAGTATGAAATTGATATATGAATGATGTTATGAACGAACCAAACTATTTGATATTTGAGATTGGGATGCAAAGCTCTAAGGGTGCATCAATTTGTTAATATACAAGATATAAACTGAATTATGATAATCATAAGAAAACACCAAAGAAATGATACCATGAGATAGTAATCTTCATCATAGATATGATTATAGAATGAACTAATAACATGTTTACTTACTCAATATGTATATGCATTATTAAATTATGTTAGCACCACTCAACTTCTTTGCTTAGCGTGTGGATTTGTTTGTTTCCTTGTGCAGGTGAGGATTAGGTTCAATGGAGTTTCGTTTGATCAACAACATCCTAGACTCTCTTGTCAGTTTAATCATTGTTTGTATTGTTTGTTTGGTATTAGTTTCATGATGACATGTACCTAGATTTAGAAGTAGTAGTTGGAGTCCTTTATGTTAATTTTGAATATTTGACATTGATGGAATTGTAACTTAAGTGGGTATGTGCTGACGATGTTAAGATATGATTATTATTGTTTAGCATATCATGGTTGATATATAAATATTATGCTTATGAATGATGAGTTTCATGCTTGCCAAGTAAGTTAAGTTGATGGTTAAGTAAGATAACTTTATAGTATGGGTTTATGATGTTTGAATGTGTTACTCTAAGTGTGAATGATGCTTTTTGAGGTGATTTTTGGGTCCTGGCATGGTTGTATCAGTACGTGTACTTAGTTGTATAGTAATAAGTCAGTGAGAAAAAATGTATAGTAGCGAGGACTTTTATCGATACAAGTTCTTACTCGTATTGATACAACTATGGCAAACAAGGCTCCCTCCCCTATTTTGAGTTGTTTCAACCCCCAAAGACCCATACTAAGTCTCGATCACCTCCGAGCACTTAGAAATTATTTTAAAATGTTTCCAATATGCTTTTAAATACTTAAATTTGAAATTGAGTATTTGGAATGGTTGATTTAATTTATATTATTTATGAATTTTTATTAAATTCAATGTATATAAGTAGTTTGAGTTGCTCCAGCAACGAATGTAATGTCTCGCATTTGGACCTAAAGATTGGGTTGGGTGAGGGGTGCCACAGTGTTCCAACCATTAAAAATGATAATATGATTTTTGTTTTTAGTAAGTGTTGGGTTTAGGGTTAAGAGGATTTTTAATTGATTTGTATTTTTTATGCTCGTACTTATAGTGTTCTTGGTTGAATGCCTCAAATTTTGATTTTTTTAAAAAATTTTCGTGTGTTTAGGCTATATTGCCAATTTGATGAAACTTAGTTCAAATATGTAATGTTAATGTTTGTTTGGTTGATTGAATTTATTAAATGCAAAAACCCTAAACTTTAATAGCTTTAGGGTTTGTTTGTTTGGGTTGAAATATGCATGTAAATTGAAATAGAATCCATGCAAAATTTCTTTGATATCGTATGATATTGTCTGAGTTTAGGGTACTTAAAAAGACATGTTGACCTAGGTGATAAACAGTATGTGGACCACTATTGTCTGTCATGTGACAGAATGAATTGTGGACCATGTTACCTTGATTTCTTATAGTAACTATTGTTGCCATTAATGTTTATAGGCTATTTAATGTTTATGAATAAACCTCATACCCTACTGACCTGTCATCAAATGTTTTCTATGCACTTAAAGAGCTTGTTTTCTACGCAATTTAGTATTTAATATTATGTTTCCGATATTTAGTAGTTAGATTTAAATAATGTAAAATAAGTGTTTTTTAAACACATTTTGTGAGTGTTGTGACCTATTAGGCCAACACAAGCCGTAGGTGTTGGATCTGGTGCCTTGAGTCTAGTATTTTCGTCAAGTACACTTGTAATTTTTTTTAAAAAAATTGGTTAATAAAATTATTTATAAATAACATTAATATAATTTGCATTATTTTCCTAAATGATTTTTGCATGATAAGCAAAATAGATGTAAATTGTCTTATTGGTTGTTTATTATTTAAACTGGTACTAAGCAGTATTATGTTGTCGAATCGTAGTACGTAAAGACCAATTGTATTAGTAGATGAACCTAAATATGTTCTTAGTCTAATCAATTGAAAGACTAATATGTTATGTATCAAGTCCAATTGGGAAGATGCCTTGTCTTGGGCATCGGAGTGGCTGACTCTCAGAAGATAGAGATATAAATGTGATTGACAGAACTGACAGTGTATTAGACAGGACCCAAGCAGAATAGAACTTGAATCTGTTTATGAATTTATTCACTTGTGATGTTCATAGTGTTGCATACCTAAATTCTGAGTGGATGGTGGACTTTGTATGCGTGACTTTTACATTTTGATGTAAGTAAAAGCCTGAGTTTAAATAGATAAGGAACCGAAAACTGGTGCGTTGGGTGTACGACTTCTGGAGTATGTAGCGTCATTCACAAAAGTGGAATTCATAGCCAAACTAGCATTACATGGTTGATGAAAAATAAACGTGGCCATGGGTCGTCCGTCTTTGTGATGACTTGATCATTATTTGATAGTGGTTGACTTTTCATGAAGGAAGATCTAATGATTACCATGAGATAAAATAGGATCATACTGGGAGGATGGTTATTATCCCAAAGAGATCAAGGATATTCTATGAGGGTAAAACATTTATGACAAGGTCATTGGACGAGCACTGAGTAGTTGCTTTCGTAATGGTATGTTGTTGGGGAGAGCTTAGTCACGATACTATAGTGGAATGACTTTGTGACTAAATGAGTGTATAATTAATAGGCGAAAAGCTAAAACTGAACTATAAATCATTTAAACCTCAACTACATATGTCTAATTGGTCCTTTCGCTAGTTGGTTGAAATTAGAAATGAATTGTGTGTTTGAATAGAAATGAATGAGAAATGGGAAACATTCAGGAATGATTATGGTTTTCTCCGAAATGAAGAAATAGAATCATTTGGAAATGAATGCAGGTTTCCAAAAATGGAAATGGAAATGAAAATGAAAATGGAAATGATCCATTTGCAATCTTATATGGATTACTTAAAAAATGATTGGAAGAATGAGTTTATGTTTTTTGACTGTTTTGAAGCCCGAAAATGAAAATAAACTATTAAATCATAGTGAACATGCTGAGTTGTAAAATACTGACCATATTTTCTGAAAATTTTACTAGAGGCAAAATCGTTAAAAATTACCAAGGGTAAAATCATCAAAATTAAGTTGGGGGTAAAATAAGGATAAGAAAATTTTATATATATAAATATTAAAGTTTATTTTGGGAAATAGAACAACTGAATCAGGTTGGATTACATTACAGAGTACTGGGTTAAAAAGGCCTAGGAAGTACTCGTAATTGGACCCGATGTGAAAGAGGCCCAAAAACTCCTCATAGACATGAAGGGGGCAATAACCCTAGTAGGAATACTAGGGTGGCTTGTCCACTCTAGTCCTATTGTAATAGCCTGATTTTTAGTGATGTCAGAAATAGTGGTTTAAGGCCACTAAATCTGATAAGAAATCTCGTAGATTTCATTATTTAATATTTAAGAGTCAAATGAAATTTTTAAGAGAGTTTTTGAATTAGTAAATTGTGTTTTATAAAGATTTATTAGGCCAAAATATTGAGAAAAAGAGGTATTGAGACCTCAGTGTTATAAACCGAGCCATAAATATTTTTATAAATATTTACAGAGTGTCAATAAGGTAGTATTAAAGTTTTGTTAGGAAATTTTAATGTTTTGGTAGTCAATTAATTAAAAAGGACTAAATTAAAAAAGGTACAAAACTTGCTAAAGTGATTAAATAGCCTAAATAGTAAATAAAGGAGGACTAAAAGGGTAAATAGACCACATAAAATGGCTGAGGTGGCATAAGCTTAAAAAAATTTGAGATTTTTTGTGAAATAAGGACAAAATTGTAAATTTTGCCAAATTAAATGAAATAAAAGAGAAATTGAAAGTTCTAGAGAAAATCATCGCCATTTTCAGCTGAAAAACAACCATTGAAGAGGGTTTAAGCTAGTTTTTCATACCTTAGCTTCATGTTAGTTTAATTCTTGCTTTTTCCTTGAAATTTCTATGTTTTGAGACTTTTACAATTAGGTCCAACTTACTATTTCATTAGTTTTTGGATTTTTTTTTGAAAGTTTTGGAAGTTACCATTGATGAATTCATATGATTTTAGTTATTAGATGATGAAATTGAGATCTTGGTGGATATTTAAAGGTATTTTATTAATGAATTTTGGATGAAATTATGAATTAGGGATTAAGTTGTGAAAATGCAAAATTTATGGAAAATTTTGATTTTTTTGAAAAATATGTGCTGTTATAGTTACATATAAAATGGCTAGGCTTGGAATAAGGGTTAAGTTGCATGAATTTCATTTTCCAAGCCTAGGGACGAAATCATAAATAAGTAAAAGTATAGGAGTAAAATGATAATTTTGCCTAAGGTGTGAGTTGAGATGAATTAAATATGAGTTGTATTAAACTGAGTTAAATTTACTAGTATAGATCTGGATAGATAAAAAACGGAGTTAGATTGTGGTAAAGAAAAAGTATAGGGTTAGTAGATTTCAACTCACGAACAATTGTCGAGGTAAGTTTGTGTAACTTAATTATATAAGTATATGTTTGAATTGATTTGAATGATTTGTATGTGAATGTTGTATTGACTATGTGTATGAAATCTGTTCGTATATTTAGAAAATACCCGATAAAATTTAAATTCTGTTTAAATGAATGAAATTCGATTGGATATAGGGTTCTCTTTTCTGAAACGGTATTGGTCCTGCATTTGTTGCAGGCATACCATAACTCAAAAGAGCATCCCATTACAAGCCCTCTCAAGCTTCCCATTACAGTGTTCTTGCGAGTTTTCCGTTTATAGCTCTTCGGAGCATCTTGATCGGTTGTGATCCTGCATATGTTGCAGACACAAATACAACTCTATATGAGCATCCTGTTAGTGCTCACTTGAACTTTTCGGTATATGGCTATTCGGTGCTTTCTGTTAAAGTGCTCTTTAGAGCTTCCTGTTAAGTACTCTTCGGAGCTACCTGTTAAAGGCTCTTTGTGAGCTTCCTGTTAATAAGCTTGGATAAGCTTCTCGTTACATGCTTATATGAGCATTCTATTATATGGCTTGAAAGTGTGCTTTTTGATTTAAGTACTCTAATGAGTATTCCCGGACATGAGTTGACGAATTTCTGATTTGTACATTTACGTGTACTACCCTCGTATCCTTCAAGATTTCAAATGAATCAACGAGTGAGAAATTGACATGAAGACAGGTGAAAATTAAAATGAAATCAATATATAAAAATATATGAAATGCATGAAATTTGGTATTTGATGAGCTCATCTTTGTTATTAATATTCACATGAAATGAATAACTAATATATTTATTGAGATTGTGTGCTTAGGCTATGGCCAAGTTATTTGGAATGTATGTGAATGTTTACTTAATGTACAAATAAATGGTAAGCTTATTTCCCATTATACGAACTTATTAAGCACTAAATGCTTACTCTATTTCATTCTCTCTGCTTTATAGTATTTAGAGGCTTGTAAAGGTTAGAAGCTGGTCAAAGCTACATCACACTATCAACCGCTCTCCTTTTGGTATAAATATTAATTTGACTTTGGTATAACAACATGTACAGGCTATTTTGGTCATTGTTGGCACCTAAATGTTGGTTGTAATTAGCCATTGAAATGGCTTGAGTTTGGTATATTTTGAAATGTATGTATATATTAATATGGTTTTAATGTGTTGGATATGTGAAATTGGTTAATTAGGTAAGATTAAATACATGAATACTTGCGGTGACTTGTCATGCATAAGACTTAGTTTTGGCTTGATTTAAAAGTCTTGAATTGGTTGGTGAACATGTTTAAGTGTTTATGTAGGTGAAATGTGAAATTGGGTGAGGAATAAGGCTTGGAAATAGCTTTATTTTGTCCAGAAGGGTAGAGACATGGGCGTGTGTCTCAGCCGTGCGTGACGCATAGCCTAGCACATGGGCGTGTATTCTGACTGTGTGTCCCCTGCATCTTAAAATTTCAAAACAGAGTACTTGGAATTGATCACACGACCTGGCACACGGGTGTGCGACTTGGTCGTGTGACCCCGCACTTAATTAAGTTGCAAGTCAAATAGTTACATGGGTTAGGGACACGAGAGTGTGCCTTACCTCATATGCCACACGGCTTGAGATATGGGCATGTCACTTGGCCGTGTAAGCCACGCGGCCTGACCACAGCGTGTGACCCCTATACCTAGGAAAATTTTTGAAATTTTGTGAAAAATTTTCTGAGTTCCCAATTCAGTTTCGACTCGTTCCTAATGTATGATTTGGGCCTCTAGGGCCCATAAAAGGAAATATGTGGTTAAATTATAATTAATTTTTTATATGATTGTGAAATAACATAAAATATCTGAATATGATTTGTAAACTCTAGTAATGCTCTTAAACCTTATTCTGGTGACGGATACGGGTTAGGGGTGTTACACCTATTTTGAGTATGATTTTTTTTATTTGAAATAAACCACTACAACTCAACAAGGGTTCTACTTTCTCTTCTTATAAATAGATGGCACGAATAGAGCTATGAGCATGACTTTGAGAGATTGTTATTCTATCGAAAAATTGAGAGAATTTATTCTCAACTGTTACATATATTTTTCCTGAATAACAATTCTATCAGTTTCTGTTAATAAGAGAATTTTATTCACCCCAAAAGGAGAGAAAACATTTTCTAGTTCTGCGTTTCAATTCAATTGGTTTGAGCCCACACTCGAAGCAGTTCGTGGTACGAGAATGGTGGAAAAGATCATTTGATTGAAAGACGGGAACAACGAACGTTTGCTAAGCCAAAAACATATGTACAAATTTGGTTAAGGTTTATTGGTATAAATATCACAAACTGGGTCAGTTTTCAAAATTTTATTTTTCTACTATGCAAGAAAAACATTTTCAAACCAGTATTTTTCCAACAATTGGTATCAAAGCTAGATTGTCCTATGTTTATGGTGTAAACCGAGATCGAATTTCTTTATTAATCTTGTTTGATTAATATCTGATAAGATGTGACATTTTTGTAATTATTCGCATGTTTAGGGGAATGTATGTGAATGAATGCAATATTATATATACTTGTTATATAAGTATTTTTTTTGTCAAGGTTGTGGTTATTAGGAAATAGATCGTGGACTATCATCTCCACATAGGATTATTTTTTATTTATAAATTCTTGTGAGCCAGAAATAAACATAGGACATAAATGTAATTTTTCAAAAAGTAATCAATGACAAGGAGAAGATGGAGCGATAGTGGTTTTAGGCACAAGCAATGCATTGTGGCAAAAAACTATATAAGTTTTTGGTTTTTCATTTATTTTCTAGAAGTAGAACAATGTAAACCTTGGATGACAATTTTATTTTACTATCCATCTCTTTATATATTTGTTTAATAACTTTTATGATATAATTGTGATATATATGTATGAGATGATCCATAGTTGATCTATTAAAGATAAGAAGTGTGGTAATGAAAAAATATATGTGTTGTATTGTTCCATTCACTTCTTTAGGTGATTCGATTATTGTGAGAAGTGTGGTAATGAGAAGCTGCATGCCTAGAATTGGATCTGGCAAGAAAAGGCTTTGTTTTTAAGTGTTCAAATACGACTTACCTCTCTTTCTTAGGAACCTACTTAGTGTACAGTTCACATTCACTTTGTCGAAACCGTTTTTTTTGAAAATAGGGGAATCGACTTTAAAATTCAAAAATGGAGTCGCCACCGGCCCTTTTTCGAGGTGTGGTCGGGACACCTTAAATCAATTTAATAAAACATTTTTGGTTTATTAAAATGATTTATTTTTGGTCTACGAAATTTTGAGAAATCAGGTTCGGGAGTCGGTTACGTGCGAGGAAGGGTTAGCACCCTCGTCACGCCCAAAATTGGTACCGAATTGATTAAAAATGTCCTTATGTCAAAAAGTTTTGAAATGTGGTTTCTTTTAAAGCATTTGAACGGCTTAAATTGGATGGAAAGATTCTCTCGTTTCAAAGGAATATGGCATCGCATCCAACACGTTAGGACAGGTCCTTTAAACCCTCGAATCTATGGTCGAATCTTGTTCCAAACATTTGCACATTTGAAAATTACAAAAAGGGTGTCCACGTATTCGGTCTAACCAAAGGAACGAAACCCAACACGTTAGGGCACGATTTCTTGGATTTCCGAACGGAGGACATTGCCTTACTTTAAAAAATTAGAGAAGACGAGTGAAATCTAGAAAGATATTTGATTGCTCGAACAAACGAAAGAATCGCGACCCAACACGTTAGGGCACGATTCTTCGAATTACCGAACATAAAATGTTGCCTTATTTTGAAATTATTTTAATTGTAGAATTTGGAAACGATTTAATGCATTTAGCTTGAAATTGGGCAAATGTTTGACTTGAAACCATGAAGCTATTACGATAATCAAAGATAGAGCAAATAAGTATGGAACAAAATATACAATAACAATAATCACGTATAAATATAAGCATTTAACACCACATGAATACCAATATTACAATATCAAACAAGAAAAATAAAATGAATATAAAAGAACTCAAAAATAATAAATGTAATCCCTTTAGAAAAATAATACATGAAGAATAAATTTAAAATGGGTACCATGAAGAATAACCTAGGTTATTAATAAAATAATTTAAAATAATTAAAATACAACGCGATTTCAAGGCAAAATAATTCGGGGTGATTTAACTAAATAGTTTATGAAATAATTTAAAAATAACATGCAAGAAGTTTAAAAAACAATATAAAAATGGTGTTTAAAAAAGAGTACGTACATATTGTAGTTATAATAAGATATACGTGAAATAATATAAAAGTATATAAGCAATATAATATTAAAAATATAAAAAATGTATATATAATAAAAAGGTATATGGCCAATAAAATGAAAAATAGGTATATAATATATAAAAACGTAACACATACATAATATATAATATTGAAAATAAATATATATACTATATAAAGATATATGTTCGTAATGTAATATTGAAATATATAGGATATATGAACAAATAACAAAGGTATTTTAAAAGAAACAAAATAAAATGGAATAATAATAATAATGCATGTAAAGGTATTTAAAATGTATAAAAATATAATATGTACATAAAATATTTATATATATAGGTAAATAATAATAACATGATGTTAATAATGAAAATAACAAGTGAAATAAATATAATGTGTGGATAATAATGATATAATATAAAACCTTGAAATAACAATACAAAATGAGATCAATATAAATGAAAATAAATATAATAGTAATAATAATATATTGATAATATAAAATAAGTAAATAAATAAGCAGGTTGGGGACTAAATTAAAAACAGAGCGATTTTTTTTAGGCAAAATGGGCAAATAAATGAACTAAGAAGGACTAATATGAAATGCGCGCAAACCCCGGAGGGCTAAAAACGTAAATGCCCCATGTTTTAAAACGCAGTGCTTAAATGAGGATTGACTTGAAACAGGAAACAAAATGCGAGGCCAAATTTGAAGAATCAGAAAAGACTAAAACAAGGCCCAATCGCAAAACTGCGCAAAGGAGAGGGACCAAACGCGTAAATAGCCCATAAGGCCAAAACACGCGGATCCCCCTTTATCCGGGTCGGGTCGCGCGCGGGTGGCACCTAAACGGTGCCGTTTTGCAGCGCATGGAAGCAAATATTTGCTTTTGTTTCTCATTCTGCCCGTGGAGACAAAAGAGGGATCTTCCTCTTCCCTTGTTTGCTGTTAACTTAGGGTTTAAAACCCTCACAGCAGCTGCTGTCACAAGGCCACCGAAGGCCTATCGCCGCCATCAACTCCATCGACGTTCGCCCTTTCCTCGGTCCGATTCTGCCCGCGAAGGAAAGACCTCCGACGAAGGGACCTCGGGGCGCTGGCGTTAGGTAACTCCGGTGAGCTCCCACCCTTTTCTCTTCTTTTCTTTTTATTATTTTGTTTTCGAAAAATAAAATAGAAAAAATAGAAGAGTAAAAACAATCGAAAAAGCTTGAAGAAAATGCCAAATCCGAATAGAGAGCAACCTCTGCTATTAATTGTGATAATGCTCCTCTCTTCTATTTTCAATTGTCCCCCCTTTACAAGTTGTTCCTCTGGCTCTTTATAGCCGATTTCGAAAACAAATAAACTAAAAAAAATGAAAAATATGAATGTTTTCTCTCTGTCTTCTTTGTTGTTGTCGTTTCTGTTGCTGTCGTTCTTGTCTTCTTGCAGGTACGAGACCACGCGGACATACGGAGGCTGCGCGTACGGAGATGAAGGCGAGGGCAGCTACTGTGGTGTGCTGGAGCCTCGCGCGTGAGGGATGCTGAAGATCGGGGCTTGGCACGCGTTGGAGGCTGCTGGATGAGGGCTTGCGGCACTAAGCAGCTAGGGTTTCTATCAGTTGGGAACTTTGGGCTATTCGGGTATTGTAATGGGCTAGTGTAATGGGTTGATTGGGCTAATATGACTGTTTGGGTTTGGGTAGTTGTAAATGGACTAAACTATGGACTTTTAATTATTTTTGGTTTATTTGTTTTGGGTTTAGCGGGCCAAAATTGGCTATTACAGCTGCCCCTCTTTGCTCATTGTCGTGTAACGAGAATAGAGCAAAGACCTTAAAAGAGCCAATTTTGCCCAGTCTTGCTGAATCTTGGCTTCTTGAGTGCCTTTTAGCTTTGATTAGCCTCATTCCATTCCACTGCATCTTCAGGGGTATAGGACTTGTGGCTTTAGTTGGCTCCACTGCGATTTCAGGGATGCCAGACTCAAATATTCGATCTACTCCTGCCGATACAGAGAGATAAGATCTGCTTCTTCGATCTGCTCCCCGTCAATACAGGGATTGTCAGATCTGCTTTCTTCGATTTGCTCTCTACCAATATAGGGATTGCCAAATCTACTGTTTTTGACTTGCTCTCCGCCAATACAGAGATGCCAATTCTACTTTCTTTGATCTGCTCCCTACCAAATACAGAGCTTGACAAATCTGCTTCCTTCTGTCTGTTACCCTACTTCTTAGGGGGTTAAGGCCTGATATTTTGCCTGTTACCCTACTGCTTAGGGAGTTAAGGCGAGTGGCTGAAATCTGCTCCAACACTGCTGTATGAAGATAAGATTCGCCAAAATTTGATCTGTTACCCTACTGCTTAGGGGGTTAAGATCTGATATTTTGCCTGTTACCCTACTGCTTAGGGGGTTAAGGCGAGTGGCTAAAATCTGCTCCAACACTGCTGTATGAAGATAAGATTCGCCAAAATTTGATCTGTTACCCTACTGCTTAGGGGGTTAAGATCTGATATTTTGCCTGTTACCCTACTGCTTAGGGGGTTAAGGCGAGTGGCTAAAATCTGCTCCAACACTGCTGTATGAAGATAAGATTCGCCAAAATTTGATCTGTTACCCTACTGCTTAGGGGGTTAAGATCTGATATTTTGCCTGTTACCCTACTGCTTAGGGAGTTAAGGCGAATGGCTGAAATCTGCTCCAACACTGCTGTATGAAGATAAGATTCGCCGAAATTTGATCTGTTACCCTACTGCTTAGGGAGTTAAGATCTGTTGGAATTTGTTGTTTCTGTCAGTCTTGCTACATTGTCCACTGGGGAATCTATCTGTAGAATTGACCTCCTGAGGTTTATGTTTATCCAAATGATTAGGATGCCATGATCAAAATGAGTCAAATGCTTCCTAATTGCGCACATTATAATGCAAAAATGTTATGAGAATGGTCCCTACTTCGGCTGGTGTTTTGATCCAAAGCCCGAAGAAATAATCGCCTTTTGCTCAAATAGCTTGCCCCACTGTAACTTCGGGGTCTATCCCTTGTAACTTTGAGACATGAGATACATCCTACTGCAATCCTCGGCTATAGGTTTTGTATCAACTTCCATCCATCCCACTGTGACTCGGGGGTTCAGGATCTGTAATTTGTTCCATCAACTGATCACTCCTCAGGTGGTCTTGACCAACTGTGTATGGATGCGGAATATCATCCTCCTCGAGAATGAACCCCTTTCTATGCTTAGGTTAACATTGCTCGTTTTCGCCGAGATTATCACCAACACGATATCTCATTTTTGTTCAATTAACATCTTTGACAAAAAATCTGAAGAGATAAACTCAATTTAAGCTCAAATTTTCCAACCTTTATACCTGGTGAGCTCTTAAACAACAGTCTTATTTTAGGTTCCTGTACTATCTAGAAGCTTCCAGAGTAATATGTAAAACTCCTTTTATGAAAGTGATATTAGTCCACTAATCGTTATTTCAGTGTGAAATGCTTGAAAAAGATTTTAACAATGGACAAGAAGGAAATTGTTTGAGAGCATATTCCAAACATTAAGCCAAGATAGCAAATGCAATCAAGAAAGAAGTTTATTGGGAGTGTACTTTGAAACAAATAAAATAATCAAAGATAGCAAATTCAAAATGAGTAAGATGGAAACTAGGTGCCCCAGATATCGCAGCCTGAGCTCCTCTGTTCAAACTTCTTGAGGGCCATTTTGAGCTCTATCCGTGTTTAGGGGATCTGGAGTACTTTGATCGATGCCCCAAGACATAGCCTATTTATTCCTTGTTAATTCAAACATAGCAAAACTACCATATGCCCTACTTTTGAACAAAATTTGAGCCGCCCTTTTCGGGTTTTCAACTCAAATCCCCTATGGTCTCAAGGCGCCCTTTGCGGGTTTTTACCTTAGCCTCTCCTTTTCCTTTTTCCTTTTCTGATTAATTCTTCCCCTTTTTTTTTTATCTCTTTTTTTTATCTTTTTTTTTTAAATCCCAAAAGATCTTTTTTCAATATCAGGTCCCGTCATGAAATTTTTCCGGGCAAACCCTGTATCATTTGATCGTAACGGGTAGCCTTCCTCCTTAAATCAGATCAGGATTAGGTCCATTCCGCCTCGTCCAGCCTTAGCTCTGATAAAACTTAGTAGAAAGAATCTGAACTTCAATGCGTTGCCCTGGCAAAGGTCTCGGCCAGCGTCTTACAAATATAGAGGGTAAATGGTAACTTCTCTATGCCAACCTTTACAAGTCTCAGTCATCTTTCAAAGTCTTTTTTGGACGGTTTTTGGTTACCTTTGTTGCACTGATGTGGTGTCTGATCTTTGAACAGACTGTAAACTTTTGACATTGTGCAATGGTTTTGGACATGTTTTTTTTTTTTTTTGCTGGCGTTCCTTATTGTCACTTTTTCATTTTCATTTGAACTTAAACTTGTATTTAAGCTTGAATCTGAATTTGGAATTCGAATTTGAATTTGAGTTTTGGATCTGGATTTGTATTCGGACTTGGACTTGGATTCGGATCTGGGTCTGGATCTGAATTCGAATTTGGATTCAGATCTGGGTCTGGGTTTGAATCCGAATTTAGATTTGGATTCGAATTTGAACTTGATGACTGTTCGCTTTGTAACTTTGACATATGAAGCGGCCTTACCCTCTCAATTACGAATCTATGAAGAGATAGAAGAGGCATGTAAGTCTTGTCTTTTGATATACTAACGCAATAGCAGTGCCCGAATCTCTTGCTTAGCTTGGTTATCGCAGAACCATTGGCATGTATCTTTATCCACCATAACGTCTTGCATTATTTCTGCAGTGAGTTAGGTTTCGATCTTCATCTTTTTCCCAAACCCACAATGTCAACTGACTCTTTGTAAGTTAGGATCTATCCTTCGCCTCGCTCTACCATCCCTAACAAATCGGAAGATAGGTACAATCTAGGTCACCTTCGAAGTT
This sequence comes from Gossypium stocksii, assembly GCA_020496765.1. Lineage (NCBI taxonomy): Eukaryota > Viridiplantae > Streptophyta > Magnoliopsida > Malvales > Malvaceae > Gossypium > Gossypium stocksii. The sequence goes on along the minus strand of CM035625.1, from coordinate 16,589,158 downwards.
CTGTGATCCCTTTAGACACGTATCTCACTCAAACGGGAGTCAGTAACAGCCTTGCTCATGGCATTGATACTAGGGGACCTATTGTAAGAATGAATAACTCTAAGGATGATTATGGTATGATTATGAATAAAGAATGAAAGAATATTTGAATGAAAGTCCAAAGAAAAAAGGATCTATAAATGGAAAGAACATTTACTTAAACGAAATGCATTTCATTGAAATAAAGATTTTGAACATAAGCCTATTTCACAAAAGGACTCTTGTTGCTTCTAGGCTGAAAGCAACAAGCGTTTTTTGAATATTACTCTAGATTGGCTTAAAAAAAGTACATATCCCTTCCACAATCCTATTGTTCAAGACACTCCCTAGTACATGAGGGTTTGAAAACTTTTGAGTCCTTGATTCCCTCTTCAGATGCGTCATTAATGTTCAAATTCCCTAGTATCATCGTCTTACTTTAGAGGCCCGAACTTGGTGCACTATTGGATCCCATGCCCCCATTTATCGTGGCACTCACCATATTCCTCTCGGGTAGTGGATTTTCTTTATTAGAGGGATCATCGAATTTTATAACTCCAATTTTGACCAATCCTTCGATTACCTTCTTGAAAGCGGTGCAGTTCTCGATCGAATGCCCCATAACTCCCGCATGGTATTCACATTTGGAATTCACATCGTACCATTTAGGGTATGGGGGACGTATTGGTTCTATGTAAAAGGGCGACACCACGCGCGCATCAAATAGACTTTGATATAGCTCCTTATATAACATTGGAATTGGCGTAAATGGGAGCTTCTTAGTTCTCGATCTAGAATTGGATTCCTGATGGCTAGTGGTTGTCATTCTTGGCTGGCCCATGGTAACCAATTTCACCTTACTTCCATTTCCCTTTATTGCCCTCGAAGTATCCTCTCGGGGACTCCATTCTTGCTTTTTAAAAGCCTCGCACTGCTTCGAGCGCTCCCTACTGGCCTGATGCTGTGGGGGTCTGGTAGTATCAGAGCCCCCTCGTGGAGGCACGTCTAGTTGAGTCTGGCCGCTTACTGGGGTGAAATTTGGGGAATAAACGATGTCTTCGTTATCATCCTCGCTGTTGTCCATCGGGTTTTTTCTTTTTTCAAGCCTTTCGGTTAGTAGCTGAGTCAATCGATCCATCACATCCTTTTGGAACTCTAACATCTGATTCTGCGTTTCTTGTTGAATTCTGGTCAATTGCTTTTGCATCTGTATTTGCCTTTGCTCTATTCTCTCCAACCTTTGCTCCATATTTTCTAGGTTAGCTGGAATAATTTTATCCAATTAGGGTTGTTTTGTAAAAAATCTAATGCAAATGATGCGATGTATGAGTGCAAATGTAAGAAAGAGAGGCGTTGATTTTGAATTCAATTTCTTTAGAAAAACTTCTCCAAAAAATAAATTTCTTTTCATAAAACGGATTACGTATGTGGCGTTGCCTTTAGAACCCAGGTGAAAGCTTCGATCTTTTCTTCATATATGGATGCTATGGCCAAATCTCGCAAGCTTCCAATAGTTCTCTTCACTAGCTCCTTTTGGGTTGATCCGGGTCGTGACCATTGCTTGCTCATGCTTGTGAGACTCGTTAGCTTCTTCAAGAGAATTGATGACTCGTGAATCATCTTTGTTAACTTCAATCTTGACGCTAAGGAATAGCGTCGAATTCCTCCACGGACTGCTTGGATCATATTTAGGTGACCACATTATATTCCACTTTATTAAGAAATTCATTTTCTTACGACAAACTTTTCTATTTAGTAATCGAATTTAAATTAACACCTCCTTTCTATGAAGATGCAATGCAATGCAATCAAAACAAAAGAGAACACGTTAGTATAAGAGAAATAAACAATATAGAACACTTACGAGGGTAACCGCTAGGGTTTGGGTACGATTCTACCTAGGGTAGGCTCCTAGGGTTCACTATATGAGGCTCGGTTCTAAAGAGAGGGTACCTGAACCCGCAGATTCCTCGATCATCACCCATTATAGGCTCATATCGATCGAGTTCGGTTCAGGGGGATACATTTCCCTATGGCCATGCGGAGGTGAGAACCTCACGAAACACATAGGTACGGATGTATTCCGGAAGCGATCTACTAGCCCGTGCAGAGGTGAAAACCTCACGAAGGCCTAGTGTCTCACTCCCACTTACAGGTGCGACCACAACGGTCATGTAATGCAATGCGAAAAATATTCTACGCAGCCATAGCACTCTCAAACAAATGCAACAAAGAAACGATGATTTTCCAAATTGATTTTCAAATTCAAACATAAGAACAAAATCAATTTACGGCCTGACTCTCTCGGTGTCCCCAGTGGAGTCGCCAAGCTGTCGAAACCGTTTTTTTTGAAAATAGGGGAATCGACTTTAAAATTCAAAAATGGAGTCGCCACCGGCCCTTTTTCGAGGTGTGGTCGGGACACCTTAAATCAATTTAATAAAACATTTTTGGTTTATTAAAATGATTTATTTTTGGTCTACGAAATTTTGAGAAATCAGGTTCGGGAGTCGGTTACGTGCGAGGAAGGGTTAGCACCCTCGTCACGCCCAAAATTGGTACCGAATTGATTAAAAATGTCCTTATGTCAAAAATTTTTGAAATGTGGTTTCTTTTAAAGCATTTGAACGGCTTAAATTGGATGGAAAGATTCTCTCGTTTCAAAGGAATATGGCATCGCATCCAACACGTTAGGACAGGTCCTTTAAACCCTCGAATCTATGGTCGAATCTTGTTCCAAACATTTGCACATTTGAAAATTACAAAAAGGGTGTCCACGTATTCGGTCTAACCAAAGGAACGAAACCCAACACGTTAGGGCACGATTTCTTGGATTTCCGAACGGAGGACATTGCCTTACTTTAAAAAATTAGAGAAGACGAGTGAAATCTAGAAAGATATTTGATTGCTCGAACAAACGAAAGAATCGCGACCCAACACGTTAGGGCACGATTCTTCGAATTACCGAACATAAAATGTTGCCTTATTTTGAAATTATTTTAATTGTAGAATTTGGAAACGATTTAATGCATTTAGCTTGAAATTGGGCAAATGTTTGACTTGAAACCATGAAGCTATTACGATAATCAAAGATAGAGCAAATAAGTATGGAACAAAATATACAATAACAATAATCACGTATAAATATAAGCATTTAACACCACATGAATACCAATATTACAATATCAAACAAGAAAAATAAAATGAATATAAAAGAACTCAAAAATAATAAATGTAATCCCTTTAGAAAAATAATACATGAAGAATAAATTTAAAATGGGTACCATGAAGAATAACCTAGGTTATTAATAAAATAATTTAAAATAATTAAAATACAACGCGATTTCAAGGCAAAATAATTCGGGGTGATTTAACTAAATAGTTTATGAAATAATTTAAAAATAACATGCAAGAAGTTTAAAAAACAATATAAAAATGGTGTTTAAAAAAGAGTACGTACATATTGTAGTTATAATAAGATATACGTGAAATAATATAAAAGTATATAAGCAATATAATATTAAAAATATAAAAAATGTATATATAATAAAAAGGTATATGGCCAATAAAATGAAAAATAGGTATATAATATATAAAAACGTAACACATACATAATATATAATATTGAAAATAAATATATATACTATATAAAGATATATGTTCGTAATGTAATATTGAAATATATAGGATATATGAACAAATAACAAAGGTATTTTAAAAGAAACAAAATAAAATGGAATAATAATAATAATGCATGTAAAGGTATTTAAAATGTATAAAAATATAATATGTACATAAAATATTTATATATATAGGTAAATAATAATAACATGATGTTAATAATGAAAATAACAAGCGAAATAAATATAATGTGTGGATAATAATGATATAATATAAAACCTTGAAATAACAATACAAAATGAGATTAATATAAATGAAAATAAATATAATAGTAATAATAATATATTGATAATATAAAATAAGTAAATAAATAAGCAGGTTGGGGACTAAATTAAAAACAGAGCGATTTTTTTTAGGCAAAATGGGCAAATAAATGAACTAAGAAGGACTAATATGAAATGCGCGCAAACCCCGGAGGGCTAAAAACGTAAATGCCCCATGTTTTAAAACGCAGTGCTTAAATGAGGATTGACTTGAAACAGGAAACAAAATGCGAGGCCAAATTTGAAGAATCAGAAAAGACTAAAACAAGGCCCAATCGCAAAACTGCGCAAAGGAGAGGGACCAAACGCGTAAATAGCCCATAAGGCCAAAACACGCGGATCCCCCTTTATCCGGGTCGGGTCGCGCGCGGGTGGCACCTAAACGGTGCCGTTTTGCAGCGCATGGAAGCAAATATTTGCTTTTGTTTCTCATTCTGCCCGTGGAGACAAAAGAGGGATCTTCCTCTTCCCTTGTTTGCTGTTAACTTAGGGTTTAAAACCCTCACAGCAGCTGCTGTCACAAGGCCACCGAAGGCCTATCGCCGCCATCAACTCCATCGACGTTCGCCCTTTCCTCGGTCCGATTCTGCCCGCGAAGGAAAGACCTCCGACGAAGGGACCTCGGGGCGCTGGCGTTAGGTAACTCCGGTGAGCTCCCACCCTTTTCTCTTCTTTTCTTTTTATTATTTTGTTTTCGAAAAATAAAATAGAAAAAATAGAAGAGTAAAAACAATCGAAAAAGCTTGAAGAAAATGCCAAATCCGAATAGAGAGCAACCTCTGCTATTAATTGTGATAATGCTCCTCTCTTCTATTTTCAATTGTCCCCCCTTTACAAGTTGTTCCTCTGGCTCTTTATAGCCGATTTCGAAAACAAATAAACTAAAAAAATGAAAAATATGAATGTTTTCTCTCTGTCTTCTTTGTTGTTGTCGTTTCTGTTGCTGTCGTTCTTGTCTTCTTGCAGGTACGAGACCACGCGGACATACGGAGGCTGCGCGTACGGAGATGAAGGCGAGGGCAGCTACTGTGGTGTGCTGGAGCCTCGCGCGTGAGGGATGCTGAAGATCGGGGCTTGGCACGCGTTGGAGGCTGCTGGATGAGGGCTTGCGGCACTAAGCAGCTAGGGTTTCTATCAGTTGGGAACTTTGGGCTATTCGGGTATTGTAATGGGCTAGTGTAATGGGTTGATTGGGCTAATATGACTGTTTGGGTTTGGGTAGTTGTAAATGGACTAAACTATGGACTTTTAATTATTTTTGGTTTATTTGTTTTGGGTTTAGCGGGCCAAAATTGGCTATTACACACTTATTTGGTTTTTCCCTTAAAAGAAAAACTATGGAGAATCAAAATTTTAGAGAAGCAAGTGCTAATTTATCATTAAATGAAAGATTATGAAATGTGATGTATGTCTAATTAGGTGATTACAAAGTTAAATGAGTTGATAGTTGATGCATGAATATTTTAGTATGTCACTTTAGTTAAGTATGTATGGAATTGTGCTTTACATATTCTTCTTTAATGTATGATATCACGCCTATTGGTAGTTTTTTTCAATCATTCACTGAGCTTGTTTAAACTCACGCAATCTTTTCTAAACCTTTGTAGATAGTTAGCATTGCGGTGTGAGCGGTGTAGTTTCTAAGGAAGTGGTCCAAGTTATGCTTAGTGTTTGAGTAGATGATATTATTGCTATTATTTTTGGACTATGGGAATAAGGCAATGTGGTAGACATTTTGGTTGATTATTATTTAGTCTTAAATAGTTGATATGATTTTAGACTCTTAGGAATTGATGGATGTTTGATATTATGTTATTGGCTTTGTCTTGATTTGAATTATTAATGATGCTTTGAACTATCATTTTGATGTTTAATAATGAATTGGTGGATGCATGTTGAAGTGATAAATGTTTGAATATGTTAAATGTCCTATTTTGTTGTGATTTTTGGAAAAATGTACAGAGGTATTGGTAATCAGGGCATATGTATCGATACCTCCATGTTGTAATGAATATGCAAGAAAATAGTAGCTCATTTTGGTATCGATACTCTTTCACGAGTATCGATACTTAGGGTAAAAATATAGATACTTTAGCTTTGTATCGATAATATTTTCTTAGTTTTAAAACTTGAAGGAAAACATAATGCTAAAAAGGTACCGATTTTCAAAACGATATTGATACTCATATTGAGAAATATCAATACCAATGAGTGTGTATTGATACCTACGTGACTTCTTTGAGAATTTTCATTAAGTGGTCTCTAAGCATATTTTTAACTTGTTTTAATGTTGCCTAGAGTATTTTAGACTTAAATATTCAATAAATGCTTAGGTGTGATGATGATTGTATGAAAATGAGATTGTGTGGAATATGTGAAGTTAAGATGTTTGGTGTAGCGTCCTGTTACTCGGACTCGGTGATCGAGCCAAGTAAATGGTGTTACATTTAGTGGTATTAGAGCATAGATTCTTTAACACTTAGACCTAAGTTATTGATGTGAGAGCTAGGGTTGCGAAACCCATGTGTTTAAATTTCTTTAATTACTTGAACTACTTGAGATCCCTATTCAACATAGCATGAATTTGTTTGAAATTGGGGTAGGATTGGGAACAGATTGCCTTTATTCTAAAGTTTTCTTGCAGGAACTTGCCTTGGATCATTTCTTCACCACTCACACCCTTGGTTTTGTTTGTGTATGTTAGATTAGATTTGATATGCCTCATAGATGTGTGAATGTGAATGCGAATTCTCAAGAGGATTGTACATCCTTTGCACTTATTGTGCCGCCGTGTAGAGTGAATATACCATATGAGGGTGTTGGCTCTCTTATGGAAGCTATGATTGGAGTGTTTTAGAGGATTGCTGGTGCTAACCCTGCTCTTGTACATGTTAATCCTGCACTTGTTAATCACGAGTTGGCCCTTGAACGTCTGCGAGCGTTGGGTGGTAAAGAGTTTACTAGAGTAAAAGGGACTGATCTGACTATAGCAGAGTACTAGCTTGAAGGAGTTGAAATGATCTTTGAGCAGATGTCTTGTTCTAACGAGGAGAAGTTGGGTTGTACTATGTCCCTACTTGATGGTGAGGCTTATGATTAGTGGAACATGGTGAAGAGAGGTACTATTGCAGACCAATTGACTTGGGATTACTTTATTGAGGTTTTTAAAAGGAATTTAATGGGTGAGCATTACATAGAAGCCCATAAACATGAGTTTCTGGATCTGGTTCAAGGTAATTTGTCTGTAGCTGACTATGAGTCAGAGTTCATACAAATTACTCAGTATGCTCCTGAGATTCTTACCGAGAAAGACAAATGCAAGAGGTTTCTATTTGGCTTTAATTGAGAGATTCATGTTTATCTAGTGACTCAGAGGATCAAGCTTTTTGATGAGTTGGTTGAAAAAGCCAAGGCTGTTAAGGAAACTTTGGCTGAGTCGTTACATTCTGTGGTAACTGAATTAGGTAAGAAAACTTCCGATGGTGCATCTGGGAGACCGTCTAAGAGAGGACATGATATTCAGAGTTTTGGGAAAGTTGTTAGACACGGGTTTCAACTGAGTCAGTCTAAGTAGTAGAGCAGTGTTATGGTTAGTATTTGTAGATTATCGGGTGGTTCTAGATGGCCGCTTTGGTTGCATTGTGAGTGCAGGCATCCTAGAGAGTGTCATAAACTGATAGAGTTGAGGTTTCACAAACCTAGAATTCTGCATCTACATCTGTGCCTGTTAGAGGCTGTGGCCGCGATAAAGGTAATTGGAGACCGGTTGGGCTGTGAGTCATTGCTTATACTATTTCTACTCATACAACACCATAAAATTGTGCCTAGAAGTTTTGAAAGTAAAATGGAAATCTTAGCTCTTATGTGCTCGAAATTTCGTAAGCATGGTGATCGAAAATGTTTTCATCTATGACTTTTAGAAAATTAAATCAACTTTTGAAAAATAGTTTTAAATACCTTTAATTTCGAAAATAGGATTGATTTGTAAAAGAGTCAAAATTTAGAGTTTTTAAGAGGTAATTAGGCTAGATTTTAAAATTCACCTAATATCTTCCCCCACCTAGTTTCATTTTCACATTAGTTTTTATTCTCCCTCATTCTTGTGCTGTCCCTTATTCTCCCTTTCTCTCCTATTTGATTTTTGATTTCCAAGTTCTAATCTTTTGATTCATCTCAACATACAAGTTGTAAACCTCCATAAAATTCCAAAAAGAATACCCAAAAACACCATGATTCCTCTATTATCAAGCTTGTGGGTTTTTCGAATTTTTGATCAAATGTTTGGTTTTTCTTCCAATAAGGTAACAATTCAATTCCAAATTAGTGTTAAATGTTATTTAGTCTTTTGAATGGAATTTTTAGCCATTAAATCACATATTTTGATTAAAAGCTGAAAATTGGGTCGTTAATGGTGGATTTTAGGATTTTGGGTAAAAATATGGTTTCAAAATATGTTTCAATTAGTTTTGATTAGATTAAAAAGGTTTCTAAACTTACTTTAAATTTTTGTTAAATATTTCTTGAGTTTTAATAAATTTTCGAAAAATAGCCAAAAGCATGTCGAAAAAGTCAATACCATGGATTGGGTGATTTGGTGTAGTTTAAAGGTTGGAAATTAGTTGTAGGTGAATTATAAGATGAAAAAAATTGGTTTTAGGCGAAAAGACTGAGTATAGACTGAGATATTCAAGTTTAAAGTTTGCTATGTTAAAGGTTTCGGTTACATGAGAACATTACTTAGGCTTACGTTTTTGATTGCTTAAGTCCTTAGTTGATTTTTCAATGTATTGTTGTGTGAATTATTGTGTTGAAGCTTCAGATTCGCTAAAACCATTTACGAGTTTGGAAAGGCTAGTCTGAGCTTTCGATTTTTCAGCGAAAACGTATTGGTGAGTGTTTGGAATAATTGCTTGTGGACATGATTCAATGAGAATTTATTTGTAGCCTAAACTCCTACTCTAAATTCCTAGTGTAAGCTTTCTCGTACCCATGTTTAACTTGTGAAATATGTGCTTGTGTTATTATAAAAATGTGAATTGAGATGAGATGCAATTACATGTGACATGTGTTCATGATTACTGTTGTGAAAGTGCATATGTAGGCATGTCAAACATGCAAAGTGACAGTGATAATTATGTGCTTATGATGTAAATATGAAGTGACAGTGAATGGTAAATCGGTAAGTAATATATGTGTGCTTAATAATAGATATTTTGGCCTTGTGATTCTTGAAACTGTTGGATATAGTTGGCATGTAATCAGATTATGAGTTCTCATTTATATATTATATGATTTGGGCATTGAGGCCCTGGGACATGTTGGAGAGATAAGAGAATGTAAGCTAAACTTCATTCAACAAGACATGTTTGGTGTGTTGGAGAGTGTTAGCTTTATCCTTCACTTTTGAGACATGTTTGACTTTATGAGTCTATGTGGTGTGTTGGAGATCCGTGTATCCAATAAGTGGTGATAGTGCTCACTTTTACGTTTCATAGCTCAAGTGCCAATTTTATTTATAAACATGTTTTTTAATATTGTGATATATGCTTGAATGTTATGTGATTATATGAGTATTATGATATATGCTTGAATGTTATGAAATTATATGAGTATTATGATATAAGCTTGAAAGTTATGTGATTATAACAATATTGTGATATATGTTTGAATGTTATGAGATTATATGAGTATTGTGATATATGCTGAATGTTATATGATTATATGAGTATTGTGATATATGTTTAAATGTTATGTGATTATATATGTAATGTGATATATGCTTAAAATTGAACATGATTACTATGTAAATGAACTAGTAAATAATGCTCAAGTAAGTATAATATGACACTAGAGTTGGAACTATTGATGTTGCGCTATATTGTTGTTTCGTCAATGCTTGATGACATGTTTATACGATAGTTGTTCTAGGCATTCATTGAGCTTGTTAAGCTAACCCACTCCTTTTAAACCCTTGTAGAGTAGTTAAGTGCCGGTGTGAACGGTGTGGTTCCGAAGGGTGATCCAAGCAAGTCATTTTCCATTATTTTGTAGGTGTTATTTTTATTTGTTTTTGTTTTGTGAATAAGGCAATATAGTTTACTTTTACTGATATTTGCCATGACGTTTTGGATGCTTCTATAGATTATTTGTTCCTAAGTTTATGAGATTTGTTTAGTATTACATTGATTAATGCTAGGACTTAATTTCAATGTTTGAGACTATTACTACGATCGTTTTGATGTTTATTTGATGATGATATGATAGCATGATGAATTGGTACAAGTTGGTATTTTCTAGTCTGAAACAAAGGTATCGATATTCGTATTGTAAAAATGATAACTCTGTGATTTTGACATGTGTAGAAGTTAGAATTGTAAATTGGTATCCATACCCTATCATGAGTATCGATACTTGGGGTAATTTTATCGATAATTTTACAAAAATACTGATAATTTCTGAGACTTTGGTTTTTACTAGAAACAAAACATTGATTTTGTACCGATTTTCCATATGGTATCGATACCGTGCAAGGAAAATATCAATACCCATGTTCTAGTATCGATACCTACGTAGTTAGTTTTGAGATTTTACTAAATGGTCTCTATGCATGTTTAATTATTGTTTTAAGACCTTTTGATGTATGTTTAGCATGTAACTATGATAACTAATGAGTAAGATTGACTTAAAACCTATATGGATATCAAAAGGAAAGACGTTTCTTTGAGAATGAGCTTGTAGTTGTTATGCATGACATACAACGGTGGTGTGGCATCCTGATATTCGAGTTCGATGACTGGGCCAGGTCTAGGGTGTTACAACTCAGATTGAGTCTGGAGGTCTAGGTTGGGTTTATGTTGTTAGGGAGCCAAAGGATCAGAATTCGACTGATGTTATCATAGGTACTTTCACTTTGCACTCTATTCTGTTATTCTCTTTAGTTGATTCTAGTTTTTTGCATTCGTATATCTTGAGGGAAATTGCGTGTAATTTAAGGATTCCTATTGTAACACCTTAAAATTTAGGAATTTAATTGTGAGAATCTGCAATAATTAATTTCTGTATTTCTGGTCTTGTGCTTTACTTCTGGATTTAAGGTTTGGAGTTTGAGTCACTTCATTGAAGGTTTTGTTGTGTTTTTAAATAAACCCAATAGCCCGCGTTACCCGATTAAGTTTAATTTAATGTGAAATGGTGACAAGAATGAGCCTGCTGGTTCACTGGTTAAGCATCTGTCTGTATTCTGTCTAGTTCCAAGTTCAAATCCCATCGTTCGCATTAGGAGTATATTTTTGCAAATGTCGGGGAGAATGGTGTTTAATTTTAAATCAGTCTAAGGAAAAGTTGTCGTTCTTTTTCTTTTGTTTCTTTTTTTCAAAACTCTGGTTCTTCAATTTTTGCTATTATTCCTTTTTTCAATTCCTTTTTCTTCTTTCTTCTTTTCTGTAATGAATCTTGTGTGATTGTGAAGTCTTGTTACCTATAAGATCAATTTTGCGTAAGTTCCGTTGCAACTTCTTTTCGTTGTAATTTCCGTTCTGTTAATATTCTTCTGTCAAAAATGGGACTTTGCTCGTTTAGTTGATCATCTGTTAAACACTCGATTGGTTGTTTTGTTTAGGCAAGGATATTGCAAAAGACGGTAATCTACCGTGATAAGTTGATTTCTCCTGTTTCGCACAAGGTATGTGTGCAAATTGGAATAGAATTGTGTCGAACCTTTCGACATGTTTTTAACGATAAGTGATCTTGCTAAATGTTGGAATGGATAATGCAATTGATTGTGGAATGATTATTTAGGTTTCGGGTAGTCTCCGTATTGCTTCTTCGTTAAAACGAAATTAGGTGCGTACTGAAAACCTTAATTTATAAGTTTCGGATCGCCAAAAAATGGTGGTAGGCCGTGTGAACGGCTGTGTAACTCACTGTTTATTGAATTAAGGCCACACGGGTGCGTGTCTAGGCCGTGTGTGGCCATGCTAGTGCAGGAATTACACAACCAGGGACATAGGCGTGTGCCTAGGCCATGTAACTCACTGTTTGAGGTATAAAACCACACGGCCAGGGACACGAGCGTGTGCCCAGGCCATGTAACTCACTATTTGAGGTATACACCCACACGGCTAGTGACACGGGCGTGTGCTCAGGTCGTGTAACTTACTGTTTGTACTTAAAAGCCACACGGCTAGGGACACGGGCATGTGCCCAGGCCGTGTAACTTACTGTTTGTACTTAAAAACCACACAGCCAAGGCACATAGGCGTGTGCCCAGGCCATGTGGCAGAATGTTCGGTCCAAAAACTATTTCTGAGGCCGAAAATGATGCTAAACTTTGATATTGGTTGTCCCAATCTATAAATGACTGAATTTGTTTATGGAAGACTATCTGATACATTGAAACTGATCTATGAATCACTTAATTGAATGTGTATTGTATTACTACTCTAATATTGAACTATTTAATTAAATTATGTGATGTATTGGAATGACTAAAACATATGTTACGGTAGTTGCGCTCTGCATTGGTATGGGGTGAGATGACGTGAAGAAAGAAGAAACCTATTCTAAAATTGCGGCTATGCCACTAAAAGTATATCTAATTCTGGCACTTGTCGTATACTGAATTAGTAGCTAAGCTACGTTTCTATGAAAGTGTCGATGAACACCTGATGGTGTGCAGGGTTGGTTGGGCGTTGGATGTCCTTAATGGTGTGTTGGGATGACAGAAGTTGGTGTGTAGCGGGTGGAAATAGGAAATTGTATCTGAATCTAATTGGTATTGCATATGAACTGAAATTGCATATACATACACACGTAGTTGGTTTGCTTTAAATCTGAACTACAAATACTTCTGAAATGAATTGAATATCTAAAATTGGAATTTCACATGAACGGATCTTACTTGAATAAATTCTTTTTTCGCACTGAGTTCACAACTCATTCTGTTATTTCTTGAATTTTGAGTGGTTGGCACAATTGAACGGGTCTGTTCTGCGGGAGCTCGGTCAAACTATCATATTTTATAATTAATTCAGTCGGAGCTTGGTTTAAATATAGTAGGATGATTTTAATAAATTATATATTTAACTAATATTGGGTTGGACTTTATGTAAACTATGGTTTGGTATTATGATGTTTGCATGTGACTCTCTAAACTCAGGCTAGACGTCTAGGCCGGGTCTGGGGTGTCACCCCTATAGAGAGTATTGGTTTGGGTGTGATTGTTATTAACTCTTTCAGTGCTAGTGTTGTGGCAAATCGAGTATACCATATGTGTCCCCTTATGGAATTGCCTTGTTATGATTTTGATGTAATTCTTGGTATGGACTAGTTAACTAAGCAAAAGGCTAAGGTTTATTTTGCAACGAAGCGAATTACTTTGTGGGATAGTGTTGGGTTGGAAATTAAAGTTGTCAAAGAGAGACCTGAATTTTTGTCTAATGTTGTAACACCCCTAACCTCTCTCCGCCACGGATTACGGTTATAAGTATTACCAGACAATCAAAACATTTATATTTAATTTCATCTAATATCATAAACATAACTTAAACCATTCATACATACACATATTGTCCCTAAATCGAGCCATAGAAGCCCTAAAAATACTTTAGAAACAAAACGGGGCCAATTTGAAATAATTTGAAAGGTTTAGGAAATAATTAAAAAAAATTTGATACAGAGGTCACACGGCCGTGTAGCTAGGCTGTGTGCCTTACACGGTTGAGACACATGCCCGTGTCTCAGTCCATGTAACAATCGAAATAGGGACATACGATTGTGTCCCAGCCCATGTCCTTGCCCGTGTAACATTTGAACGAGAGACACACAACCGTGTCCCAGCTTGTGTCTCTATCTATGTAACATTTGAACTAGAGACACACAACCGTGTCCTAGCTCGTGTTTCTGCCCATGTAACTCACTGAGTAGTGTTATACGGCTGTGTCACACACATGTGTACTAGGCCGTGTAAGTCTCAAAATAGCCCCATATGCCCATGTACCAGGCCGTGTGCTAACTGACTTGCACCCTAAGCACTCAACAGACGACACACGGCTGTGTCGCCAAGCCATGTGTCTCACACGGCCAAGCCAAACGCCCATGTGTCTGGTCATGTAGACCCAAGATGTACCTTAAGCAACAAGTTTACCATTTCTTACTTGGTTGGGCATCAAACAACTCAAAAACCAATCATTTGACCTTTTCAAAATACGATCAAACATACTTAAAACATGCCAAAACAATCATGTTTGGTGCCTAACCAATATACCCTCATTGGTACCACATTTTATATCATCAAACATATCAACAATGTATCATTCAAATCAAGATTTTAAGCACACAAAATCACTCAATTTAGCCTAACATATAGCTACCTAAGACATCAAGTTTAAAGTTCACACACATACCAAGCCTTAGATCAAAACAACATACCAAATTTAAGGCTTCAAACACAAACATATAGTTATATGCTCAAACCAACATTATACTTATAACTTAATTTACATCCCATTCACAAAATAACTAACAACCAAGACATCCTAGGTACATGCCATTACAGAATTAAACATCACCACACTTGGGATCGAGATCGTTGTTGGATGCTAAGTCGATGATCAAAAGAGAAGTACCTAACCTGCGCACGAAAAATAAACCACACACTAAGTAAAACTTAGTGATATTTCTATAATCTGAACATTTAAAAAAAACATAATGAGACATGAATGCTCAAATTGAATTATACGATCATACTACTATCTAAGCTTACAATTACAAGATAATCACCATTTCAATTTTGTGCATATTACCACATTATTTCATAATATACTCAATTTTTACATGTTTCCATACTTGATTGGTTATAACAAATATCCCAATTCACATCACTTGTTATATAAATAGCTTTTTATATATCAATCAACAATTCATTTATACAATGGCACAACCCATTCCATATTCAATTCATGAGTCCATTACTCATATATTTCATTTATGTTCACAACATATTTCATATTTCATATTTCAATCCACTTTCTCATTTCCATTTCACATACTTTGCCATTTTAATATCAATTACAAAACTTTATTATTTAATTACCCTATTAAAACAATTAAAATACATTAATACTACACAATTCAATTCCACATTGAATATTTCAATTTTTACACAATATTTGCTTAATTTTTAATTAAATCCTTAAATTTTAAAATTTTCACACTTTAGTCCCTAATATTCAAAATTAACAATAAATTCTACAATTTAGTCCTTTTTTTATTTCTAACTTAAAAATATATCAATTTAGCCCATAGGATTTAAACTATTCAATAATATGAACATCCAAAATTTTAAGTAATACCAAAAATTACAACATGGGTCAGCTAGCCCTAAGTACTGGGATTTCAAAAACGTAAAAATTACAAATATAGGGACTAAATTGCACTAACCAATTTGGATTTGAACTTCAAAACCCTTTAGTCGGTAGTTCTCCCTTGCTTTTTCTTTCTTTTTTTTTCTTTCTTTTCTTTGATTAAGTTTGCATGTATCCACTTTCATTTCTTAACTCTTTTGTTTTATTTCGCTTTCATTTTATTATAAAATAACATATATAGACATTTCTTATTATTGATGTCGTCCACTATCTTAAGTAATTGTATAATTACTACTTTAGTCACTCAATTAATTTTAATCTATAATTCTACTTCTAATACTTATGCAGTTTGATCCCTACACCTTAACAAATTATAATTCATAGAAATTCACTTAACCAAAATGTAATTAGCTACATAACTAACTTCGTAAATATACGAGTCTGATTTATGGGAATGGAGTCCCAGGAATACACGTTCCGACACCCCTGACTATCATGTTGTTATAATTCTCCCTCCCTAATTAAATTTTGTCTCCGAAATTTACCTAAAAAGAGGTAGGGGTTCCTGCATTTTGTGATAGCTTTATGCCAACAAGCAAAGGTGACGACGGGACAACCGAGTCGTGTCTTACAACCGAGCAAGTTCCTAATCCTAGAATTGAATGTGGGATATCTTGTATGGAATCAAAAACAAAATAGAGTGATAAAGACAATACCACATCCAAGTGAGAATGTGCTACCGCATTCAGAGTGGGTAGTTTGGTGTACGCAAGAAATTAGATTGATTTTTAAGGATTATATGAGGGAAAATAGGTTGTGGCTTCCACAATTCCTAGCAGCTAAGTAGGAGGTAAAGATTAAAAAAATCAAGATGAAGAAGGAGAAGGAATTGGAGGAAGAGAAGACCCCAAAGAAGATTTGGAGGAGGAGTTGGAAGGCAAACTGAGCAAATCGGATGAAGCATCGGATCCTGATTTCGACTAATTTCAAAAATTTTCATTAATTTATTTTTTTAGTTGGACTTAGTTTTTTTTTTTTTGTTTATCTTCTATGTGGAGTGATTTTAATTTTTGTTTCAGTTTTTAATTAAGACTTTAATATTTTATATATGTAGTAGTGTTTATTTCTTAGTAAGAACCCCAAAATTTTGAAGGCACCACAACATAGAGTTAAAATCGAATGGGGGGAGTAGACTCACCAATTGAGTTGCACAAATCATGCTAATCAAGTAACCTCTTTCTTTTATATTTTTATTGTACATTAGGGATAATGTGTCGAATAAAGTGTGGGGGTGACTTAGGAAAATTAAAAAAAAATTAAAATCTTTCTTTCCTATTATATATATTTTTAGTAGTTTTAATGTTTATAATGTTTATTTGCATCTTTTCTATTTGCTTGAGCTTTTAGAAATACAGGTTAGAGGTTAGGAGCATGTTAATAGGATTTTGTGAACTTAGTTTAGTAACAATTGATTCTATTTTTAATTTTAGACTACTTAATTCAAATTTTTACATTGTGAATAGATTTAAGGTGTTAAATATATCACACGATAAGTAGGTATATAAATAAAATGCATGTTTAATTCTATTATAGGTTGTAGAAATTGATAAACTTAGCCAATTTAATCCATGTATTGATTTACCTAGGGACGACCTAAGGCATTGTTTAGTAGATAATTTCTTGAGCATCTATTTATCATGTGGTATATACCTATTTATCATGTGGTATATTTAACACCTTAAATCTATTCACAATGTAATAAACTCTTGGAATCAGTTTCGATATAAGATTTCTTTAATTTTATTAAAGTATTTAAATCTATTTCTTCTTTGCAATCAACATATTTCATTATTCCAATCAATCGATTCGCTACTCCATTCTCAATTCAATATCAACCCACAATTATTCTAATCTCATTTCTCTTCTGATTTAATCATGTTCTTTACATGATTTATTTAATAGAGTTAGAAATTATGAATAACATGAGTGGCTAAATCCCATAGGGGAGATTAATGAGTGGATGACAACATGATTAACGAGGATTTAGGGTTTTTTGAGAGAATTAGTTGGTATAGATTTCGTGTTCTTAAACTCTAGGCTTGACAATCCTAGGAAGTTATCATAGGTTAGGTGAGATTAGGAGATAAGTCAAATCGAGTAAATCATAGTTGATCCTAGTTGAGAAAGTGAGGTTGGGAGATATAAAAGTATCAACCAATCGATTAGTTAGTTTAAGGTCGAGAGGTAATAATTGGTTAATCGGTAGCTAATCCACCCTAAAACCCTAATTTAAAGTTAATTAGAAACTCTGAAGTGAGTTAATTTCCTGATTGGTTTATTAGTTTTGGTCGTTTGTTTATTTTCTTTTTTATTTATTTAGTTGTTTAATTTCTCTTATTAATATATTTTATGATTTGTCATAATATAGGAATTAATTATTACTACTTAGACTTATTATTGTAAAAAAGTTTTTTTATAGATTTATTTCATCCTCTCTTGGGTAAGATCCTTGAAATACTTCTAAGTATTTCGTTGTAAACTATATTATAGTACAATTTGACCCGTGTACTTCCAGACACCATTGTTCTAATATATATAAATTTGGTTTCTTATTTTTACTATAAATGATAACTTGTTTATAGGCGGTCACATACCCCACTAATTTATTGTGGTAATTGTTTATACTTATTTGGCAGATAGAGATTCAAATTAATCTAATACTACAATCCACCATAATGGGGCATTTGTTAGTAGGGTCAGTATAGGTAAAAGGGTAAATGTAACTTAAATGATGAAGCTTTTGACATTAAAGCTTTTAAAAATGAAGTTTCTTCTAATGAGATTGAGATTGATAAATCAAAGTTTGTTGGAAGTAAGTCTATAAGTGATAATGAAGAAGAAACTTTTGGGGTTAATACATATGAAAGGGTTAAGACTAACTTAGATGGCTTAAACATGGATAATGTTAAGGTAGAGTATGTCTTTGACAATGATAAATTTAAGAGTTTACATTGTGCACATGGCTCAAGCTTAGATGGACAAAGTTGGCTTAAGTTCGGCACTGAATTTGACATGGTAAATCCCAAAATTGAGAAAGGTTTAATATTTCCCAACAAAGACAGTACGAAAGATGTTGTTAAACAATATGGCAAGGTTAATAGGTATTTTATTAAGTTCCCAACAAATTATATTAGTAGGTTGAAGGTAGTTTGCTAGGATCAATGTAATTGGAGCCTATGACCTTTAAAATTAAACCCAAATTGTAACACCCCAAACCTGGCCTAAACGTTATGGCCGAATCTGGCGGATTCACATGAGAGTATATTAGGAAAGTGTCTTGACAAATTGAAACTTGTTTCGGTTATTATCTTTGCTTAAGTCAGAAAAATCGCGAATTAACCTACTTTTTTTTCTTTTACGCGGAAGCTTTTAGTTCATTTTAGAAAAATGAAACTTTTGTGGCGTTTACAGTTTAAGAGTCCATCAATAACAATTTAGAACCCAAGTAAAAATCAAAAGTAACAGTCTAGGCCTGGAATTACATCAAAACTCCCAAAATAATTAAAGACAGTAAAACAGTAAAAAACTAGTGAAACTGTAAAATCCAATAAGTATCTAGTAGTGGTCACCGTCGAGCCCTCCACTGTACTGATCCATTTACCGCTGGGGATTACCTGATAGACAAATGAATAAAGGGGTGAGTTTTTGCAACTTAGTGAGTAAATCCCCACAGTATAGCATGCATACATACAGATAACAGAAACAGACAACAGTCATGAGTCAGGCGTGATCCCTTAACAGATACGATGTAGGCCTTGGCCGACTCAGAACAAGATCAGAATATAATAGGGCTCTCAAGCCCAAACAGATATAGAATTAGATATAATCGGGCCTTAGCCCATACAGATGTCATATGCATATCAAATCAGAACAGTACATGCCCACCAACCCTGCACACTATCTCCGTCCAACCCTGCACACCATGTGGGGATAAAATCAATCCACTCAGCCCTACACACCAAGTATGGGGATAAAATCAACCCATCTAACCCTACATACCAAATCATACCATATTACGGCACATATCAGGAAGCAAATCTGCCAAATAATAGGCTAATAGCCTTTCAGACTTCCTTCACTTCGACAATAAACCCAACCCAATGCAATGCATCATAATATCGTGGCATGCTTTTATACAGAATAGTAGATCATACATATCATACTCAGAATAGAACAGATCAGACGTACATGTTAGTGATAACAAATTAAAACATATATCACATGTTTAAGTTAGGCATCGTATAAATAGAACATAAAAATCGAGCCTCAGTAATGATTACTGACCCTACAATAGGTTACAGTCAACTTGGGCAACCTGTGCAACCTTACAGTTCAAATAAAAAATGGGCTCACACGCCCATGTAGCCTGCCTGTGTCGGCCTACACGCCCGTGTGGCCCATACGGCCTAAATTGGCCTTGCCTATGTGGATCACACGGCTTGGCCCAAAATTCCATACGCCTGTGTGAACCCACAAGCCCGTTGGCCCACACGACCCAATTGGCCTAGCTCGTGCGTTGCGCAGGGCCTAGCTAGCCTCACACGATCGTATCCGTCGCGCCCGTGTCGAGCACACACGGCCTGGATCATCGATCACCCAGCCATGTCTCACCACATGGCCTCCACACAGGCAGTCTACACACTCGTGTGGCGTCGACATTTTCGTTTTTAGCCTTCATCGAAACGCGATTTCAGTGTAATTAGAGTACACACCTAGTTCGTTTTCGACGCCTAAGCACTCCTAAGCCCTTCCAAACCTATATTCGACAATCGTAAGTCTATTTTTCAGTCACTTGATTTGAGTTGTTAAGAACGAATAAAACCGGAAACTACGATAACTTTACCTCTAACAAAAATAGTGGTTCATTGTGATTTAGAGTGCCGTCTAGCAATCCACAGACACCTTAATCGTCCCCGAAACAGTGAACTACACCTTTAGAACTTCATTACTCATCAAAAGAAACATAAAGAATATATTTAAGCTTAACAAAAATGCTCCGAACACCCAGTTGGGTGACAACTACAGAAGATAGACCAAAAATTGGATTTGATGAACAAGGAAAAAGTAAAAAACGACAGCAAAAAGAAATGTAAGAAGGTGAAATGGAAAAAATTTGTCAGAAAGAAAGCAGAATTTGTAATGCCCCGAAATTTAGGCCTGGAAGAATGGGCCATGTGGGCCCAATGGGCTTGTGGGCCCACACGGGTCGTTGTCTTTAGAGTTACGAGAATTAATGGACCGGCTGTGTCATACACGTGGCTATGGACAAATCTGGCTTAGCGGGCCATGCGAGCACGTGGGCCCCACTTGGGTAGCGTAATGGGCCTTAGGCCCATATTCTCTAAATGGCGTGTTGGTGTGATGGCTAAGAGGTTTAGGAGTGCTGGAGAAATCCTGAGTTCAAACTTGGGCTTTAGTAGAAATTTATGTTTTTCTCTCATAGGAGCCTTGACGTTAGTGGGTAGGCTTTAAGAATATTTTTTGTGAAAGCATGACACAAAAAGGAGTGTGGTGTAGTGGCAAAGTAGCGCCACTTAGGGGATAAGGAAGTAAGGGGTCCAAGGTTCAAGTCTTGGCTCTTACAATTTATTTTGGTTTGTTTTTAAATAAATCTAGAAGCAAGTAGGTGGGCTTTAAAGTTTAATGTGTTGAACTTATGACACAAAGGAGCTTGTGGCCTAGTGGTGGTGGCATGATTTAGCATGTGAGAGGACTTTGGTTCGATTCCCTTGGTACGCAAAGGTTGGTTATTTTGCTAATGCTTTAATTTTTAGAGGATTGATGGAGAATCCCATATCCGGAAGCTAATATAAGAATAGGTAAAGAGTTAGCTTTAAATAGAGTAAACCATGAGGAGAGTAAGCATACCTTTCTTGGCTGATCCCTTTCCCTTTGTGGCGTGTTCGTTTGGGTTGGGCGTTGGCTAAGAGTATTCGAGACTATTCGCTAAGGAAAGGCTAGAAAAGCCGAAGCTACACGGTAAGGTTACGGTAAAGTTTCGAGATTTGATAAAGTTTTAGTAAGGTTTGGAGTTGATTGGGAAGTGGTTTTGATTGTAGGTCAAAGCTGAGGATAGTGTAGTACGGGTCGTCAACCAGGTGTGTACATACACTACACACACGGCAAATCGACAAAAGCCAAAATCCCGAAATCCTGAATGGGCTTGCCGAATTTGTGGGCCCAAATTGGCAAAATTGTGATATGAGATATTATGTTGAATTGATATGTATGATTGTATGATTGAATTATGAACGGGCCTATTAGGTTACATAAGTATGTTTGGGCTTAATAAGCATGTTTGGGTTTTTTAGGGTTGTAGAAATGCATGTTAGGGTTTAATGGACTTTAGGCCTAATTAGATGGACTCTCAAATTTTCATAAAACATAACTAAGTAATAAACATGTCTGTGGACAAGTTGATAGACTAAGGTGTGGCAACCGACATATGCATGTCTAGGATTGGATCATGGAAGAACCTGGTACTTAAGCGGTCTGAGTGACCCACCTCCTCTTCTCTTGAATCCTACCTGGTGCATAGTGTTTGTTCACTTTAGTCTTGAGGACTTGTTGGTGGGCCAAAACCATAACTAAAATTTGTATATTTAGGAAATTACGAAAATACCCCTCTAGGGTAGAACTACGAAAATACCTTCTAAGGTAGAATTACTATAATACCCTGTAGAGTAGAATTACTAAAACACCCTTATAGGGTAGGAGTACTGAAACACCCCTTGTAGGGTAGAAAATTACCTAAATACCCCTGGTTAGTAAAATGACTGAAATACCCCTATATGTTATGAGTATGACTGATGTATGTTGTATGTGACGATGATGCATTCATGTGATATTATGTTGCATGTGGGTTGGGTTTTGATTGGAGGAAGTGTATATAAGGGTCGCACGGTTGCTCGATGACTGTGGATCCAGCAAAGTCTTCTGAGCCACGAACAGCTATACTGCAACGATAAGTAGTGCCGCAACTGGTGCTACACTGAAGGCTTTTGAGCCACGAGCAGCTCTGCTGCAACGATGAGTGGTGCCGCAACCGGTGTCACAACGGGTGTATAAGGATGGGTGGGTCGAGTATCTCCCCACAGGAGTGTAGGGTTGGAAGGGGGTGTACAGGGTTGGTTATGGGCAACTGCATATGGTATGAACATCTTGATATTTAAATGTGGGCTCGGGCCCAACCGAGGCTATCATGGGCTAGGGCTCAGAGGCCACCGATATTGTTAGGGCTTAGGCCCAATGTGATTTTTGCCTATTGATTTGATTGCCAAGGGTTGTACACACTGAGTTTCGAAACTCACACCCTTATTATTAATATTTCAGGTGTTCCACAATAGAAGGCTCGACGCGGGAGAGGACTCAGAGATGGCCACACTGCAACCTACTTAGGAATTTTGAATAATTTTCAAATTACTTCACTTTACTTATCGTTTTTGTTTAAATGGATTGTAATAAGGCCTTGTACCTCCGATAAGACTGTAATTAGGGCTTATTTCTGTTTTGACTGCCTAGTTTTTTAAACTTAGATAAATTTCTCAAATTATACGTGGTTTTCAAATAACTTTATCATATGGGTGATTTTATTTAAACATGGGCTTCCATTATGGCCCAACATGAATTTGAATTTCCAAATCACAAACTCAAGTTTTTAACCAAGTAAATTTTCTACCGAACATGTTTTTAATTAAATAAAGTCGTTTTGGAAACAACCCATTTGATGTGACATCGTCGGATTCGGCCATAACTTCTGGGCCAAGTCTGGGGTGTTACAGAATTCCCCAAACTCTGCCAACCCCTAACCTAAATCCCTTAATTCTCTCCACCCAACACTCTCCTATCAGATTTGCAGTCCAACATAAACTCTAGCCGTCCATAGCAGCAAAAATAATTACCCATGCTCATCCTAGGATTTGAACACAAGACCTTTCGCATGCTGACACTCCACTTAACCACTAGACCAGTAGGCCCATTCTGATAAGCTCTCACAATTAAATTCTTATAAGCCTATCAACCAAAACTTAGGCTTTATTCAAATAAAAACCAAAATTTAGTCCAAGTCTTGACTTGAACTAAAAACCTCCCCAACACACCCAGAGCTCATAACCACTAAAGCAGACATATAGTTGTGCCAAATTAATGCAGCAACAATTTTATAAAATTTGGGGCGTTACACAATGACCTTGATGATTAGATTTGGCAAATCAAAACCCATAACCCTCAACATACTTGCTCAAAGGTATTTAATAATAAGAACATAACAACAAAACGAGTGGTAGAACATTATAAAGACAAAGTTATTACCAACCCTAATTATGCATTGACATCAGTATAAAAGGATACGATAAGAGGATTTCATTCAATTATCTCACTAACCAAATTCTTAGTGATACGGGACAGCTAACCAAGATCATATTCAAGTTGTTTGACTCAAAAAAAGATTCAGATCTAAACTAAAAGAAGAAAGAAACAAATTTAGAAACAATGAAAATGAAAACATTTGAAAGAATAAATTCAAGAATAAAAAATAAAGATTCAAAACATAGATAAATAAAGATAATTGTCCAACTAAACCCTTTGATATATAAATCCAAACAAATTCAATTGAAGGCTCTAATCAACCTTTAAAGAAATAATCATTGGAAAATTAATGGATGAATTCCTACAACTCTTTAAAGAAAAATCGAAAAGAAAATCCGCTTCTAAAAATTACAATAAAACAATCTTACACGAAAGAAATTAACTCCAAGAGTTGAAAATTTTATCAATGAATGAATCAATGCTTTTAATGAATAATGAAGTGTTTATTTAGGCTAGCTAATTACATCCAAATAAAATTCTAATTAATCTAAACAAGAAGTAGTTTTAGTAAAAGTAAACTTTCTTGTTGACTAAGAAACATAAAACTCCTAAGCAATTTTAAATACTTAAAGAAAATCCTAAAATTCAAAATAAATAAATAATAAAATAATAAAACCTAAGAGATACATCATTGGGCTTATATATAATAAAAAATAGTTGTTAAACTCGGACCCAATATGATTTAAACTTGAATTAAAGCACGAAACTCATAATTTCCTGTAATAGTCTCGTCCAAAAATTCTACTTGCGCAGTCTTAGTAAAATGATCAATAAATTGAGCTTCTAAACTCAAAATCGAGTCATTCAAAGTGTATTTTAAATTTAAGAGATAGCTCTTCAAATATAATGCTGACATCTCAACTCAAGAATGCCTAGATCCCATCCAAAAATTCATCACAAGTTGATTGATCTTTGAAACTTTAAAATTGACAACTTGGTTGAATTGACTTTAATAAATTTTAACCATCCGTGCATGTATCATTCCTCCTCTCTTAGAAAAGATTCTTCCTCAAATCTTGTATTTGGTTGAATAAGAAATAATCTTTATCATAGGTGAAATTGGTTAATTGAGCTCCTCCCAAATGATCAAAAAATTCTTGAAAGAAAGAAGCAAGTCTACTAGACAAATTCATGGTAAGGCTAGTGAAAATATAAGCATTCCTCTTCATTGTATAGGTTCTTTCTTTCTTCTCTTTTTTAAATGTGAATTGAACTCTTAAATTTTACCTCATAGGAATTTTCACTCACTAAAGTTAGACAATCAAATTATCTTTTATCGCTCAAGGTCTCTTTTCTCTCAATCTTTTTACATGAATCATCCTCACTTCCCTTTAATCTTCTCACAAAAAATTTGAAAATTGAATTCATTAGAATACAATTCTTCAGGAGGAAAATATAAGTTTAACTTATCCAAATTCATAGACTCTAGGAAATAATTCTTATTATCAACTTTTTTCAGTTCACAAAGTGCACTATCACTATCATCACAGTTCTTTCTATTACTATCAATTTATTTAGCATCAACTTATTGTCTTCACAAACAACATCACTTGACGTTTCTTGCTCATTCATATCATCATCGTCATCATAGTGAATTGGACATTGGAAACCCTCATGATTTTTTGAACCGCACTAATGACATTTCACAACAGGCAGTAGATCAATGATAACCTCTTTTCGTTGTTGGAATTTAGAGTATTGGTGATCCTTCTTATCATCAAACATTTTTTCATGCTTCTTTAAAAGTTATTTAAGTTAGTAGATCTTACTATGTCTTTTGAACCAATGTCGTTCCTAACAAACTCATGAACAATAAAATATTGAATGGCATTGGGGAAAACATGTTTGTTCGAGTTTTTTATAAATATGATCTATGTTTTACCCAAGGTTTATCATCGTTAACATCTAATTGAGCCAAAGTTTGGCTGAAAGTTTGTTGAACCACATTGTTATGAAGGACATGATTTTGCAATGTGTTCAAGTAACGCCCCAAGTTTTAAATTTATGTTCTGATTAAATATTACACAAATATTTGTCTACTTCAGTGGTTAAGTGTTCTGGGTGTGTGTGGGAGGTCCTAAGTTCAAGCCACAACTTGGGTAAATTCTGGTATTTTTATGAATAAATCCTTTTGTTCAGTAGGCTTTTATTTGATTCTTTGTAAAGTATAACAAGAATGGGTCTGCTAGTCTAGTGGTTAAATGAAGTATTGGAGGGAATGGAGGTCTTGTGTTTGAGTCTGGGCAGGAGTATTATTTTTGCTTACTCATCTAGAAGAGTTTGTATTTGATTAGAAAAATGAGTAGTGGATAGGTTAAGGGAGAAAAATAAGGAGAGTGGGTAAGGGGAGATACCAGAAATCTTTTCTGATTCACTTTTTGCAATTTTAGTTTCACCTTTCCACAAAAACTCTTTGATGCCACTTTCTCTTCCTTTTATTTTTCTCTCATTGTTCTCTACGATTCGTGGTCTTTTGATACCGTTGTGCGGCACTGATAAGTTCCGCTCTCTTTTTTTGTAATGGTTTTCTTAATGATTGGGTATTAACATGCTCTTATACAATTAACTGGCATAAGAGGAGGCTATCGCCAGTAAGATTCATAATCGCAGGTTTCGGTATCGCTAACGAAGATTTGTTTGGTGGTAAGTTGGATTTCTGCTCATTCTTAGTTATCGAAGTCGGCTTTGATATCAACTTAATTGGTGTTGGTGTCTCAATTCTAGGCTTTGAAGTACTTGGGGTGTTCTTGCAACGAATCGGAACCTGGTGTGTACCAGATTGCACAGAAAACGAGAATTAACGAAAGCTGAAAAATGGAACTGTTGATGCCACATGGGCATGTGGTCGCCCGTGTGGTAGGCTGTGTGGCAGTACACAGTCGTGTGATCGATGAACCAAGCCATGCGTACGTGACAGGGGCACATGACACAGCCGTGTAATGGTCGGTAAGGCCGTGTGCGAGACACAGGCTCGACAAATTAGGTCGTGTGGGCCACACGAGCGTGTAGACCCACACGGGTGAACCACATTGGCGTGTGGAATTTTGGGCTAGGCTATGTAATCCACATGGCCAAGGCCAATTTAAGCCAATTTAGGCTGTGTAGGCCACACAGGCGTGTGGGCTCACTCGGGCAGGCCACATGGGCGTATGAGCCCATTCTTCTAAAAATTTCTATAAGGTTGTAGGGGTTGCTCAAGTCGGCTGTGACCAACCGTAAGGTCGGTAAGTATAACTTTGATCCCTAATTTAATGATCTAATTATGTGATATATGAAATGAGCATGTTACACTTAGCATGTATATCTAACTAATTGTATAATCTAATAAATTGCACTATAGCATGTCATATTTATATGTTGCATTGCATCAGGGTTGGGTTGATGAAAATGGAGGAAGTATTCTGAAAGGCTCTTAAGCTTGATATCTGGCATCTTAGCTACAATTATCTGATTATGTGCCACATTTCGGTACCACGTGGTGTGTTGGGATGGGTGGGTCGATTTTATCCCCACATGGTGTGTTGGGTTGGATGGAATTGGTGTGCAGGGCTGGTGGTTAGGTTTAGTTAATCTGTTATATTCTGCATATAATATTTGAGATGGGCTAAGGCCCTAAGTAATATCTAATTCTGTACCTGAGTGGGCTAAGGCCCTAACTGATTTTGAAAAAGGCTTCGGCCCGAACTGCAAACTTATGACATCTGATATGTATGTTGTCGTGTAATTTCTATAAGGATTACACACTGAGTTTGTAAAAAACTCACCCTTTTCTGTTTAATCTATGTAGGTAATCCCTAGACTTGATGGATCGGTGCAGCGGAGGACTCGATGGTGGCCACACGTAAAGTTCTGGACTATATTCTGCTATTTTTCTGATTTGAGTATTGTTTGAGGTTTATGATGTAATTTTTGGACTTTCGATTTTCAATTTGGCTTTTAAACTGTCAATGATTATTTTATTTTATACAAGCATGATCAAAAACTCAGTTTTCACTAAAAACGAGCGATTTTCCTTGAAATTAAGATTTTTGGAATTAATAACGGATTTTTCTAAAAATAGTATGTTTCTAAAAGCTTCCGCAATGAAAAACATTTTCAAATTGAATAACAACTTGTAAATGAACAATGTTTTGAAAACGAACGTCACGATTTTAAATTATTGTAAAATAATGAAATAAGGTTAAGTAAATTTACAAATTCCATTCCATGTGACATCGCCAGATTTGGCCATAACGTCCAAGTCGGGTTTGGGGTGTTACAGCTTAACTTATTTCTCAAACCCTCTTTCACCTCAATCAATTTTCCTAAAGTTCGTTAAACAATGTCAGTTTTCCTATGGTAACCAAGGATGCATCATGCTCATTCTCTTGACTACAAGTGTGTACTATTATTAGAGGTTGAAATAAAAAAAACACTCAAAAAATAAAAGTTGGTTAAAGAAAATTAAACTTCACTGTTATGTACTTACAATAAAAATAAACAACTCTAAGAGACAAAGAAAAGAAGTTAAGATTTCCTCACTTGTAACTTTTAAAGAGTAATCAAACTTAGTCATATTCAAAAAATATATATGGAATGACTTCAAAGGAAGTAAGTTGCACGAGAAAGTAACGGCAACTCTTTTCGTACCTACTAACACATAAAGCGAAAATAAGTTAGAATAGGTAATATAATAAAAAAAGAAAAAAAACGAAAACCTAAGGTTAGAACAAAAGAAACTAAACTACCCAAAGAAAACATGAAACAATGGGAAACAACTTTAATTATTTTTTCAAGGTGTTCCCAATATGCTAAAATCATGAAAATTAAATTGAAGCCTCTTTATATGATAAATGTTAGACCTAGAAATTTTGGGCACAAAATTCAAACCACAATTTTTCTCTTTTTCATCTTGTCTTGATTTTTTTAAAAATTTCCTTTTTTTATGAGAAATACTTTTATGTACCAAAGTCCCATGAAACAATATACAAAACATATTGATTTGAATTTGTTTACCTACTAAAATCAATATTTTTTTAAAAAAATTTTAGGGTAAAAAAGTTTTTAGAGGCTGTTTAATCAAAATTGGTGAAAACATTTATTTAACATAAGGAAAAAATTCAAAACTCTCAAATTTGATAACAAATGATATGGGGTAGTAGACCTTGTAACACCCAATTTTGGCAGGTTTTGAGTTTGATAGGTAACCCAAAAGTAGTTTGAGTGGCAAAGTCTTATCCGCCTTATAGATGCTTGCGGCATATAGGCTAGGCGCATAGTTAACGTTAGGGTATTATGCAAGGATTGTTCTCTGAATGAGTTAAATTGTAAAGAAAAAGAGATTGGTAAGAATAATGAGGGTTTTTGGGAATTGGGTTATTGCCAAAGGTATTCTATGCCCAGATTATTGAGTTATCAAGTTAGTTATGCACTAATGAGGTAGTTAGGATGAAATGAATGGTTAGACCAAAAATCTAAAATATTCAATTTCAATTTCAATTTATAGTTGTAAACCATTTTTATTAAGGCAGTCTTGAGAGTTTAAGACACGTGTTAGGTTCCAATAAGAGCTTAGGTTATTTATATAGATACTCATGTTAGAAAAGAGAGTTTTTTTCTTCTTCCTTCCTCAAGAAGTATTGTTACCAGAACCTTAAAGAACTTACAATATTTATCTCTCCTTCAAGTTAGAGTTGTAGATTTGGATCTTCACCAGTGATTACTCGATGACAAGGTAAGATTTATGACTCTGCCTGTTATATTGTGAAAGAGTAAATCTGTTGGATTTGGTAAATCGGTAAGATGAAAATATAAGGCTTTGCTTGGGGATTTCCAACATTAGTAATGATGGATAAATGGGTATATGTATAGATGTTGATGGGTTTTCATGTTCTATAACAGTAGTTGCTGCTGATTTACGTGGTAGAAGTCTAGATCTGGAGTTTTGAGCCGTTGTAAGTTAGAATCAAGAGAGTCTCTATATTGACTCAATGCATGAATACTACTCACATGAGATATCTCTGTAGAAACTGATTGAATGTTGAAACTAAAACTAGAAAAGTACACGTGTGATGGTTAAGCAATTATATGAACAAATGCTAGGGATAGAATACATGTTATGGTATGGAATCTAAGGAGTAGGTTTGGCTGTATATGTGTGTCTTAGATGTATGCTATGGGTATGCTCTGTTAAGAGGAAGTTGTCGAGTTAAAGATGAAGGTAAATTGTGTCAATGCATGAAAAGCCTGTCAAGAGAGTTTGTGTTTGTCCTCGCGGTAGAGTCTAAAAGCGGTCCGTCGAGGCTTTAAACACGATCTTTGAAAGGAAAAGCCCATGGTCATGGCACCCTTTGAAGAGGAACTGAATAAAAGTTATTACCCAATAGGGCTCTCTGCATGTCCTAGAACGATGATGGCTAAATCTCATGTAAGGTGAGTTAGGCAAATCTATATCGTAAACATGTTAGGAAAGAAAACCTTTGTGGTGTAATATGAATGAAAGTCTTTGTGGCATAAAATAAGCCTTTGTTGGTGTAATATGAAAAAAAGCTTTGTGGTGTAATATGAAAGAAATCCTTTGAGGCATAATATGAAAGAAATCCTTTATGGCATATTATGAAAGAAAGCCTTTGTCGTGTAATAGGAAAGAAAGGCTTTGTGGCAGAATATGAAAGGAATGCCTTTGTGACAAACTCCATAAGGAACGCTTTCATGGTGCACTCTTAAGAATCACCCTTGTGGCGAATAGTGAATCAATAGCTTGTGTGATAAATTCTAATGTGATAGCCTTTGTGGCAAAACCTTGGAAGAACGACATACATGGTGAAATTTGAAAGCAGTGCCCTTGTGGCGTATTCTAGTAAGACTTAAAATGACGTAACTTAAAGGAATGATTCTTATGGCGGATTCTGTGCTAAATTGCTTTGGCGTGTTGAATATGGCTTGTAAGTGTGATTAGAAAGATCGACAAGGCGTAGTGTCTTTATGTGTTGCAATAAAATTTTTTACAAGACCATGATTTGACTATGAATAATGAAATGATGAGATATAAGAGAGGTGATGGGTAAACATAAAAGAAGCGTATTCTAAATAAGGATTTTTCTAATTAAATATTAGAAAGAATGTGCATGTTATGTGTATATATGATCAAACATGGATTATAGAATGATGGTTTAAGGGTATGTATACAAGAATAACAGTGTTACGGTCGTATGGACCTTTATAAAGGAAACGTGTAAAGCCTTATGAAAGATCAAATTGAAAGAGGTAAGTGGCATATCAAAGATGTTAATGGGTAAGAAATGAGTTCTGAAAAATGTGTGGTATCTGACGTGTAAATGAGAATGGAAATTGAGGGAGTATTTGCCAGTGGCTAAGTTGAAGGTTCAAAACTACATGATCATCTAAATAAGTTACCAGTTGAGATGTATAGAAATTACATAGGTAAATGATTTTTTCCTCACTAAGTTCTTATGAATTTATATGAGTGTGTGTTTTGTTACATGCGAATTGATATGAGTCTGCGCCTGGAGGCATGATGTTAGGACTATGCCTAAGGAGTGACATATTAGATTTTTATGCATATAGAGCAAGTTGGCGATGAGTTCAAAGACTATAATACTCTTTAGAAATTCAATAGGGGTTTCTGTAATAAATTAGGGCTCCAGTTTGGATATTTGTAATTTAATTACCTCGTGTTGTATCTCTATTTACTCATTGTATTTACTTATTTATTTTAGTTTGAGATTTTGTAGTTAATTAAGTTTGTCTTTATCTGTAAATTGTTTAAGCAAATTAAGCTTGTGTCTGTATTTGTATGGTGATACCCAAGATCCGGATTCGGTTGATCAGATCGGGTTGAATGTGTTACAGACTAAGATCATATTCAAGTTGTTCAACTCGAAAAAATATTCAAATCTAACCTCAAAGAAGAAAAATAAATTTAGAAACAAAGAAAATGAAAACAAATAAAAGAATAAATTCAAGAATAAAAAAAAAAGATTCAAAACATAGATAAATAAAGAAAACATAAATTAAAAGGTGGAAGATGGATCGAATAAATTGATGGATATTGATAGAAAATAGTTGTCCAACTAAACCCTTTGAGATATAACCCTAAAAAATTCAATTAAAGGCTCTAATAAACTATACAAGAAATAGTCCTTGGAAAATTTCAATTAAAGGTTGGATTCCTATAACTTCTTGAAGAAAATTAAGAGAAAATTGGTTCTAAAAGTTATAAGAAAGTAATCTTGCACGAAAGAAATTAACTCTAAGAGTTGAAAATTTTATTAATGAATAAATCAATTCCTTTAATGGATAATAAAGAGGCCTTTATATAGGCTAGCTAATCATATCCAAATAAAAATATTAAGTATAATGAAACTCTAATTAATCTAAAAAAGAAGTAGTTTTAATATAACTAAATTTTCTTGTTGACTAAAAAACATAAAACTTCTACGTAACTTTAAATACTTCAAAAATATCCTAAAATTTGGAATAAATAATAAAATAATAAAACCTAATAGATACAATATTGGGATCATATATAATCAAAATTAGGCCTTAAACTCAATCCCAATATGATTTAAACTCGAATTAAATCCCGAAACTCATAATTTCTTGTAATAATCTTGTCCGAAAATTTTGCTTGCATAGTCTTCATTAAAATGGACATAACTTGATCTTTCAGGCTCAAAATTGAATCATTCAAAGTGAGTTTCGAAGATAAGAGATAGTTCCTAAAACGCTATGCAGACATCTTAACCCATAAATGCCTTCATATTCCAAACTTGAAAATTGCCAACTTGGTTGAATTAACTTTAATAAATTTCACCCCATCTGTTCATATATCACTTAAGGACAAGAATAAAGCAATCAAACTAATTGAGGGTGGTCAAAAAGAGAAAAATGAGAAGGTTAATGAGTACTTAGGTGAGCTTAAGATCTAAAACCCTGGTACCACTACAGTTTGATCCCTAGATGATAGGTTATTTCAAAACTATATATATACATATCTGCAAGCATGAAAAAATGGTTATAAGGTTGGTTGTAGGAGGATTATTAGTTTAGATGAGTTTTTTTTGAAGGGATACTATAGTGGTTAACTTTTGGCAGGTGTTGGGATAGATGCAATTAATGACATCTATCCTATTACATATGCTGCAGTTGAAAGTGAGAACCATGCTTCATAGTGTTGGTTCTTAGATCTATTGTCAAGGGACTTAGTAATTTTCAACTCACATCAAATCATTTTCAAGTAGAAGGTACATAAGTTGAATGTGATCTAGGCAACCAATATTTGGTAGACCTAATGTAACAACCCTTTTTGAGTCAAAGCAAAATAGTGGTTTCGAGACCACAAATTCGAAGTAAAAAATATTTATTTTATTATTTTATTAATTCTTAAAACATGATAGGATTATTATGTGAAAATTTCGTAAAGAAATTTTACCGTTTAAATGTTTAATTCGGCAAAAAGGACTAAATCGCGTAAAGTGTAAAAGTTGGGTTCCAATTGTTAAAGGCACAAATGGCCATGAAATTGAAATTTGGAGGTCCTTATACTGTAATTAGACCTTTAAATAGATTAGTGGACAAAGATGAACAAATTTATGCATGCTTTTAATGGTTTATTAAAGGTTATAAAGGTAATTAGTTAATTAAATGACAAATAAATAAAATAAAACGTAAAAATCCATTAGTTGTCATCTTCCTTCCATCAAAATTAAAGCTTGAGAAATCCATTAAAGAAGCTTAAACCTTCGGTCACTTGGAAGCTTAATCAAGGTACAATTTTTGCTCGGTTTTTAATGATTTCTACGTTTTTGAGCTCGTTGCAGCTTAATCTAGCTAGCCCGTACCTTCTATTTTGAAACTGTTATAGATTTTGAATGATACCATTGTTAAATGCTTGAGTTTTTAAATGTTTAATGATAGATTATGAAGGTTTAATGATAGATATACAAGTTTTTTTAAGTAATTTTTGACAAAAATGTGAATTAGGGATTAAATTGAAAAATGTTGAAATATTGTGGTTAAAAT
Organism: Gossypium stocksii; assembly: GCA_020496765.1. Lineage (NCBI taxonomy): Eukaryota > Viridiplantae > Streptophyta > Magnoliopsida > Malvales > Malvaceae > Gossypium > Gossypium stocksii. The sequence continues at coordinate 16,555,383 of CM035625.1, read as the reverse complement.
GTGAAATAAATTAAAAATATGGGTTGTTTATAGCATGTTTATAATTTGGCTAAGCATGGGTTTTACTCAATTGCATGAATTTGCAATTTTATGTGATAAGGACTAAATTGTGAAAAATGTAAAATATTAGGGGAAAAAGCGTAATTTTGCCAAAATGTGTATAATGTGTCAAATTGAATAGATTGGAAAGTTAAAATGCTAAATTTGATATATTATTTAGATCAAGATAAGTCGAGATCGAGCTTAGATTGGGGTACAGGAAAAGTGGACGATTAGACTGTAAATTCCATCTGAGCAAATCGAGGTAAGTCTGTATAGCTAGAACCGAACTATTAAATACTTGTAATTGTTTAAAATGAATGTGTATAAGTTGAATGAATCCCACTTGAATTTCGAATTACCAGTTATATGATTGTATTACTGTTTATATGAATGAAAGTGAAATGTTATATAGGTTACATGGATTCGGTATGATAATATGCATTGAGTATGCAAATTCAGTATTTAAATGTACGTACTTAATTGAATTGAATGTATGTGATTTGAGAAATTGAATTATTGATCATTGAATGCTTAAATGAAGAAGTTTAATAATATTGAGCCCCGTTTGAACTTTAGAAAATCGTAGGATACGAGTGACATGTCACTAGTGTTTCCATTTTGGTCAGGATCCTGCATGTGTTGCAGACTCACCACAGCTCGTATGAGATTACTGATATATCAGCTTGAATGAGCTTATTGTTCTCAGCTCGTTAGAGCTTACCGTTTTAGCTCGATAGAGCTTACTGTCTATTAGCTCAGGAGGAGTTTTCCGATCATGGCTTGAAAGAGCAGTAATGATAATGAATTGACGGGTTACCGATTACTACACTTAGAGTGTATCACTTGAGTATTCTTCGATATTCTAATAGGTTCAGCAGGCATAATTATTGTTAATGATCATATGAATAAGATATGTGTTCATATGGATGAATTGTAGTTTATACGGATGAATTTTTGATGTAATGGATGAATTACTGTTGATACAGATGAATTACTATTATTACTAATGAACTACTATTTATATGAACAAACTACTGGTTATATGAATGAATTACAATTTATACGAATAGAAATGAATTGCCATAATGTTATGTGAATTACATGATATTGATGTTATTTGATAAATTAAAATATGGAATGAATTGAATATTTATTGTTTTCACCTATGGTGACTTGATAATTACTTTGATATAGTGATACTAATCTATTGATAATTTTATATACTTATGCATTGGGCAAATTTGGTTGCATTGTATTGAATTGGTAATATAGGTCATAATGATGTACGAACAAATCTTATATATGTGAAATGAGATAAAAGTGGGCTAACCACATATATGCCCATTAGTGTGCAAGATACTGAATATTTGATGTTATTTCCATAGTTCAACGGAAAAGATAACAGTATGAGAATAGAAATGATTATATGAATCAATTCAGGTATACGTGACACGCTCGAGAAGTAAGTGATATTTAATAATTTCATATGATACGTAAATGAAAACCGATGAATATATATAGGAATTTCCATGTTATTATTGTAATACGTGTTGATTTGAATTGAGCTGATTTATATGTACTCATGCCTCTCTAAATTTGAATTAATTGTTAAATTGTATATAGTACATACTAGTCATATGAGCTAACTAAGCTTATTAGCTTACTCTATTTATTTTTCGTATTTTACAGTGATTTGAAAGCTCGCTCGCGTTGAAAGTCATCGAAGATTTCATCTCACTATCCAGGAGTTGAATTGGTATTTTTGAACTATTTGAAATTGGTAATATGGTATGTCTAGGCTAGTTAATGATATGAGATGAATGAGTTATTTTAGCTATTGAAGCTTATATGTATTGATGTGTTTAAGCCATGCGATTTGGCTTAACTTAGCTAATTATTGGATATGTATATGTGTACTAAATATGGCATGTTTTCGGCAAGTAGTTGATGAGATGAAGATGTAACACCCCAAACCCGGCCCAGACGTTATGGCTAAATCTGGAGTGTCACATCACCTACATCTAACCATGTTACCTAGTTACTAAGATTAATGTGAGCTCTGCAAAACTGTTTTTGTTATTTTAAGAGAAATTCCCGATTTACTTAATAAATGTCCTATTTACTTCCGATCGTGAAAGGTTTATTTAAAAACGTGACTTTTGATACTCTTTGGAAAGTGCATTTGGTTTGGAAAACGTTTATTTATCGTGTTATTTTGAAAACAAGTAAATCTGGTTCCAAAAAGAATTTAAACAATATTATTCTTAAGTTAAAACAAATTAAATATGTAAAGAATTAAAAACCCAAAATAAAATAAATAAAGCGGCTTTATTACTACCCAGAAACCAAAATAAAAATAATCTAAATAAATAATGAAATAAAATAATTGAAAACCAGAAATTTTAATCTTCATGGCCACTCTGAATCCCTTCCAGCTCCAAGTCCACCAACTAGGGCTCACCTGCATGGATGGAAATAAAGGGGGTGAGTTTGGAAAACTCAGTGTGTATAGAATGCCCATCCAGAGCCCAAGTCAGCTCAAGCCCACTGGGTTAAAGCCCTATCCAGATACAGTAAACTGGGCCTTAGCCCTTCTCAGATAACAGTACGGTCCATAGGCCCATTTCAGCACAGAACAGATATTAACATGTATGCAAGCCCAACCCAGCCTAAATCCAACCGCTACACTCCACCCGTACCAGCCCTACACACCATGTGGGGAATAACTCAACCCACCCAACCCTACACTCTACAGTTACAGTATAGCTGCTCAGATATCAGTAAGTTGAGGCAAAGCCTCCAGTACGTGGGCAAGCCACTTTCAGTACTTCCTCCATCAATATCCCAGTCCCATGCAACAGATAATAATAACATGGCATGCAGTAAACAGTAACAGTAAAACATGTATTTTGGTCACACTTAGCCCTAGGAGTATAACAGTCATTTTGTTCCTAGGGGTAAAATAGTAATTTTCTACCTATAAAGGTATTTTAGTAATTTTATCAATTTCCTAGGGTTTTATACAAATTTCAGTCATTATTAACCCAGTTTACATCTCAGCAGTTTAATTAACTCGTTCTATCAATTTTTAGCCATCAGGCCCTAAAACCCCTAACGGGCCCTACAGTTTCTATTAGCTATTTAAACCCATTTAGTCCAGATTTTTAGATCGATTTATCAGTTTAGGCAGTTTTGAACCTACAATCTATCAGTACAATTTAATTGCCCGTTTTTACCCATATGGGCTCGAAAGCCCATTGGGCCCATTTGTAGCCCATCGAGGCCCAACTACTGAAGTATACGAAATTCCACACGCGACTAGCTTACCACTTTGCGATTTTAGATCTAATGATTTCTAAACGTCTGGTGAGCATTCGCACACTCACAAGCCCACGAAATGCCAGAATTTCGGCATTTCGGCTTTTGCCGAATTAAACTATGAGAGGGTGTACGATACACACCTGATTCGCAACGACTGCTAATAAGATCCCCCACGATATCCTACAATCGATTACCACAACTTTTAGCTTACAAGTCAATCAATAACCAATCCTAATATACCCTTACCATAATCGGCCATAGCCATTAAAGGCTATTAAGAACTCACCTTTGTCGAAGTTAGTGACTAGATCTAAATCTAGTTGATCCACTTGTCCAAGCCTTCGATCAAACGTCTCTAGAACACACTATTCACCAAAAGAAATCATTGATTAACGACCCTTAGAGCCCTATGCCCTAATCGACAGCCTCCCTAGATTTTAGGGACTTCGGCTTTTACTAAATCGCAAAATAAGACTAGATCTGAGGTGATGAGCACTTACCACTGATTTCCCTACCATTTCTAGTTAGATCTGATGTAGATCTAGCCCTTAAACACTTGCAGAGATCAAATCCTAGAGATCTCAAGTTTCGGCTATAAGCTCCTAAAGGAATGGCGTTTTCGGCTTTTGACTGATAAAGAAGATGATGATTTGGGGTTATAATCTCGGAGTGGTGTTGTCGACAGAGCCTAAAGGTTTAGAGGATGCAGAAATAAACTAGAAAAGATGAAGAAAATAAGAGAATATTGGTTAAAAGAAATCGGCACAAGAAGTAATATTTCGGGATTTCGACTTTTATAGCAATCTGCTATGGAGGTTTTTAGAAGGATAGAATTGAAAGAGAAGATGAATAAGGTGGTAAGAAGGTTTTGGCTAGAGAAGAAAGCAAAAAGGAAAAGAAAAGAATGGAGGAGAAGGAGACAAAAAAAAAGAAATCGGCAGAGGGGGAAGCTTACTTGTGTTTTCGGTCACTTTGTGAGACTTGAGAAGAGAATAAAGTTAAGGTGGCTAACCCTAATTTGTCATGACAGAAAAAGAAAAGAACCTAACCCTAATATCAACTAAAACAATCGGCCCAACCTCCCTAAGGCCCTTGCCGAAATTCATTTAAGTTAATTACATGCCCGGCATATGCCTAAAAATTAAAAGTAACTATACGCTTACCTTGCAACTTGAACCCTTGACCTTTAATTCCTTCCCAGGCGCCACTTTTTTAGGAACTTAGTGGGGCCACCTTGCCACTTTGCCAAAGCTTTTCTTGTGTCATAATTTACGAAGTTTTTCTTAAAAGCCCACTTAACCAAGTCTCCTATTCACTTAAAATCCAAACTTGATATTTTATCGGGTTTTAACTTAGGCTTGGGCCTTTTAAAGGCCCACTAACACATTTAAACACAATTCCAATATCCAGAACACCAAAATTTTAAAATTCACCAAAAATCACAGAAACCCGAAAAAATCACGAAAATCAGGACGTTACAGAAGATGTGCAAATGGTTTGAATATGTGATGGTTATATATGGATTGAAAATGTTTGGTTAAGTATGGCATTTTGAATGATTATAAGGTTGAGTTATAGACATGTTAGATATATGTGTTTATTTGCTCATAAAGCATGTCAAATTGGTGATATATTAGGATGTGCAAATAATGATAATTGAATATTGAAATGATTGATTGTGAAATGGTGTAAAATATGCCTTGAATGATATTGATTGGTTACTTATATGTACATAGAAATGGTACCATTTGGATGTTTGTAGGTACATGTGATTTGGGTAAGAAAAGTGGCTTAAAACAAGCCTATTTTCATCCACCCGGCTTGAGCACACGGGCGTGTGGCTCGACCGTGTGTGACATATGGCCTTGGTACACGACCATGTGTTCCCTGGATTGTATTTCAAAATATGTCAGTATGCTCTGCACTACCACACACACGGGTGTGTGATAGGCTGTGTGCCCAAGTCAATATACCCTGCAAATTTCACACAGCCTAGCACACGGGTGTGTCCTTGATCGTGTAATGCAAGTCGGTATGTATGCCCTATTTTCACATAACTTGTGACACAGGCGTGTCTGTGGCCGTGTGAGGTACACGGCCTGTTCACACGGGCGTGTGTCCTTTGAATTGAAAAATTTTCTAAGTTACCCTGAAACATTTGAATGTTATCGGTTTAGTCCCGAATGTATGTTTTTAAGGCTCGTATAATTGTTTTAAGTATGTTATAAATGAAAATGTATGATGTTGGTTAATATTTGATAAATGTTTAACAATTATTGTACTGGAATGTGTATATGTCCGGTATTAACCTATTCCGGCGACGGTTACGAGTTAGGGGGTTACACCCAGGTTTACATTCTTGCTCTTGCAAACAATGAGACCTAACGAGCATCCCTTTCCAACATGTTGTTCCTTTTATTCAACCCAACAATGAAAGTCCTAAAACATACATAGATCACCGCTATACCAAGTTCACTCAACTTCGCATCTAATCCAATTTCATTTGCCCTATTAGGGGAGCTAAATAGTGGGCTCTTGTACCAAACATGGAGCCAATACTTCCTCAATCCTTAAGAAGGCCATCTAGTATACCAAGTAAGAACAAAAGGAAAGAAGTTGATGAAGCACAAACAAACCCAAAGTTCAATAGCAAATGGCTTCAAATGAAGTGCAACAAATTGGAAAGATTAGACACAATAAAAGGACTTGCAAAAGAGAAGTTGGTCAAAACCCTCCTGTAAGTATGCTATCCATTACAAGAAAATTTCTAATTTAGGTTACTTTTTATCACAATTCAGTCAATTGACTTTATCTTTTGTTTGTAGGTTAGAAGACCTACAATTGGTTTTTATAGCCAACAACAACCTCTCCTAACTTTGCAAAAAAACTTATGATTTCGACCTTTAATACCTTCTTCAACATGTAATGCAAGTCCATCATCTTAGAGAAAAGATGCCATTCAAGAGATAAGAAGTTAGGCAACCTACAACCATTAGATAGATGCCTTTTTCATAAGAGTCTATTATCTCCAAGCTACTGAACCTGATGGATAAAAAAGGCAACGATTGGAATGAATGCATGTGTCCAAGTTTATTTTGTACTAATTTTGAGAAAATGTTAGGGAATATGGGTTCACGGAACTCACTTTTGTGCAACTACTAGAACTTAAGCAGAAGGAGATCTTCTTTTTTGTAACTAAATTTTGGAGCAGGTCTAGACTTAGGGTGCTTAGCCAGCAGATTAAGACTTTCTTTTTGTAAATTTGTCAATAAATCAAATAAGTTGAAATACCCTAAATTATAGGCAAATTTCTTCCACCATATAAGACACATTAGGTACACAATATCTCTTTAAAGCTTCAAACAACTAACTCTTTTTCTGGGACACCTTAAAGCCTACTGATGAATAAAGTTAAATTGGCTATTAATACTGCATATTTTCTAATGAAGTCAAATTTTCCATGTTATTCTCTGTTTATGACCTCCGTTAACAATATTTTTATAACTTGATGTTTAATAGAATCACTTGAATATTCAAAATATGAACAACAAACTTTTTGAATCCCCATACATTTGCATTTTCTGTTACAGCCTGATTTTTGACCCTATTCGGAACGGTGGTTTCGGAAACACGAATCCGAGTCAAAAAATATTTTATCCTTATTTTATGCATTTATCTTGTGTGAATTAATGTCCGTAAAATTTTTGTATGTTAATTTGATTATTTGTGTGCTTAATTTAATAAAAGGGTTTAATTGCATAAAGTGAAAACTTGATGGCTTAATGCATAAGGAAAAAAGTGATAGTGGTTTTTAAATATGAGGTGTTTATGTTGTAATTCACCCTTGAATAGATGTATTGCACGGTAATCACCTTAATGAATATGAAATTTGTAGTTAATAATAAAGGTTAATAAAGTCATTTAGGAAATAACATATATTATATCATTTCATAAAAGAAATAAATGAATAAAATAAGGTTGATATACATTGTAATTGCCGAAATAACATCAAGATGAAAAGAGAAAAAGAGTTGGGCATTTGGTCCTTTATCAAGCAAAATTAGGTATGTTTTCATTTTAGTTTTTGTTAAATTTTACATTTCTAAGGTTGTTGTTAAGTTGTATATGTAGCCCATGATTTATTTTTGTTAATTTGTTGAAGAGGTTGTATTCGGCCATGGTTATAAACTTAAGAAACTCTGTATTTTGATGTGAAATTTTAAAATGAGTGGTAGATTAGTAAGTGGGGTAAGAAAGCATTATGAAATTGAATTAATAAGAGGGATTAGATTTGAAATTTAGTAAACGGGAGGACTTGTATTGATTTAGGAAGTGTTTGGCCTAAGGGTACAAAGAAAAATCAAATTGTTTATGTTTTATGAATTTTAGATCAATTTGCTAAAGTGGAAAATGTAAAGGGCGATTATGTAAATTGCATATTTATGTGATTTTCTTTTGAGTAATGTTAATATGGTTAATTGATTAAATAAATTCAACTTGTTTATAATTTAGCTCAAGAACAAAAGAGATCGAAATTGGATCGGGGGAAGGCAAAACTATCAGAGCAGTCGATTTATTGTGTGCTAATATCCGAGGTAAGTTCTTTAGCTATCAAATGAAATTTATTATACTTAGAGATGAAATGGAAGTAATAAAATTAAAATGTTTGATTTTATTTAAATTAATGTCAAATGGAAATGAAATTTTTGATGTGTTCTAGCAATGGTATTTAGGTGTATCAATGTGATTTGGATTGTAAAGTCGTGTTAGCTATGGTATTGTTGTGATTGCCGAATGTGAACTACAATGGTGAATAATGTCTGATAGGTTTTAAGTGTGATTGTTGAATGTGAATTGAATTAGCAATGGTATGTCCATAATTGATGATGATGAATTTAATTGGAGAGTTGTCCTAGCAAGGGTGTTTATTAGTGTATTAACATATGAAAATTGTATACTTAACATAGAAAGGTATGAATTTTTTAGTTGGAACATAATCGGGTTGTGCCTAGCAGGCTTAGTGCCGGTGAACATAATCGGGCTTTGTGCCTAGCAGGCTTAGTGCCGGTGAATATAATCGGGCTTTGTGCCTAGCAGGCTTAGTGCCGGTGAACATAATCGGGCTTTATGCCTAGCAGGCTTACTGCCGGTGAATAAATATCAGACTCCGTGTCTAGCAGGCCTTGTGCTGGTGTACAAATCAGGCTTACGCCTAGCGGGCTTATTGCCGGTGATTGAAATTTCAAGTTTATGTTAATAAGAATCCAAGTGAAATGGAAGGAATGTTCAAGTGAAATTGAGCTAAGGAACTTCATATATTATATTCGGCCATATAGGTATGTATATGTGTAAGGTTATTTAAATATCGAATATATTATGCTATGAAGGTATGTATGAATGTGATTTGGTATTTAATGTTGAGTAGATGATTTTGCGAAAATGATATAGGTTTATAATCAATTGATCAATGTATAAAGTATGCCTAATTGAGATGTGTCATAAGCATGTGTGTATTGATTTAATGTAATTGGCTTTTAATTTATATGAGTACAATTTAAGACAATGATATGTGAATGTCGGAATTTACTATATAAATTGATCGAACATATGTGTACATGATAGCTTTCATCGAAGGTGGTTCATAAGATATAAAAGAATAGGTTAAGTATTCAGACTAGTGATACTAAATTTGATATGGATTGAAATGGTTAATTTGCTACTCGAAATAAGCTTTTATTATTCTGTTATTTAGCTAAGACTTACTAAGTTATGAAAACTTACTTTGATTGCTTCATTTCTATGTTTTATAGACTTTTGAAGCTAGCTACAAGCTCGGGGATCGATAGAAGACTCATCACACTATCTTTTGTTTTGGTATATATATATATATATATATATATATATGTTACTTAATCTTGACTTATGGCATGTATAGTTTGGACTAGTAGGTATATAATGTCTTTTGAATGGTTTGTATATAATGCCATGTGAAAATGGCTTATAAAATGGTTATGAGGTTTATAATATTTGAGTTAATCTAAATTAGTAGTGATGTGTATCTATGTAATGGAATGTAGTTGGTTTATGACTTGAATGATGGTTTGATCTATATTTAAGTTAGAACATGACCTTGGTGAAAGGATTTTATAGTAGTTACATGTGATAGAAGAATAGCTACTAAGGGTTAATAAATAGGCTATGATAGGCATAATTGTATATGGAATCTTTTTGGCATATTCGGGTAAGGTTTTTGTAAAATAGGTTATTGTGGGTAGTTATATGTACTTAGAAAGATAGACCATTGGGTGTTCTTTTGTAATTTGCATATATCGATACATGGCTCAATTGTTTTGGGCATAGTTATTTAGATATGCATATAAGTAAGCTTGTTCATGTTTTAGTCATTTAAAACTATATATAGTAATGTACATATGCCATGAATGAATTGATTGAATGATATATTTATTGTGCCGAATGCAATGTTGATAAAAATGATATGTACTTAATATATTTATTTTATCATTGGTATACATATATGCTATGTGGTAAAATGACATATTTCATATCTTTTGCTTTTGTATTTTGTAACTGGTTATATGTTTGAAAAATGTTATGGTTGGTTTCATAAAAGGTTTAAATTAACTTTATTCACTCAAATTTAATTAGTTTAATAGTTCGAGCTTGTGTATGAATATGATTGTTTGGAATTTGTGTATCGTCCGGTGACATCTCGTATCCCATTCCGGCGACGGATAAGAGATAGGGGTGTTACATTTTATTAGTATCGTCCGATGACGTTGAGAGTATGGCGCCTGCTCCCGCACAAGGGACAGCGCCAGTGGAATCTCGACAGACCTCGAGTAGCCATTAGGGAGAGGCTAAGCAAGCCTTTTACCAAATGATGAACGAATGGTTTACTCAATATATCTGACCTAATCCGACTGTTCAACAACCCCCACCCCCGAATAATCCATCTCCGATACCTCTGGTACCTCCAATGATCGATCCGATGAGATTAAATAAGCCCCTTGTTGACAAAATCAGAAAATACGGGGCCGAAGAGTTCAGGGCCATAGTTAGTGATGATGCTGAGCAGGCTGCATTGTGGCTCGATAACACTATTCGTGTATTCGATGAACTATCATGTACTCCCAACGAGTGTTTTAAGTGTGCTATACCATTATTACGTGATTCTGCCTACCATTGTAGAACACCTTAGTTTTGGTTGTGCCGAGAGAACGGGTTACGTGGGAGTTCTTTCAAATTGAATTCTGTAAAAAGTATATCAGCCAGAGATTCATAGATCAGAAGCGTAAGGAATTTCTCGATCTTAAACAGGGTCGCAGGACTATTACTGAATACGAGCAAGAATTTGTTAGACTCAGCAGATATGCCCAGGAGTGTATTTCGACTGAAGCCATCATGTGTAAACGTTTCGAAGATGGGTTTAATGAAGAGATTAAGTTGCTGGTTGGCATCCTTAAAATTAAAGAGTTCGTAGTGCTTGTCGAGCGAGCTTGTAAAGCTGAAGAGCTTAGAAAAGAAAAGAGAAAGACTGATTTTGAAGCCAGAGACTTCTGTAAAAGATCAACGAGTAAAACTTATCAGTCATCATCGAAGAAGTTCAGAGAGGATTCTTGTTGGTCTAAGACTACTGTGGACTTTTCTAGACGGGATCGAGACCGACCTCTTTCTAATTCTCGAGCCACATCGGTTGCTAGTGTTGGAAATGTTTGGCAGTCTCGGTCTGAGTGTAAACATTATGGAAAATGGCATCCAGGAGATTGTAGAGTACGTGATCGCACTTGTTTCAAATGTGGATCGACAGATCATTTCATTCGGAAGTGTCCGATGTTAGCTGAGAAAAATACCATTCAGGATGCTTGACCGAGTAATATGTCATCACGAGGCAGACCACCCAGACGCGCTGATAATGTTAGTGGTAGTCAGAGAGGGACAAAAGATACAGCTATTCGATCAGAGGCTCGTGCTCCTGCCAGAGCTTATGCCATCCGTGCTCGAGAAAAGGCTTCATCTCCACATATTATTACTGGTACTTTCACTCTTTATGATACTAGTGTACTTGCTTTGATTGATCCCTGGTCAACTTATTCTTATGTGTGTGAAACATTATCATTCAGTAAGACTTTGCTTGTTGAGTTTATTGAGTTTGTGATTCGGGTATCAAACCCCCTGGTACGATGCGTATTAGTTGATATAGTGTGCAAGAACTGTCCCCTTATGATTCGAGACTCATGTTTTCCGGTTGATTTGATGTTGCTACCATTTGACGAATTTGATATCATTTTGGGTATGGATTGGTTAACAGTACATGATGCTGTAGTGAATTGTAAACGGAAAACTATTGATCTGCGGTGTCAGAATGACGAGATTATTCGAATTGAGTCCACGGACCTGAATGGTTTACTGTCAGTGATATCTTCAATGTTGGCCTGTAAGTATGTGAGAAAAAGTTGTGAAGCTTACTTTGCATATGTGCTCGATAGTAAAGTGAGTGAAAAGAAGGTGGAGTCTGTACCAGTCGTGTGCTATTTGTTTTTGCTTTAAAATTTTGGCACCACTATTTGTTCGGTGAAAAATGTCACGTTTATTCTGATCACAAAAGTCTCAAATACTTGATAAATCAAAAGGATCTGAATTTGAGACGACGACGGTGGCTAGAATTACTCAAAGATTACGATCTTGTGATTGATTATTATCCAAGAAAGGCTAATGTGGTTACTGATGCTTTAAGTTGAAAATTACTATTTACTTTGCGTGCGATGAATGCACATTTGGCTATATCCGTTGATGGTGCTTTAGTAGCTGAATTAAAAGCAAAACCGATACTTGTGTAACAGATTTGTGAAGCTCAAAAAGTTGATAATAAGTTAGTTACAAAACGGGCTCAATGTGACTCAAAAGTTAATTCAGAGTTTCTGATTGATGTGGATGACTGTTTGAGATTTAGAAATTGGTTATGTGTCCCGAGAAATACAGAGTTGATACAGATGATTTTGAATGAAGCTCATAATAGTTGAATGTTTGTTCACCCGGGTAGCACTAAAATGTATAACGATTTGAAACAGCAATATCGGTGGCATGGTATGAAACGAGACATTTCTAACTTTGTTTCAAAATGTTTAGTGTGTCAGCAAGTGAAAGCCGAGCATCAGGTGCCTTCTGGATTGCTTCAGCCAATCATGATACCTGAATGGAAATGGGACCGAGTCACGATGGATGTCGTATCAGGTTTGCCGGTTACATTGAGCAAAAAGGATACAATCTGGGTTATTGTTGATAGATTGACAAAATCCACTCACTCCATTCAGGTCCGTACAGATTATTTGTTCGATAAACTAGCAGAATTGTATATTTCTCAGATAGTGCGTCTGCACAAAGTACCTGTTTCTATCGTTTCGGATAGGGATCCGAGATTTACATCGCGGTTTTGATAGAAACTGCAAGATGCGACAGGCACTAAACTACATTTTAGCACCGCTTTCCATCCCCAAACAGATGGTCAATCTGAACGAGTCATTCAGATACTTGAGGATATGTTGAGATGCTGCATCCTTGAGTTTAGAGGTTCGTGGGATCGATACTTACCTTTGATTGAATTTGCGTATAACAATAGTTTTCAATCAAGTATTAAAATGGCACCCTACGAGGCTTTGTACCGTCGTAAATGTTGTACAACCTTGTATTGGAACGAGCTCAGCGAAAATAAGATTTACGGGGTTGATTTAGTTAAAAAAACAGAACAGAAAGTGAAAGTGATCCGTGAAAGTTTGAAGGTAGCATCAGATCATCAGAAATCGTATGCGGACTTGAAACGTAAAGATATAGAGTTTCAGATTGAAGATAAAGTGTTTCTAAAAGTTTCACCGTGGAAGAAAGTAATCAGATTCGGTCGTAAAGGCAAGTTGAGTCCGAGATTCATTGGACCGTATGATATTCTTAAACGTATCAGACCTGTTGCATATAGATTGTTATTACCACCTGAGTTAGAAAAGATCTACAATGTTTTTCATGTATCAATGCTACGACGATATAGATCAGACCCTACTCATGTGATTAACCCATCTGAGATTGAGATTCAGTCAAATTTGAGTTATGAAGAAGAACCGATCCGTATCCTAACTCATGAAATTAAAGAATTGCGAAATAAGAGAATCTCTTTAGTAAAGGTGCTTTGGCACAAACACGAGGTCGAAGAAGCAACTCGGGAGTTAGAAGATTTGATGAAAGAACGTTATCCAAACCTCTTTACCGGTAAGATTTTTGGGGACGAAAATACCTAAAAGGGGAGAGTTGTTACAGCCTGATTTTTTACCGTATTCAGAACGGTGGTTTCGGAACCACGAATCCGAGTGAGAAAATATTTTATCCTTATTTTATGCATTTATCTTGTGTGAATTAATGTCCGTAAAATTTTCGTACGTTAATTTGATTGTTTGTGTGCTTAATTTAGTAAAAGGATTTAATTTCATAAAGTGAAAACTTGATGGCTTAATGCATAAGGACTAAAGTGATAGTGGTTTTTAAATATGAGGTGTTTATGTTGTAATTCACCCTTGAATAGATGTATTGCACGGTAATCACCTTAATGAATATGAAATTTGTAGTTAATAATAAAGGTTAATAAAGTCATTTAGGAAATAACATATATTATATTATTTCATAAAAGAAATAAGTGAATAAAATAAGGTTGATATACATTGTAATTGCCGAAATAAAATCAAGAAGAAAAGAGAAAAAGAGTTGGGCATTTGGTCCTTTATCAAGAAAAATTAGGTATGTTTTCATTTTAGTTTTTGTTAAATTTTACATTTCTAAGGTTGTTGTTAAGTTATATATGTAGCCCATGATTTATTTTTGTTAATTTGTTGAAGAGGTTGTATTCGGCCATGGTTATAAACTTAAGAAACTCTGTATTTTGATGTGAAATTTTAAAATGAGTGGTAGATTAGTAAGTGGGGTAAGAAAGCATTATGAAATTGAATTAATAAGAGGGATTAGATTTGAAATTTAGTAAACGGGAGGACTTGTATTAATTTAGGAAGTGTTTGGCCTAAGGGTGCAAGGAAAAATCAAATTGTTTATGTTTTATGAATTTTAGATCAATTTGCTAAAGTGGAAAATGTAAAGGGCGATTATGTAAATTGCATATTTATGTGATTTTCTTTTGAGTAATGTTAATATGGTTAATTGATTAAATAAATTCAACTTGTTTATAATTTAGCTCAAGAACAAAAGAGATCGGAATTGGATCGGGGGAAGACAAAACTATCCGAGTAGTCGATTTATTGCGTGCTAATATCCGAGGTAAGTTCTTTAGCTATCAAATGAAATTTATTATACTTAGAGATGAAATGGAAGTAGTAAAATTAAAATGTTTCATTTTATTTAAATTAATGTCGAATGGAAATGAATTTTTTGATGTGTTCTAGCAATGGTATTTAGGTGTATCAATGTGATTTGGATTGTAAAGTCATGTTAGCTATGGTATTGTTGTGATTCCTGAATGTGAACTACAATGGTGAATAATGTTTGATAGGTTTTAAATGTCATTGTTGAATGTGAATTGAATTAGCAATGGTATGTCCATAATTGATGATGATGAATTTAGTTAGAGAGTTGTCCTAGCAAGGGTGTTTATTAGAGTATTGACATATGAAAATTGTATATTTAGCATAGAAAGGTATGAATTTTTTAGTTGGAACATAATCGGGCTTTGTGCCTAGTAGGCTTAGTGCCGGTGAACATAATCGGGCTTTGTGCCTAGCAGGCTTAGTGTCGGTGAACATAATCGGGCTTTATGCCTAGCAGGCTTACTACCGGTGAATAAATATCAGACTCCGTGTCTAGCAGGCCTTGTGCCGGTGTACAAATCAGGCTTACGCCTAGCAGGCTTATTGCCGGTGATTGAAATTTCAAGTTTATGTTAATAAGAATCCAAGTGAAATGGAAGGAATGTTCAAGTGAAATTGAGCTAAGGAACTTCATATATTATATTCGGCCATATAGGTATGTATATGTGTAAGGTTATTTAAATATCGAATATATTATGCTATGAAGGTATGTATGAATGTGATTTGGTATTTAATGTTGAGTAGATGATTTTGCGAAAATGATATAGGTTTATAATCAATTGATCAATGCATAAAGTATGCCTAATTGAGATGTGTCATAAGCATGTGTGTATTGATTTAATGTAATTGGCTTTTAATTTATATGAGTACAATTTAAGACAATGATATGTGAATGTCAGAATTTACTATATAAATTGATCGAACATATGTGTACATGATAGCTTTCATCGAAGGTGGTTTATAAGATATAAAAGAATAGGTTAAGTATTCGGACTAGTGATACTAAATTTGATATGGATTAAAATGGTTAATTTGCTACTCGAAATAAGCTTTTATTATTATGTTATTTAGCTAAGACTTACTAAGTTATGAAAACTTACTTTGATTGTTTCATTTCTATGTTTTATAGACTTTGGAAGCTAGCTACAAGCTCGGGGATCGACAGAAGACTCATCACACTATCTTTTGTTTCGGTATATATATATATATATATATATATATGTTGCTTAATCTTGACTTATGGCATGTATAGTTTGGACTAGTAGGTATATAATGTCTTTTGAATGGTTTGTATACAATGCCATGCGAAAATGGCTTATAAAATGGTTATGAGGTTTATAATATTTGAGTTAATCTGAATTAGTAGTGATGTGTATCTATGTAATGAAATGTAGTTGGTTTATGACTTGAATGATGGTTTGATCTATATCTAAGAACATGACCTTGGTGAAAGGATTTTGTAGTCATTACATGTGATAGAAGAATAGCTACTAAGGGTTAATAAATCGGCTATGATAGGCATAATTGTATATGGAATCTTTTTGGCATATTCGGGTAAGGTTTTTGTAAAATAGGTTATTGTGGGTAGTTATATGTACTTAGAAAGATAGACCATTGGGTGTTCTTTTGTAATTTGCATATATCGATACATGGCTCAATTGTTTTGGGCATAGTTATTTAGATATGCATATAAGTAAGCTTGTTCATGTTTTAGTCATTTAAAACTATATATAGTAATGTACATATGCCATGAATGAATTGATTGAATGATATATTTATTGTGCCGAATGCAATGTTGATAAAAATGATATGTACTTAATATATTTATTTTATCCTTGGTATACATATATGCTATGTGGTAAAATGACATATTTCATATCTTTTGCTTTTGTATTTTGTAACTGGTTATAGGTTTGAAAATGTTATGGTTGGTTTCATAAAAGGTTTAAATTAACTTTATTCATTCAAATTTAATTAGTTTAATAGTTCGAGCTTGTGTATGAATATGATTGTTTGGAATTTGTGTATCGTCCGGTGACATCTCATATCCCATTTCAGCGACGGATAAGGGATAGGAGTGTTACATCTTCACTTGACAAAAAAGGTAATTTCTCAAAGTCTATATATCGATTTATTAATTTGAAATGGAAACTTCCATCTTCCATCTTCAATTTCATAAACCAAAAACCCATTACAATTTTTTAGTTGTTACCTTTCTAAATTAAACCCTAAATCAACTCATTAAGATTCCCTAAAATAAAAACCAATATTAAACCCTAATTTTAACCCCACCATCATACTACTATAATATTTAAACCTAAATTTCACAAAAATTTAATACTTCAACAACATATACTTCATTTATTTTAAAACCCACATTGCAATGCAAATAACTAAAACACTATGTAACACCCCTTAGTCATATAATATCGGCCATTATCAATAGGATAATCATGAATTTGCTTTAATGGTCCTTTAAACTTATTCTTATACAATATTTTAAAGCATTTGAAATTTGACACTTTTACGATTTAGTCCTTGTACCTTGATTTCCCACTAATTCAACAAAATTACCTAACTGAAATTCAATTCACTATAAATACAACTTCGTAAATATATAATAATAATATTTACGAGTCTGATTTATGAAAATGGGGTTTTGAAACTACACTTTCCTACACCACTAACTTTTGAGTCGTTATAGTTCTCCCTCCTTTTTTAGAAATTTCGTCCTTGAAATTTACCTAGAAAGAGGTTGGAATACTGAGATTTCATTTTTTTAATCGAATCAATCCACTCACTATCTTTCATTATTGATTCTTAGGCTAGTTTAATTGTATCGTATAGTTTTTTGCATACTATCAATAGTCATATATCGTAACTTACATTCAAATCATCGGATCTCAATTTCAATCCAATTCCTATTTCCTTTAAATCATTCTTATGTTATAACTTTATCAATCTAACTCAAACTTAAATCAATTGCATAGATTAACCTACTTGTATATCGATCTAAAACCAAAACAATTATATTGGCACATGAGTGCATCACCAGATGAATCGACACACATATACTGGCACATGAGTACATCACCAGATGAATCGACACACATATACTGGCACGTAAGTGCATCATCGGGTAAAACTGAAGTAACTATTTCTGGAACACACACAGTGCATCATTGGATATACCGAAGCAACTATATTGACACACATAGTGCTTCAACAGATAAATCGAAGTAATTATACTGGCACACACAATGCATCATTAGAGAAACCAAAGTAACTATATTGGCACACACAGTGCATCATTGGATAAATCGAAGTAATTATATTGGTACACATGATACACCATTAGAGAAACTAAAGTAACTATACTGCCACACATAGTGTATCAACGGATAAATCGAAATAACTATACTTGCATACACAATGCATCAATAAATAAATCGAAAAAAACTATAGTGGCACACAGTGCTTCATCGGATAAACCGAAGTAACTATACTGACACACATAATGCATCATCAAAGAAATTGAAGCAACTATACTGGCACACATAGCACATCATCGATTAAATAGAAGTAACTACACTAGCACACACAGTGTATCATTAGATAAACTTAAGCATAACCAATTTCTAATTTCTTTATAAATTCAATTCACATTCTACCAATTTCAGTCCGTTACTCCAATAACTTATATATATCATAATCCAACTTAATTTCATACCAAATACACATAGTTACAACTTAATTTATACGATAATTATGAACTCATTTAATTTACCATCATGCGGATAACATAATTTTATAAACAAATAAATTGATATTAAATCTTGAAAATGCATACAAATACTAATGCTACTGATTCGCCTATAATGTTTCCTTAACCTTTTTCTATTGGAATAGATGTAAGACCCCCAACCTTTATCCATCAATGGAATAGGGTTACAGAGTATTACCAGAGATTTTAATTCAAAATAATAAAAAAATTTAAAACATTTAATTCATAACATCAATCATAGCAAAACAAATCAAACACATACATATTGTCCCTTATTCGAGCCCTCAAGGCACTAAAAATACATTAGAAACAAATTAGGATTAAACCAGAAACATATAGAATTTTTTAGAAAATGATGAAAATTTTCAAACTGCAGAGGTCACATGGTCGTATGACTCACACGACCGAGAGACACGCCTGTGTCTCAGGCCGTGTAGACATTCGAAGTAGGGACACGCGGTCGTGTCCCAACCAGTGTCCATGCCCATGTAACTCTCTGACTTAGGTCACACGGCCAAGCCACACGCCCGTATGCCAGGTCGTGTACCCTTTGAAATGGCCTTACACACCCGTGTGCCAGGCCGTGTAACAATCTGACTTGCAACCCTTTGAAAGCTACAAAGGACACACGGCTGTGTAGCATGGCCGTGTCTCACACACGGCTAAGACACACACTCGTGTCTCTACCCGTATGGATGAAAAATAGGCCATTTTCAAGTCATTTTTCTTACCCATTCAAACACATACCTACAATCAAATTTTCATATATGAACAAGCCTTCAAATTGCACAAAAACATGCATAATCAAGCTATCCCATTAAGGTACATATTCATACAACCAATATGCCTAAAAGGCACCTCAATCACAACAATTAAACATGTACAACCATATGAAAAAAAATTTGGCCAAAAGTTCAACTAATTTATAACTAAGTTTATGTCAAAACTTACCACTTTGTTTACCTATCAAATTTCACACCAAAAGTACCAAATATGCCATTTAACATCTAGCACCAATAGCCATATATGTCATCTACAACAAATATACCAAAACACCACATTCAAACATATCACAAGACCATTTATAACATACATTTTTAACTACCATTCCATCTTCAATCATCCAAGCATCATAAGCCATGATATCAACCATTTTAAGGCCAAATATAAACATGCCAAAATTAGCACCATTTCACCATCCAAATTGCCATAAACACAAGAAAAAAACAAATGGCTAAAACATCAAACAAAAACACCTATACATGCCATTATAACTAAAACTTAGAAACACCAAAATCTACCGATTTAGTTGATGGATAATGTGATATAACTCTGACAAGCTTCCAACCTGAACGAGCTTCTGATTCACTAAAAAATGGAAAAATAACACAGAGTAAGCATAAATGCTTAATAAGTTCATATAATGTAAAAATCACTTACCATTTCATCGTATATTAAGTAAGTTAAACATGGCATAATCCAACCACACTTGACCAAAGCCTAAGCATTTACACCAAACATCTTAGCCATATAAGCATATAACATAAACAATTTAATCATGAATGATCACAAGATTTAATCATGTATCATATGCATATATCATACATCTCAACTTTCATTACTCCATGTATCACCAATTCAATGAAATTCACATGTGTTCATGTCTTAGTTCATATCGAACTCTTACCATTCTCTTACAAATCATGCCCGTTGAATCATTTAGAATACTATTGGATACCTGGGATAGCTAACACATAGTGTGCTAACTCATATAATTGTAATCTGTCAATTCCTATACATGTATACTCACACGAGCTGTGAATTAGAATGCTCACACGAGCCATGAAAATGGGCCTGCTCACATGAGCTGTGGGTTAGAACGTAGCTATACGATGCTGCTCACACAAGCTATGGAGTATCCATAACATATGACGGACCTCAGCCATCGATAGGACATTTAAGACCAGCACCTGAATCATGTAAACTCGATTGACATGTCATTTGTATCCTACGAATTCCTAAGGTTCAAACGAGCTCAGTAGTCGACATAACATTGTTGGATATGCAACTGATATATATATATAGCAGTCCACAATACATTTATATTTCAAATAAAGGCACACAAATACAATGTAATTACACGAACTTAACTCGACAATTAAACGTAGATACGAAGGCGACTATTCTGAAACTTTATCTTTGCCCAGATCTAAAGTCGTACGAGGCTTGTCTAGATTTAAATGAATAAATTTAGCTCAATTCAATACGTATGTTATTCAATTTAACCCAAACTCATATTTTAGTAAAATTATATTTTTGCCCCTATAATTTTAATTTTATTTCAAATTAATCCCTAGCTCATAAAATGAAAATTCATGTAATTCATCCTTAACCCACTATAGCAAAATTTCATATAGGTCCTTAGCAAGCCCTATATTTCATTTATTTCAAAATTTCACCATGTATATTTTTCTATTTTTTAATTTAATCCCTATTTGATAATTTCATCAAAAATCACTTAACAAAAATTATTTATTTATCAACAACTAATTATTATCTTCCATCAAAAATAAAAAAAAACCTATATTTATTCATTGAAAAACCCTAATATTTTAACATTTTTACAAATTAGTCCCTGTGCTAGCTAGATTACACTACAACGATCCCGAAAACATAGAAATCATTAAAAATGGGACAAAAACTACTCACATGCAAGCAAAATAGGGTTGGCCGAATGTTTCAAGCTTTCATCCCTTCTTCTCCTTCAATTTTCGGTTGAAAAGATGAATATGCAAGATTTTTTTTGTGTTTTCTATATTTTATTATCTTTTAATTATCAATTTACAACTTTAGCCTTATTAATTAACCTTTATAATTTCATTTTAAAGGCCATAAAAGTCCACTAGCAAATTATATGGTCTAATTGCAACATAAAACCCTCAACCATTTAGTCCCATAGTCATTTGATACCTTTAACCAATAGAACTCAAGTTTTGCACTTTATGCAATTTAGTCTTTTTTATCAAATTAAGCATGCAAACGGTAAATTTCTTAACAAAACTTTTATATGGCAATACTAACATATCGTAGACCTTAAAATAATAATAAAATAAATATTTTCATGTTAAATTTGTGGTCTCAAAACCACTGTTCCAATTTCACTGAAAACGGGCTGTTACAATAGATTTTTGGGTAGCGATAGGAATATTATTAACATTTCTTGGACATTTCAAGCAATATTCTCTAAAGATCCACGTCAAAAACATGATCCCATTTTCTTCCAACATTCACTTCTGTGTTTTCTACCACAAAGTTCATAGTTCAGAATAGTTATGTCCTTTTTTGACTTCTTAACATTGCCAATAGATACTGATGCTTGTTTAACCTGGTCTTTTTTAGAGTCTATATCTAGTGGAACTGTTTTCCCAAAACCTTAAGAATCTCTAATTTGTTTAAGCTGAGGTTGTGAGCCTGTAGCCCTTACTCTCTTCCCAAATACTCGAAGAGACCCGTCTTCCTTATCTAAGCCTCAAGCTTGTTCGACCATTTTCGCTCATTTACCTAGACTAGCAAACTCTTTTATTTTGTACGAAACTAACTAAACTTGAAGCTCATCTCGCATTCCCCAAAGGAATCGCGTACAACTTTCTTCTTCATTCGGAACAAGTTCTAGAGCATACTTATTAAGTCACAAAAATCTGCGTTCATAATTAATTATTACCATCTCACCTTGCTTCAGCAATAGGAACTCTTGCTTTTTGTCCTTTAGGTACAGTTCACCCATATACTTTTTCTGGAATTCAAACAGAAAGAAATCCCATTCAATCTGATGAATGAGCACATGTCGAATAATAGTCTACCACCAAGTATATACTTCTCATTGCAGAAAAGAAACAACACACATAACACATTCGCGAGGCATGCATTCTAATTATTAAAGTACTTGGTTTGTTGCCTCTAGCCACAACTCGGCCGCCAATGGATCGTCTCATTTTATTCCCATAAACTATATGGCACCGTACTTTCGTAGTTCTTTTATTGTGGCTTGTCTAGTTGTAGTTGCTGAAGTGGTTTATGGAGTAGTTATCGCTATTCTCTGAAAGATTTTCGCTATCTTGCGAGATATTCCCTAATTACCTCGATCTTCTTGCCAAGATTTCACAATTCTATTTTGTCAAGCACTGGCTAAATTTTCACTGGGTGCTTCGACCCCAAGCCTGTTTCCACTCTCAACAGAGTGACCACTATTATTCATGTCATCATTATTAACGTTTCTCAGTTCCCCTAACATTTTAAACTATCCAACAAAAGAATTTATTCATAAGAAGAAGAAAAAGAAGACTCTATTATTGCTGATGTAGAAAATACTTTTAAAAAATACCTGAAAATTAAAAAAATAAAAAATTCTGGCAAGATGTATCACATAGGTGAAAAATACATCCCATCAACATGGTACGTCTTGTCAAATTTTGGATTCATTTGTATAAATAAATAAAAAGGTGTCATTTTGAAAGTTAAAAATTTCAAAGAATGATGTATGAAAAAAAATTTAAAGCCTCATTTCTGAAAATATTTTTTATTTTTTTAGAAAATAATTTTCATGTTTTATTTTCTTTAAAAAATGTGTAAAAACACATTTAGTAAATAAAAATAAAAAATATTTTCAAATATAAAATTATGTTTAACTAACAGAAATAAAATATAATAAATTTACATTTATATGGATTCGAATTAAGGTATCAGATTTAATGTTAGAAAAACTATTTAAAAATTTTTGTGTTTATATGGGTTTGAACCAGAGTCAATTCATCTAAAATTAAAAACTCTCATTTTCATCATTTTTACTTTTATAAAGAAAAATTTTTAGTGAAAATAATGAATTTTACTTTTAATTTTCACATATTTTTATTTTCTAAAAATAAATTTTAAATTTTTCATAAAAAAACAAAAATGAAAATGACGTTTGGCCTAAAATTTTCTTTTGAAATATCTATAAAGAAAGTGAAAATGACAGGTTTAGAAAATTATTTGAGAAAAGGTGACCCTGAACTTGATAGGGCATGCTTTTTGCCAATGTGGTGCCCCTTGTTAGGTTTAGGGTCGTTTTGATTCTTCCTTTTTTTTCTTTCAACCTTGTTTCAACATTCCCTTGACTTTTTCATTATTCCCTTATTGAAAATTTTGTTTATGAAGTGTTTTCCAAAGTTCTGTCAACCTCGCGTGCTGAGTCTTTTCTAATATATTATTTTAGTGTCCCAATAATTCACCTCACATTTAGTTTTGGTATATGTACATGATAATAAGTGATATATCTACTATATTATTTGCATAATTTTAGTGTATTTGAAGTTTGAGTATTTCTTTAATTTCTTTATGGCATAATTTTATTATATTAATTTGGTATTATTTTCGTAATTGTTATTTTTAGTGTACAAGACATATAGTAGTTTATTCATAGTTATTTATTATAACGAATAAATTTGTGACATTCAAATTAGAGTCATAATAAAATCTATTTATTTCATAAGCATGTTGTTTAAGAAGAATACTAAATTAAATGGATTGATGACATAGTAAAAAAATTCGAGTTGAAAACGATGGTTTTGTAGTAGAGAAAACAAAAGGTTTCATAAATGATTCAAACATTTGTGGTACAAATGCACAATCCCCAAACCTGGCACTTCCACGTTGCCTCCCCATAATCTCGTAATTTACAAGATTAGTGACAATGTCTACTTTCCCTTCCTCGTAACATGTTTCCTCCTAAACAATTATACTATTTAAAACTAATCATGACAGATTTATTCGTCCAAGTAAAAGTAAAAGGGTTTAGGCAAAAATATAAATTTGAATAATGAATTTGGACAAAATTAAGGTTCATTTTTAAATAGATTAAATCTTGGGCTTGATTTTTTTTGGGTCTGGCCCAGCTTGAATAAGCTGTTTTGCCACTTTTTCCGAACACCAAGTAGAAATGATATTCTGAATCCTATTTTTATACTAAAGGATTTATTAGGTGAGGAAAAGAGTGAAAGTTCACAAGTTGCATTATATAAACTTGAGGGGCCTCATTGCTGGTTTTTAAAGAAGCAAACAACTTGATTATACACAATATCCTTGGCATTTACTCCCATTATGAAATCCGCATGAGCATAATCCTTGATGTACTGAATCGACAGCTTGTTGACATCATGGTACTTTAGATTATCAAGCAACTGCCCTACATCTTCAACGTCTGACAGTGCATCTTGGCCTCCATAGCTAATGAATAATGGAAGGTCTTTAGGTATGTTTGAGATGTTGTAAATTGGTGGCCTGGCTTCTCCGTAATGCAACAGGTTATAATCCGGTCTCCCGTAGTTGTATTTTGCGATAACCCCATCTCGAACGGCTGCAAAACACGATTAACATGTATGATACGTTCCATATACGGTTTCGGGTAGCTATAATGAGAGTTTTGTCCTTTCATAGACTTACTCTGAGCTAAATGCACCATGTTTTTGGTTGCTGTGGATTGAGGCTCATTTTGTAGGAATAGGTCAACCGTGGAAGCATTGAGACAGCAATTTTTACCTTACAATCACAAATAACAAAACTGAAATCAGCTTCTCATGAGAATTAATTTCTCAATTTTCACCTAATCTTATCTAATTATTTCAAATCCGGATTCTGACTGATTATAAAAGGTTAATAGTTTGATGATTTGAAGCAAAAATGAACCTATGATTTGAATAAGTAACTCGAAACGATTCAAACTTGGTAAAATTATCATGGAGGCTTCTATACTAAAATTCAAATTGTATTTTACCTCTTTTATTAAAAAAATTAGTCAAACCAGTCCCTATACATTAAATTAAAGAGCAATTTGGTCGTTCTGTTAAAAAAATCATCCATTTATATTATTAAAAATAGTTTATGTACATCAACATGAGATACACAGGACATCACATCAATTTTTAATAGTGTAATAGATGAAATTTTTAATAGAAATGATTGATTTGCTCTTTGATTTAATGCATAAAGATAAATTCTAAATATACGAGTCTCTATAGTAAAAGAGGCAAAATGTAATCTGTCAAACCCGAATAACAAAAACCAAAATTACCAAATAGCAAACTAAATAACTATGAAATCTAAAAAACTTGAGTAGCAAAATTTGGATAACCCTAAACTAGGGATGACCCAAAATCGAAATTAATCTGAACCTGAAATAGCTAAAAAATATTTAAAGTAATAATTAACTTGATCTAAATTAATTCAATGTAATCCAAAACCAATCTGATTCATCCAATTGAGTCCTATTACTAAGTAGAAAGATTGAAGAACTTGAATATGGATGTAGCACCTGTAATTGCAGTCACCAGATCATAGCAATCAACTCCTGGATAATTGCACAAAGCCTTAAGAAAGATTGATGCCTGTTGTCTGTCAACCTCAAATAAAAATCATTAGATGAATCTTTTCCAGTGTGGAGGTTTTAAAAAACCATTAGATGAGGCATTAGGGAAATTTTAATGTGATAATTAAAATTTAGTTATTCTATAAAATGATAATTAAAATTTTACCCCTCTATTTTAAATTAGATGTAAAAGGACTAAATTGATCACTTTTAATAGTATAGGGATGAATTTGATTTTCAACCTATAGTAATGATCCTCACCCTTTTGGATTGAATTCAGCTACTCCAAACAATGTAGTGATCTGTTGGCAAAAAAAAAAACACCATTGAAACCCATTTTAAGCTATTAACATGATTAAGTTGAATTTAATTTTATTAATTGAAGGAGATGAAAATAAAGGGTTGGTGACAGACCTCACCAACAAAGGCTCTGGCAGCAACGACCCCAAGTGCAGTCTTCATATGGGTCAAGTATGCAATTGGACTTAAAAATGCTGCAGATTTCAGCTGATCTTCTTGATGTCCCTCCGAGAATGACGCCAAACCTATAAGAGTTCCCTATTCAAATGCAAATAACAATACATCAATAATGTTTTTTCCTTCATACTGTTGTTGGACCAATTAATCAAAATGAAGTGATGAATTGGAACATCCAAAGTGTAAATTCTTGATTGAAATGATGAGTTACCAGGGAATGGCCAATGTAATGAATCTTCTGGGCTGTGTGGTTGAGCACAAAGTCAAAAACTGCAGGTAGATCATAACTCACCAACTCATCCCATGACCAGTCCCAGAATTCCTGCCATTTTATCGAGTTAAACTAGTTTAGATATTTATAGGATTCGTGGCTGTCCCTCTTAATAATGTCTTGAATCCTCTATTTGTTGTTCTTATTTATATTTAAATATGCATGATATATTAGAAAAATAAAAATAAGAACGTACCGGTTGGGAAGGGTGAAGGGAAACATGGTGTCTGCAAAATCTAGTACCTCTAGTGTTGGCTAGCCAAACATCAAAACCATTATCAGCCAAAATCATTGGTAGATTTTGCTGAGGTGAATTCAGGAGCCACGTCATTCCATCCTAAAATCCAAACAAAAGCAAACGCAATTTCAAAAAAGAAAATTGAATTATTATCATTATAATAGCATCATAAGTTAAGAAGGTATGAAAATTTGACGTTATCTGTAATGCTTAAACAGACCAAAAATTGCAGACCCTAAAGTGTTCTGATAATTGGCCACGTAAAATGAGTTTCAGACAAGGATATAAAATGGATCCATTAGAATGGAGCCTCAATCGGTGCATTATTTTGTGTACCCAACAGAGATTTTTCTTAGCCCACGACAAAACCCTAGATCATCACTCTTACATTCGGCAATCGGTTTATATTTTAGCTGATTTAATTATAGTTTTTTAAATTACCATGAATATTTCAACTTTATAGAAAAATTTATTTTAATTCATCGTTTGATTTTTTTTATTTTTTTAACCTTTAAACTTGTATTGTCTGTCAAATTACTTCAAAATGGATTTAGGATTTAGGGTTTAGAGTTTAGGGTTTAGGCGTCATTCTCGGAGGGACATACCTGTGGATTACCACGTCAGTAAAGTTAATAAGCATTAATTTTTTTCATCCATTTTGAGTTGATTCTACAAACAAGGCAAAGTTCAAGGCTAAAAGATATGAAATATTAAATGAAAGGTTAAAATGATTTTTTTTAACATTGGAGGGCCAAATAAATCATTATACATTTTAAATTTGGGGGTTTATTATTATTGTTGTTAATGTGGTTAAGGTTTTAATTAGTTGGCTAATGTAAAGATTTATTTTTTAAAAAGAAATGAAATCATGAGATTAAGCTGATTTTTTTTTGTTTTTTTGTAAATGATAAATTATGTTAAAAACAATTATTTTGATTACCATAATTTTAAATGCCATAAAGAATTTTGGGTTTTATTTTTTATTTTTTAATTCTAGATTAGCAGACATAATTTTTTTATAAGATTAGTAATTTAGGTTAAGACATAATATTAATGATAATAGCAAAATCAAATTATAGGACCCAACCTATTAAATTAAGTATATTATAGGGACTAAAACCGTAAATTGACTATGCTTTCTATTGTTTGGGGTCGAATTAGGGTTTGATGATTAGAATGCAAAAACTAAAAGCTTTAATGAGTAAAAAAGACTGCCAAATTGAAATAAATGTCACTTTATTCCCACACATGGTGCACCCAAACTAAGGTAGAAATTTTTTTATGGTGCTTAGATAAAGTCTTGGCAATTTCTTTTGTAAAAGTAAACCACGTAAAATATTCATCCAATATGGTAAAAAAAAAAGGGGGGGGGGCTCACCACAAGTACACCATGTTGTATCAACACCGGCTGCTTCTTGTTTCCACTACTATTCCCACCTATACGTCCCTCTGGGATTCTTTGCACGTTCAAGATATATCCATCTTGGGTTTTCACCTGAAAATAAAAATTAATTAATGAAACATAATCCATGTTACTATTAAATTACTTCCAAAACAAAACGTAGGCTCTTACTTGGTGTTCCTCACATTTGTAACCATGGATAGTGACCGAGGCGGCGCATATCCCATTGACTAGTGGAGTGGCTGCACCTTGGTTTCGGCCAAACCAACCACCACGGCTCGAGCCATAGGCTGGATGAGGCTCCACCACCAAGACCATGAACACAACCAAACTCAACAACCCTGTAGGAGAAGAAAAAGCCATAACTTGCATGCTATGTATATACAGAGATTGAGAAAGATTATAAAGCAATGGCTATATATAGAAGAAAAAGAAAGAAGACGAAAGCAGTGGGAATAGGATTTAGCTTTCGAGCTTTGGCTTTGATGCCATAAGAAAAGGAGCCTTTTCCGTTAGATGGGCATGGGAATGTGGGACCTAAACATACACATCTTTATATATATGCTAAAATTTTAATAAATTGATATTTAGTTTTCAGCTCTAATTTCTTAAATTTGCTTTATTTTTATTTTAAGAATTTAATTTCTCTATTTGTTCGGATTTTAAAATCCAAGTTCAATTGTTATTATTATTAATTTTTAAATAAAAATACCCACTTAATAGCAATGTAATTAAAAAGATGACATTGTATAGAACCTGAATTTAACAAAATAATCGTACCAGCGTTAATAGTTGAACTTGATCTTTGAAATTTGAAAAGTAGAGGGACTAAATTCTAAATTTATGAAAAATACAGGGGTTTAAGGAATATTTTAACTAATCAATTTTACTTTTTATATTTTTTGAAATTTAAAATTTAAGTCGACCCAAACAATAACAATTAAATTTTGCTATAAATCTCTTTGTATGGGTAAGTTGTGAATTTATTATATATTTTAAGAACTTTGCAATTGTAGTCCTTACTCAAACGATAATCGTTAAATTTAGTAACCAAAGTGATGTGACTTTTTTTATGATTATTATAAGCAAATTACAAGCTTACATGACATTACATATAGTAGCATATTAGATGCACAAAATTTTGAAAATAACATAATTTATTTTTTAAACAATTTAATAACTACCTTTGGGCAAAATTAAAATTTTAAAATCTGACAGACTAAATCTATAATTTATACATAATACAAGGATTAATAGTAGAAATTGATACTAATACATTGCTTCTTATCATAAACAATACAGGTTAGGATGATGATGGTGGAAACTTTGTCGTGTGCCAAAAGAATATCCTGAAACGGATTGCAGATTGAGACAAAATGGATTATAGCAAGCTATAAGGATTAGCTTTTGTGAATTCGTGGGGTCTCCCTCTCTTGGGAAGGACGTATTTAAGAAAATTTTCTTTTACGGTAATATTGAGGGACCCCGGTTTCAAGTTTGTGTAATTTCTTGGTTTTGTAATGTTTAAGAAATAAGGGTATGTTTAATAAATTATATTGGAAAAATAATTAACGGGTTTGATAATCATAAATTTGAAAAAAATTGTAGAAAATAAGTAGGTAGATAGACATAAAATAAACATAAGGAAAAAAAATTATTTATCACATACAGAATATATAGTTAGTACAAATTTAAACTTAAAAAATAAAAAAAATTGTTTTTTTTTCCTCGAAACAAGACATATGAGTGATAAAAATTACTGATTGAAATTATTTTATTGTTAACTCATATACTAAAACATGATGAGTAAATAATACTTCTACCAAATATAGTATTAATGTTTAAAATATTAAGCTGATTTTTATTTTTTTTAAAATATATTAGAGAAAATTAAAAATCTAAATTGCTATATTTAATTTTTATTCAAAATTATTTAAAATAATATAAAATATTATATTAATAAAATTTAAAAAAATATTTTTCAAAAATTAAATTTTATTATCTAACTATATAATTTTATTCAACACTTAATTTTTACTCACAAAACAAAGAATTTTATATTAATTTTTTAATTTATCAAACAATACCTAAATTAAATAGTCACATTAAAATGGTTATATTCTTTTAACAAATAATGATAACCGAGTTGTAAATTAATGACAAAGTTGAGGTATTTGAAACTTTAAAATATCAAGGTTTTTTTTATTTATCAAAAATCAAGTTTGAGTTTTACTTTTGTAAACCATGTATGACTTCACTCTAAATTTATTTAGTTTAAGTTTTATTATGTGTGAGTCTCGATCAAATTTATTTTGACATAGGTTTAGTTATCAGTTGGTCATACTTTGTAATATTTTATTTTGATTATAGTTATTCAAATGTGTTATTTGTAATTATAATTTTGATTGTACTTGTAAATTTTTTAAAAGAAAATTTGTTTTGACAAATCATTGTATTATAAGTTTAATGGTAGATTAGTCTTTTTACTTAGTTTATTATTGGTAAATATAATTTTAAAACAAGAAAAATTATTTTATATACTGCTTGTGAATTTTTTTAGAATTCACAGACTAGTTTAAGATGTGACAAGTGTCTTTTAAGGTGTAATAAAAATATAAAAAATTAAATATATAATTAAATGTGACACTTGTCACGCTTTCAACCTTTTGTGGAGTTTAAAAAACTTCACAGTCGGTGTATCAAATAATTGCCCTTAAAACAATTAGGTAAAATTGTTAATGGGTTGAACTTTGGATATTTGTTGGCTTAGTGTTTTAGAGTAACATAAGAATCAAAAAGATCAATTTAATCATTGTCGTGCTTTTAAAAGAATGTTAAATTCAAAAAAAAATTTCAAATCACTCTAAAATGAGTCTATAGGAAAAACAATTGGGGTTTCTCTTTTTTTTTTTTTTCAATTGTGTCAAAGCATATGACTCACGATGTTGAAACAATGATCATATTAAGTCTAAGGATCATACATACAATTATCATTGTGAGAAATGTCATGACTATTAGATAATAATCTAAGAAGCATTCTCATTGTGGCCAGTCCAATATATTGTTCTCTATTATTGTAACACCCTAAACTTGACCCGATTTACTGGACCAGATTTAGGATGTCACCATACAAAAATACTTAACAAAAATTTTACAATGGAAAATAAACCATACTGAACATACTTCTTTTTTTTAATATTCCTTCTAAGTCAAAAGATTTTAAATGAGGCATTTACTAAATACAATAGATTTTCGAAAGTAGTTTAATATTTTACAACTTAAAACTCTGTTAAAACCCACTTAATCATGGCATAGAGTATTGTTCGCCTTATACCCAAAAATGCCCCTCTGTATGCATAATATCAATATTCAAACTGCAACCCTAGCGCATTCTTGGCTTAGCCCCTCCTGGCACACTAGTTCAATTTCCAAAATCCTGCATCACAAATAAATGCATTTAAGTTCAACAAAACTTAGTGAATCTCAACCATTGTTACCTTTAAACGATGTTATTGAATTCCTCGACTTATAAGTTCAACAGAACTTAGTGAATCTCAACCATTGTTACCTTTAAACGATTTTGTTGAATTCCTCGACTTAAGAATTTCTAAACTTCTTTTTAGACTTTGGAGGATTTTTTTTTTTATTCCTAGCGGATAACTACATGTCCATCTCTATATTTAACCACCTTATACACATTCTGCCCCATGAGCGGTTCATAAGCTTCACACCATAATGCAGATCCTATATCACAATCCCTTTTGAAGATAGAATTTGGTTACATTTCTTGGAATGATATACTTACAGAAGCTACTCTTGGCGGATTCTTAACCTAGCTCTTGCAGTTGACAGAATTTTAGTCACACCATATCTTTAAGTTAATCCCAACAACGAACTCATTTCGATGAATACCATGTTTTAGATCATCAAATAGAATCCCAAATGACGTCAATACATAACGTGAGAACTTCCAAGTTTTGCGAACACTTACACCACTTATAATTACGGATATGCCAAGTTCTCTGTCCTAATGGATTACTATGACGGGTTTACCCGTCAGTTACACTATCGAGAAATCTTTCAGAAAATGCCACAATAGCCTACCAAGATTTCTCCACAAATGCAGACTAACATCTCACACTTAGCCATTACAAAATTCACCATACTGACTTTCTAGATAACTGGCCACAAGGGCTTCCCAAATAACTTCGCCACTAAGTCGTTACAAATAATTCTCCACAAAGGCTTTTCAGAGTGTTTGTCACAAAGGCTTTTTAGAGAATTCACCACAAAAGCTTTTCAGAGAATTTGCCACAAAAGCTTTTCAGAGAATTTGCCACAAAGGCACCACATAAAACCTTCATGTTCAGCGATATGTAGAGGTGATCATGGGCCGGGCCGGGCCGGGTTCGGGCCGGGCCCAGAAAAAATTTTGGCCCATTTTCTAGGCTCGGGCCTGGCCCGGCCCGAAATATGGGCCTAAAATTTTGTCCAAGCCCGGCTCGAAATAAAAATGCTAGGCCCGAGCCCGGCCCGGCCCGGCCCATATTAATTTTTTTCCTTATTTTATTAAAAAATTTAAAAATATAATAAATTAAATAAATTAAAAAAATATAAAAACAAATATTAAAATAAGGAACAAAATAAAATTGAGATAAACAATTCTTAAAACAATACACAAACTAAAAAAAAAGTTAAAAATTATATATAATTAAAAAAATAAAAAAATATATTTATATAATTCGGGCCGGGCCGGGCCGGTCCCGGGCCAAAAAAGATTGGCCCGAGGCCCGGCCCGTTTTCTAAACGGGCCTCGTATTTTTGCCCAAACCCATATTTCGGGCCTATATTTTTACCCAAACCTCCCATTTTTCGGGCGGGCCTTCGGGCCGGACCAGGCCGCCCAACCCATGATCACCTCTAGCGATATGAATTTGCCTAGACTCAGCGTTGCTAGAGGTTTGCTCATTATTGACTTAGGATGCAGAAACCCTAGTAAACAAATGTAGTTCATCTGCCATTTCTAGAATGCACCATGGCTATGGTCTTTCCACATATCTATCATACTGGCCTTTTCTTATGTTTATTATCCTCACGGATATCATGTTTATCGTCCCGGTAGATTACAACCTCACCATATTGGCCTTCGTGTTTACTATCTCGGCAGACATCATCGAAGCTCCACTGCGGGGTCTATTATCACGTCACATATTTTCTGACACTCCGCCTGATCCCTTGTATCACTAAGCCTACTTTGTCATGTATCACTTAATTAACATAATGGACAGATTTCACTCATACCTTTAACAGAATCATACTTTCCATACAATTTGGTCCTTATTCGACCTCGAGTTTTCTAAAAAGCTTTTGTGAGCTCGTAATCATGTTGAAATGATGTTTTGAACTAAATAGTATGTATTAATTGTTAAATTCAATTGTATTTGATTGTAGTTGCTTCGACAACGAATGTGATATCATGTAACTCGGACTTGGCTATCGGGTTGGATATGGGGTGTTACATATTGTATCTCCTTCAAGTCGAGTTCACTAAAAGGGTTTTGTGATGTTGATGGCTCGAAAAAGGACAATGTCAATGCAAGACCACACACAAAACAACATGCACCTCTTAAGGGAAAAATATATTAAGGTTTTGCAATTATGCAAAAGGTGATGTTCTTTTTCCCATTTCCTGCTACAAGCCTTCTAGTAAATGAAGTCAGTATCGCCGATTGTGCAAAGGTTGAAGATACTCATAGTCTGCACAACATTAGGAAATATTGTCTGATGGAAAGGAGTCCAAATAGATGGGATAAAATCGATATAAATGCTATTGCTAGTGATAGATTGGAAGGGGTGTTACCATGTAATAAAACATGGACTCATGATCTTAGTGATGTAGTTTGGAGAATTCTTGTGGGCTTTAAAATAGAGCCTAAAGACCTTTTAGTCAGCTATGCCCATTACCTTTAGCGAAAGTGGGAGAATCGTAATAAGTAAAAGAAGGTAAATGAGAGGAAGAAAAAGGGACTTTAACGTCATTAAGCATGAGCTATCTTGGTTACCCATAAGGCGCATCACCATTTAACACATGCCTTCACATATTTCTCGTTCAAGTTGAAATGCTACCATAGTCTAAAATTTTAAATTCTCAAAATTTCTCCAACTTCAACAAATCTCCCAATCGTATCCAATAAACTCGACAAAGCTTACTTTATATAACCTCCTAAGGTCAGGTGTGGTGGCAATTATTATACCACCTTCACAAATAGTTATATGTGGCACACTTGAGCGAACCTTAGACCAGGTGGACCTCTAACATCGAGCTATCCTGAGTGGACCTCGTACCAAATAAACCTCTAACATGGACTACCCTTGTCAGGAGTGCATAGAATCTTACACCCATTAATTACTAGGTCGCCCTAGGACATCTCATCACTGATCTATAAGATCATATTGTCACCTTTACAAAGGAACAATATGTGACTTTGCCACCAATGAAGTCTTGACACTTGATGTATCCTCTATCCCATGTATATAAGCTCTCTCATTCCCCTAATAAAACTAAGAAACTAAGAGAGAATAGACAAAGGACAAAAGCAATTCCTTAACCCTCAAACATCTCTCCTCTTCCACCCTTTCAACCACTCTCACCATCAATTATACCATTGAAACACGACGACTCTCCGCCATTCTAAGGTAAATTGCCACATCACCAACCCTTTTCTTCCCCTCATTGATTTTCATTATAAAAAATATATATAATTTTATTTTTTAATAAAAGCAAAGTACCCTCTATGTCTACTTTATGATTCATAGAAACTAATAAAATATGAATATTTTTATTTAATGTTAAAGAGAAAATTTTAAAATTAAAATTCACATGTCGATTATCTTTATACACTATAATATATTGAATATTAACACATAAAAAATGTAAATATTTAAATATATTTGCCTCAAACAACTTAAAAAGATGATAAAATCAGGTTTTGTTATCGGTATAAATCTAACCACTATTTTTATTCATGTAGCTTTTAAGCTATTAAATTGAGTTGATATTATATGTTAATTTAAAATTAGCTCAGTTAAAGAAAATATTTAAAAAATCATTTTTTTTAAATGTAGAATATTATTATGAGACAGTTTTTATTTTTAATACTTTTATATAAATTTTTAAAAATAATTTAAATTCAAAGTAAATTTAAAAAGAAGTCACAAATGATGAAACTTAAACATTTACCATTTCGAATAAAACCTTAATTGTTTCTCACCTAAAAATTTTTATACTTATAGTTTTTGGACATAAATTTTTTTAAGCATTTTATTTATTTATTTATTTTGTTAGATGAATATGAAACAATGTGAAAGGAGAACCAATAATATGGGAATAGATGAGCATCGTGACGACTTTCAAAGAGCATCATTCAGAGCTATGAGAGGCCCACTGCTATCATTTTAGCCGATAGTTTTAGGAAAAGAAAGCCAATTTTGTCTATGGATATTTGTAGGATAACTTGTGGATTTCTATTCAAATTGCCTACTTCAATTTTTACTTTAATTTGTATAATATAATGGAATGATGATTAGAGTGTTCACTATTTCAAGTGTGGCCTGGGTTCAAGTTATTCTAGTTGCGTTTGTTATTCAATCTTACTTTGTTCTTGTAATTCACGAAAAAATATTTTAGTAGGCTAATACATTTTTTTAAAAGATAAAAACTTAAAGTCTCTAAATTTGTCATGTCTCTATCCCATGATTGGAATTCTATCTGAAACTCGAAATTTTATATGGTCTCATGATTTGGATTTTTTAATGAAGTTAGTGATTTAAACTAAGATATAATATTAATATTAGTGAAATGATCAAAGTACATAAAATTAAAGTACATGGTCTAGATAGTTTCAAAAGAAAAGTAAATGTACTAGATGTTTAAATTAAATATAATACGAGGACTGAACAACAATTTGATGAATTTATAATTTATATATGTAGAGAGTAGGGAGTATGGAACAGCTTTAACTTTGCGTAGAAAAAGGGAGGGTCAGTTTAGTTTTCCCATTTTCATATCTGGAGTTGTGTACCTCAGTTTCAACTAAACTGTTGCTATCTTTCTTTCTCGAAAATGCAAATCACTTTATATCAATCAGTTAAAAAAAAGTTATTTCAGTAGCCATACTTATGAAAACATGGGAAAGCTTGTTCAAAGCTGCAAAAGCATACAGCATCCATTTTAGAACCAGATCAGGGTGCAATTGGGAATATTAACAAACAAAACTTGTTTAAATTAAAAGTCTTGATTTGTTTGATCTACTTTCATATATAGAAGTGTTCGATTAAAATTTTAATTTAAATTTATATCTACAAAGATAAATTAAATTTTACAGTGGAGAGGCCAGAATAATACTGAAAAATTTTACCATTTGTTAACTAAAATTTACGAAAATTTAAGGGCCTAAAAAGGAAAATATACCAAACCAAGGGCTAAGGTCCTTGCCAGCCTTTTCATTCCGCCCTTAAAGATGGTATATGATATTTACAAAGATTTTTATTATATTTTGAATTATATGTTGGTTTCAACTTCTAATTTTATGGTGATTTACTAGCTCACGGGGTTAGACCTTTCATCTCATAATTCGTATGGCCTTAAGTGATTCTTTCGCTTTAAATACGCCTAAGTTAGTCTAACTCTAACAAATTGAGGGTTTTTGCAGAATTTCTCTAAAGTACCAAATTATAACAAAAGCAACTCGAACCGAAAGAGTAACAAAGAACAGGAAAGCCAAAGGGAAATGTCGCACACCAAGTGTTTGAATAAATGCTCTCAAATATATTCAACTATGATTGAAGTTATTACAAATGAAGGGCCAAGACCTCCATTTATAGTTAAGCTCCCCTAAATCTAACGGTACAAATCGATTTACATCAACAGTTAAAATTAGTTCTCATCTACAATAAAAAAGTCCTAACGAATTTAAATTTTGTACATGTTTTTTCTTTAGGATTTATAAGAATTATTCTGATACAATAAAATTTACTGAAGTGTTTCAATTCAACTAGGATTCAAGTAGATAGACTTCTGCTCATATTCCACGAATCGAGCGAGTTCCAGTGAGTCGAATGAGCCCAATTTCATCTGTTGACCTCCATGAGACATTTCATACATATTAGTCATGGGCTTTGATCCGTGGCCATGACACTAGAAAGTGAAACCATTAGCTAGCTACACTTATCTTGGATCATAAAAATAGAAACCCTTTTTTGACAAGAGGTTTTATAAGTCCATTAGCAAGTTGATCAATTATGAAGATATAAGAAATCTTCATGTGCCCAGATTGAATATGTTGCCTTATAAAGTGGTAGTCAATAGCTGAGTGTTTCATATGAGAATGGAAAACGTGATTAACACTAAGATAAGTAGCACTGATATTATCACAGTAAATAATTGGTGTTCAAGAGGAGTTTAGAAAAAAAATATTATCTAGATGACTTTCGTAGTGGCATTCGCAAGCGCTTAATATGTTGCTTCAATGGATAATCAAGCAATAGCATTTTGCTTTGATGATTTCCACGATATGGGATTGCTGCCAAGATATATTACATAAGCTGAAGTTGATGTTCTATCATCCAAACCGCCCAATTTGAATCACTAAATGCTGCTATATTTATGTGAGAGGATTTTTCTTTTCAAGAATAAGCCACTATGAATCATTTCTTTTAAGGTACCATAAGACTCTCTTCAGACTAGACCAAGGAGACTAAGTTGGTGCATGCATGAATTGAGACAATTTATGGACAAAGTGAGCAATATCAAGTTGAGTGTGAGAGATATTGTAAGGAGCCTACTAATTTTCTATGGGTTGTAGCATCAACAATAACAATGCCATCCTTGAGCTTTAATTTCACACTTGTTTCCATGGGAGTAGTGATTGATTTAGCATTGTTCATATCAAACATTTATAGGACATCCCATATGTATTTGAGCTGAGATAGAAAAATGCCAACATAATTTGTCACCTTTGACTGTCCTAAAACACTGGTCCTAATTGTTGTTCAAACATGATATGTAATAGATAGTCTATAATGAGCTATTTTGTCGGTGTCAAAAAGTTCAGTTTCAAAGTCGTACTGTTTGAATTGAATTAATCGAAAATTTTAATAAAGCGGTTATGAGATGTATTTAGAATTAAAAATTAAAATTTTTAAGTGATGACTTAAATAAATTGTTAATTATAATACAGAAATTAAATTGAAAATTTAGCAAGACATTAAATAAGTTCTTAAATGACAATTAAACCAAGGATCTAACTGCTTTTAAACCGTGATTAATTCACGGCTAATGGACTAATGTGATCTTGTCCATGAATTAGTACTAAGTGTATTGAGATGAAATTATAACCATTGATTAATCTATTAGTTTATGTTAGTTATGATTAATCAATTTTATTATATATATATATATATATAGAAGTAATAGTGGGTAAGAGAAGAAATGGAAAAACATTCTTATATTCTCCTTCCACTAAAAAACAAAGAAGAAAGAACAGAATAAAAATTGTGGTTTCTTTCATTCATTATCATCCACCGTTAAAGGAGATAGGTAGGCTTTTCAAGCAAAATTTTGTTAGATTATTAATCTAGGACACCACCCATTGAGTAAAATATCCAATTGTTAAAGATACGTTAATTTGCCATTATTAGAAACTTTAGAGAAACTTAAAGAATGAAGGCTTTAAAACATGCATGTTGAGTATTTAAGCTTGAATCATATTAGAAAAGAAATGGATTGTGTTGAATTAAGGTTTGATTAATGATGTCCACGAAATTAACTAAAAATATGATTCAGACAAATGCACCTATCAATTAATAGTATAGTTACGGTGAGTAAAGATATCGTTCCCACAAATACTAAAAGTATTAGTAATTATTGTCTTTTTATTACTTAATCGATAAATTTGAATGATTGATTGAAAACTAAAATTAACTAAATTAATTGCTAACGAACACAACAAAGAAAAATTCAAGAAAATAATTAAATAATAACCAAGAAGCGAAACAATACCTACGAAAGAATTCACCTAGACTTCATCTATCACTATCAGTCTAAATTACGCAATTTATTTACTTAGTATCTTGATCCATAGAAATCTCTAAATTATGCTAATATCTCTTTCGAGAGTAAAAGCAACTGACTCTAGGTTGATTAATTGAAATTTCTTTTTAATTAAAACTCCTATTATCGCATTAACTAGATTTATGGATTCCCCTATTAGATTTTACTCTAATCTGATAGATTTATGTCGTTCTATTTCTAGAATTGCATGCAACTCCACTCGATTACGCTAGATCTACTCTTAAATAGGGTTTATTCCTCCTCTAATT
Organism: Gossypium stocksii; assembly: GCA_020496765.1. Taxonomy (NCBI): domain Eukaryota; kingdom Viridiplantae; phylum Streptophyta; class Magnoliopsida; order Malvales; family Malvaceae; genus Gossypium; species Gossypium stocksii. The sequence continues at coordinate 16,515,695 of CM035625.1, read as the reverse complement.
TAAGCACATCAAACATGGATGGATAATCTAAAAATACCAAACCAAGAATTAAGCATAGATAGTAAAAACAAGATCTAAGGATTTATTGTGTAAAATAAAAATCAAACGATAGGGTTCATCATAGGGTTCATCTCCCTAGGTATTTAGAAATTAGTTCATGCTTTAAAATAAAAACATCTCAAAGACAATATAACCACAAGAAATAAAGAAACTCATTATAATCTCCTAAGAAATCAACTGGGAGTCTTCAATCTTGACGGAAATCTGCTTCAGAATTCGCTTCAATGGTGTTTTCGAGTTGTTTTCTTGAATATTTTATGACAGCTCGTTCATATCTTCATATTTTGTCATATATACGTCTTAGAATGCCTAAAAAACTAAAAATAATGTTTTCCTGCAGTTTAGGTTCCAAATTTATGGACTGACACTGCTTACCACATGGTCGTGTGGCAGCTCATGTGGAAAGGGTCAACCTGTGTGGCTCTTATAACTTGCTCTGATTTTTTGTTTTTTGCTCGTTTTTCGCTCCTTTCGCTCTCAAATTCTCTCCTAAGTATAAAATATGAATTTAAAGGATTAGAAGTATAAAATTCACCATTAACACCGAATAATCACCCAAAAACACATTAAGAATGGGTTAAAAATATGTTACCTTTAGCACCTATCAGATATCCCCACACTTAAGCGTTTACTTGTCCTCAAGCAAAATTCTCAACCCCCATTCAAGTTAACTTTTCTTAATTTATTATTTTCATCGATAATGCCTAGGATAATTTACAGATAACCATGCATTGGAAATTCAAACTAAAATGACAATAAAAGCACAAGCAGTCTAAGTAGAGAATTTTAAGCTTTAAAAACATTAGGCATCTTCCTTATCTCAATAATTACTTGAAATTCAAACTTAACAAGAAATAATATCCTCACTAAAGATTCACTCAAAGCACTCAAAGTGTTTAAGGTTCAAGTAATGTGTATTCAACAGTCAATCGAAAAATGTTATTACAATATGCTTGCTTGAAAATCAAATTTCACCACTATAGAATGATGTGACACACCAATTAAGAGGTCTTTAAAAAGTTGTAATGGGGCTTAGGTTAAGGTTGTGGAAATGGTTAGAAGAGTTGGTTACAATTGGGAGTCAAGTTGATAAAGTTACCAAACTAAAAAAAATCAGATGCTGAACAAAAAGAATTTACATCAACAAGAAATAAATAATAAAAATGAGTTTTTCAACACAATATGAAGCTAACGATTCAAGCTCAATCAATTTTTTTTGTTTTTTGTTTTTTGTATTTTTAAGAACAAAGTAAAATTCAGCAATGTCAATGATGAAACATAGTCAAACAACTAACCAAATCAAATCTCGATAAAAAAGGAATCAATAAAGTGATAATTTACAACATAGATATGAGTTACGGGTTAACATGAATGAGTGAGAAAAAAATGTGTTAGAATCAACGGGGTTTACTAAGGGTTAATAAGTAAGTAAACTGATTAAAGGTTAGGTGGATTAAATCCTAATGTCTCTATCATCTTAGTATATTAAATCAATAATGTGGTCTTGACATATATAATCGAAGTAAGTTTTAGAATAACAAATCAAGTTGACATACTTACAGCCAAAAATAAAATGAGCATGAAATAAAATATGTGCTCTATAGGCTCAAAAGCTCACAAAAAATTATGGTTTTAATGTTAGACTTGCAGATTTAAAATTTCAATATAGTTCTTTAGTTTAGGGAGACAACCTAAAACAATAATTTCTAAAAAATGACTTATAATACTTAACTCTCTCGTGTCTTAAAGTATAAATCTCACAATGCATAAAAATCCACAAATTATTCCAAAACAGAATCAATAAAAACTCCAAATTAAAATAAATTACTTCAATGGTAGCTATGAGAAAACTGCTTAAACACAAACAACAATTCAAGGATTTTATCGCATAAAAATATAAACAACCTCCCCACACTTAAGATGTATATTATCCTCAATATACAAACAGATATAAACAAAATAAGTACAATATCATAATAGAGGGAGAGAACTGAAATTATCCTGAATATGGATGAATTCACCAGAATAGTGAAAACTGGAATTGTAAGAGATTCTAAATGAAGTATATGTTTCCAAGCAAACTAATAAGAAAATAGACAAAAATAAATAAGATAAAAAGATAACAAAGTAGAAAAAAAAAAACAACCAACAAAATAATAAAAATAACAATGCATAATAAATGAAAAACAAAACATATAAGTCTCAAAAATAAAATAAAAACAACTAACAAAAAAAGTACAACTGGAAATAAAAATTAAAATAAATAAATAGAAAACTAAAATAAATCAATAATCAGCATTTAGTGGCAAGTCAGAATCACAAGGTGCGTCATCGAGTGAAGAAATAAAAAAGTGTCGGCATATTTGTTACAGATATGCCTCAATGCCATCAAACCGTATTGACTCTTGCCCAACATGCTTAAAATGTAACTGCTTCAAGCGATCTATCGGCTCTGTCTACTGGTGCTCTGTAACAGCCCAAACCCGGTCTAGACGTTATGACCGAATCTGGTGGCGTCACATGAGAGTGACTTTGCAAACCGTTTCGATACTTAAAAATAATCATTCCAGTTATCACATTATCTTAAGTCAGAAAAATCGTGATTAACTTACTTATTAAAATTCATTTCTTTTACGCAAAAGCTCTTAGTTATTTTTAGAAAAACACATAGGTGGTGTTTGCAGTTTAAAAGTCCATAACAACAATTTAAAACCCATATTTAAGTCATAAGCAGTCCAAGTCCAAAATTACATCAAAAATCCCAAAATAATCAAAACAATAAAATAGTAAATGACCAGTGAAACTGTAAAATCCAGTAAATGTCTAGCAGTGGTCACCGTCGAGCCCTTCGCTACACCGATCCATCTACTATTGGGGATTACCTGACAGATAAAACAATAAAGGGGTGAGTTTTCACAAACTTAGTGTGTACATCCCCACAGTATGGCATGCATGTAAACAGATATCAGACAATCAGTTATAAATCGGGCTTGAGCCCTTAATAGAAATAGTGTAGGCCCATACAGATACACATGCATATCAAATCAGAACAGTACATGCCCACCAACCCTGCACACCATCTCCGTCCAACCTTACACACCATGTGGGGATAAAATCAACCCACTCAGCCCTACACACCAAGTATGAGGATAAAAATCAACCCGTCCAACCCTACACACCAAGTCGAGAAATAAGCAGCGGAGCTGCCAGATAACAGGCTAATAGCCTTTCAGTCTTCCTTCACTTCCACAACAAATCCAACCCAATGCAATGCAACATAATATCATTAATGGCATGCTTTTATATAGAACAGTAGATCATGCATATCAAACTCAGAACAGAACAGAACAATATTAATACATATGCTAGCATACATCTCAGAATCATGTCACAAAATAGGGGTCTAAGTAATGCTTACCAACCCTACATCAGGTCACAGTCAACTTGAGCGACCCGTGCAACCTTACAAAACAGTTTCAGAAAAATGGGCTCACATGTCCATGTAGCCTGCCCGTGTAGGTCCACACGCCCGTGTGGCCCACATGGTCCAAATTGGCCTTACCCCTGTGGATCACACGGCCTGACCCAAAATCTCACACACCCGTGTGGCCCACAGGGCCCAATTGGCCTAGCTCGTGCCTCACACACGGCCTAGCTAGCCTCATACGCCCATGTCCTTCGCACCCGTGCGGCGCGCGCACGGCCTAACTCATCGTCCACACGGCAGTGTATCGCTTCACGGCCTCTACACGGAAAGTCCACACACCTGTGTGGCATCAACAACTTCGTTTTCAGCTTTCGTTGAAATGCGATTCTGTGCAAATGGAGTACACACCTGGATTCAATTGAAGCCTAACTGATCACTAAGCACTTCAAAACCTAAAATCAACAATTTCAAGCCCCAATTCAGTCACTTAAATCGAGTTTCCTAAGAATAAGCAAATCTTAAACCGAGAGATCGATCTTACCCTAATGAATAACAGCGATTCTTTGCTGATTAAAACGTCGATTAGCAGTCCACAAAATCTCAGTTATCTCCTAAATAGAAAATAACCCCTTAATAACCTGTCATCCATTAAAACGAAAACAAAACGCAACTCTACACTTACCGAAAATGCACTAACGCAAGGATGCACCACAATCAATGGAAAGAGATAAAAATCAAATTTGGTAAGAAGAATAGTAAGAGAATTGGCAGTAAAAGGGAAAAATTGAAAAATTTTGGCAGAGAATAGTATTGGAGAAAGGAGAACCAAATTTCGCAAAAAGAAATCAGGATTAACTCTTCTGGTAACCTCCCACTACACCTCAAATACTCAGCATTTGAAACTAACTCAAACTTCTCATAACCACTCACAAAAATAAAACCGAAGCATGGAATCAATCTCAGGACCTCATGCATAACCCCTCACCACTTAACCACTAGACCAACAAGCCCATTCTGTCATTCTTTTACACATAAATTCTTTTAAGCCTATTGATCAAGGGTTAGGCTTTAGTTAATAAAAGCCCAAATTTTTTTCCAAAGTTAAGGCTTGAACCCAATACTTCTCAGACACTCCCAGAACACACAACTACTCAAACAGTCAATTATTTGTGTCAAAATCATGCAAAAACATTTCAGAAGATTTTCGTGCCACAAATTCACAAAAGTTAAAAATAAGAGATTTTGGGGTGTTACAACTCTACACCCTTACAGAAAATTTCGTCCTCGAAATTTTACCTGATTAGAAGAGATGAAGATACTACTGTCACATCAAATCATCTGGCTCCCAAGTGGCTTCCTTAGTGCTATGATCCTGCCACAGTACCTTCACCAAAGGAATAAATTTTTTCCGTAGAACCTTCACGTCATGATCTAAAATCTGAATCGACTCCTCCTCAAACTTCAGATCTGATCTAATCTCAATCTTTTCCACAGGCACAATGTGCGTGGGATCAGAGCAGTAACGTCTCAACATCAACACATGAAACACATCGTGAATGCGATATAACTCCAGAGGTAGTTCAACTGATACGTGACTGGCCCTACTCGTTTCAGAACCCAATATGACCCAATAAACTGAGGGCTCAGCTTGCCCTTACGACCGAACCTCAGAACCTTCTTCCGTGGTAAGACCTTAAGAAAAACCATGTCCTCCACAGAATACTCAATATCTTTCTTCTTCAGATCAACATAAGACTTCTGTCTATTAGAAGCTGCTTTCAGACGCTCACGAATCAATCAGACTTTATCTTCAGTCTCTGATACCAACTATGAACCCAGTACACGTCGTTCACTCAACTCAGTTCAGCACAGTGAAGTGCGACACTTACGGCCATATAGTGCCTCATACGGTGCCATCTGAATACTAGACTGATAACTATTATTGTAGGCGAACTCTACTAGAGGCAAGTACTCCTCCCAACTGCCTTAAAAATCTATCACACAGCTCCTTAACATGTCCTCCAATATCTGTATCACCTTTTTTAACTGTCCATCTGTCTGAGGATGAAGAGCAGTACTGAAGTCTAACCGAGAACCCAGTGCCTCATGAAGCTTCTGCCAGAATCAAGATGTAAAACGAGGATCCCTATCGGAGATGATCGATACAGGAACCCCATGTAGCCTCACTATCTTAGAAATGTAAAGTTTGGCCAACTTCTGTAGGGAGAAGTCTGTCCTAACAGGAATGAAGTGAGCTGACTTGGTCAATCGATCCACAATGACCCATACAAAATCCTTCTTAGTGGGTGTTAGAGGCAACCCACTAACAAAGTCCATCGTCACTCGCTCCCATTTCTACATCGTTATCTGTACTGGATGTAGCAACCCCGAAGGTAACTGATGTTTAGCCTTAACCTGCTGATAAGTCAAGCAGCGAGCCACGAAGTCCGTTACCTCACGCTTTAACACTAGCCACCAGTACAACTCTCAAAAATCTCTATACATCTTGTTCCTACCAGGATGCATAGCATAAGGGCTACTATGCGCTTCCCTCAAAATCGACTGTCTTAAGTCCTCATCGTTCGGTACACAGATCCGGCCTCAGAAACACAGAACTCCATCATCATTAACCCCAAAATCTGAAGTAATTCTAGTCTCAATCTGTCAGAACTGTAACTCGAATGATTTATCCCCTATTTGTTTATCTCTGATATGAGTAATCCATCTCGGTTTTACTTGCAGTTCTACCAACAGACTCACATCATCATATAAACTCAATTGAGCGAACAATGCTCTCAGATCAGTCACAGCCTTACGGCTCAACGCATCAGCCACCACGTTGGCCTTACCAGGATAATACTCGATGCTGCAGTCATAGTCCTTAAGAAGCTCAACCCATCGACGTTGTCTAAGATTTAACTACTTCTGAGTGAGGAGATACTTGAGGCTCTTGTGATTAGTGTAGATGGTACATTTCTCACTATACAGATAATGCCTCCAAATCTTAAGGGCAAAAACCACTGCAACCAACTCCAAGTCGTGCATCAGATAGTTAACCTCGTGAATCTTGAGCTGTCGAGATGCATAAGCAACCACCTTATCGTCTTGCATCAGAACACAGTCCAAACCTACATACGAAGCATCACTGTATACCACGAAGTCCTTTCCTGGCTCTGGCTATATCAGAACAGGAGCCTGAGTCAATACTATCTTGAGCTTCTCAAAGCTCTCTTGCTATGCGTCAGTCCAAACAAAAGGAACTCTCTTACGCAGCAGCTTAGTCAATGGAGCTACGATCAAATAGAACCCCTCACGAACCGTCTATAATATCCTGCTAGCCCCAGAAAGCTGCAGATTTCTGACACAGTCTTCGGTTGTTTCTAATCCATCACAGCCTCAATCTTACGATGATCCACACGAATCCTCTCGGTAGATACCACATGCCCCAGAAAGGTAACCTCTTGAAGCCAGAACTCGCATTTAGAGAACTTCGCGTATAACTGTTTCTCTCGAAAAGTCTGTAGAACAACCTTGAGATGCTCATCGTGCCCATCCTCTATCTTAAAATAAACCAGAATGTCGTCGATGAACATTACCACGAACCGATCCAAATAGGGTTGGAACACTCGGTTCATCAGATCTATAAATGCCGTTGGTGTATTAGTCAATCCAAACGGCATAACTAGGAACTCGTAATGACCATAACGAGTCCTAAATGTCGTCTTATGCACATCGGCCTCTTTTACCCTCAACTGATGATAACCTGACCGCAGATCAATCTTTGAAAACATTGAAGCCTCTCTAAACTGGTCGAAAAGATCATCAATCCTTAGAAGTAGGTACTTATTCTTTATCATCAACTTATTCAACTGACGGTAGTCGATACACATCATTATCGTATCGTCTTTTTTCTTTACGAACAGAACTGGTGCTCTCTATGGAGACAGACTGGGACGAATAAACCCACAATCCAACAGCTCCTGAATCTGAGCTTTAAGTTCAGTAAGCTCCTTTGGTGCCATTTGATAAGGGGCGATAGACACCAGAGTTGTACCAGGAATCAAGTCAATCCCAAACTCTACCTTTCTACTTGGAGGTAAACCTGGTAGTTCTTCTAGAAACACATCTAAAAAGTCTTTAATGGTGTGGATGTCCTCAACTGAAGAGTCCACAGAATCAAAAACACTGATGTCGGCCAAGAATGCCTCACATCCCTTCCTTACCAACTTCTCTGCTACCAATGCAGATATCACATTACTCAAATAATTCCGTCATTCTCCAATCACGACTATCTCGTTATCCTCCTTAGTCCTCAGAACAACCCTCTTTTCAACACAATTTAGATTCACACGATGTTTCACCAACCAATCCATGCCCAGAATCAAGTCGAACTCCCCAAACGGAAGCTCCATCAAATCAGCCAAGAATACAGTCCCTTAGATCTCTAACAGTACATCATTGAACAGTTTACTGACCCTAACAGACTGCCCTAATTGACTCACCATTGATATCTCGCTAGAAGTACTCTCATACATAATACTCAGAGTCTCAGACACAGTACATGCAATACAAGAATGTGTAGAGCCTATGTCTATCAGTGCAACATAAGGTACATTAAAAATTAGAAATGTACCTGTGATAACGTCCAGAACATCTCCATCCTCGCGACGACTTGTAACATAGACCAGTGCAGGCTGCCTCGCCTCAGTCGGCCCAGCACCTCTGTCCGGTGCTCTCTGACCTCGACCCATACCATTACTACCTCTAGCCTGTCCTCAGCCCCTAGGTGGTTATTGTACCCCTCTCGACGACTGTGCAGTCTCAATAACCGGAGCTTGCATCTGATTACCCTTTAGTGGACAATCCTTAACTCGGTGCTCAGTAGACCCGCACCTCAAACACGCTCCAATAACTCTCCAACACTCACTTGGTAGCTTCTATTATAGTGCTGACAAGTATCCACCCTAGCAGGAACAACCACAGTAGGCCCAACTCTCACGGACCCATCAGTCCTGGCCTTTTTCTTAGGCCCCATAGCAGAATTAAAAGGCTTTAGATCCCTCTTAGCCTTCCCTCTATCACGATTCTAGCGCTCAGTACGCTTCACCTCCTCGGCTATCTTGGCCTTTTCGACTAAGGCTGAGAAGTCTCGTTCCCTCTGTGGAACTATCAGAACATGCAAGCTGTCGCAGAGACTATTATCAAACCGTACACAGCGCTCATACCCGATCGCCACCATGCCCCTCGTATAATGGCTCAGTCTCAGAAATTCGGCCTCATACTCGGCCACAGAATGGTCCCCCTGAGTAAAATTTAGAAACTCATGTTGCTTCGCATCCGTATAGTTGGCCTCAACATATTTACTCTGAAAAGATGTCTTAAATAAGTCCCAAGTCAGTCGGTCGGGTTGAGTGCCCTCCTTAACAATCAACCACCACCGATACGCTTCGTCTCGAAGCAGTGATACGGCCCCCTTGAGCTTCTGCTCAGTAGTGAAATCTAAATCGTCTATGATGCGTTCCGTGACCTCTATCCAGTACTCGGCTACATTCGGAACAACCCTAACGATACCTCTAAACAGTTTAGGCCTATTAGACCAAAGTCATTTCGTAACCAACCCATGGCTCCTAGATCCAGTGTTCGGCCCAGCGACCCTCTCCAGAATACACAGCATGGATTGGGACAGTGCGTCGTCCCCAACTGCATGATCATGAGACTCTGACTCAGTCTCTGTAACGGGCAACATCAGCGTCTCACTGGTGTCCAGATTAGGGATCATGTCTGATGCAAAGGACTCAGCTCGAGCCCCTCTACGGCCTCTACCTCGGCCTCTAGTACCCCGTCAACGAGTACCACGTGTGCTCATCGTAAATATCAAAGTTTTCTGTATTAAAAGTTTTATGCACATCAGTTTACAGTTCCAATATATCATTAGCAAATGTGTTATGCAGTACAGTTACCAGAGTATTCAATATCGGTTATCGCGAGTAACAGTCTCACTACAGTTTCAGTTTACACTACCTAAAGTGTTCTAGAAAAGTAATACCTAAATAGTCTCAAAATACAATTTCAGTAGAGTCCTACCTAAAAGGTCTCAGAGCATACAAATAGTATTTCTCAATCAGATCAAACAGTATCTCTAAAGATGCTTTCAATCAATTCAATCAGAGTTTTAGAGAAACATACTTAGATCGACACCGGAGGCTAGGTGTACCACTTCCTCAGTATCAAAAACATTTCAAAATCATTTTAGAATTATTTCTCAAAACTATACTTTAAAACCAAAAAAAATAAAGCCGAGTTTTACAGCCCTGTTCTGATACCACTAAATTTACCACCCCAAACCCGGTCTAGACGTTATGACCAAATCTAGTGGCGTCACATAAGAGTGACTTTTCAAATCGTTCAATACTTAAAAATAATCATTCCAATTATCACCTTATCTTAAGTTAGAAAAATCGTGATTAACTTACTTATTAAAATTCATTTCTTTTACGCGAAAGCTTTTAGTTATTTTTAGAAAAACGCATAGGTGGTGTTTGCAGTTTAAAAGTCTATAACAATAATTTAAAACCCATATTTAAGTCATAAACAGTCTAAGTCCAAAATTACATCAAAAATCCCAAAATAATCAGAAACGATAAAACAATAAATAACCAGTAAAAACCGTAAAATCTAATAAATGTCTAGCAGTGGTCACCGTCGAGCCCTTCACTGCACCGATCCATCTACTGCTGGAGATTAACTGACAGATAAAATAATAAATGGGTGAGTTTTCATAAACTCAGTGTGTACATCCCCACAGTATGGCATGCATGTAAATAGATATCAGACAATCAGTCATAAATCGGGCTTGAACCCTTAACAGAAACAGTGTAGGCCTTAGCCCACTCAGAACAGAGTTAGAAATATTCGGGCCTTAGCCCATACAGATACACATGTATATCAAATCAGAACAGTACATGCCCACCAACCCTGCACACCATGTGGGGATAAAATCAACCCACTCAGCCCTACACATCAAGTATGGGGATAAAAATCAACCCGTCCAACCCTACACACCAAGTCGTACTGTATTACGGCACATGTCAAAAATAAACAGCAGAGGTGCCAGATAACAGGCTAATAACCTTTTAGTCTTCCTTCACTTCCACAACAAACCTAATGCAATGTAATGCAACATAATATCATGAATGACATGCTTTTATATAGAACAGTAGATCATGTATATCAAACTCAGAATAGAACAGAACAGAACAGAATAGTATTGATACCCATACTGGTATACATCTCAGAATCATGTCACAGAATAGGGGTCTAAGTAACGCTTACTGACCTTACATCAGGTCACAGTCGACTTGGGCGATCCGTGCAACCTCACAGAACAATTTCAGAAAAATAGGCTCACACGCCCATGTGGCCTGCCTGTGTGGCCTACACGACCCAAATTGGCCTTGCCCGTGTGGATCATACGGCCTGACCCAAAATCTCACACGCCCGTATGGTTCACCTGTGTGGGCCTACACGTCCGTGTGGCTCACACAACCCAATTGGCCTAACCTGTGCCTCGCACACGGCCGTGTCCGTCGCACTCATGCAGAGCGCGCATGTCCTAGCTCACCGTCCACATAGTCGTGTATCACCATATAGCCTCCACACCGGCAGTCTACCCGCCCGTGTAGCATTGACAGCTTCATTTTTGGCTTTCACCGAAACATGATTTTGTGCAAACAGAGTATACACTTGGTTTCGATTGAAGCCTAACTGATCACTGAGCACTCCAAAACCTGAAATAGATAATTTCAAGCCCCAATTCAGTCACTTAAATCGAGTTTACTAAGAATAAGCAAACTCCGAACCTAGAGATCGATCTTACCCCTAATAAATAACGAGGATTCTTCACTGATTAAAACGTCGATTAACAGTCCATAAAATCTCGGTTATCTCCTAAACAGAAAACAGCCCCTTAACAACCCGTCATCTATTAAAACGAAAATAAGACGAAACTCTACACTTATCGAAAATGCACTAACGCAGGGATGCACCATAATCAATGAAAAGAGATAAAAATTGAATTTGATAGGAAGAATAGTAGGAGAATCGGCAGCAAAAGGGAAAAACTGAAAAATTTTGGCAGAGAATAGTATTGGAGAAAAGAGAACCGAATTTCGCAAAAAGAAATCAGGATTAACTCTTCTGGTAACCTCCCACTACACCTCAAATACTCAGCATTTGAAACCAAGTCAAACTCCTCCTCATAACCGCTCATAAAAATAAAACCGAAATAGGGAATCGAACTCAGAACCTCATGCATAATCCCTCACCACTTAGCCACCAGACCAGCAGGCCCATTCTATCATTCATTTACACATAAATTCTTTTAAGCCTATTGATCAAGGGTTAGGCTTTAGTTAATAAAAACCCAAAATTTTTGCCAAAGCCAAGGCTAGAACCCAAGACTTCTCAAACACTCCCAGCTAACCACTCAAGCAGTCAATTATTTGTGCCAAAATCATGCAAAAACATATTTAGAAGATTTTCATGCCACAAAATTACAAAAGCCAAAAATAAGAGATTTTGGGGTGTTACATACTCAAAACGGTCTATCCGATCAAGGTATCGCTACTCAAAGTGGTCAAACCACTCGAAAATATAGTTAAGTAGGATAGAATATGCAGCTGTAAAGTGACTTGGAGGAAAAGGAGAGTGAGTTGGGTCCTCATGTCGAGGAGGATCATCATTCGAAAGCCCATGCTTATCCTAAGGATCCGAATAAGATAGTGTGTATCGATGGGGACCTGCTCCGTGTAGGCGCTCAATCATCCATATATGACTCATAATCGATAATCCCTGTAAGATCATCTGTCTAACCAAAATGAATGAGAAAGTTTGCTCCAAGGTGTCAAGCAGTCCAAAATATCTCACCAGCCAAGTCATGTAAGGGCCCAAACAGATATGATCCTTCCTATTTCGGTCGGACTGATGGCAACAAGAGCGGGCCACAAAATAGGCAATATCATGGGGCATCACATTGCCATACTCCAAAGAAAATAAGCATCATATGTACCAACAACCCACGTACTCTCCCTACGATTGATCAGTGTGTGCACCAGATTGACATAAACGTAGCGTAGTGCCAGAGGTAAACAAGTCACCTTTGACTAACTTGGGTTGTACCATGCTTCTATCGCAGTGATCTCTAACCAACAGAATGGAGTTGCGTAATAGATGTGTTAGGATAATGTGGAGAACATCAAAGTACTTATGAACTCCTCGGAATAAAGTCCAAGGGCGGCTCTAAAATCCGGGGCCTAAGATAACGCGTTATACCTCCCGTCGAAAAGATACAATACGCGATTCATCCCACCAAAACATAGCTTATTGTAGAAAGAATATTGAACAAAACTCCAGTGTGAATTTTGAATAAGTAGGCTCCATGATAGAAAAAAACGGATCCCACGGAGTTGTTTCAATCAGGGTCTAAACTATTTCAGCTATATGGACCGCTTGTAAGGCCTCCGAATCAATGCAACAACCCAAACCCAAGGGTCACTCCTTTAAATGCTAATACTGATCCACAAATGGACCCAGAGGGAATTGGGGACATGGATGTCTCACAACTACAATAGGGGCCGAAGACAAGGTTGCACCCAGTGTCTTCCACTTTTTCGAATGGAGGACAATGATCTTAGGTTTACCTCGAGTGTTAGTCAAAAAGTACCTGAAAGAGTACATAATAATCAAATATCAGAACACCAAAAAATCAACATCAATAATAAGCTAATCGAGCAGATAGGCAAATCGACAAACGAAATAGAATAAATCAGCACACAATTTATTCCATGATGAACACAGATTCACTTAACAACTATACCTAAAATCTACTCCTAAAACCAACTAGAACTAATACTAATTAGGCACAAATAATTTAACTAAACTAAATTAATAATCTAATATTAACAACAATAATAATAAATATAAGAAACATAAGAAACACTATACTAATAATAATAGTAATAGTAATAAAAAAACACACTAATAATACTAATACTACTAATAAAAAATAAATATAATAGCAAAGTAATAAAATAAAAAAATAAAAAGAGAACAAATGGTAGTGTTGGGGTTAATGACAGTAACGGTGACGCACACAGTGGTGGTTGATGGAGGTGCCAACAATGATAGAATCAAGATCATGCGTGATGGTGGGAGAGTAACGGTGGTCGAACAGAGGGGGACAGAAAGAAAAATGAAAGGGAAAGGGAAAGGGAAAGGGAAAAAAAAGAGGGTGGGGAGATGATGTTGTTGTAGGTCATGGGTGTGGATTCGGGGGTAAGGTGAGGGAAAAGGCCGATGAGGAAAAAATCGTGAATAGCGTATGAGAAACTGGTGGAGAAGGAGGGGAGAAGTAGTTCAGCGATGACAAAATGGCTAATGGGGTTGCCAACGATAAGGGAAAAAGCAACGATGACTATAATTTTAGGTAAGGAGCTGGTAAAACGGTGTGAAGCAGAAGAAAAAAAGTAAAAAAAAAACTAGGGCTTTAGGTTAGAAAATAGGGCACAATCATGTAATTGGCCCGTGTTGGGCCACATGGCCGTGCCTCTCACTCGTATATACCTTCTAAGGCCGTGTGTAACTCAAAATATTAAAAAAATAAGCTCTAGTAGTCACACGGCCTAGGACACACTCGTGTGTCGAGGCCGTGTTGTCTATTTCAGGTCGTGTAATACTTTGAAAAATAGGTAAAAATAAGCCCAGTATCCATATGACCTAGGACACACTTGTGTGCGAGGTCGTGTGTCTCACACGACCATATCTCGAGGCCATGTAACTCACTGATGTCATGTGTGTCGAAAGAAAATTGAAAAAATTAGCTCCAATATGCACACAGCCTGAGGCACACTCGTGTGTCTAGGTCTTGTGGATCAGCCCAACCATGTGGTCCTTTTTTTATTTTGAATTTTTTAAAAAGTAATAAAAATAAAAATAAATGTACTAGATATATATATATATATATATATATTGTTTTTTTAAGAAACATGATATACATGTGTCGTAACGTTGCCTACATAAGAGTACGGGGGCCTAGTAAACAAAGCTAGACATGGAGGGCCTAAATTAACGTAGAGTTGCCACTAACCAATTAGGGCTAGGTTGGTTTGTCACCTATTGTCTAAAAGTCTAGAATTAATACTACGGAAAAATCCTAAAAGCCTAGACTTGATCTCATCACTAAATTTTGGGTTCAGAAGTACGGCTACGTGTGGGGAAGGTTATAGCACCCCTACAATGCCTATCTGAGGATAATCCTATGGGGTCTAAGAGGCTAGGTTTTTTTTATTTAAGCATATTAATGTCTTAATCTAAGCTAAAATCTTGTGGAAATCTTAAATTAAAAACTCTAAAGAAAATCCCTCATGTTACTTGTAACTCGATTAAGATGTGTTCACCAAACTTATCTAATTTGAAACTTAAATTAGAGATTTTTACTTTTAATGGGAACCCTAAAGGATATCTAAATAATTCTAGTAAAATACCTTCAATTCCTAAAATTAATTCTATTTTAGAATTCTAAAAAAAACCTAGAAATTACCAATGAATTAAAAGAAATATTAAAATCCATCTACAACTTATTTGATGTTTTATTATTATTATTTAAAAGATTTCATTACTAACGTTGAACCTATCAAGATCTTACGAAAGTATCCTATGTCGAGTTTATGATTTATCTTACTTTAAAATTCTTGATCTAAGGTTTAAATTCGTCAAAATCCTAAAATAATATATCTTAGGTATATTTATTAGCTTTCTTAAAAAAGTTTCTAAAATAAAATACTTAGAAAGACATACTCATGATTTACAATTCACCTACAAAAATCTTTATTTTTAATCTTGGATAAAGTCTTAAAGAATATTTACATATTAATTTAAGATTCTAATCCTATATGATATTTAAAATTGACATTGACATGATGATGATAATAATAATACACCTTATTCATAATACAATAAAAGAATCAAAGTAACATAAATAAATAATATTAAAATGTATGTAAAGGGAATGTGTAAAAAAAACATAAATATAAATAGACATGAAAATAAATAAAGACAAAATAAGAATAAATAAAAATTATACAAGTGTGAATAAATATAAAACATTAAAATAAAGTGCATAATTGACATTAAATATATAATTAAGGTATAAATGCAAATAAAATGGAAGATATAAGTGTAAATAATTTATTAAAGATGGAAACAAAATGACATAGCTTGATTTGGGGACTAAAAGATAAAAAAAAATGTGGAAGACAAAGGACTGATATAGCAATTACTTTACTTTTAATTTTGAAATTTTGGATTAAATTGAATGTTTAAATAAACAAAAGTATTACGAGTGCAAATAGGCCAGAAAGTGAGGGCGGTGTTGCAAAAAATGGTATTTTTTGTAAATTTAAAAAGTAAGGGGGTGGAAATAAATTGCCCATTTTTGGCACCTATAAATGAAAAAAAAAAACTATTCATTCTTTCATTTTAACCTCATTTTTTCAAAAAAAAAAAAAACTTCCTCTTTCTCTTCCTCCTCTATGTTGGCCATGGCTCTAGTGTCGGAGAGCCCAACGGCTCTTCGGCCTCCGGTGGCCGAGCCGCTGCATATGGTGGCTAAATTTTTTTTTTATAAAATTAAAGTTTTCTCTAAAAAATCACTACTTTTCTTAAAAACCAAAACTTTATTTCGGAATAGATGAAAAAGATCAAAACTTTGTTTTAAAAAACTTTAAACTTTCCCTTTAAAATGACTAAAAAACATATTTTTATTTTAAAAATCTAAACTTTATCTTTTAAAAAAAATCAAAACTTTTCTCAAAATTAAACTTTTTTTTATAAAAAAATTATTTTAAAAAGGGGAAGGGAAAAAAGGGGGATTTTTGGGGCTTCTAGGGGCGGAGGACTGACATTCCGTGACGACCCCTTCATCGGAGCTCAAACCCGATCCCTCAAGATATGTATATGATAAAAAAAGAAAAGAAAAGAAGAAGAAGAAGAAAAAGAGAAATTACAATGCTTGTTGTTGTTGTTGTTTTTTTTTTTTAACCTTTTTTTTAAACAAAATATGAAAAGTCTCATTTTTTTTTTTCATTTCATTTCATGTATATATATATTGTTTTTAATCTTGTTTATTTGTAAATAATAATAATATTTAATAATAGTAATAGTAGTGATGATAATAATAATTTGGGCCCTTGACAGGCTCAAAAATGAAAGAAGAAGAAAGAAAAATAAAGGTCTCAAATTGACCAAAATCGGGTAGGCTTCGAACGACCCAAGAGAGAATAAAATTTTAAATGGGCCTCCAATTGGCTGTGGACAAAATGGGTGTCTAAAACATGCAACAAAATTAGAAGAAATAAGTGCTTATTTAAAGTCTAAACTCGACTCCTCTTTTTAAGATCACAGTTAAGAAGGATCTTGGAGCCGAAGCTCCTCTCTCTCGTTGTCAACATTACCACCAAAATAAAGTTTAAGATGAAAATTGTATACATTGAATGTGTCGAAATCAGGGTGTGTTACCTCAATGGTTCCGTATGGGAAGATGATTTTTACTACAAATGTGCTCCACCCTCTTGACTTAAGCTTTAAAGGAAACATTCGTGGATCTAACTTATCTGGCAACACTTTATCCCCAAGTTTGAATTGGTTTGTTCTCTTTACATACACACTATGGCATTGCTTAGTTATTTCTTTAATTGTTCTTAGGGTCTCATCAGCTTTTATTTACGATTCATCTAATTCATTGAGCTGCACCATTCGCTCTCCACTCGTCCATTGATTTTTATCACCTGCAGATGGATGCTCCTTGCACACGTATTCATTAGTGAATTCCTACAATGAATGTTGAGCTATATTATTACTAACATTAACAGAATAACGAGTATCATCTCACTCACTAGGAACTCTAATAAAATCACGTGCTTGAAGAGTAACATTTTCATCACATACACTCAACACAAACTCATCATTACCCATATTAATAGCAGTTCTAGCAATGGCTAAAAAGGGTCGACCTAAGATCATAGGTAGCCCAATATTCTCTTTCATGTCCAATATAACAAAATCAACAGAGAATATAAATTTATCGACTTTTACAAGTATATGTTCATTCATACCTCTAGAATACCTAATTGATTTGTTAGCTAATTGAATATTCATCCTAGTGGGTTTTGGTTCCTTTAGACCAAGTTGTTTGAACATTTTATAAGGCATAACATTTATAGCCCCTAAACCAGCCAAAGCTTTTTCAACATTTAAACTACCAATAATATAAGAAATAGTAAAACTCTCTACATCTTTAAGCTTGTTGGGTAGTTTGTTTTGAAGAATGGCCAAGCAATCTACATTGAGCTCTAAGTTGACAAGTCATCTAACTTCCTTTTGTTTGTTAACAGCTCCTTTAAAAATTTTTCATACTTTGGCATCTACGAAAGAGCTTCAAAAAAGGTAAGTTAATATGCAATTTTTTTAAAATTTCAAGAAATTTACCATATTGTTCTTTTATGCGGTCTTGCTTCAATGCTGCCGATATGGAATTCTTGGTTTGTATTCTCTAACTAACGGCTTATACTCTTTCTTGTTTTCCTCAAACCCATCATTTTTTTTCAACAGCTTCTAAATTCAGCTTCTTTTTAGGCTCAACTAACCCTTCCATGTTTTGAACAATGATTGCATGGACTTACTCTTTTGGGTTAGTTTTAGTGGTACTAGGTAAGCTACCTTATTGCATCTCCAAAACTAGTTTAGCAAGCTATCCAATCTAAGTTTCAAGTCCCTTAATTGATGCTTGCTAATTTTTCAGAACTGTTCAGTGTTTTGAAATCAAGTGTCGGACACTGAAATAAATTTAGCTAACATCTTTTCAAGGTTCGGTTTTTTTTCTCGTTGATATGGTTGCTGAAAACCTAGAAAGGGTTGTGACATTTGATTTCCTTGACCACTCCAAGAAAAATTTAGATGATTGCTCAATCCTGGATTATAACTTGTAACGCCCCAACTTTTGGTTTTTCGGCTTTTATGAAATTATGGCGTGAAAATTTTCTAAATGTGTCTTTGATCTTATTAGACACAATTAATTGTCTAATTTAGTGGTTATGTGCTTTGGGTGTATTGGGGAGGTCCCAAGTTCAAGGCTAGACTTGAGCTAAATTTTGGGTTTTTATTGAATAAAGCCTAACTCTTGGTAATTAGGCTTTTAAGTAAAAGTTAGTAAAAATACAACAGAATGGGTCTGTTGGTCTGGTGGCTAAGTGGCAAGGGATTACACTTAAGGTCCTGTGTTCGAGTCATTGCTAAGGCATTAATTTTTGCTGCTCTTACCATGTGGGTGTTTGAGTTGGACTGGAATACTGATGGTGGAGTATTTAGTGGAGTAAATCATGGGAAGGGGGAGTTACCCAAGTTTTCTGCACCCTTTCTCTCTGTCAAAACTCCTCTGTAAAATTCCACTCTCTGCATTATTTTCTTTTTCTTCCAACTGAATTTCCCTTCTTGCTGCTAAAATTCTTTGGTTCCTCTCCTATTTCGACTTTTCCTTTATCTTACGTCTTGATCGTTCATCTAATTGCATTTTAGAATCGTGAGTGGTAAGTCTTCATTTTCCTATCTTGTATACCGATGATAGTAAATGGTTAACGATGGTTTTAGATACTGTTAGGAGCCACTCAGGAGACTGGAATTAACGGGTCGTCGAGTTGATATGAAATAGTAAGCGTTCTAGTAGTGGTAAGTGACTTTCTCGGTTTATGAGATTGATTGTTAAGGCCTATTTTTGAGTTTCTAAAGGTTGGATATTCTGATTATTAGGTATTGGTGATCTTGGGGTTGCGAAAACATCGAAAATAAACCAAGTATGTACTTCTAATGTACTGAAAACGTAATTTGGCAAAAGCCAAAAACGAAGCTATTGACGCCACACGGGCGTCTGAACTACCTGTGTGGAGGTTGTGTGGCGATACACAGTCGTGCGATTGACGAGCCAGATCATGTGCGTGCCACACGGGTACGACAGACACGGGCGTGTAAGGCTGGCTAGGCCGTGTGCGAGGCATAGGCTAGGCCAATTGGGCCATGTGGGCCACACGGGTGAAACCAAACAGGTGTGTAGGGTTTGGGCCAGGCCTTATGATCCACACAGGTAAGGGCAAGTTAGGCCGTGTGGGCCACACAGACGTGTGATCCATACGGGTAGGCCACATGGGCGTGTGAGCCCATTAATCTGAATTATTCTAAAAGGTTGCATGGGTCACCCTAGTCGACTGTTACCGGTTAAAGGGGTCGATAAGCATTACTTAGACCCTGTTTTGTGATATGAATCTCAGATGTATGCTAGCATGTGCATTAATACTGTTCTAATTTGATCTGAGTATGATACGTATGATCTGTTTACTGTATAAAAGCATGCCATGACATTATGTATGTTGCATTGCATTGGGTTGGGTTGGTTATCGAAGAGAAGAAAGACTGTAAGGCTTTTAGCCATTGACTGGCAGTTGTACTACCTTTATTTATTATGTGCCGTTTACGGTACCACATGGTGTGTAGGGTTGGATGGGTTAATTTTATCCCTATCCTCGGTGTGTAGGGCTGGGTGGGTCGATTTTGTCCTCACATGGTGTGTAGGGTGTACGGAGATGGTATGAAGGGTTGGTGGGAATGTACTGTACTGATTGATATGCATGTATATCTGTATGGGCTAAGGCCCGAACGTACTAGATATTGTTCTGAGTCGGCTAAGGCCTACACTGATTTTGTTAAGAGCTCAGGCTCGATTATGACTGCTTGACTGTTATCTGTTTACATGCATACTTTACTGTGGGGATGTACACACTGAATTTGCGAAAACTCACCCCTTTATTTTATTTGTCTGTCAGCTAATCCCCAACAGTAGATGCATTGGTGCTGGGGAGGGCTCGAGGGTGACCACTAATGGAAACATTATTGGACTCCATGTTTTTATTACTGGTTATTCTTTATTCTATTATTTTAAGAGTTTTATATATTGTGGACTTTTGGACTGTTTGATTTTTACTTTGGGTTTTCAATTTTTTATTTTTATTGATTTATAAACTATGACATCACAAACGCGTTTTAAAACTTAATTTCAGATGTTTGTATAATGAACGGTTTCAATACTTCTGCAATAAAAGAAAAATAACAATTTGAACAAGTATGACATTTGAAACGGTTTTCCAAAATCACTCTCATGTGATGTCACCAGATTTGGCCGTAACGTCTAGGTCGAGTTTGGGGTGTTACATTTATTGGTATCAAACTCAGGTTGCAAAACTCAGCTGTGGTTTTTTTTGGGGGGGTTTTAAAGTATGGTTTTGAGAAAATGATTTTGAAATGTTTTTGTTACTGGTAAATGGTGCACTAAGCCTCCAGCACCGATCTAAGTAAGTTCTATGAAATTTTGATATGTACTGTTTAAAGCATGCTTAGTTTATACTAAAAGACTGTTTGATCTTACTGAAATTGTATTCTGAGATTACTTAGGTAGTACTTTTCTGAAACACTTTAGGTAGTGTAAACTAAAACTGTACTGAGATGACTTTCTCACAATAAACGACACTGAATACTCTGATAACTATACTGCATAAAATATTTGTTAATAATATATTGGAACTGTAGACTGATTGGCATAAAACTTTTAATACAGATTAATTTAATAGATACGATGAGTACACGTGGTACTCATGGACGGGGTACTAGAGGCCGTGGTAGAGGCTGTAGAGGGGCTCGAGCTGAGCCCCTTGCTTCTAATACTCTAACAGTTGTGGATGCTAGTGAGACACCGGCATCGCCTATAACTGATACTGGGACAAAACCTTATGATCGTACGGCTAGGGACGACGCATTGTCCCAAGCCATGCTTTAGATTTTGGAGAGGGTCGTTTGGCCCAACACTAGATTTGGGAGCCGTAGGTCGGTTACGGAATAACTCCGGTCTAATAGGGTTGAACTGTTTAGCGGTATCGCTGTGGTTGCTCGGAGTGTGGCTGAGTACTGGATGGAGGCTATAGAGCACATCATGGATGATCTGGACTTTACTGATGAGCAGAAGCTCAATGGGGCTGTGTCTTTGCTTCAGGATGAGGCGTATCAGTGGTGGTTGACTGTTAAAGATGTCACTCAGCCCGATCAATTGACTTGTGACTTGTTTAAGACCACCTATCAAAGTAAGTATGCGGGAGTCAGCTACACTGATGCTAGGTGACGTGAGTTTCTGAATCTCACATAGGGGACCGTTCTGTGGCTGAGTATGAGGCCGAATTTCTAAGACTGAACCGTTATGCAAGTGGCATGGTAGCGACCGAGTATGAGCGCTGTGTGCTGTTTGAGGATGGTCTTCGCGATAGCCTGCGTGTTCTGATAACTCCTCAGAGGGAGCGGGATTTCTCAGCTTTGGTCGAAAAAGCCAAGATAGTTGAGGAGGTGAAGTGCACTAACTGCCTGAACTGTGATAGAGGGAAGGCTAACAGGGATCCAGAGCCTTCTAATTCTGCTGTAAGGCCTAAGAAAAAGGCCAGGACTGATGGGCCCAAGAGAGTTGGGCCTACTGTGGTTGTTCCTACTAGGGTAGTTATCTACTAACACTGTAATAGGAGTTATCTAGGTGAGTGTTAGAGAGTCAGTGGAGAGTGTTTGAGGTGCGGGTCTATTGAGCACCAAGTTAAGGATTGCCCACTGAGTGGTAACCAGACGCAAGTAGCCACCTAGGGCTAAGGACAGCCTAGGGGTGGTAATGGTATGGATCGAGGTCAGAGAGTACCGAGTATAGGTGCTGTGCTGATTAAGGTGAGGCAGCTTGTACTGGTCTATGCTGCACGTCGCTATTAGGATGGAGATACTCTGTATGTCATCATGGGTATGTTCCTAATTTTTAATGTGCCTTATGTTGCACTGATAGACATAGGTTCTACACATTCCTATGTTGCATGTTCTGTGTCTGAGACCTTGGAGATACCTTATAAGGGTACCTTTAGCGATATATCAGTGGTGAGTTCGTTGGGGTAGTCGGTTAGGGTCAGTAAACTATTCAGAGATGTACCGTTAGAGGTCCAATGGACTGTATTCTTAGCAGATTTAATGGAACTTCTGTTTGGGGAGTTTGATTTGATACTGGCATGGACTGGTTGGTGAAGCATCGTGTGAATCTAGATTGTGCTGAGAATAGGGTTGTTCTGATGACCGAAGAAGATAATGAGATAGTTGTGATTTGGGAACAACAGAATTATCTGAATAATGTGATCTCTACGTTGGTAGCAGAAAAGTCAGTACGGAAGGAATGTGAGGCATTCCTAGCCTACATCAGTGTTTTAAATTCTGTGAACTCTTCGGTTAAGGATATCCACACTATGAGAGACTTTCCAGATGTGTTTTCAGAGCAAATACCAGGTTTACCTCCAAGTCGTTAGGTGGAATTTGGGATTGATCTGATTTCGTGTATGGCTCTGGTATCTATTGCCTCTTACCGAATGACACTAAAAGAGCTTACTAAACTTAAGGCTCAGATTCAAGAGTTGTTGGATCGTGGGTTTATTCATCCCAGTGTGTCTCTATAGGGAGCACCTGTTCTGTTCGTAAAGAAGGACGGTATGATAAGGATGTGTATCAACTACCTTTAGTTGAATAAGTTGACGATAAAGAATAAGTACTCATTTTCGAGGATTGATGATCTTTTCGACCAGTTTAGAGGGGCTTCAGTGTTCTCAAAGATTGACCTATGGTTAGGTTATCATTAGTTGAGAGTAAAGGAGGCTGATGTGCATAAGATGGCATTTAGGACTTGGTATGGACATTACGAGTTCCTAGTTATGCCTTTTGGTTTGATTAATGCACTAGCGGCATTTATGGATCTGATGAACCGATTGTTCCAACCCTACTTAGACGGTTTGTGGCAGTGTTCATTGACGATGTTCTATTATATTCTAAGACAGAGGATGAGTACGATGAGCATATCATGGTTATTCTGCAGACTCTTCAAGAGAAACAGTTTTATGTGAAGTTTTCCAAGTGTGAGTTTTGGCTTCGAGAGGTCACTTTCTTAGGCATGTAGTATTCGTTGAGGGGATTCGTGTGGGTTCTCATAAGATTGAGGCTGTGTTAGATTAGAAACAGCCAAAAACTGTGTTTGAGATTTGTAGTTTTCTAGGGTTGGTAGGATACTACTATTGGTTCGTAGAATGATTTTCTTTGATTGCGGCTCCGTTGCTTAAGCTACTACAGAAAGGAGTTCCTTTTCTGTGGACTGATGCCTAGTAGGAGAGTTTTGAGAAGCTTATGTTAGTGTTGACTCTGGCACCAGTTCTAATACAGCCTGATCTTGGGAAGGAATTCGTCGTATATAGTGATGCGTCATACGTGGGTTTGGGTTGTGTTCTGATACAAGATGGGTAGGTTGTTGCTTATGCGTCTCGACAGCTCAAGACTCGTGAGGTTAACTATCCGATGCACAACTTGGAATTGGCTGCAGTGAATTTTGCCCTTAAGATCTGAAGGCATTATCTGTACAGTGAGAAGTGTACCATCTACACTGATCACAAGAGTCTAAAAGTATCTCCTCACTCAGAAGGAGTTTCTATGATGACGGGAGTTTGTTGGCTGAGCTCTAAGTGAAACCGATGTGGATTAGGTAGATTAAAGATAAGTAGATGGGAGATAAGTCTCTAGAGTTACGGTTCCGTCAGGTTGAGACTGGGGTTACTTCTCACTTTGGGGTTAATAATAATGGAGTTTTGTGCTTTAGGGGTCGCATATATGTGCCAAATGACGAGAACTTAAGACAATCCATTTTGAGGGAAATGCATAGTAGCCCTTACGCTATGCATATCGGTGGGAGCAAAATGTATAAGGATCTCCGATAGTTGTACTGGTGGCTAGGGTTGAAGCGTGAGGTGACCGATTTCGTGGCTCGCTGTTTGACTTGTCAGCATGTTAAGGCTAAGCATCAGTTACCTTCGGGATTGCTACGCCAGTTCAGATACCGATGTGGAAATGGAAGCGAGTGACGATGGACTTCGTTAATGACTTCATTTCGGTCAGGACAGACTACTTCCTTCAAAAACGGGCTAAGTTATACATCTCTGAAATAGTGAGGCTACATGGGGTTCCTGTGTCGATCATCTCCGATAGAGATCCTTGGTTTATATCTTGATTCTGGCAAAGGCTTAATGAGGCTTTGGGTTCTCGGTTAGGCTTCAGTACTGCTTTTCATTCTCAGACAGATGGGCAATTAGAGAGGGTGATTCAGATATTGGAGGACATGCTGAGAGGATGTATCATCGATTTTTGAGGTAGTTGGAGAAGTTCTTGCCATTAGTAGAGTTCGCCTACAACGATAGTTACTAGTCCAGTATTCAGATGGCACCTTACGAGGCACTATATGGTTGTAAGTGTCGCACTCTCTTGTGCTGGACTGAGTTGAGTGAGCAACATGTACTGGGTCCAGAGTTGGTATCAGAGACTGAGGACAAGGTCCATCTGATTCGAGAGCGTCTGAAAGCGGCTTCTGATAGGCAAAAGTCCTATGCTGATCTGAAGAAAAAGGATATTGAGTATTCTGTGGGGGACATGGTTTTTCTTAGGGTTTCACCATGGAAGAAGGTTCTGAGGATCGGTCGTAAGGGTAAGCTAAGCCCTCGGTTTATTGGGTCGTACCGAATTTTGAGACGAGTAGGGCCAGTCGCGTATCAGTTAGAGCTACCTCTAGAGTTGGATCGCATTCATGATGTATTCCATGTCTCTATGTTGAGACGTTGTCGCTCTAACCCCACACACATTATGACGGTGGAGGATATTGAGATTAGATCAGATCTAACGTTCGAGGAGGAAGTCTATTCCTTTAGTGAAGGTGCTGTGGCGGAATCATAACATTGAGGAGGCCACTTGGGAGCTAGAGGATTCGATACGACAGTAGTATCCTCATCTCTTCTGATCAAGTAAAATTTTGGGGACGAAATTTTCTTTAAGGGGGTAGAGTTGTAACGCCTCAAATTTTAGTTTCCTGGCTTTCGTGAAATTATGGCATGAAAATTTTCTAAATGTGTTTTTGCATTTATTGGACACAATTAATTGTCTGCTTTAGTGGTTATGTGCTTTGGGTATGTTGGGGAGGTCCCAAGTTCAAGGCTAGACTTGGGCTAAATTTTGGGTTTTTATTGAATAAAGCCTAACTCTTGGTAATTAGGCTTTTAAGTAAAAGTTAGCAAAAATACAATATAATGGGAAAGTTGGGTCGTGTGGGCCACACGGGCGTGTGATCCATACGAGCAGGCCACATAGGTATGTGAGGCCATTAATCTGGATTGTTCTAAAAGGTTGCACGGGTTGCCCTAGTCGACTGTGACCGGTTAATGGGGTCGGTAAGCATTACTTAGACCCTGTTTTATGATATGAATCTGAGATGTATGCTAGCATGTGTATTAATACTGTTCTGATCTGATCTGAGTATGATACATATGATCTGTTTACTGTATGAAAGCATGCCATGACATTATATATGTTGCATTGCATTGGGTTGGGTTAGTTATCGAAGAGAAGTAAGACTGTAAGACTTTTAGCTGTTGACTGGCAGTTGTACTGCCTTTATTTATTATGTACCCTTTACGGTACCACATGGTGTGTAGGTTTGGATGGGTTGATTTTATCCCCATACTCGGTGTGTAGGGTTGGGTGAGTCGATTTTGTCCCCACATGGTGTGTAGGGTGTACGGAGATGGTGTGCAGGGTTGGTGGGCATGTCTTGTACTGACTGATATGCATGTATATCAGTATGGGCTAAGGCCCGAATGTATTTGATACTGTTCTGAGTCGACTAAGGCCTACATTGATTCTGTTAAGAGCTCAGGCTCGATTATGACTGTTTGACTGTTATCTGTTTACATGCATGCTTTACTGTAGGGATGTACACACTGAGTTTGCAAAAACTTAGCCCTTAATTTTATTTGTCTGTCAGGTAATCCTTAACAGTAGATGGATTGGTGCTGCGGAGGGCTCAAGGGTGACTACTGATGGACACTTTCCTGAACTCCATGTTTTTTATTACTAGTTATTCTTTATTCTATTATTTTGGGAGTTTTATGTGTTGTAGACCTTTGGACTGTTTGATTTTTACTTTGGGTTTTCAATTTGTTATTTTTATTGATTTATAAATTGCGACATCACAAACGTGTTTTAAAACTTAATTTCAAATGTTTGTATAATGAACGGTTTCAATGCTTCCGCGTTAAAGGAAATATAATAATTTGAACAAGTATGACATATGAAACGGTTTTCCAAAATCACTCTCATCTGACGCCACCAGATTCGGCCATAAAGTCTAGGCCGGGTTTGGGGTGTTACATAACTATTGTTATAGAGGTTATTTTAAGGTCTAGAATTATTACCCATAAAGCCAACTTGTTCATGCTCCATATTAGACTTGAAGGACGAATATTCTGAATTAATCATCCCGCTCCATCCACATCACCTTGCATTACCAGATTCACCTACTTAGAAAAATTCAAATCATCAATTTTCTTATCAAGAGCTTCAACCTGATTCGCCAACATAGAAAATGCATCAATATCAAAAACTTTGGTTGCCTTAGCATGTTTTACTCTCATAACTTACCACTAATAATTATTCAGTGTCATCTAATATAACACCCCTAACCCATCTCCATCGCCGGATTAAAATTACGAAGTATTTCTGAACAATAAAAAACATATGAACATTTTATCAATCAATATAATAATCATATAATAAACCATTCATACTCAAGTACAACGTCCCTAAATCAAGCCATCGAGGCTCTAAAAATAACTTAGAAATAAATTGGGACCAATTTGAAATAGTTTGGAAAGTTTAGGAAAATATGCAAAATTTGCCAAAATAGGGTCACACCGCCGTGTGTCTCACATGGCTGAGACACACGCTCGTGTCTCAAGCTGTGTAACAATTGAACTAGGGACACACAACTATGTCTCAACCGTGTCCTCACCCGTGTAACTCTCTAAGTAGGGTCACATGGCCGTATCACATGCCCGTGTGCCAGACCGTGTAACTCTCTGAGTTTCCCGACACACCTGTGTGCCAAGCTGTGTAACTCATGACTTACACCCTAAAGAACTCTTCAGATGACACACGGTCGTGTCGCCAGACCGTGTATCTCACCTGATTGAGTCACATGCCCGTGTCTCAGGCCATGTGAATCCAAAATGAACCTTAAACAACAAGTTTATCATTTCAAGCTTACTTAGACTCTAAGTAATCCCTTTACCGGCCAAAAGACCTTTTCAAAAATGACATTAAACAAGCTAAAAACATGCTAAATCAACAATCCTAAGTGTTTAACCAATGTATCCTCATTGATACCACAAGTTTATACAATTTTACAACAAAAAGAACTATCATTCAAAGTATGTTAAATCACACCATCTAACATTCAACCAATATTCCAAACATAAACACCTCAATCACAACATTCCAATCACACTTACCATGAACTTGCACTTAAACATCATACCTTATTCACATATATCATATAAGTTGACTATTTGCACTTAAGATCATATTTTAACATTTTACATATCAAAACAATAGAAATGACATACAAGCCTATTACATTTCATATAATTCGAAATGAACATTCCAAAAACTACTGAAAATGAATGGATAGTGTGACTTGAGTGCCGATCCGGTCGTCCAACCTTCAAAGTATCTACAGGAACAAAAAATAACACAAGTAAGCTTATTGAGGCTTAGTAAGTTCGATGTACTAAAACAATAAATCTTACCAAAGTAAGTACAACAAATTATTAATACAACCATATGTGTTACCTTTCATCCACAATCTCAACCAAGTGAATTGCAAAATTCAATTCAAAGCTCAAATACATGACATAACCATCAGAATCATTAAAAAAGTTACATTACAAAGATTTACAATCTGATGAATGATTTACAAATATGAGTACATTGATATTCCAACTGAAACACACAGATGCTTATAAGAGCTAATCCATCCAAAACACACCAGATGTTCATACGAGCCAGACCACCCAATAACACACCAATGGCTCTGAAGAGTTAGTCTAGCCGAAAACACACCAAAATAATAAGTATAACACGAGAGTTTGCAACAAATGTTAAACCCTAGTCTACTTGAGAAACATATATATATCACTCCATAACAATCTCCACTCCAATCCCCCATAACACACCATATCTCGATTATACTCTATCTCACGTTCAATTCGATCTAAGTATTGAATTTCAACAACTTTTCTCAACTAACTTTACATCATTTATAATAAAATATATTTATTATATCACATTATATCATCAAACATTTCATATAGATGCTAAATTATAAACTATACGAACTTACTTGGACTAAATCGTAATAGTTGCAAAAGTTCAGTGACAAATTCATAATTTTTCCTTTTCCACTTATATCAACAGGGTTTTGATCTAAAATGTAAAATTTGTCAATTATTATCTTACATCACACCTCTCAATTCGCTTTACATTTTATACCCTTTTATTTTTTGAATTTACATAATTATCCCTAACTTTTATAATTTTTACAATTTAGTCCCTTAACTCAAATATCATCAAATTAACTATTTTTTCTCAAATTAACATTTTAGCCGAATATATTAGGCACTTAAACAGTCCCTACTAGACATCAATTCACTATCAAACCCTAAAATTTTGACATTTTTACAATTTAATCCCTAAAATCAAAATCTAACAAAAATCACTTTACAAAATCACCAAATAACACAATCAAAGCTTCAAATACATAATTATCATAAAAAAATTCAAAATTCATCAATTGAAACTTCTAAAATTTTTAACAGATTCAAAAACAAAGGTATGGGCTAGCTGTACTTAGTTACAACTATCTCAAAAACATAAAAATTATAAGAAACGAACTCAAAACAGACTTACATGCAAGAGATAACAATGGTTGAACCAAGCTAGGTTTCCATGGTGTTTTCGGCAAGATGAAGTGAAAATGAAGAAGAAAATACCTTTTACAACATTTAATTTAATTTTAATTTTAATAAATTTATCATTCTGCCATTAAAACATGTCTTATTTTATAATTTTAATACATAATGCCATCCAATGTCAATACTAAGGACTATTTACTACATTGGTCCTTTCTAATTTAATAATAAAGTTATTTAATCACTTAAATGCTATAATTATTATATTTTACCTCTTTTTCAATTTAATCCTTTTTCTTTAATTAGCTATCTAAACAATAAAATTTATTTATCAAATTTTAATATGACACTAATGACTCCATAAATATTCTATAAATAATACTTACGAGTTGACACGATGAAAATTAGTGGTCCTGAAACCACTATTTCGTTACCACTGAAAACCAAGATGTTATGTCCCATCAAGAAACTCTTAAGTTCCTCAGGTGTTTTGTTATTCAATGTTTCGCCAGCTGCTACATCAATCATTTGTCTAGTCGAGGGGTTTAAACCACTATAAAAATTTTGAACTTGAAGCCACAAAAGTAGTTTATGGTGAAGACCTTCTCAACAAAAATCCTTAAATCTCTCCTATGTATCATAAAGAGTCTCAATATCAAATTGAACAAAAGAAGAGATATCATTCCTCAACTTAGCTATTTTAGCTAGTGAAAAATATTTCAATAAAAACTTCTCAGTCATTTGATCCCAAGTCGTGATAGAACCTTGTAGAAGTGAATTCAACCACTGTTTAACCTTGCTTCTCAAAGAAAATGGGAACAACTGTAAGCATATGGCATCATCAGTAACACCGTTGATCTTGAAAGTGTCGCAAATCTCTAGAAAGTTAGTCAAATGAGCATTTAGATCTTCATCTTGCAACCCATCAAACTAAATAAATTACTGCATCATCTAAATTGTATTCAACTTTATCTCAAAATTATTCGCAGCAAATGTTGGTCTAACAATACTCGATTCAGCCCCAATCAGAGTAGGCTTAGCATAATCATAAATAGTCCGAGGAGCAGGGCGTGCAGGACGCTACTAATTATTTTTATTATCATCCATCTCTACAAAATGTCTTTTTGCTCTTGATTGACTATTAAAATTTGTTGATCTTACCTTGCTTCTCTGACTTCTCTTCGATTTCTACGAGCAGTTCTTTCAATTTTACTGTTAAAAATTATTGGTTCTAATGGATTGCCTCTATTCATAAGCTAAAAAAACCTATAAGAATCAAACAAAAGAAAAATTAAAACGTAACAATTAAATTAAAAACAAAAAATTATTAAAATAAAAATAAAAGATGGCTAAATTAATAGAAATAAAGTTTTCCTAATATTTTAGTCCCCGACAATGACGCCAAAAACTTGATGTTCACGAAACCAACTAAAAATCTGACTAAGACAAGTGCACCTATCAATTAATAATATAGCTATAGTGAGTAAATATCATTCCCACGAAGACTAAAAGTACTAGTAATTACTATCTTTCTATTAATTAACCGCTAAATTCAGATGATTGGTTGAAAACTAAAATTAACTAAATTAATTGCTAACAAACACGACAAAGAACAATTCAGGAAAAAAAACTGAATAATAACCAAGAAGTGAAATAATACCCAGTAAAGAATTCACCTAAACTTCATATGTCGCTATCAATCTAAATTACGCAATTTATTTACTTAGTATCTTGATCCGTAGAAATCTCTAAATTTTGCTAATATCTCTTTCGAGAGTAAGAGCAACTCACTCTAGGTTGATTAATTAAAATTTCTTTCTAATTAAAACACATATTATCACATTAACTTGATTTATGGATTCCCCTATTAGATTTGACTCTAATCCTGTAGATTTATGTCGTCTTATTTTTGGGATTGAATGCAACTCCACTCAATTACCCTAGATCTACTCTTAAATAGGGTCTATTCCTCATCTGATTTAAGCACATCAAACATGGATCAATAATCTAGAAATATCAAATCAAGAATTAAGCACACATAATTAAGAACAAGATCCAAGTATTTATTACGTAAAATAAAAATCAAATGATAGATTTCATCATAGAGTTCATCTCCCTAGGTATTTAGAAAATTATTTCATGCTTGAAAATAAAAACATCCCAAAGACAGTATAATCATAAGAAACAAAGAAACTCATTATAATCTCCTGAGAAATCAATTGGAAGTCTACAATCTTGATGGAAATCTGCTTCAAAATTGGCTTCAATGGTGTTTTTTGAGTTGTTTTCTTAAATATTCTATGTCATCTCACTCCTATCTTCATTTTTTTGTCATATATACATCTTCGAATGCCCAAAAAACCTAAAAACTACGTTTTCCCACGGGTTTAGGGTCCAAATTCACGAAATTGACTCAGCCTGCCATATGGCCGTATGGCAGCCCGTGTGGCTCAGACGGCCGTGTGGCTTTCAAACTTGCCCTGATTTTTCAATTTGTGCTCGTTTTTCACTCATTTTGCTCCCAAATGCTCTCTTGAGTATAAAAACATGAATTTAAAGGATTATGAGCATAAAATTCACCATTAACATCGAATAATCAACCAAAAAGGCATTAAGAATGATGATAAAAACATGTTACTTTTAGCACCTATCAATTAAGTTCAAGTTATATGGCCATAAATGGATTCATAGAGGCCTAGGTGAAAAAAATGAGAACTTTGGGTTTTCATATTAGGAATTTATAGCTTGAGGCCCTTAGAGTATAATTACGCATTTAGATTTGG
Source organism: Gossypium stocksii (assembly GCA_020496765.1). Taxonomy (NCBI): domain Eukaryota; kingdom Viridiplantae; phylum Streptophyta; class Magnoliopsida; order Malvales; family Malvaceae; genus Gossypium; species Gossypium stocksii. The sequence goes on along the minus strand of CM035625.1, from coordinate 16,483,431 downwards.
AGATCGAGTCTAGTGTAAGGTTTCACATAGTCAAAGTTCCTAGCATGACTGATGACCAAACTATTGGATTTGGTGCTTGAAGTGTAGTATATTTGTTTTGTATACTTGTATCTTTTAAACAAATTGATTTAATAATATCTTTTAATTACTTTAATATCCTTTGTTTTAATTACTTTAATACCCTTTGTATAATGTCCTCAATGTTTTTGTACATAGACCAAAATGAAAAAAAATATTGACTCACTAATTATTTAACATGTAACCAATAGTAAGCAGTATTACTTGAATGCTAGCATGAGGATTAATTCAATTGCGACTATGCCTCAAGAGAAAGAGGATCACACATTAGTTAGGATTAATTAGCAATATGTTAGTTATGTTTTGTAAGACAATTTTTATTTTTTTAAAAATATCAAACAGCATGTGAAAGAATGTATAAAAAAAAACACATCTATTTAAGAACAAATACATATGGCCTACAACAACCACACAAGTCAATTCATGATCAAGACTTGTAGGATCTCCTATGAAGGAAGCATGGGAGGAAAAGATATAAATAAATCCGTTTGTACGTAATAATATGTAGCTAAAAAAACATGTACAACACAAACATAATAACTTAAGAACAATAACACAATTAAAGAAACACACAATCAATGCAATGGAAAGTAAACAAACAAAACTCATACATATTAAGAATAGAACAAATATTGTAATTGTAATATGCTGAATTTTTATGAAAAAATAATGTTGAAATTTCATTGAGACATTTCAATAAATATTAAATAATCACGATCATTTGACAGATTCAAACATAATTACGTGAGCTCAAGTTAACCTTACAACTTTTACTTAGAAGTATAATTGCTATCAGTAATTTTACCAAAACAAGCATCTAAAAAAGTCATTTATAATTGTCTTTCACTAATCCTACAAGAGCAACTCAAATCTTAAAGGGAAAAAAAAAACACAACACCTATTAAACAAACCCAAAGAGCTGAAGCAAAGAGACATTCTATCAATATCAATGAATTGGCTTCAACTAAATCGTTGGCAGAATCAAACTGACACCACCATCAAAGGAAAATTCTCACTCAAAAGCAGAGACATCTGAAAACTCCTTGCATTAATCTCAACGGAGCAATTCACTCGCTTCAAAAATTCTCTACTCTTACTTGTACGAGGGCCCTAAACAGACGAGCAAAGGCAAAATTAACATCCACCACAAGGATTATGAGCTTAGGAGCTAATTTGCACATTTCAAAATATAGAAGGCTTAATTTACCTATTTTTTCTGCATAACCTTTGTTATAATATATGATGTAAAAAGCTCAACTAGGATTCAAATAGCATAGTTTACTTGAAAGTACCGAAAGCCTGCGGATATGGCCTCAGTTGCTTAACATATCATTACAAGGGTCATTTACTCTTTTTCCTTTGATTCTTTTGCCCTTTTATTACAAAACACTTGTTTATGAGCTAACTTCTTGTTGAAAAGAAAATTTTCACGTATGGTTGATTGAGTTGGTAAAATTCCTAATAGGAGTTTTACATCAAACATTTACTTGGATCCTCTTTACATGCCTTTTAATCCCCATATTTATGTATCACCACTATCCAACGACTTCGCTACTTCCAACGAAACTTCCAACTTAACCTCGAGCCTCTAGAAGTCGAGAATCTGGCTTCATCGACCTACGTGCTAGTGAATTGATGGATATTAAGGCCTATCATTTACAGCTATTGCAGGGCTCATCTTCTTCTTCCTCTCATTGAAGCTACTGCATGTAACAAAGCTTGGAAGGCAACATTGCATAGACTTTAATGGCTTCTCCTTGAACATAGGGTTATCATGATCTCCATTAGCAGTCCTTTCACTACTGCAAAGTGAGGTAGCTCCAGAGACATGATAAGGGGTACCATTTGCAGATTTTGAAGTAAGGTTTCGGTCTTCTCTAACGCTCTCTCGGAACAGTTCGAGGAGCTTCTTCTTTTTTCCCATTGGGGAGGTTTCCAGAACAGACATAGGTGATCCTTCCACGGTGACCTTGCTAACTCGAGGTGTTGTCCCGACAGAGAAGCTATGATGAACAGGGGTATTACCACGAGACGGAGTAAAATCTGCACATAGATTACAACTTTTGGATGACACAACTATGATAGACTCGAAAAAAGAACGTGTACTCAACTCGAAAGCGAAGTGTCAGTCATATTACAGCAATCAGTACTCATTATACAAGTTAGTTCGAACAGTTATACTATTCTTACCACCATTGACACTGAAGAAATCATCCTCACAATCGGAATCGAGATATGCTCGGGAATCAAAAAAGGTTTCTTCTTTACTACCTGCAGAATAAAAAATTGTTTCAGCTTAAGGTATTTAGATAGCAAAAAGGGAGCAAATTGATGAATATGCTGAAATACATTGAAATGCTTATCATGAAAGTAATATAGAAAACAATATCAACATGATGTTCAACATCAATATTGTACAATTTTCAGAAACTGTAACATGTATATGATGTAGCAAGCAACAGAGCATCCTTGGAAAAACGCTATATCCCTTTGACATTCGATGGACATATACATCAGCAACAACAGTCCCATGATTTATCTCCAAGTGTTGTACTGTATTGAAACATAACTTGTACATGTAGTAAGGACCACAACATAATCCACAAGTTGTCTTTCTTGGGGTTTTAATCTCCATTAATGTCAAATTATTGACAGTTAAAAGACAACTCTCTTAAAACTCTTTTGCAGCTACCTACTATTTAAGAGTGGTCCATCCATCAAGGGCTAATAAATTTACCACAAAAAAGGTTCCCCCTATATACTTACAAAAATAGATGGATACATCAAAAGATTGCTACTTTCTGGTTTGTCTATCTATTCCACATTGGACAGTAAGTCATTAAAAAAGGATATACAAGGCTAAAGTTAGGTTCTCAACTTCAAATTGAATACTGCCATATATGTGAAAAATTAGCTTTATTTTATGTCATACTAGAATTCGCGATTAGCGATGTCGTTTTCGGGTAACTTAACAAGTTTCCAATAGGCCTAGCCATTCCAAAACAGCCAATGACTTTTCTTGCAAGACAAGTGGAAAAAAAAAAACCAAAGGATAGCTACCTTTTTTGTGCAATATCTCACCATGTTTAACAGTGTTATGTTCACAAAAAGTTAGAAAACTGAGCTCCAATCCATGATAGATTAATTAACAAGCAAATTAAATATACTACTATGGAAGGCAGGGGGAGGTCAAAAAAAGGGTCTAAAATCATCTAAGAAGGAGAAGGGAAGTCCAAAATTTAAGCTAAAATAGAAGAGTTTGCACTAATATAATAGTGAAAATGTTTTGAAATGTCCCCAAACAAGCCATAATTATGCTAAGAAACTATAATATGGGGGACCAAAAAAAAAAACTATGAAAATATCACCATGTTCATCTCATAATCATGAATCAGGAGGGCCAACACAAATATCATTAGGCATATCATCCATGGCAGACATTGAAAAATAACCTTAAAAAAATAGATAACTACAAGCATCATCACTAATTAATCCAACAATATATTCTTTTTTTTTTTCTGTAAATAAAGAACACAAGACTACTTGATATAAAGATCAACATGTTGATAGTAAGAAAAATGAAAACTTTGACAAACCAAATACCCATTTCAGATCTCACATCATAAAAATAAAACATCATCCAGAAACAGAGAAAAAAAAGTTAAATAGAATAGATTTTTTCACACTCCAGTGAAGATTAAAAGAAAAAAAAGTGAGACAAAAGCCAAATAGATTGTCTTTACCCCATAACCAAGCAAAGTAATTCCAACCTATTAATTTCACTAAACACACACACAGACAAAAAGGTAAAACGAAAAAGAAGGAAAATTACCAAAATCTTTGAAAGTATAGGGCGATTGAGATATGAAAGCAAAGTCACCATTGGCAACTGGTTTCTCCTTAACAGGTGATGGTGGAATGATGAGGTTATTATCTGTTTTAGACCCAAAAGGAAGTCCAACTTTCATGGCTGAGGCTGGCTCTTGAGAGCTCTTATGCACTGAAACACATGAACCCATATCTCTCTCTCTCTTTTTAGAGCCACAACATCACCCAATCTCAAAACAATAAAAAATAAAAAAGAAGAAACTTTTCAAACTTCTTTTTCCTCTGCAAACCCAAAAGGCAGAAGCAAAAGAAAATGGAAGAGGAGATGGAGAAGAGAGTTTTTTTTGTTTGGGGGGGGGGGGGGGTTATGTTAAAGAGTGGGAAAATACATACCTTGGGTTAGAAAGAGAGAAAGAGAGAGAGGGTTTAGCCTTGAATTGAAAGGGAAGTTACCAGTGCCATTGGCAATTAGCAAGCACTGCATGAAAAAAAGCTTTTCATTATTTATTTAATATTAGTAGTTCTTTTTCCATATTTTTCTTACCTATTGTGTTAAGTGGACCCCTTTCAAAGCATTTCTTTTATTGTTAGTTTTATCATTATAGTAATTTTGGGACCCACTTTTTAAGTTTTTGACAATTCTTGTGAATTGTGTAAAAGTGTCTCTTTTTTTCTTCCTTTTTTTTCTTTGATTTCTTATGTAAGAAAATCTAATAAATATGATATTTTCAATATGAAAATAATTAATTTGATAAAAATATTGTTTAAAATTAATTAATATATTATATTTATAATATTATTAAATGTAAATATTTAATGAACAGAGAATAAACTGACTTAACAAATTAATAAATTAAAGAATAAAAGAACTGTTGGGGTACACTATTTATTACCAATTTATTATTAAAGAGAGGAGAAATAGATAAATAAATAAATAAAATAGATTGTATATAAGGACTTTATCCTTAATGGTTTTTAGGATTACTATAATTTGATAGTTTAAATTTTTTTGTTGTTTTAAATATATGGTCTTTAATGATAGATTGAGTCTTAATTTGATTGGTATCAGTATTATTGTCAATATAAGAGGTCTTAGGTTCGAGTATGTTGAAGCACATTATCTTCCTATTTAAGGGTTAGGAAGAGTCATGAGTAGTTTTAGACATTCTATTAAAAAACCAAATATGATAATAACTTATAACGAGATTAATATTCAAATGTTAAAAGTTTTATGTTACATTTGAACCACAATCAAGTTTCATGTGTATAATTACACTCAAGGGCAATAGCAAAAGGTTGGTAGGGGCCAGTGGCGAAGCCAGAAAAATATTGTAGGGGGCTAGATGAAATTTTAATTTTTTATAGTTTATAAATTTATAATTTTTAAAGGATTAAATTGAATTTTTATAACTTTAGGGGCCAAAGTGTAATTTTACCTTTACTAATTTAATTTTTTTAAAAAATCTCAAGAGCCTAAATAGTATTTTTATATTTTAGGAGGGGTCGAGGCCCTTGCCAACCCCTCTGGATTCGCCCCTGGCAGGGGCCCCAACTCCTACTTAAAATTTAAAATTTAAAATTTGGCCCTTTAAAACATATGAAGTTTTAAATTAATACATGGTAAAGTTGCACTTTACCCCTCACAAAATGATGAAATTTTGATTTAATACTATAAAAAAAATTCTAACTTCGCTCATGATTGCACTAAATCAAAGTTCATGTATCAAATTACCTATTAAATCAAAAAATATGTATATGATTTTAAAATTTATCTTAAATTATAATAAAAAGAACTAAATCATAAAAAATATACATATTACTGGACCTTTTATAAAATTTGGACTTCAAAATATATTTGGAAGTGTTAGATGAGGTAAATTTTAAAAACATAAGTTTTCATCAAAGTAATACATTGAATATAAAATATTTTTTAAAATAAAAATTAATTAATTCTTTGACAATACCTATATGTATTACTACTACTATGTAGTCAAACCAAACCCCTATTATTTTAGTTTTATTGATTTTTGAGCTAATTAAACTCCAAGCTTTGAACTCTCTCAAATCATATGTTTAATCATTGTTTATTTTCTCAAACTTTGCTTTTTTTTGAATGGATGAATTAATTAATTTGTAGCAAAGGTAAATGTGCACATAATTTTGTTGCTTCATTTAGGATAAAAAAATTATTTGATATTTTAACTTTATAAAAAAATTTATTTTAATTTTTGTTTCTTTTAGTATGTAAATTTGTATTGTTTGTAAAATCACATCAAAATAGATAAAAAAATTAAAATTTATTAACTTTATTGATGTGACATATACATAAATTACTACATAGATATCATATCAATAATTAATTAATTTTTAAAAAATTCAAAAAATATTAAAAACACTGAAATGTATAAAAAAATACTTTTAATTTTTAAAAATTACTGACATAGTATATATGTGGACTACTACATGGATGTCATGTTAGCAAAATAATTTTTCCATTTATTTTGGGTGATTTGATAAAAAAATGTAAGTTCAAAAGTTAAAAGAAAAAAAAAACCATTAAAATAATTTTTTTTTAAATGGGAGAGTCAAATAATTTATTATGTAAAAATAAAAATCATAATTTTTTTTTAAAAAAAGAACAAAATAAATGTGAAATTGAGAATGTTAATTAAACCAAACATCTTTTAAATATATTTCATGCTTTGCATTCATTCCATAACTTTGGATCTCACAGTTTTTTTTTTTTTTCAAAAATGATAAAAATTCATTTTTGTTTAATTGTTGGTGACAAGATAGAAGAATATGTAAAAAAAAAAAAAAAAAGGTTTGGGATTATATAAAATATTTTATTTTATGCCTTTTGCCAGCTATCTTTGAAATTATTTGTTGGAATTAGGTTTGAGTTTGGTAAAAGTCTTTCTATTGGTATTAAATGGATGATTAAATGCCAAAAATTAGAAAACTTTTTTTTTCCTCTTCACCAGCAAGGGATTAATTATATAATAATATCATTTAATTGAAAAAAAACCAAACGCTAATATTAAAATTAAAATATTATAATATGTTATCTAATTAATAATTAGATTAAATTAAAAAAAACTCACGTAATTAGATAAGACTTCATTGATATAGTCGATTGAGTTATAGTTCGATTCGTATGGCCATTGTTGCTAATGTAGGAGGGTATGGGTTTGAGTGTATTTAAATGTATTATCCTTCTATTTATGAGTTGAGGGGGGATTGTGGGTAATTCTAGACATTATGTTAAAAATAGATATGATCAGAAACTATAATAAATATACATAAAAACTTTTGAACGAGTAAACTAATTAATATTAATTTTTTAAAATTAATTAATTATAAAAGTCAATAAATTATACAAGAGTAATAATCATTTAAAAGATGAAGACAAATAACTTCCAAAATAAATCTTAGTGGTGTTTCAATTTCAACGTTCCAGTCATACTGTAATTTCACATTTCTTAGGTAATTTCAAATTACAGGCGCAATCTTAAATTTTGGACTAATTTGTCTTTTATTTTTTTATTTTTCTGATCAATTTAGCCTTTTTTTTTTCTTAAATCAAGTTTAAAACTTGTTTGGGATTGACCCGATTAAGAAACAAACAAGTAAAAATAGTAGAAGAAATTGAGAAATTGAACACACAAATTTAACGTGAAAAAACCTCTCTAAAAAGAATAAAAAACCACAGGCAAAGATAATTTTACTATAATGACAAAAGAATGAATAATACAAAAGATGGAGATAAAACTAAACCCCGAAACTTGCAAACAAATAACTCTTTAAATATAAACACAAAATTCTCTAAAAGTGTCATAAGTTCTAACCTCTAGGTGTAATTTCTAAGGTTGTAAAAGAGCCTATTTATAGGTTAAATTCGTAAGTCAAATAAATTATGCTAATAAATGCTAAATATATTATACAAATAAATACTAAATCTTCTAGAAAGAAAATATATTTTGTTAATTTGACTTGCAAGCGATCTCTTATTTGACTGAAATATAAAGCATATTCAACAAGACTAATTAAAAACAAAAAAAATAGTGAAATTATTATAATTATAATTTATAAATTTATTTTAACATAATATATTTACTTATTAATATATAAATTATAATAAAAAGGTAAGAATTATAACAATTTATCATAATTTTATGAAAATTGAGATTAAACTTACTTTTTTTTTTTAAATCTATTAGAATGACGATGGAGTAAAATATGTTTATAGATAATTTTACATTTCGTCAATCAAACATTTATTTTTACATTTAAACCAAATGAATCAAATAAAGTAATCTCACACTTCATCTATAATATTATATTCTTATAATTTTATTACGGAATATGATTTAAGATTTAAAGAATTAGCCTGATAGAGTCACGAAGAAAGGCTTAACATGTGAATGGCTCAGCTTTTAGTGAGGCCTACACATTCATAATTTTCATTAAAAAAAATTCTTAATAATTTATTATGCGTCTCAAAGGAAAATGACAAAAAGTTGAAAATTATGGATGAGGAGAAAAAAAGAACATTTTCCATTTTAAAAAAGTTTGAACGATTGAACTTGAAAAGAAGAATGAAAAGGTTAGGGTTAATATATTGTTTGGTATTTAAGGGTTTTTTTTTTTTTTAATTTGGTATTTGAGTTAGTTTTAATGTTCACTTTAATATTTGAGGGTTTTTTTTTTTAGTTAAGTATCTAAGTTTGACTTTAATGTTTAATTTGGTATTTGAGAATTATTTTGTCTAAATTAAGTACTTGTATTTTTTACTAGACCATATAAGCAAAACATTCATTGGACCCTATAATATCATTTCACCTGGGTACCGATTTAAATATTGAAACTAAACTTAAGTACCAAATTGAGATAAAAAAATATAGATAACAAATTCATCATTGCAGCTAAACTTAAATAGAAAATGATGTATTAACCCAAAAGAAAGGAAAACTAAATATATCTAAACCTTGAGAAAGTACAACTCTTTGTAATATAAATACAAATATTAACTAAATAAAAATATTATTAGAATTCTCAATTTTGATGATATGTGAAATTCATACCCAAATTCAACCTATTGGAATTTTATCATAAAAAATTAGTAGCTTGAAACTAAAAAAAAAAATTGAAATGAATTAAACATAAAATTATGTTAATTAATGATGATCTGACTTAAAAAATTAGAGCCTCAAATATGAATAACCCAAATTTAAAAGCACTCGAAATTTAAAAAAAAAAATCCAAATAAACCCAAATTAATTTGATTAAAGATTGACTTAGCCCGAATTTTTTTGAATAATTTCATTATAAGTTTTAATTATATCTATTCATTTTGACATAATATCTAGAACTACACATACCCCTCTCCACCCATAAATAGGAGGATAATGCGTTTCAGCATACTTGAACCCACGATCTCCTGTATTGACAAAATACTCATATGAATCGAGTTAAAACTCAAATGACGAAAATATTAAATTATATTTTAATGTATTTTGTATTGTGTTATATTTTAATATATATTGTTGTGGGCATGCAATGTCTTTTCAAAGCAAAGGAATAGAAGTGAAGTGAGGGTGAGGGTGAGGGTGAGGGGTTGCTTGCAAATGGCCGTAACTTTCAACGAAAACGATGGGAAATTGATACTACTTTAGATGGACTCATCACTCATCAGATATGGCAACGCGGAAACAGTTGGGTTTAACTACATTATTACGAGGGATTTTGGTACACAAATACAAACTGAAAGCTGGATTACTATTTAATAACTGCCACTGCCATCTTTCCCTAAATATATGGACCTTTCTGAACATAATATTATATACAAATAATTACGAATACATTATAAAAAATTTATAAAATAAAATAGTGACAAATAATACGATTATGTCAAATTTTATTTATAGTACGAGTCACATGTCATACAATATATATATATATATATAATCATCATACTTAAATAAATAAGTTATTAGGAATGATAATCACCTACCTTGAAAGGATTATAAATATGATATATAAAGGCGGATGCCCTCCAAAATTTTTAAAAATTTTATTTATATCTCTAATTTTTTTAAAAATTTTAATTACATCCCTCAAAATTTTTTAAAAATTATAAAATTGTTTTTTGTAATTTTCATAAAATCTCTAAATTATTTTAAAAATTTTAGTTAGATCTCCAATGATATAAATGCATAATTATCAAGTTTTAGTGTATATCCAAAAGTGAAAAGTACAATTCATGTCCAATCATTCTTGGCTGTTTTGCAAAAGATTTTTAGTTTTTTTTTTGTTTTCTTTTCTCTTTCTTTTTAAATCTTCATTTATGTTACACAAGCAGGCCACCAAACAGTGGCCTGAGGTTGTTTGCTCGTCCATTTTTCAAAAGAAAATTAGAATAAAAAAAATCTCATTTTCATATGAATGATGTTATTGTTTGGCCTTCTTATTCAAAGGCTTCCCAACTCATACCATTTAATGTCAAAATAAATAGCAAGAATAAAGCAGAAGATATGAAGTATCCCAAGCAATCACAATAAATGATTACTCACTCAATACCATGAGCAAAAAAAATCAAAGTTAATATATATATATATATATATATATGTGTGAATGTTAAAGTCAAAAACTATATGTAACTAATTACATAAGATGATTAACTCTATAATCTTATCTTGGGATTTGTGCCTCTACCTACTTTTGCAATCTACCAAGTATGACTTTTGAATTATAAAATATCTCATATGCAAACAATTAGGTCAAAATTGTTACTTTCATATATATATATATATATGAATTATTAATATTTGGTGTATTGTTGTAGAAATGATTAATTTTTTAATCAGAAGTAAAAAATTGTTTTTAAAGGTGTTTATGAATTGGATCAGAGAAGTTAAGATTCGATTTTAAAAAAAAAATTATAGACTCGGTCTAATTTATCTGAAAAGCTCATATTACTATTTTAAAAAGGCTTATATGAAAAATAAATATTTAAACTATGCCATTTTTTCTATTTAGCTACATATTGTTTTTTTTAACAAAGTAGGTATCTAAAGTTTTATTATGTTACCACTTTAGGTGCCAAATTTTGACTCCTATTAAAAAAAAAAAACCTCTAAACCAATCAAATTATAACACAGTGACATTTTTAATTAAATAAAAATATTTAAAATTAAGATTCAATGTAACACCTCTCATTCGTCTTGACATATGTTGCGAATGGAAGATGCTACCGAGATAGTACTAGTATCCTATAATGCCCATTTGAAATAAAAAAACTAAGTAATTTGCAAAATATAAGAACGTTACTTAATTTGTTTGTTTCGTGCGCAGGTTCTAGTATCCTCAAAACCTCGAGATAGCAAAGTTAGAATCTAGACTGTAGCAATCACTACAACAAAAAAACCCTACTGCGATACTTTTTTTTACTTAAGACGACGCAAAAAAGGTTGGCATAGGTTTCGCGACGCTTCTCTCAACGCTTCCAAAAGGTTGTCTATAGTGCAGTTGGCATAGGCTCCGCGACACTTTTGAAAAAGCATCGGCATAAGTCAACATAAGCCGACCCTTATTGAAGGGTTGGTAAAGACCTAGTCAAGGCCGGCCTTTAAAAAAGGTTGGGATAGACCTAGTCAAGGCTAACCTTTGAAAAAGGTTATGATAAACTTGTCTAAGGCAACCTTAAAAATGTTGGGATAGACCAATCTAAGATTACCTTTTAAAAAAAGTTGGGATAGACCTTATCTAAGGCAACATTTAAAAAAGTCGTGATAAACCTTGTCTAAGGCAACCTTTAAAAAAGATTGGGATAGAATCGTCTAAGGCAACCTTAAATAGGTTGGTATAGACCTTGTCTAAGGCAACCTTTAAAAAAGGGTAGGATAGACTTTATTTAAGGCAACCTTTTAAAAAAGTTGGGATAGACCTTGTCTAAGGCAACTTTTAAAAAAGGTTGAGATAGACCTGTCTAAGGTAACCTTTTAAAAATGTTAGGATAGACCTTGTCTAAGGCAATCTTAAAAAAAGGTTGGGATAGACTTGTCTAAAGCAACCTTAAAAAGGTTGGGATAGATTCGTCTAAGGTAACCTTAAAAAGGTTGGGATAGATCTTGTCTAAGGCAACTTTTAGAAAAGGTTGGGATTGAGCTGTCTAAGACAACGTTAAAAATGTTGGGATAGACCTTTTCCAAGGCAACTTATAAAAAGTTTGGATAAACCCGTCTAAGGCAACCTTAAAAAGGTTACGGTAAATCCATCCAATGTAAACTTAAAAAGGTTGGGATAGATCTTTGTTTCATGTCTAATGTTTTTTATGACGTTTTTCCCGATTTTTAAGAGCCTATTTTGGTGAAATATGAGCAAATTTGTATGTATTGGGTTTGGAAAAGCTTGAGTCAATATTAATTGAATAATTAATTAACATAAAATAATCATATAAATACGAAATTATCATTGAACAAGGCAGTTAGTAAATTATATACAAAATCCTAATAGAAGTAGTTAACAAGTCGTGAACATGTTGTCAACCTATTTCACATGACATCAAAAAATTATACAAAATCCTAATAGAAGCAGTCAACACGTTGCAAACATGTTGTCAACTTGATTCTTATGACACCAAAAAATTATGAGACAACTGCATTCATCAACCACTATAACACATATATATATATATATATATATATATAATACATAATATGCAGTAAGCCTCATTCATTATCATCCGAACTGAAGGCTTTATCATCAAGTCCGCTACTCTGAAATTCAACTGCAAAAATAGTAATTACGTTTTCTATTTATACGAGTTATATGAGAAACAACATGAACACATGGGAAGAATATTTTAATATTAACCAAAGAACCATAAATTGAAGTTAAATAAAGAATTTTCATCAATACATCCACTAATTATTAATTGAGCAAGCAATGAAGACATCAAATAAGAACCTAGCATTCAATTACAACAATCAATGTCTATAAAACCGTTACCAAACTTATTGACAATCTAGTTATAAAATAGTCACATTACTATGCTTACTATGAAAAACATACTTACTTGACATTCCCTTTGCCATACACTCATTGATGAGAGCCTTATACTTTTTCTCACGAGCATTCATCTTATCCATGAACTTTTTCTCTCGAATTTCAGTTAATTTCATAAATCTTTCTTCTGCCTCAGCTATCAAACAAGCTTTTGACTTTACGACCTTCGTACGAAATTGAGATTCTGCTTCCTCGAGTAGAGTTTTCTCTCAAACTGCTTGTTCAACTTGAATTGTTTGTATTTGCTCGACATGTTTAGCGCTCATCTCTTCAATCAATGTACTGATGGCCGATGTAGATTGGCTTCCTCGGGTGACTGACCCATAGCCAAACAACCTGGATTTGGTCATCCCACGTCCATATCCCAACATTTTTCCATCCTTGTCAGGGCCGAACACTTGTGTATAGACCTCGTTTTCTAATGCAATATTATCTTGATGTGTGAAAGAACTCTCAGGTGTTGGCATAGAGTCTTTAACCATCTTGCATGCTTCATCCTACAGTTCTCTTTAATTAGAAAAATCTATTTTGAAAAAAATAAAATTGATGTCAAAATAAATATAAATAAATAAATAATACCCATTTGTTTCTTACATAAACTTGTTCTGCTGCCTTACTACTCCATTTGTCACTCCATCTTTGCGCAAATGTTGAAATCTAAACTGCTCCAAACGCAAGGGTTCACGACTTTCCTTCTCAGCCTATTATACAACAAAACAATAGTTGTTAACAATATTCACCAATGAGCGCAGAATAATTAATATAAGTTACATATTGATTAATATGTAATACTTACAAACTGTGCATTGAGGGTCGCATATCATGTACTATCAGCAGTGTGTGCATAATGCACATTTGTTCGAGATTCTTTTGCTTTTTCTAATTGTGCCTATTGTTTAAATTAATGAGAAAAAATATGAGAGTAATTGGAAAGCTAAGTTCATTATACCTCATTCAACAAATCATGCATTTATGCACCATCTACTTTGATTATACCGTAAGTGGAAGTAGGAAAAATGAGATATTTAGTCTAATAAAAGTGCATACCGCAACTTCTGGTGTTCCCCATCACTCCACTAGCCACTCCCATTGATCATCATGTACACCAGGAGGATTGTTTTCGTATATTTCTTCAATCGGTCGACCTTCTTGGACCATCTCTTTGTAGTATCTAGTTTTCAAAGTCGATTTAAACTTCTTTCGAAGTTTTCCAACATGTGAAAGGATGTCAAAGTCCTCCACCTTACCTTGGAGATCAAACTTTTCTTACACATATAACAAAATAATGTAACAAGTACTCATTACATACAATTTCAAATAATGCAAAATTATTGCAATACATTAAATTAGAAAATGATTATGTACTACATACATGAACGATTCTCAATATGTTTTCCAACACATATTAGAAAGATGTTTCCAATGTTTTGTATTCAAAGGACAGATAGAACTAGTCCTTTCAATTGTACCCAGAAATTTAGCCAATTTTGATGCTTCCTTCCCAATAGGCTGGCCATATTAGTTGGCATCTACTACTATACGAGTTTCAGGTTGAAGATTCCATATATCTTTCATTTTTGTAGGCCTTCGCTTTCTTTTAGTACCCTTAGTAGCAGCTATCAAAAGTAACAATTATATTTTAGATACGAAAATTGAAAAAAAATTATGTATCAATGTGAAAAAATAAATATGATGCAGGAGCAAATTCCTAAATATGGTAAAAAAAGAAAACAAGCCAATATTAATTATATAAAAGCATAATAAAAGATTTTATTTATCATAAAAAAATACATAAACAAGTTTCTTTTAAGCTGATACTTGTAATGTGAAAGTGCCATCTTCTCTTTTTAAGTCAACTTAATTTCGAAATCTTGCTGAAATTTTTAATCAAAAAATTGAATTTTTTTTGAACAATAACAAAAGTTCTTTCTGTTTGTTCAAATAAAAAAAATTTTCATAGTTAAAAAAAAGTGAACTCTAAGTAATAAAAAATTAGAGAAAAAAATTGATTGATTTGAACCTATTGAAAAATCTTACAATTAATAACATATCTCTTTGTTTAACAATGTCTCAAAATTGCTCCGGTTTACAACTAGGTTAATAGCACATGAAGTATTATCAATAATCCACTAAGATTGAAAGTGAAAACCATGTGTCGCGAAGCATTTGACACTATCTGACTTCAAACATCTTTGGCTGCCCCTTAGTCACTGAGTCTGAAAGAATAAAAACAGTAATTGCAAGTAAACTAAAAGTGCTTCTTTAACCACAGGTTACCAAAAAAAAGAAACACAATGAACACTTAATATGTTTATGTTGTTCAATTTTTCTATGTTTACGGACCTACAGAAAATGTATTATCTTAAGACTTCGTATATATGGTTACAAACAGCAACACTTACCAGATTAGTAAATTCAATTTTGCACCTAACATCTAAATCACTCTTCTCTAAATTTACCTCTTAAAAGTTTAGTTTGTAACTCAAGAAACTCACTTGATTACTTACAAAATGCACGTTGGAAAACAAGTTCCAAATAATAGAGAAAGTGCTAAAGTTTTCCACCCTTTTACATTTACAAACCTTATAACTGAATAAGTGCTAAAATTCTCCCCCCTTTTACATACATAAACTTTTCAATATATAAGAGTTCAATACTTGTTAAACTAAAAGTCAATTACTATCAACCTTTCCATCAAAATTGCAAGACAATCAACATATAAAATATCTTCAATAAATTCAAGATAAGATTTTAAATCTTCAAGATATGTTATTAATTAACAAACAAGATTTTAATTCTGTTGAAGAGTAAAGAGAAATGTAAAAACCCATCACGTTTAACAAAGCAAATAAATGGTCCGAAAGTTGTGAAAAAGTATAGCGCAGCAGAAGACGAAGAGGAATCTATGAATGAAAGAAAACAAAACAAAAAATCCGTACAACAATGGAGTGCAAAAGAAGAGCAGCGAAAAAATGGTAACAAATAGAAATATCAGTGGTGTAAAAAACCAAACACAAAGTTAAAGCCGAAATTTTTTATTTCTCTGTATATTGTAAACAAAACGAAAACTAGACTATGAAGTCATTAGCCATTAGTCAACTTAATCAGAGAAAAAATAATTACCATAGAAAGAATAAATACCAGTAGAAGGTAATAAACTAGTTTAAAACCAAAGAAATAATAAGTGAGAAGGCAACGGAGGTACCAGCCGAAGTTATAGGTACTTCTTATGCTGATTGAGTTGGAGGTTCATCTCTCATGCTTTGACTATCGGTAGCAGCACTTCCCAAGGTGTTCGAACCTGTCGAAGAACCCCTCAAAAAGAATTTTACACCTTTTAATGTTTTCCTTTTGCCAATCATTTTCCAAGAAAACAAAATGGTAATGATTAACGATGAAGCACCCAGTAGAGCACCGAAAAAGTCATGGTTTTTGAGGAGGAGGAAAACCCGAGAAAAATATGAATTTTCAACTTCTTGTTGCAGGGAAACTTGAAACCTACTGTAAATTTGGAGCAAGGTTTGCTTCTTTATTGAATTACCTTTTATTTTAGCTTTTAGGGTTTGACCGACAATTTCAAAGTCAAAAGATGGAGAATGTCTATTCCATTGGCTTTTATATATTTTTAAAAATAATGACTCCATTTTATTAAAAGCAGGACCGAAACAAACCCAATAAACCAAAAAACAAGCAAAATAAACAAAAAGACCAAATCAATCCCCAAAAAATTAAAAAAAAAAGCCTAAGGAAATATCCAGCAAAACGACAAAGGGGAAACAAATATTTGAATATTTGCATTAATTTATATTCTATTCAATTTTCAAAATAATAACCTAAAAATTGATTTTTATAAATAAATTAAAATTAACATATAATACATCAAACCTAAACAAATAATATATTACGATCTTTTGTAAAACATGTGTATCCAAATATACCTGGATAATTAACTGCACACCATTCATATCTAATCCCCTTGCCTCCACATTTGTAGCCACTAATGTCATGAACTTGCCTGACCAAAACCTATTTAAGGTGACCTGCAAGCATATATAAATGAGAATGGTAAATATCTGTACTTACTGTTTGTCGAGAGGGACACATAAAAATCTAGATAAGAACCAATGTTGGGGAAAGCCACTCAAGCAACAGTGAAACAATGCTAAGTATCAGTTTGAAGGATAAGCCTTTTTGTATCTAGCAAGATTGGGAGTTCTAGCTACAAACAATGAGCAAACCATCATGAAAAGAGGCAAAAGACAAAACAAAGATAAATATTTTTTTCTCTGCATTTCTATTTGCTAGTGTGGCCGTTCATCTCTTTATGAACTGGGTTTTCTCAAAAAGTACAGAAGTGTTTGATGGGAACTGAATTGGAATGAAATTTAACCATCTGAATCCATTGTATATCGAGGAACAAAAAATGGTAGTGACAGCACAAAAAAGATGTTTGGAGGAAGAAACAAACCTCTATTGTAAGTACAAACAACTTTTCTTAGAAAATACATAAAAGGAAAAAACAGTGACAGTGACAGGAATAACATGAAATTGCTTCTTTGAGATGTGTAAATCTTTAAGAGGTGCAGTTGAGATATTGATAATAGCATCATTGCAGTTAATATATAAGTATGATTTTTGATGGATCGTCCAAAGAGTTGTTTGAAACTTGCCGAAGCTCTTCAAAGATCAATCTGATTCATGCTTGTGCATTAAAATGAGTTAATAAATATATTCAAGTGCATACATATAGGAGAGATTTTAGCAAAAGTAAAAGAATTGAACTCTTAAAAATAACTTGCATATTTACGGTCATTCTCTGCATATTTATAGTTATTCTCTGCATATAAAAATAACTTCATTTTCATTTTCATTAAAATAAACCCAATACTGAGATTGAAGCTTATATGTTGAATAAGACTATATTCTTGGCTTCCAACAGTATATAATTTCATAATTCCTATAACTTAAAATGTCTTCAAATATAAAAATGAACATACATAGATGTTAATATAATATAAATATCATCTTCGTCTAAGTGCTCTGTTTTCTTTGGGCAATTCATTCTGTTATACTGCATTAAAAATGTCAATTACACTAAATCTTTACACTTTAAAACATCGTTCTTGTTTAAATTAAAACTAAAATTATTAAGTTACAATATGATGATCACACTGCGGATATTCATAATCTTCTACAGGGGTTTCAACGCTTAGATTGAACAAATCTCTTAGCTTTATTCCGATAACATGGAGCCATCCTTTATTCTTGCCATCCTCGACATAAAATACTTGTTTCGCTTGAGAAGTCAGTATGTATGGGTCGTCCGAATCACGATTCCCTGTATGGATAAGCTCAGAAAATTTCACCATAATAAAACCATTTGCATCCTTTTTCATACTCCTAAGAGATTTAATATTCACCCAATCACATCTAAGCATGAAAACCCAAAACCTTTCATAATAGTTTAGCTCGATAATTTCAATGCAGTTGCCATAATAGTTTCTCCTATCAGTAAAAACCATCACGCCACTATTTTGAGTCTTACGATGTTGCTTAAGTTGTTTAGTATGGACCCTAAAACCATTAATTATAAGCCCATCATATGTGGAAACCACATTATGCAGTCCTCGAGCAAGAGCAATTACATCAGCATCAACTTGTTTAACTTCCATATTTGGAATCTAACCATATAGTAGGAAATCAATTAACTCTTATTCTATGATCAAATTTCTACAATGTTCCCTCATTACATATATAATACGATAAATTATTTTAATAGTGACAATTTACCTATTTCGCAAGCTATCTTGGGAATTTTTCAACCAACCATTCGTCCTCTGTGCATTTGCCATGATATATTCAGTATAATATATTCAATATTTTGCGAAAAATATTGTCAAAATGTATACAAATTATGTAATAACTTTATTTGTCTATTGGTTAAGAAAAAGAATCGAATGACAAGATTTTCCTTAGGAAACTCACTGACAGTATAGTGATAACTTATCGCTATGCAATAGAACATAACGGTTTGCTTGTGCAAGAGATCGCATGTCCAATATCTTCATGTTCATGGTGCCAATTAGACGTCCTCCAGAAGAGAAAATGTACCATTTTTAAATATTCCCATCCTTCCTTGGAGGACGGGAAAATATAATCTCAACATCAGAAAAATAACAGGAGTAAAATGTAAGACATTCTGAAACTATGTACCCTTCAGCAATGGAACCTTCAGGATAAGCTCTATTTTGCACCGAAACTTTCAATCCCATAAGATACCTACATCACATACATTTATTTTTACATACTTATTATATTTTATATTAAATAATAAAAATAATATATTGTGAAATTTTATTAATATATTTCATATACCTTTCGATCGGTTACATCCACTTGTATTAAACAGGTCCCCCAAGCTTAGCCTCTATCGGCAAATGAATAATCAAATGAATCATGATTGTGAAGAAACTTGGAGGAAATATTTTCTCCATTTCACAAAGTGTTAATACGACTTGTATTTGAAGTTGATCAACTTCGTGTGGATCAAGACTTTTTGTGCATAATCTCTTGAAGAAATTTGATAGATTTGTAATAACACTTAACACCGTCTTTTCTACAACTCCTCTTAAGTATATAGGAAGCAAACCTTGCATGAGAATGTAACCGTCATGACTTTTAAGGTTGCTCAACTTGTGCTCTTTTAAATTCACGCATCGAGATATGTTTGATGCATAACCATCGGGTACCTTCAACTTCTTCACAATGGAAAGAAAAATATCTCTTTCCTTTGATGCAAGAGTGTAACACGCTTGCGGCAGGTACTCTTTCCCGTTTCTCATTTTTGGATGAAGATAACTTCGGATGCCCATATCTTGTAAATCCTTGCATGCCTTGATATTATCTTTACCACCGTGTGAGAGATTAAGAAAGGTGCCAACGACATTGTCACATACGTTCTTCTCAATGTGCATGACATCCAAGTTATGTCGAAGTAGATTGTAACGCCAATAAGGCAAGTTGAAAAATATGCTCCTCTTCTTCCATAAAGTCTCGTCTTGATTTATGATATTTGCTTCATCTCCCTCTACCACCAATTCTTCAAAGTTGTTAAATAAATCACACCCCTCATCTACATCAAGTTTTACCAACCTTTCATCTAGTTTTTCTCTATCCCTCTTTCGAGCTTTTTCATAAATGAAATTGACACCTTCAACTTCCCGTAAGATATCTTCCCCTGATCATGGTATAGGAGCTACCCTATACTCTATAGTGCTATCGAATTCACTACTCTATTTTCGAAATGAGTGTCCAGCTGATAACCATCGATGATAACCCATATAACAGAACTTCTGACCATACTGTAGCCATCGAGATTTAGTTTTTCAGCACATACCGGGCAAGCAACCTGACCTTTTGCATTCCACTCTGAAAGATTAGCCTAAGCTGGGAAATCACTGATTATCCAAAGAAGACAATCCTATAAAGTGAAAGATTCGAAAGCTGATGAATCAAAAGCATCAACTCCTGTCCACAATTACTTCAGCTTTTTAATTAAAGGCTGCATGTAGACATCAATGTCGTTTTCAGGTCATTTTTCACCAGGGATAACCATTGAGAGTATCATTGATAATTGTTTCCTGCATGCCCAATGTTCCAAATTATAAGGAATAAGAAGTACGGGCCAGGTACTGTGACTTGTACTCATTGTTCAGAATGGATTGAATCCGTCGCTAGCCAAACCTAGCCTAACATTGCGAGGATCAGATGCAAAATCAGGAAACCTCTTATCAAATGCATCCCAAGCAGAACCATCAGCTGGATGTCTCAATATACCATCTTTGGTTCGTCCTTCTTTATGCCATCTCATGGATTATGATGTCTTAGAGGATTGAAATAATCTTTTAAGTCTAGGAATTAAAGGAAAGTATTGTAATACCTTGGCAGGCTTAGGACAGTGACAGCTACCATCAACTTGTTCATCTGCATCCAACTCATTAGAAGATTGCCACCTTGAGCTTTTACAGACATCACAACTGATCTTTTTACTAGCAGTGCCCCAGTATGACAGATAACAATTCGGGCATGCATCAATCTTCACATACCCAAGATTTAGTATAGAAATCTTTTTCTTCACTTCATAGTATGTAGTTAGGATTGTGTTTCCATCTGGAAATGCCTCATTTAAAAACTCTAATAAGCATGTCAAAAATTTTGCTGACAATCTAAAAAGTGCTTTAAAGTGGTAAAGCTGAAGTAGGAATTAGACGCATGAGAACTTAACACAACCGGGATAAAGGGGAATATCACAATCATCTAGAAGAGTAGTTGCTCTCTCTGTAGTCCTTTGGGCCTCATTAACATCATACTCTCGACCATTATTTTGAAACTTGCTTGAAACTCCATTAAAACTCTCATTAAGAGTTGAGATGTTGATACCTAGAGCATCCGTTATGAGATGTCTTAAATCGGCTTCGTTGTTTTGTGACAACATACAAATTGACGGATAAGTTCTTACTGTTTGGTCGGTTTGCACCAATGTTCTTTCAATGGATTCTCCATGAAAAATCCAATGCTTGTATTCTTTTACTATACCATGAAGAAGAAGATGTTCACCCACAATATGTGGTTCATGCAATATCCTATTATTGCAACGATGGCACGGACAGTATATTTTTCCATTAAAAAGTGATTTTCCAATTGCAAATGATAGAAATCTTTCTATTCCAGCTAGGTAATTGGTGCTAAATCTTGGAGCATCCATCCAACTTTTATCAATCATCTGTTAAAGCAATTAATATTAAAATAGAGTTTCTATTAATGCCTAATCCTAAGGTCCATGTGTGAAAAGAGATGAGCTTTCTAGTGAACTAACAACAACCAAAACTACTTAATCCAGAAGTAAAATAACAATTTTAAATATTAAAATAAATAAAATTTATTTTTATGACAATTAAATAATATTAAAATTTATGATAAATAATATCTAAATTCCTAAATAAAATAGTCCAAACTACAAAAATAAAAAAATTTAAACCTAAATTTAAAAAAAAAAGAAAAAAAGGGAAAAGAAAAGGTTAAATAACCTTCTGGTTATATCAAACTGGTAAATCCAATATCACATATATCTCAATTACAGTAAAAAGGTATATGCCATTATTCATGCTTCGGGATCTTTAATTTAGCCTGAAAAGTTCACAAAAATGAAACCATCAACAACAGATATAAAAAAAGCTTCATATGAGGCAAGCTCAACGCTAATTAAGAAGGGCAAATAGATTGTAAGTAATTAATTTATATATTTATTTATTTGTTTAATTTATGTTTGCTACATGGCCTATTGAGAAGCTACCTTGTTACACCACCAGATTGGGCAAAACTACCACATCAACACAAACTAAGTTGATAAAAATGGTCGTCAAGTTAACCCTAAATAAAATAAACCCATTCCTATAATAACTGACGTTCTTCCCTCCATTTTAAGGAGGTTTTTACTACCCAAGCTACGATTAGATTAAAAAATATATACCAATAGCTTGCATCTGCATAATTTGTAGCATTTCACTTGGGTCATCAACTTCTAGTTTCCTTCCCACCTGAAATCCTGGATTAGCACCTAAAATAAACGAAACAAACAATGTTTGAATTTTGAAGGTCTCTAGGAAAAGAAAGGGGGATTTGATTAAGTTGTTGATATTAACACACCATGATGACAATAAATTAATTTGCACGTATGAGAATGACATTTCATGAAATTAAGTTCTGAGTAGTGATTATCTCCACAAAACTCATTGACATCGCAACATATCAAGCATGCAAATGTAAAACATGTTTCTTTGCCCAGGCTTTAAAATCATAAAGGCCCTCACTTGGTTAGATATAAGTACATATGAAAAGGAAATATAAAAAAGATTCAAATGTTAAAGCAGACTATTCACTAGGAAAATGAAACATTAAAAGATGACTTTCCTATTAAATCTTCTGAAAAACTTCAAATAAGCATATATCTAAAGATAAACATCAAACACAACTTTCGAATTTTTAGATCACTAGAAAACTTTTAGTTAATGAACAAAGTACTTACTGGATCTTCCCAAGTGATTCTGGCTTGACATTGAGGGTCACTGCATTGTCAGTGGACTCTGGCTTTACACTAGTTATTACAGCACTATTGATGGACCCTCAATTCACATTGTGGATTCCTGCATTATTCACAAACTTGCATTAGTTTTTAAATTTGGCCATTTTGGAACCACAGAGCAAAGGCTAACTTCAGCTAGAAAACATAGGTAAAACCCCTTAGCTCTGTTATTTTCTGTTGACCTGAACTTGAGTGGAAATATACATTGGTTAAATTCGCAGTGGGTTTTCAATGACATAAAGCTGATCAGTATGGATTACTGAACAGACCAGAAAAAATAGAAACAAAAACAAAAACAAAATTCCAAATTTATCAAACCGCACTTGTACAAGGAAAGTGGCCTTAAATATATATCAACTGTAGATTAAATGAAAACAGCCAAGTGTTTAGGTAATTGAAACCTATTCCCTGACCGTAAATATATAAACTATAGATTAAAGGAAATTGACCTCATTTATCATTTAACGCAAAATCGAATCAACCATACATACCCATGGAGATTGAGACAAATCTCAACAAGTCAAAATCGATTCACCAGGTTCTACCACTGCAGGGTCGGGGATTTTATGGAATTTGTAAGCTAGGCTTTCAAAGAAGGTACCGTGATATACCAGTAGCTGGAGCAGGTGGTGGACGGCAGATGCACTAGTGCCTAGAGCAAGTGGTGGACGGCAGATGCAAATGGTTTTCTTTGGCCAACATAGTTTGAAGTGAGAATAAGTGGTTTTTTGTGGGTAAGAATCAAGGTAAGTTTACCAATTGACCACTAATCCCATGCCATGTCACCATCATTTCAGTCTTTTTTACTAATTATTTATTATTTGAAAATATTTTACTTTCTTTAATTAAACTCTTTATTATTTAATATTATCATAATAATAAATATTATCATAATAATAAATTTAGTATTCAAACTTTGGAAATTTTTAATAATTTAGCTTTCATTTTTCAGTTAAATTTGATTCTCAATTTTTTAAAAAGAGTAAATTTATTTTTATAACCTAAAATGTTAACTAAAATAATAAATTGTTAATAATATTAGGGTGATAACCCACTAATCTACACGTACTTTATACTGACATGGTATCATTTATTATATATATCATATTAGTAAATAATTTAAAATTTTTATTCATTAAATAAAAAATAAAATTCAAAAAATTATACAAATAGTTCATAAAAAATAAATATATGAATAACATGGATTAACATGCATATTACCATGTTTAAAATTTTCACATTTTAATTAGTTTTTTTATTAAAATAATAATGATTTAATTTTTTTAAAAGGATAATAATTAAATTTTACTCTTTTTAAAAGATTAAGAATTAGATTTAATTAAAATAAATAAATAAAAGCTAAATTGATAAAAAAAATTAAACATTAAGAACTAAAATTTTCATTATGAATTTAATATTTAACTCTTAATCTTCAAGTAAATACACAGAAATACAAGGATTCTATAAATATTATGACTTTTTTGTTAGAACTATCTATAATCCCTCCCTAACCTATAAATACGAGGATGATGCGCTTCAGCGCATTTGAACCCACGTCCTCCTACATTGGCAACAATACTTATACCGATTAAGCTAATACTCAATTGGCAAATTTCAATTTCTTAAAATAAAAGTAAAGTAATAAATTACAAATGTACGAAGAATATAACCCTTAAAGCATATTTGGTTTATATATTTATCTCTATAATTATAAAAAGGAAAAATTCCCCAAGTAGGCATGTTCTTCATATCCAATGTTTTGAGAAAATGCAATGTGTCAAGCTTGGCATTGTTGCTTCAAAGAGAAAGCATTTATCAAAAGCTCAGAATTTATCTAACAATTCGATCCTTTATACAAAATTCCATTAATGCATTAACATTCCATCCAAAGAGAATAATAAATATATTATTTTCTTGCCCTAATTTTTTTACCTTTTTAACCAAAGAAATAGATCAATAATAACAATAATATATATTTTCTCAAAATAAATACTATGCATTAGATGGCTAACGTCTATCAACACGATTATTTTACAAAATAACAAATTCTTTCTAACCTATTAACAAATTATAATAACATTCGCGAACTTAATATCTATAATCTTTAATATTTTTATTTAAATATTTCAATCAAAACATTTTTTTAGTGTCAATCATTTATGAATATATTTGTTACATAAATTAATTTGTCAATTTAAGTGATGCCTTAGATATACTATTGGACAAAGCCAACTCTTAAACCCTAAACCCTAAACACTAAACCATAAACCATAAACACTAACCCTGAACCCTAAACCCTAAACCCTAAACCCTAAACCCTAAACCCTAAACCCTAAACCCCTTAGGCATGCATATACCAACCCTTATACAAAGAGTTGGCCAAAGTGTATGTTGGCAAGTCTATCCCAATACTTAAGAAAGTGTCGACCCAAAAGTGTAAGCATAGTGTTGGACAAAGCCGACTTTTATTTAAGTGTTGTATTAAGCATGCATATCCCAACCCTTATACAAAAAGTTGACCAAAGCGTATGTCGGCAAGTCTATCCCAACACTTAGGAAAATTTATATCGTCTTAGGACTGGACAAATCCAACTCTTATTTAAGCATTGCCTTAGGCATGCATACCTCAACCTTTATACAAAAAGTTGGCCAGAGCGTATGTTGACAAGTCTATCCCAATCTTAGGAAAGTATCGCCCCAAAACCGTCGTCTTAGGACTAGACAAAAGCCAACTCTTATTCAAGCGTTGCCTTAGGCATACATATCCCAACCCTTATACAAAAAGTTGGCGAAAGCGTATGTTCGTAACTCTATCCCAACACTTAGGAAAGTGTCACCCCAAAAGTGTCGTCTTAGGACTAGACAAAGCCAACTCTTAAATTTTTTTTTTTTTTTTTGCACTCAATTGAGTCGTTGAATGTTAAAATTTCAATCAATTAAACCCTTTTAATGTTAAAGTTGACGGTCAACTGTTAAAGTTAAATTTTGGAGATTATTTACGTCACGAAATTTGATATTTTATATTTAATATCATTAAAAAATAAAAAGAATCATAAAAATATATGTAAAAAAGACTTAAAAACTAGAAAATATATAAAAATGCAAACATTATAAAATTATTATAAATGAAAAAAATTATATAAATTATTAAAAATTGAAAAAAATAAAAAAAATAATAAAATAACTTAAAATTATATAAGTTATGAAAAATAAAAAATTTAAAAATTATGAAAAAATCTAAAAATTTATTAAAAATATTATAAAAATATAAAAAAGTTCAAAAAAGTATAAAAAAGTATATGAATTACAAAAAAAAAATATTTTAAATTTTTTGGAAAAAATTTAAAAATATAGAAAATTATTACAAATAGGAAAAAAGTAATAAAAATTACGAAATATTATACTATGCATAAAAATAATAAAACAAATTAAAAATATATGAAAAATCATACAAAAAATATTTACACACTAACAATCATTTGATCCCTACAACTATCTATTGTGCTCATCCACTATGGACCTCCCTAAAGCTTGCACCCCTTTTGTCTATCGTCGATATTAGGGGAATTTTTTAAGATGCAAACTAAGGTAGAAAAATGGGTTGAGAAGGCAAGTGACAACTAAATTTGCATATAAAATTTTAGACATTTATTATATTTTTATATTTTTTTTGTACTTTTCTATAAATTTTGTGAATAATTTGGAATTTTTTAAATTTTATATAATTTTCTACATCTAAATTTCTGCACCTTTTTATTTTTAGAATATTTTTAATAATTTTATTTTTTTAATTTTCCATGATTTTTAAAAAATTTTAATTTTTTCATAATTTATATACTTTTTTGTTATTTTAATTTCTTAATAATTTATATTTTTATTTTTATAATAATTTTATAATTTTTTCACTTTTATATATTTTATAATCTTTTAAATAATTTTTATGATTTTCTATAATTTTTATTATTTTTAAAGATTTTAAATATAAGATACCATATTTCAACACTTGGCAAAAAAACCCCAAAATGACTACTATTACTCTTTACTGGCCACGGCTTGATTGATTGAAATTTTAACATTCAAAAGTTCAATCGAGTGAAAAAAAACTACAAAGGTTTAATTGAATTTTTTGGAAAAGTTCAAGAGCTTTAAAGATCCTTTAGCATTAAAAATAATAAATATTAAAAACTATATTATTTTATATTAATATTTATATATTTTTAAAATTAAAATTAAATTAAATTAAATTAAATTTTTAATTTTTAATTTAAATTTGGGTCGAGTTAATGCAAGTACAAAAAAATTTTGTCCAAGCCTGACTCAAGTCAAGCCGGGCTAGCAAAGTCACTTGGCCCATGGACAAGTCTAATAGTCACGTGTTTAATTAATTAAACTTTTATTTCATATATTATTAATTAGTTTTAAATCATAAGTTTCATTATTTATTATTTTTAGACACATATTTGAGTTTTAAATTTGTGGTTTCCACGTGCATATGCATGTGATAAGATTTCTAATATCAATTAAGAACATACGGAGATTTCTTAACCTGCTTATAAAATTAAATTTAAAAAAATCCGCTATTAATATACCAAATAATTAGGTTAAAGTACCAGAGAGATTATTGTATTATAAGATAAAATCAAATTAATCCCTCTATTATTAAATAAATCAATTTAAAATCTTAAAAAATATATAAATTTAATTCCTATACTATTAAAAAAATTCTAAATTATAACAAATCATCTGCTTTGCTTTATCAATTTTGGATTCCTTTTTATTTTTATTTTAAAAATAAAATTGGGATAATTTAATAAATTAAAAATGAGGAATTTTACTTAAATGTGCAATTATTTCATCCTTAAATAGGCGACACATTGCATGGTAGAAGATAAAAAAACACGTGGGCTACCAAGGAGTGGAAATTCGCAAGAAAAATCCTAAAGGAGCAGACGTGGGATGGTGAAGCAGCCAAAGTCTATGTCTATAATTAAAGCCAAATTAAGGAAAAAGGAAAAGCAGACAAAAGTTGTGCTGTCAATCAAAACATATATATGATATATTATTAACACCCAAATTATTTGCATACATACGGAACGTAAATTCGTATGCTTACCATGTGGAAGTCTTTGTCTGGCGGTTTGAGCCTCACATTCATATATCATTTCTTGGTTTGAATTTATGTACAATATAATAGTAATAATCAATCAAATGAATCATGCAACATCCACAAATTTTCACTATAATTTCAAAAATCCAATCTCAAATCACTTCACATTATCTATTTCTCTTTCTTTCTTCCTACCAAATACGAGGCATGTGTGATTAGGGTTTTCTTTTTTCTTTTCGTAAAATCGATTTATTAAACTAGAGGTGATATCCCTTTCTAATAATATCCATTCTGAAATTTGAACTTGATTCATATATTCTGGAGAGAAAATATACTTTCACTCTTTTCAATTATTTATGGAGGAATTACTTTTTCTTAATAAAAATAAAATTTTTACTTAAATTTTAATTATAAATATTCATCCAAAATGTTGTTTAAAAGTTGTTAATTGCATAATGAATTTAGTTTTAAATCTAAGAACAAATTAAGAGCAATGGTTACCATATAGTTGAGGGTGAAATGCTGAAGGCCCCAAATCCACTTTCTTCCCATTCCAACACTAAGAAGAGGCGAAAAAGCCCATCTCACATGAATGTTTTCTTTTTGTCGCCCCAATATAAAAAACAAAAGAAAAAGCATTTAACAGGCTCAACAAGTGCAGGTGTTAAATTTTGGTAGCTCGCAGGCAAAATATATGGTTGTTTTGGTCTCACCTTGGAAAGTCTGAAATTCATTAAAATGATGTTAATATTTTCATCATGACATTTTAGGGGATCTATATATGTAACTTAATTATTAATAATTTATTTATTTATTTATTTACTAACTTTTTTATCATCAACGGCTAAATAATTAATTAAAAGTTAGACATAATAACTTTTAAAATTGGCATAATAACAATTTTATCCTACAATATTTATACATTGTACTAATTTAGTTTTGAATCTAAAAAAATTAAACCCTCAAATTTACACATTGTATAATTCGATCCATTTGCAATTTTTTTTTTCTTTGTGACCCTTTCCAACATTGACTTTGTGTCACGGGGCTAGACCTTTCATCTCACAATTTGTGCAGCCTTAGGTGATTTCTTCACTCCAAATCTACCTAAGTTAGAAGGTGGTTCTCTCTTTTCTAAGGATGAAATATTAGAAAAGTTAGCTTATGTGTAATTTGGAGACAGTACTCCTAATATAAAACTTTTGGCACATTAGCTCTAATTTCTAATCAGCTCATCATCAATTAGAAATTAGTTACTTGAATATCTACACATATTTAACCCATATTTTATTTAATAATTAAAGCCCAATAAACTTTAACCAAATTAGATCATTTTAATTTAGGCTAATCTATTATGATAGTAAATAATAGTAACATGTAATTAATTATATTATATATCTGATGGTCATATTTTTCAACAAACACTCTCACCCTTTGAGAATATAAGAATAAATCACGGTGCACCTAACGCTCAATCTTAGATATATCTAACCCTATAACATGTCAATTATACCCACAACTCTATCTAACACGGTTTAATAACACATTATCATTATAGTTTATCATCAATATTCAATTCAATCTAGTCATCATCACAACCACTTACATGTTGAATATCATGAAACATATTATCAATCATCATCAGTCTTTAATAAAATTGCATGAACACATATCATCATAGCTAAAACTAAGATATCATCACTTATAATTTAAGCACATATAAACATATCATAGTATCGATCATTTATAACACAATTTTATTTATATACAACATCATATTCATTATCTCAAAGTTTTCAAGTATTGATGGAATTATTTGATATTTATTTCATACTTGATTATGTCAAGTAGCTATTCAACGAAATAAGAATCGAAACTAAATTATAGTAGTACAAATCATAATATCTATTTGATGTTTGCTTTCTCTTTTCGTTTCACTTTTAATGTTTTAGTATAGTCTTTAACTACGTTCGATAATACAATTATAAAAACAACTTCAGTTTCGTAATCAAGATGAGAATTATTAACAATCAAATATGAATGCTCTTTATTCTATTTGGTCCCTAAAAATCCTAATATTTAAGATTCTCGTATTTTACAAATCTACCTAATCAAATTTAAATCTGACTTCATATGTACATTTCTAGGAGCCTCAAACTATCAAGTTACCTCATTCTCTTTCGAAGTTTTGATCTTCTCTATCTCAACCTTAGATTCAACATGTTTTCACACTAAAATTTCATCAATTCAATATTCTAAGAAGTGGGCTTCTAATATTTATCATTCTTTCTCAAAATTCCAACAAAAATTGAAGGAAAATCTTACAAATTCTTTGTTGTAAGCAACGGCAATGAAGAGAGAGCTTAAGCAAATATTTCTTTCCTTTGTCGGTGTGGAGAAGATGAAAATGAAGCAAATTTTCTTTTGTTTTATGCTTTCTCTCTCCCACCATCACCTATTCACCCAATTAATCTTCATTATCTAATAAAAATAAAATAAATCAATGGCCAAGAGTTGCTTATGGTAAGGTTTGTGGCAATTGATGGGAAAGATCACTTTTAAGGGCTTGCTCAAAGCTTTAATCAAGCTTCTTCTTTTCACTCATCTTATAATTTGGTCCTTGTTCCGTATACTTAGTATCTTAATCAATTTAGTTACTAATTAATTCTATTTTTTAATTCCGAAATTCATTCGTAAACTTTTCATTTTAAATTTTTTGGACGGCTTGGCTTAATAAATTCAGTTTTGACATAGACTTTTTGACGGAAACGAAAATTGGGTCGTTACATTAGTAGGGATGTCAACCCTTCTAAATTTTGTAAATTTTATTTTAAGCCCCTTAAATTTTAAAAAAAAAAATTATTTTGATATTACAATTAGTGTTAAAAAAAAGGATATATTTGTGTCAAGTTTTTTTAGTTTCATTTCTGTTATAGAATTTATAATTTTTTATGATAAATTTAGTAAAATTTTTAGTTTAATTTAGTAAATTAATACAAAGTATATCTAAATATTAGTTTAGTAAAAGTAAATTTTAATAATTGAAATATCTAAGTATAAATGATATCTAAATATTAATTAAGTAAAAAATTAAAAAAATATAATATTTGATAAACAGATGACGCCATTATTCATTTAATTTACTAAAAAACTCAACAAAAAATTAAATTATTTACAAATGGTTGCTCAAATTTAGTAAGAGAACCACTAAAACCACAGTAAACTCCTTTCCGCCTTCCACCAAGCACCATAATTGCCGGAGTCATAATATATATATATATATAAATTAGGTTGCTCAAAATTTTAAATTATTTTAAAGTTAATTAAGATTTTAAATAACAAATTATTTTTTCACTAAATTAACGTCTTAATTAACATTTAATCATATAATAACTTAAATAAAAATAATAATCAAATTGATTAAAATTATAAAAATTATATAATTATTTAAATCATGAGATGTAGTGTGGTGAGTACTCACCTCATCTATTAATTATGAGGTTAGGGTTTGATCTCTGTTCATGAGTATAAATCACATTTTAGAACTAATTGTTTAATTATTCAGAAACAATAAAAAATATTTTTATTTTTATTTAAATTTGTTTTTCTTTTTGAGATCCCACCGGTGAAGAAATTACACATTATGCATTATAGGTTTTTTTACAAAAATAATGTTAAAAAATTAATTATAAAAATGGGTTGGAAAAAAATTATTTATGAAAATGAGTTGTTTGTTACCATTTGTAATCGGTGTCCGCTCAATACACTAGTAAAACTATCTAACTTTTCGACTAATCATCAATTAATCATTACGTTTTTTTAAAAGAATTTTTATTGGTGTCATCACTATATCAAACAACGTCAATATATATTTTTATAAAAAAATTCATATTTTTAAAAATATACACAGTAAAAAAAGAAAAAAGAAAAAAAGAATTTTTTAAGTGACAAAATGTCAAAAATCACCGTCTACCTAAACAATGTCCAAAAAAGAAAGAAAAATAAATGGCAATGTCAAAAAAAGTGACAGATTAGTTTCTTTTTAAATTCAAAAAGGTACCAACTTCTTTTTTTTTATTCGTTTCTTTCGTATGTATATCCGTAAAAATAAGAATATTTTAAAAACTATACATTGGTACTATTTGATAGTATCAATATTTAAAAAAAAAAAAAAGACTTAATGAACCGCTAATTATTAGTCGAAAAGTTAAATGATTTCGTTGGTGTGTTAGGTAACACCAATTTATAACAAACAACTTATTTTTGTAAATAAAATTTTTTCTCCTATTTTTATAATTAATTATTTTTTATATTATTTTTATAGAAAATCCTACATTGTAAAAGTTGCAGTTGAATTGTTGATCGTATTTTGTTTTTTCTTCTAAGAAAGGTGGGAAAAGATAAGATCTGAATTCCCTGAGATTTATTCCTCTCACCATTTACTTGTTGAAATAGTAGTATTAGCTGACCATCTGCCACAGCTTAAGCTTAATCACCCATCAATTACTCTGTCCCTGACATGGCCGCAGCACTTGTTTCTTTCATCCTGGGGCAACTAGCGACTATCACTTTTGAGACTGCGTGGCAAGAGCTGAAGCTGGTGATGGGCGTTGAGGAAGAAGTCAGAAAGCTTCAAAAAAATTTTGAGGCCATCCAGGAAGTGCTTGAAGATGCAGAGGTAAAGCAAGTTGTGGATAAATGTGTAAAGAGATGGATAGATAAGCTCAAAGATGTAGCGTATGACATGGAGGACGTGCTTGATGAGTGGACAACTGCACTTTCCAAATTAAAGGCAGATGAAGCTGAAAGTGCTTCGGTCCCCAAGAAGAAGGTACGTCTTTCACGGTTACCTTTTAATTTGGGTGGTCAAGTTGTTAGGGGGTATGACATCGGTGATAAAATACGAAGAATCAATGTAGACTTGGATGAAATTGCTAAAGAGAAAGATAGATACCATTTTGCTAGAAGTGAAATTACACAACCTCGACGATTAGAAAGAACCACGGCCTATGTTGATGTCTCTGAGATCAAAGGTCGAAATGATGTTAGAGACAACATAGTGACCAAATTGACCAGCGATGAAGGATCCATTCAGACCGTCTCTATAATAGGGATGTGTGGGATCGGGAAAACTGCTCTTGCTCAATTGGTGGTTAATCATGTTAAAGGTCAAAACTCGTTTGACGATGTAGTTTGGGTGTGTGTTTCGGACTTTTTTGATCAGATCAAAATTGCAAGAGAGATTTTAGAAGGCCTTGGATGTGGTTCATCTCGAGATTTAATTTCACTACAAGGCCTGTTGGACAATATTGCTGAGAAAGTCAGGGATAGAAAAGTTTTTATTGTTTTCGATGACGTCTGGACAGAGCGTGAAGCAGATTGGGAAGCACTAAGAGCTGCCCTGCAACATTGCAAGCATGGAATTAGGATTTTGGTGACTACTCGAAAAGAATCGGTGGTCAAGGTGATTAGATCATCTCATGTGTTTCGTTTAGAACTGTTGTCAGACGAGGTATGTTGGGAGATTCTTAAATCAAAAGCATTTTTTGGAAGGGGGGAGAGTGAGTGTAGAGACCTAGAGGATGTTGGGATGAGAATTGCAAAAAAGTGTAAAGGTTTGGCGCTTGCTGCAAAAGAATTAGGAAGTTTGCTACGGCAAAAAAGGAGGAGGGTGGAATGGGAAAGAGTGTTGAATAGTGGGTTTTGGGAATTAGAGATAGCAGAAGAATATATTTTCAGACCTCTATTGTTGAGTTACTATGATTTACCCTCAACAATAAGACGATGCTTGTTATATTGTGCTACATTTCCCAAGGATTATGTGATGGGGAAAGATGAATTGATCGTGCACTGGAAGATGCAAGGCTTTTTGAACTCTGTGGACGACGATTCGGAGATGGAGTTAAAAGGTGAAGAATACTTTGAGTACTTGGCAGATCGTTCCCTCTTTCAAGATTTGGAAAGGGATGATTATGGCAACATATTTGTAGGTAAGATGCATGACTTAGTACATGACTGTCTCCTGTTTATGACAAAAGATGAGATTGTAACAAAGGAGGTTGATTCGAAAGAAACTTGGAACCTGGATTTAGTTTCCAAAAGAGCTCGTCATTCAAGTATAAAAATCAGCCAACCCAACTCATTTCCTATTTGTATAAACGGAGTAGAAAAATTGAGGACTCTTATCACAATTGGCGAAAGCTATGATGTCACCTCTGAAGGTTTAAAGAAGTTATTCAGTGAAGCCAAATGCCTGAGATTATTGGATTTTCAGTTGCCCAAAGTCAGAAAAGTTTCTGAACAAATCCAAGTTCCAGAAGAAATAGGCAACTTAATTCACTTGAGATATCTCACTTTTCTTTCTTATCGGAGTCTGGAATTGCCTGAATCAGTTTGTGATCTGCGAAATTTGGAATACTTGAATATCGTCAACTGTAGTAAACTACCCAAAGAGATGGAGAAGTTGATCAACTTGAAGTATCTTTATACTCGTGACTGTAATAGGCTAAGCCATTATCCGAAAGGGATTGGGAGATTAACAAGTCTTCAGAGATTAGATCGGATCATTGCAAGAGTCGACTGCAATCATACTACAGACTTCAGTGTTGGAGATTTTGAAAACTTGGATATGCTGCGCGGAGACCTTTGGTTAGAGTTGGAAGGAAACTGGATAAGTATAGAAGAAGTTGAGAGAGCTAAGCTTCATAAAAAGATACATCTCATGGAATTGAGGGTGGTTTTTAGGAGTAATAATGCAGGACATGAAATGAAGGATAATTTCATTAAGGCTTTGATCCCACGTCCCAACTTTCACATCCACTTTTTTGGTATTTAAACAAAAAAAGAAATTAACAGATTCTCTCTTTTCTTGATGTACTTGTCATTCTAATACCATATTCTTCAAATTCACATTTAGCTAATTAATGTTTTCTTCTGCCTCAGCTGTTGTTGTATTTGGATCATCTGTATGTGTCACATACTAGAATTTTGGTATATAAATATAGCCCTAAGTAAATGATAATTAATTTTAAACAATATGTATCATTAATAATGAATTAATATATTTAATTATGTAATTAAAAGCAATAAAAATTGTATGAAAAAAAAAATTATTGATGGTGCCGAATCCATCAAAATAAAAAATCTTACACTTCAAATAGAATTTAAATTCACAGTTAGAAAAGTAGAATCTATCTCACAAATATCGAACTGATCAATTTTATGATTTCTCACAAACAAAAATGTGTTATGGGCAATTTTGTGCCCTGTGCAAACCTATGTAAATAAGATAAGGGTTGAAACAAATATAATAATAATAATTGCGAAATAAAATATAAAAGTTCAAAATAAAAGTAGATTAGCCTCAGGTGTGACTTTACTTTTGGTTTTTGATTTGATCACGGATTATAGATATCTCCTCATTTGATGATAAGCCGGTTCAAGTGAACAAGGAATAGTCTTAGACCACAAATTCTTTCGTAATAGTAAATTAATTATGGGAATGACCTAACAATTAATTCTTGTTAATTGAACAACCTTGATGATTAATTCTCACAATTTAATTCTTCGATTGCCTTGCGAATGAGAAGAATTTGACTTTAATTAATGACTTCAACTGCGTGAATCATTTAAATTAGATAGTTAATTCTTATGACGTTACCCGACTATGTACCTAATCAAATCACGTCGATTGCATAAGTAATCAAATCGCACTAATTTACTTTTTGGTAAAATAAAACAATCATTACAAATTGAGTTATTTTTACCAATGATATATTGATCAAAGTATTGAACAAGTGATTTTTCTCGAAATAATATTAAAAAATGATCCTATCTTTTTAATAATCTTGAGAAAAAAACTTTTGTAATCCGAGAAAAAAACGAATATTAAAATAAAGAGAGAATGAAATATAATTTTAAATTTCACAATTCAAATACCGTACAGTGGAATTTTTGTTATTCAATAATAAGAGAAATAACAATGAAAAATAAAAAGACCTTTTATAAAATAAAAATTGAAAAAAAAAAATGATGGAGCACGTCTTCTCCTCTAATAGTTTAATTTAAAAGAAATTTACAATTAAAAGAAAGAAAGACTCAACCCAATTCTCATGTGTTGTTTTTCAGGCTTATACCCATGTGAGAACTTAGCAATAAAATTTACTATTTATCTAATTAAATAAAGATAAATCTAATCTTAGTTAAATTTTCAACAAATTATATTTATAAATTTGAGTTTAAATAAAAGTAATTAATAATTAATTAATCATAGATATAGGTTTAATTCAATTTCAACTCAATTATATAATTCAAATAAATAAAAATTGTTATTTTAAAAAATAAAAAATTATCTTTTTTAATATCAACTTAGTAATAAAATGAATAATAAAGGATATTCTCATTGATTTAAAAGTCTTTCTAAACTCGTGCTTTTATTTTCTTAAAATGAAAATTCATTAATTCATTCCATGAATGGGACCATACAATTCAGTAAAAAAAACAACAAACACCCATCGTAAGTGATGAATGACAAACTCCATCAACACAATAAATGCTTTAGCCTCACCATCAATATAACATTATGACATGTTGACAATTGACTATGTCACAACTGAAGCACGACATATCTAGAGTGATTGTAAACAGTTAACACAATATGAAAATCAGCTCCGAATTGTCTAAAATGGTAGGCAAAAATCATCAAAAGAACCGAGCATCCACTAAACTAGAGAGGACGGTGACAAAATCATCCCTAAAAATTATTTGCAAAACAAGACTAAAAAACATGCAACAATAGCAAACAAAAACTTCTAAAAGTCATGAAACAAATGACAAACGCCAGTATGATTTCATGCACCTTCTTTTCTTTCCTCGCAAGAGGCAACAACATTGAGATCGCCCCTTAGCAACCATGGCTTATCCTTTTCGAGGCCTAAAGATGCAAGATGGGTCTACATAGATTTCTGTTTCACTGCATTAGGGCTTGCATAGATAGAAGTGAAGAAAATATTTTGCTTCATACCTTAACTGAAACACCGATAGTGAATAAACTAATTCAAAACCTCGAGAACATCTACCTTCAATTTATGCCTCCAAAGAAGCTAAATGCCACCTGAGAACCCCCTCACTTCAACCCTATATGAGCAGTCAAAACTAGTTCTCCGTATGATATCATTAGCTTTTCTACCATTCACTCTCATTTCCATCAAAACTAGAATATCAGGTTTTTATAATTGCAGAAGATTCTTTAAAACAACAACAACTTTGGAGCTAGTCGCTCATTGATAATTTCAACAATAATTTTAAGGTCCATAAAAAAAAGGAGAAATCACACTTATTGTGATGTTGACGATGGCTCACCTTGTGGAAATTCCAATACACATTGTTCAACAAACTCTCCCTAGCACATCCAATCCTTCACAATTGGAACCTTTATTAAGAGATTCATATTGGAACCTTCAATCTCTCCAGACGCCATTTCCATAGGGACCTCATCCACAAGTTCTATTCTGAGAGACATGTTCGATACATCAAGCTCATTTGAAAAAGATTCAACCCATTCTGCCATATTAGAGTTAAGGAGTGGAACTTTAACTTTTTTGGTCACACTAGTTGTAAGAAAAGATTGCTCATGGCTAGACTTAAAGGAATCAAGAGGAAGCTTAATCTATATCCCTCGAAGCTCTTACCAAATTTAGAGAAACAACTCAAATTTGACCTTCTACCAAATTTAGAGAAACAACTCAAATCTGACCTTGAGGAAGTGCTTACTTAAAAAGCAAGCTTATGGCAACAAAAGGCTCGTTGTAAATGGGTATATGATAGGGACCGAAACACTAAGTTTTTTTATGCAAGTACTATTAGTCAAAGGAGATCTAATTTGATTAGCATGTTGAAGCTTAGTGATGACAGTTGGTGTGATGATTCCAGCATTTTGCAAGAAATGGCCACGAAGTTATACAATTCTATTTTCACAAAGGATTCATCAACTTGCAGTGGCTCTCTCCAACGAGGGTTATTCTATAAAATGTCTGACGTTGAGTTTGAATCCTTGAAGGTCGTAATCACGAATAAATAAATCTAAAGGGTTGTTTTCGAGATGGCATCTTTGAAAGCTCCTGGAATTGATGAGATACGTTCAATATTCTCTTAGGAAAAATGGCCAGTGGTTGGGCATAATGATTGTGAATTCGTGAAGAATATTTAGAATGGTGGTAGGCTTGAGAGTTGGCTTAATCACACGTTACTGGTTTTGATTTCAAAAGTGGAGAATCATGAATCCTTTGCGCAATTTTGACTAATCAGTCTCTGTACAATGTTATACAAAATTGTGACTAAAGTCATAGTTAATAGATTAAAGCCATTCATGTAGAAATGAGTTTTTCAAAATCAGTCAAGCTTTGTCCCTAGAATGAGTATAACGGGCAATATTATTATTGCTCAAGAAATTTGGAAAGAAAGGATGGATGGCTGTTAAAATTGATTTGGAGAAAGCCTATGACAGACTTGATTGGGGCTTCATTGATGATATGTTAGAGGATATTGGAATTCCAAGTACTTGTCAATTGTTTGGTGCTTTTGCCCCCATTTCATAGAATAAGGCAAGGTGATCTTTTATCGCCCTACCTCTTTGTTCTTTGTATAGAATGTCTCGCTAAAATTTTTAATGTTGAAGTCCAAAAAGGAAGGTAGAAACCTGTAAAATTATCTAAGAACGGCCATGGTATCTCCCATATCTTTTTTTGCAGATGATTTAATTTTGCTCAATGAGGCGTTTGTTAATCGGATGTCGATTATGAAAAGGGTGTTTGAGAACTTTTGTGTCAGCTTTGGACATCGATTCAATGTACAGAAAACTCATATCTTTTTCTTTAAAAATGTTCCTCATGAATTGAAAGAGAATATTAGTTGTGGACTTGGTTTCTCCTATGTGGATTATTTGGAGAAGTATCTAGGTGTGCCACTTTTACATCAAAGAGTTACAAAAGATACGTACCAGTACATTATGGGCAACATAAAGAAAAAGTTGGCAAGGTGGAAGGCTAAATTACTTTCGTTAGTAGGTAAAATCACATTAATGAAAGCAGTCGTAGCTTCTATTCTTATTTATGCTATGCAATTGATGGTTATTCCAAAGGGAGGTTGCTCAAAAATGGAGAAGATTGTTTACAAATTTTTCTAGGGACACACAGAGGAGAAAATAGAGACATTGGATTCAAGAAAATTGACTACCAAATGATGCTTTCCTCGTGAAAATTGGCTTTAAGTGGAAGGTGTTGTATGGAATGTAGGGAAGGGTTTGAATATTGATTTTTAGAGAGATAATCAGATGAAAGAATGGGCCCTCTTGGGGACATTTGTACACAACCCCATTATATAGCCATTGACCATGTACCCGTAATGGATATAGTATCATCGAGTGGGGATTAAAATTAGAATGTGATTAAATTCGTTTTGTCGCCTTCAGTGGTTTTGAGCATTTTAACCTATAAGCCTTATTCTACTCATGATGTGGATGATTTTATTAGATGGGATAAAGTAAGAGGTGTATATTTACAATTTGTTCAGCTTACGTGTCAATTGTGGGATGGAGAGGGATGAGAGTGATAAAATTTGGCATCAGATGTAGCACTTACCGGGAGGAGGCAGATAGGTTCTTAACAGTCCAAGGCGTTTGTTTTCCAAATTTTACTTTCAACGTTCAGAGGCAATTGAGGTGTCACCTGAGCGATAACTCTCGGGGTTTCCTCCTTCTTTTGATTTTATTAGAGGCAGGTTTCCACATGCCTCTACATCAACTCTTCTGCTCTGTGTTATTAGAGTATGGTATTACACCAGGGCAACTGTCGACCTTGTCTTGGTAGACTCTTATTGCTTTCTTTCTAGATTGCTGCAAGCGAAACGAACCTCCCCTTTTGGGAGTCTTTCAAAAGTTTTATCAATTAAGGGTTACCAAGCAAATGGTTGGCATCGGTTTCGCCCACTTCAGCGTCCGTTCTGACTTCCACCTTATTATCCAAAATAGCATCTCCAATTTGCATTGGAAAAAAATAGGTAATTTATATGAGTTACCAATAAACTCAAGGGTGGTTTTGGTTTCCCCACATGCTGGTCTCTTCTTGTGGAATCTGTTTGTTCTCACAGCCATCTCATAGACTCAAGAATTGCTAACAAGTAAATTAAGCGTGTGAATAAAGTGTGTACTCTTGAATTGGTAGAATTGGTTACAGTCAGAAATGTGTTCCAATTCTATTTATCCAACAAAAGCCCCAATGGTTGTAGGAAATCTGATCGCATTAGTTGACTAAACAGCTACAATATCACTTCAGCTTCAAATGCTTGGCCTCATAATGGTGACTCTGTCTTGGCGTGAGTGTTAACTAGGTGTGAAAGGGAGCCCTTATTTTTCTTTTATAAGTTTTGTGGGATACACCCATACAATTAGCTTATCGCCTTAGGTATTCATCCTTCTACTTCTTCTTTTTCAAGCGAAGCTAATTTTCCTTCCAAAATCTCATACTTCATCTAACCTAAAGTCAGCTATAGGTATCAAAGCCATTCTGAGTGCGTCTCAAAGCAACAAGAGAACTTCAGCTGCTTCGCCTAGAAAACTCATTATCAAAAAAGATCACAAGTGGTTGAGGGCTAGTGAAGATGCCTCGGCTGTTGGGAAAACTAAACCCCCGTCGACCAAATGGTGTAAACTTAAGACAGGACTTCTGAGTTCAAAAGTTCCCTCATTACCAGCTGCGCCAATAGTCTTCAAGCAGCAAATTCTTCTACTTCAATCATGGGCCCTTCCCAAGCGAAAATTCCTACAGGGACTTCGCTACAAGATTCGCCTATGATCTCTTCCATTTCTCATTTTGAATCTTTCTTTTTCGCTGAGAACGATAAATCCTTTCCTTACTGTAACTTGTATTCATCGGGACTATCCCCTATTTTCTTGAGTTTAGTTTTCCAGAATCAATACGACTTGATTCCTCAATAGTGAAATGAGGTTTTTCGCTCTTACCTTATATCTAAGTCATGTTCCTCTCCCTTTTCTCAGGTGGCTAATTTTGCTAAGGCTCTGTCGATCGGTTATGAGCTCTTGAGTGGGTCTCTCAAGGAGTTCCATGATTTGCATGAGACAATAGTTGCACACTTGCGAGAGTCGATTAAATTGAAATATGAGACGACTGAAGAGTTATGCCATCGAGAGTAGACTTTGAAGGATAAGGTAGAGATCATGGATTCATGCATTATGCATTAGAAGCTCAAGAACAATAAGTCAGATGACAAGTGTAGACAACTAAGTATTAGGGTTGCGT
The DNA here is from genome assembly GCA_020496765.1 of Gossypium stocksii. NCBI lineage: Eukaryota > Viridiplantae > Streptophyta > Magnoliopsida > Malvales > Malvaceae > Gossypium > Gossypium stocksii. Next base: position 16,441,898 of record CM035625.1, on the reverse strand, counting down.
CATTGGTAGAAGGTGAATCCTCTTTAAGGAAGCAACTCTTGTATTAAAAACTATGCTTTGAGACTAGGTTGGGTGGGCTTCACCAATTACACGATGAAGCCTTTAAGAAATATCAATAGGATACAACAAGAAACCTGATGATATCGCGTGATATGAAGTAATAAAATTTATAATAATGATCGAACCAAAAACTAACTAATATCACGATTTTAAGGCAAGCGCACCTATCGAACAGTAGTATAGCTTAGTGGCAAGACCGAGTTATCGTACCCAAGGGAACCAAAAGTACTAGTACTAACTTCCTTTCTATTATCTAGCCTAAAAATAAAAGGGGTTTGTATGAAACTAATTCTAAAACTAAACTAAAAGTGCACAAGAAAGTAAATTTGGGGAAAAACTCTCGGGAAAAATTGATTGATATGAGCAATACTTAAGGGAGAATCCACCTAGACTTCACTTGTTATTAGCTTCTTGAACTAGACGATTTCTTCACTTGACTTTATCCGTAGAGATCCCTAATTTATGTTAATACCTCCGTCTAAGATAAGAACAACTAATCCTAGGTTGATTAACTGAAATTTCTTTCTAGTTAAAACCCTTAGTCTTGCATTAACTTGATCTATGGATCCCCCTATTAGGTTTGACCCTAATCCGGCAGATTTATGTCGCCCTATTCTAGGTTTGCATGCAACTCTGCTTAATTATGCTAGATCTACTCTTAAATAGGGACTTTTGCTCCTCTGCCTAAGCACATCACAACTTGAATTAATACCTAGGATTATTAACACAAGGATTAAGCACACATAATTAAGAACAATTCAAGTATTTATCATATAATTCAAGAATGAATAATAACAAGATCTGTCTTAGGTTTCATCTCCCTCAAGTATTTGAGGGATTTAGTTCATAATTAAGAAAGAAAACATCTCAGAAGAAATAAAATAGTAAAACATAAAAGAACCCAAAAACCCCTGAAGGACTGAAGGGAAATCCTCTGTCTTGATGTAGAATCCCGACTTCTGGGATGAATCAATCGGCTTCCCTTGGAGTAATCCCTTGCTTCCACTCTCTGTGTTGGCAGAAATAAGGCGCTCCTTTGTGGGAGAAAAAGTACACCCTTAGAGTTGCCTCCTAGGGTCTTTATATAGAGCTTTGGGATGGCTTTCTTAGCCTCTAAGTATCCAAATCCGAGTGAAATTACACTTCCTCATGACAGGGACATGCCCATGTGACACACCCGTATGGATCGATAAAAGGCCGTGTGTGGGCCTGTTGAGGGTGGCACTGCCGTGTGGTCTGGCCGTGCTTGTAGGGGCTGGGCCGTGTTGGACCTTATGTGGCACGGCTGCATGCCACGGCCTGTGGTGAATCCTTAGGCCGTGTCGTTTTCACACTTTGGCCCATTTACTTTGTTTTCGACTCGTTTTTCATTCTTTTCTCTTTCTTATGTCTCTTGAGTATAAAACATGAAATAGAAGGGTTACGAGCACCAATTTCCACAAATTCAATGATAATTCATCTAGAAATTAGGCTAAACATGAGGTAAAAATATGTATAATTTATCATTTATCACCTGACGAAGGCATTGCCTGAGTGGAAAGCCAATTTAATCCTCTATGCCCAAGTGGCCATTGGTCCCTTAGACTTAAGTCGTGTGGACTTTAGTTTATTGCAAGACTTCGCTTCAGATTCTTTAGTTTTAGTCTTGTGGTCGTCAATTGCCATTGCCATGGACTTGTCCATATCAGAGATTCGTGTTTATAGTCCCGATAGACCCCTTTAAACGACTCTGTAGACAGACATAGACTCATCATACATGACTCATACTTGACTAACTTATCTATTTTAGATTTCTTTACAATAGATGCATTTGTATTTTTCAGACATGTAACACATTCTTTTAACTTCATGCAAAGACCTTTCATGCAGTGACTTGCTTATGACAAACGCATTCATACATATATATGCATTTACTTCTATTCTTATAGGAGACATAGTATCATACTTTATTAGTTTCAGTTTCACGATTTAGTCATTTAGCATAGAAGTATTTAGATTACAAGTATGCATGTAAAAGTTAGTTTAGAGATTTACGAAACTCATGAACTCACCTGAACCCTTTGAACGACCGCTTATATTTACGATTAAAGATCTTCCTATCTACTGCTTGTAAAAGAGAAAAGATCATCATTAAGATCTATTCATTTACCCACTTACCTTGACTTTAATCTCAAGTAACCTCTATACAAGGCCTTAATTTTTCGCTTACTCAAATCCGTAAACTTCCCTCGACATGGAGAATTTTTTGATAAAATCCAGGGTTTCAGACTTGACTTGAGAGGATATTTTCATTCCTTTCTAGATTCAGATTTCAAAAATAGAGCAAAAGAGAAGGAGAGAACTCACTTTATTCAGGGTCTTTAAAATGACCAAAGCCTTCATTGAAACTTGATAAAAGTCACATTAGGTATTGACTTGTATTTTCAAATATCTTTAACTTTTGAGAAACTAATTGAGTACTTCCCTTCTCTTTTGACTATTTTGGTTCACGTTTGGTTAATTCTCAACCAACTTACTTTATAACTTAACCTGTACAGTACCACCAAATCGGAATACATACTTCTTTCAACATGTCATTGTAGTCTAGCATAGAGCATTCCTTATCTTGGTCATGCGATTATATGCTATGGGAGACACTTGGGCGATTGTTGCTTACCCACAATCACTGCTTAAGGACTCGCCAGACTAAGTACCCACCAGAACTTGAAAGATTCCAATATTTAATCAATTCTTAACACCATTCACATTCAGAGCTTACTTGTAACACGCCTAACTTGTATCCGTCGCCAGAACAAGGTTACGAAGCATTACCAGAGTTTACAGGATAATTTCGCATAATCCATGTCATATACTATTCATATCCAAAACTAATCATATTGTCCCTTGATTGGACTCTCAAAGCCCAATTTAAGTATTAGAGTCGAGACTAAATCAGGTTATCAGAGAAAATTTTCACAAAATTTTAAAATTTTTCCTAGGGGCAGGGGTTACACGCTCGTGTAGTCAGGCTTTGTGGCTCACACAGTTAAGTGACTTACCTATGTCTCAAGCCGTGTGGCGTATGAGGTAGGGCACACACCTAGTTCCATGATCTAGGCTGTGTATCATACACGACTGAGATATACGCCCATGTGCCTACCCATGTGCCTAATTCTGATCATTCTGTTTCTCAATTTTAAAATGCATGGGGCACATGGCCAAACCACATGCCCATGTACCAGGCTGTGTGTCACACACGGTCAAGACACACGCCAGTGTGTCTACCCGTGTGGAGAAAAATAGGCCACTTTTAAAGACTTGTTTATGTTTGTCTACTAATACAAGTTGTCTTTCTGTATTATGATCTGACCACATAATATCACTTAATATTGGTTAAATATTAGACAACCAATAAGCAATATTTTCTTCTATTTTGCTTTGCGTGCAAAAACCATGTGAGAACAATTATATAAAGTATATTAATGTAATCAATGAATTTGTTTTATTAACCAATTTGTTCGAAAAATTACAAGTGTATATTGACGAATATACTATACTTAATGCACCAGATCCAACAATACTATGCACACACCTAGATATTTGTTTTGCGATGAGGTTGGTAAGTCAATATCGGACATATCCAATACCAAGGCACTGGTAAGCAATTAAGCATATCCTTAAGTATTTGCGGAGAATAAGGGATTATATGCTTGTGTATTCCAGAGGAGACCTTACTCTTATCAAATATACTGATTCTGACATCCAAACATGTTGGGATTCGAGGAACTTGGCATTAGACTATGTTTTTATCCTAAACGGTGGGTCCACAGTGTGAATAAGTGTTAAACAAGGTTACACTACTAACTTCACTACAGAGGACTAAATATGATGCACAGAAAAGTTATAGCACTATAACAATGCAGATATAGCTAAACCTAAAAAAAACCACATAAGGACAAAACACATTAAGTGAGATTATAGTGTTTGACGGAATAGTAGATGTAGTTAAAGAACGCATTTAAAGACATATCCCGGGGTTTGTTGTATCAAGATTCTACTAGCTAGAAAGTTCTTTAAGAAACATGTGAATGAGCATAGGAATGCGAAATATGACTCATCTACTTCACTAGGATAAGTGCGAGACTGTTGGACCTGGTGCCCTGACTGTAATATTTTCGTCAAAGTACAATTTTAGTTTTTTCGAACAGATTGGTTAATAAAATTATTCATGAATTACACTAATACTTTGTATATTGTCCTCACATGATTTTTGCACGCAAAGCAAAATGGAATCAAATGTTACTCATTGGTTTTCTAATTTTTTAACTAATACTAAGTGGTATTACGTGGTCAGATCGTAATATAAAAAGACACCTTGTATTAGTAGATGAACCTAAACATGTCCTTAGTCCAATAAAAAATAAGGAAACTGATTGAAAGATAACATATCGTCTATCAAGTCCAATTGAGGAGATGCCTTATCTTGGGCATCGGAGCAAATGACTCCCAGAAGATAGAGACATAAATGTGACTGACTAGACTAGCAGTACATGTAACACCCTAAACCCTCGCCATCTAGTAGTATCCCTATTTCAATTCATTTGTTTTCAAAACGTTAACCATTTTAAAACATTATCCAGTTATTTATAAGGCATTATAGATTTGCGGAAGCTTTAAAAAAACCATTCGCGTTGTTTTAATAAAATGTTTATCTCTTTTGAAAACCAGCGTTTCCTATCACTAGTAGTTATAAATCATAAACAGCGTAAAGAAAAAAACCAAACCAAAGTAAAAATCAATAATGGTTGTGTTACAGTAAAAATACCCCAAATGAAAATAATAATTAAAAATGTAATCTAATACAAAAGTATAAGCGGTCGTGCAACCATCATTGAGTCCCTCGTTACGCCGATCCGCCTAAGACTGAGGATTACCTGTAGAGTAAAAACAAAGGGGTGAGTTTACGAAAACTCAGTGTGTAATCCCCATGCAGTCATGCAAACAGAAAGCAAACAGTAGTAGACTGGGCCTAAGCCCTTCTCAGTAATAGTATCGGTTTGGGTCTTAACCCATCTCAGTACAGTAAGGAGGAGGGCTTTACCCTATTTCAGTTCAGTAACAGTGATAGTAACAATAGCAGTATCAGTAGGGCCTCGGCCCACAACAGTATCAGAAATCAGTAATGCAGTATACATTATGCAAGTCCTACCCAACCTTGCACTCTTGTGGGGAATAAATCACCCACCCATCCCTACACTTACATATTAGCACCGGTTGCAGCACTAAACAGAATTCGCAGCAGAGCTGCCAGGATATCAATGGGCTTTAAGTCATCAGTGATTTGCAGCATAGCTACTAGTATATCGGGCATTAAGCCTTTTCAGTACACTTCCTCTATATAAATCAACCCAACCCTATGCAATGTAACATATAGTATATTATGCCATGTCATGATATCAGTGCATACAGTATCATTTAACAGTATAACTCATGCTCAATAACACCTCTTAGTCAGGTAGTCATATCACACAGATAGGGGTCCACATATGGCTTACTGACCCTACAGTAGGTCCACAGTCGTCTCGGGCTACACGTGCAACCTTTACAAACAAATTAGTGAAATGGGTTCACACGCCCGTATTGGACTACCCGTGTTAGCCCACACGCCCGTGTGGCCCATACGGCCCAATTTACCTTGGCCGTGTGGATCATACGGCCTTGTCCAAAATTCCACATGCTCATTTGGTTTACTCGTGCGGGCTCACATACCTGTGTGGCCCACACGGCCCAATTGGCCAAGCCTGTTCTCACACACGGCCTCGCCGGCCTCAGACGGCCGTGTCTGTTGCGTTCATATCTCGCGCATAGCCTGCCTCGTCAAACACACTGCCATGTCCAGCCACACAGCCTACCACACGGGTGACCACACGCCCGTGTGGCGTCGATAGTACACTTTTTTGACTTTTCACCGAGTTGTAATTTCAGTGATTCAGGTACACACCTGGTTTGAATTCGATGCGTAATCACTCCCAAGCACTCTAGAACCTATATTTGGCAATCCCGAGTCCAAAATCAATCACTTAAATTGAATAGTTATGAACAGATAATTCTCAAAATCTACAGACAACCTTGCCTTCACGAACCGACGATGATTTTTTACTATTAGAAAGCCGATTAGCAGCCTCCTCGTCCTTGATCGATTCCTAAACAAAAACAAAGTTCTTAATAATCCATCAGTAAAAATAAATACAACATAAAAATGCACATTTACCTACCGAACGTGCACCCAATTGACAAACGATAAAACGATTGAAAAGAAAAAGAAAAAATGAATGGAAAAGGGAAAGCAACTTAATTTTTGGCAGCAAAAGAAGGGTGGAAACGGAAGCAACAAAGAGGAAGAATAAGGAGAAAACGTGAGGGAGAGGAGTGAGGGTTTTTTTTTCTAAAACTCAAAATCTGATAGAATAGTAACCACCTTTGATCACTCAACTTCTCCACTACTCAAAATTTAATTGAAACTCAAATTCCTACGCGTCACTAGTAGCAAAATTATACCCTTGCTACTGCATAGAATCGAACACATGACCTCTAGCATACCAACACTCCACCTATCCATCAGACCAACAAGCCCATTCTGACATCAACTTACCAACATAAAGTTTTAAGCCTACTTCCCAGAACACATAACCATTGAAGCAAACAAATATTTGTGTAATATATACACGAAATCAAATATAATAATTTTGGGGCGTTACAATACATCAGACAAGACCCAAGCAATATAGATCCTAAATCCATTTATAGATTTATTCACTTAAGAAATTCATAGTATGGCATACATAAATCTTGAGTAGATAGCGAACTATGTATGCATGATTCGTACACTTTAATGTAAGTAAAAGCCTAAGTTCAAATAGATAAGAAACCAAAAGCTAGTGCATTGGGTGCACGACTTCTGTAGTACGTAGTGTCATTCACAACAGTGGAATTCATTGCCTAAAACATGGGTAAATGATATCCTCTCATTAGCATTACATAGTTGATGAAAAGTAAACATGGCCACAGGTTGTCCATCTTTGTGATGGATAACTTGATCACTATTTGATAGTGATTGACTTTTCATGAAGAAAGATGTAATAGTTACCATGAGATAAAATAGGATCATATTGGGAGAGCGGGTATTACCCCAAAGAGATTAAGGATATCCTATGAGAGTAACTCACTTATGATAAGGTCATTGGATGATGACCTCGTAGTTGCTTTTGTAATGTTATGTCATTCAGGAGAGCTCAATTACGATACTATAGTGGAATAACTTCGTGACTAAATGAGTTTATAATTAATAGACGAAAAGACAAAACTTAATTATAAATTATTTGAGCCTGAACTACATATGTGTAACCAGTCCTTCCATTAGCTCATTAAAACTAGAAATAAATTGTGTGTTTTTGAATAAAAATGAACAGAATGAATAGAAAAAGAGAAAAGAGAAACATTCAGGAATGATTATGGTTTTCTTCAAAATGGAGAAATTGAATCATTTGGAAATGAATGTAGGTTTCTGAAAATGGAAATGAAAATTTGCAATCCTATATGGATTACTTCAAAAATGATCAGAAGAATGAGTTTATATTTTTGGACTATTTTTAAGGCTAAAAATGAAAAAAAACCATCCGGTCATAGTGAAAATGTTGAGTTGAGAAATATTAAACATATATGGATTACTTCAAAAATGATCAGAAGAATGAGTTTATATTTTTGGACTATTTTTAAGGCTAAAAATGAAAAAAAACCATCCGGTCATAGTGAAACTGTTGAGTTGAGAAATATTAAACATATATCCCAAAATTTTACCAACGACAAATTTGTCAAAATTTTACCAAAGGTAAAATTGTCAAAAAAATTTTATGGGTAAAATAAGGATGAGAAAATTGTTTTACATATAAATATCAAAGTTTATTTAAGAAAATAGAAAAATTGAATCGAGTTGGATCACATTGTAGTGTACTGAGTCAAAAAGGTCAAGAAAATACTCATAATTAGACCCAATGTGAGAGGGGCCCAAAATCCCTCATATAACATAAAAGGGGCGACAACCCTAGTAGGAATACTAAGGTGTGCCATCCACCCCTCTCCTACTCTAGGTAGGAAGTTATTTTTCTATTTGAAATAAATCACTACAACTCAACAAGGGTTCTACTTTCTCATCCTATATATAGATGGCACCGGTAGTGCTATTTACACAATTTTTGAGAGATTGTTATTCTTTTGAAAAATAAAAAGAATTAACTCTCAATTGTTAAATATATTTTTACAGAATCATAATTCTATTGATTTCTATAAATAAGAGAGGATTTTTATTTTCACCCCAGAAAGAAGAGAACTTTTTTTAGTTAAGTGTTTTGATTCAATTTGTTCGAGCCCACATTCGAAGCAGTTCGTGGTATGAGAATAGCGGAGAATATCATTTGGTTGAATGTTGGAAAACATCAAGGATCTGCTTATCCAAAAACACAGGTACGGTTTCAGTCTAAAATTTATTGCTATAAATATCACAAACCAGGTTAATTTTCAAAATTTTAATTTTTCACCATGCAAGAAAACTATTTTCAAACTAGATTTTTTCCAACACCTTAGGTATTGCGATACCAACATTGTGAAGGGACAAATGATACAAAGAATAGTATTTGTCCAACCGAAGCACCAATCACTGAGGTCCAGTTCAAAGGCATTTTTGGAAACAAAAGTAGGTTAGAATAGTTGCTTAATTCAGCCAAGATTTGGTTAAGACAAAAGGGAGGTCACATTAGTTTAGTTTAGCTTTAAGTTTTTCTTAATTTTTCTGCACTATTTATTTTAAGGTTTATATCTTCTTTTCTTTATTTTAGTTTTAGAGTTTATTTTAATGCACTTTCTTCTTGTTCTTACTACTCTTGTAGTTAGTTAACACTGTAGCTTAAGTTTATTTGCACTTTCAATCCCTGTACCTTGCTTGTAATGATATTTTTAGCTTTACTTTAATGTATTTCAGTTTTTTTTTTTTACTTTAAATATGTTAAAGTTTGTTCCTTTTATGTTTTTTTTTCTTTTGATTTTCTTGTTGAATGCTTCTTTTTACATGCACTTTAAGTTTTCTTGCATGAAAATCTAAACTTTTACATTTTTCTTAAGCTTCTTTTTAATGGCTTCCTTGCTTTTCATTTTTTATGTTCATTAGCTTTATTTTCAACATGAATAATTAAACCTTTAAGGGGTTTGGTTGATAGAGATGTGGTGAGTTGATTTTTGAATGAAGGATCAAATTGCAATAAATTGGACTAATTTGAATAAACCTAAATCCTTAGGATTGACGACCCTAAAGGAATATTTAGGCAAGTGAGGCTGAGAGGAGATCTTGTTGGCTACCAATTCATTAGGTCTGGGTTAACTGGTGAGATCGAGAGATAATCCGAATTAATTTGTCTAACTTGGTAAAATGAAACCATTTTAGGAGTTTAAGCGATTTGGACCCCTAATTCGAAGATTGGAAAACCACAACGAGATCAATTAACCACCATTTGTTATTTAATTGTTAATTTTGTAATTTCATACGTTTTACAATTTGGTCTTTGTTAGCTAGATTGTATATTAGTTTAATTTCTCTTAACTTTATGATTTGCCATAATATAATTTTCTGCGATTAGTTGGTTAGACTCTTTATTTCGCACGCTCATTATTTAGAAATTGTTCAATCGTCAACTTCTTTGAGTTCGATCCTTGGAATACTCCAGTGTTCCATTGTAACATTACAAATATTACAACTTGTCTGTCATATTTACATTAAGCTGCAATATTTATTTTTAGTAATTGGAGTGTTGATTTATCTCCCTCTCGTCATTCAAGAAGGAGGCGGTCGCAAGCCGATAGTTTGAAAGTTTTACAATTTGGTCCTAGTTTGACCTTAGGTTAACAAAAGAGCTTTCTTAAGCTTGTATAAAACCCGATAATGATTAAATAACATGTGGTAAATGTATTCTTATACTTGCCAGTATATTAAGATGTTTAATTGTGTTGTAAATGATTGTGGTTGCTCCAGCAACGAACGTAGCATTCTGTAGCTCAGACCCGACGATCAAGTTGGGCAAGGGGTGCTACATTATTAGCTTTGATTTTCAAAGGTTTTGATATAACAAACTTAATTCCAAATTCCCTTAATCAAATTTGCATAAATTATTTCAATCACGTTCAAATATATTTTTAAGTGTTACAAACTCAAAAACAAAGTTTCTAAATGACTCAAACTTTCTACAAAAGTTTTCGAGTGCCCCCAAGTTCTTTAAAATGTTTTTAAGTTGTGTTTTTCTAAATTTCCCAACATTGTCTCTAGATAATTTGGGTCTTGTCTCTAGACACAAGCTTGTTTGTCTCAAGACAAACCAACATCGAAGCTAAATTTACTTTAGGGGAGCTCTATCTTGAGACAATCAAGTATTTGTCTCAAGACATATTACAAATTGTCTCGAGTCATATTGCAAATTTTCTCGAGTCTACAAGCTCCAACAATTATATTTTTTTCTTCTTGTCTCGAGAGATACTATTGCATGTTGCATTAAGTGCGAAATAAATGCTCTCAACAGCTAGAAGCACCCTCCAATGGCTCAAAAGATCTATAATTCAGTGATAGGGTATAAATAGCATTCAATGACATTCATATGAAGACAAAAAACAAGTATACAAAGATCAAGAGCTAAATTCTAATGTATTCTTATTATTATTTTCACTTGTACACACTTGTGCGGTTAGTTGTGATTCATTCTTTCAAGTATTGTACTGTGAATGTGCGTAATTATTATATATCTACATTTTAGAGGTGATAATTCATTCTCAACTTTATTTCTTATTTTTGTGAGGATTTACTTAAGGTTTGAGTTAGAAATCCTTAAGGGGAAGTGGCCCTATCTTGCCTATTGAAAAGATAAAAATTGTAAAGGTTAAACCTTATCCTTGAAAGGTTCAAATTAATGAATTTGGAAAATCCTTAGTTGTGGTAAGGTAAGGTATTGAATGTAGACAACCGGAGTCGAACCACTATAAATTCTTGTGTCTCTCTTGATTATCATATTTGCTTTAAATCTATAAAACAACAATTCAGCCCCTCTTAGTGTATATTGAGTCTAACATACATCAAATATAAAATTAAAGTTGTTTTATACCATTCCGTAACTTTTTAATATGATTATGAATGTTAAACTTTTAAAAATTAATCAATTAAGTCATTTAACCAATGTTTCCATCTTTGACTGTTAAAATGCTAACGTGATCATTAACGATTGCCAAGTCAATTGTTAGGTTACTAAAGTGGTGGTCCATGTCATCGACCAATATTACGTTAGCAAAAATAAAAACAAATAAAAAAATAGAATTATTTTAAATAATTTTAAATTTTTTTAAAAATGTATAAAAAAATTTAAAACATTATTAAAAAATGAAGAGATGTTAAATAAAATTAAAAAATAAACAAAACTAAAAATATTAATAATCGTTTAAAAATTGTAGTCCACAATGTTATTATTTATTTTTAAAAATATGAGATATGCATCGATGTTTTAATTTTACTTGTACCTGTTAAGCTATATAAAAATAATTTAAATATATATAATTTTTTAGTTTTATTAATTTTATTCATAAAATTTTAAATGAGTATGAATATATCGAGATTATTTTCTTACATGTGTAGCACTTTATATAGTTTACCATAAGTAATAATTATTAAAATTTATTAAAATAAATAAACTAATTGCATGAATATTTCAACTAAGTATATTAATTCATTTTTTTTACTTGAAAATAATATTAATTCATTTTTTTTACTTGAAAATAAACAATTTGGAAGAATTTTAATACTATTAAATTTCAAAAAATGGTCTTTGATATAATCTGATAGTGAATAATCTAAAGGTTATCAAATTTTTAATAATTTTAAAAAATCATTCGAAAAGAATATGTACATATAGTTGGTCAGATTTAGAGAGAATATGGACATGTCTAAATTCATTATGGATTTAAATTTTAAAATAAATATTTTACAAATCTATAATTTTTTTAGAAATTTTAAATTTTTTATAATTTAAAAAAATAAATCAATAAGCAGACCTGATATGAAGGAAGAAGCGAATGTTTGGCTTTCGGAGAAAATCAAGGCCATATTGCAGTCAGAAAATGCTGATGAACTAAGGGGATGGATGGATGGATGGTGCATTGGGAGAGAACTACTCTTTTGATGTAGTTGTTACATTGGCAAAGCTCCCAAGAGCTTGAACCGAAGAAGACCCTTCTTTGAGACCAAATGCCTAAGACAAGTTTTGGAGATGGGTCGATGAATCTCCCGACGGTGATCATACATTGATCTGCGAAAGCTCTTTCAAACCACTAGTAAGGACATCAACTACCAGTATGTGAATTATCCGTTAAAAGATCCCAATTTCTACTATTATTTTCAATTACCAGCCATTTTGAAATGTTCAGGTAGTCCTGTAAATTAAGAAAATCAAGTAAAGAAGGCAGCATAGTTCAATTTCTTTTTATGTATGTTTGCCACACTGTGAGAACCAACATGACAACAGCATAAATTTGAGCAGCGATAGCCCAAGGCTTGCTGAAATAGTTTTGCACATAGTATGCTCGCCATCGAGGCCACATCCGTTTACAATGACGATCGAGTTGATTACAAAGTTCGGAATAATAGAATTCCTTGACAAAAGTATCATTATAAAGATTATTGAAAAACTGGGTTGCATCGTCGGGACTCAACCAGTTGTCGAAGATCTCCCTCTTGCACAGTATCTCCATGTCGTTGGTGGTGTCAATGAGGTTATCCAGGAGCTTGGCATAGCAAGTGAATATAGGTTGACATTTAGGCAAACACTGCTCGTACGCGATCAGGTTCCGGAAGATCGTTTCAGTCGTCTCTTGGATCAGCAATGATGGGATTGTGAGACAACCATCTCTAAACCTTATGTCCAAGACGCTGTCTGGTTCTGGTACAGCTTTCACGAATTTTACACCTGCTTCTTTGAGCCTGGTGATGGAACGAATCGGCTGCCAGCTGGATTCGTTTTTTTTTACTGTTTCTTGGAATGGTAACACTAAGGATGATCTTAACAAATCAAGAATATGCTTGATATCTTCGTCTTTGAAACGGCTTGTATTTATAGGAGGGGGATGAGAAGTGAAGGTATTAGCAAAGAACTTGAGGGCAAGTTCAATCAAGGACTCGGTTTCACAAGGGAGCCTAGTTTTTTCATACAAGAGATCAAGCACTAACCAGGGGATTTGATTCTCTAACAAAATCAAGTCATGGTGTAGATATTGCAGCATACATGACATGGAGAAAATCGGGTCGTCAGGCTCTGGCTTCACCACTTCCGCATCTTTACGAAATAGCTCGATAACGAAGACACCATCTAGCAGCATTGTTTTAACGAACTCATCACCCAATTCTGCTGCAAAATCACGGCCTGCATAGCAAGAACTGGCCTCTTCCTTAATCATGTAAACAGAATCAATCCAATCAGATAAAACATTCTGTTCTTCAATCTCTTTGGATTGTTCGGACATCGTTTCATAGCGAATTCCGATCACCCGGGGAAGGAGAGCCTTCAAGTACTTGACTTTGATTTTCTCAGTGGCTAACAAGTTTCGTTTTCCATGGTGCATTGGCCCTATGGAGAAACAATTGGGGAGAAAAGAGGTCTCTTTGTGCCTGAAGAGTATGGTTGGGGTTTTGAAGATGCAGTAGCTTTGGGGCATGGATAAACAAGCATCCCTTAGCTCGGCCTTCAGAGAACACAATGATTCAACACTAATTACCACATTTTCATTTGATCTTCCACTTTGTGCCTCCATTTTCCAGCCTGCAAAAAGAGATTAAGAAGTTTTTTTTAATGGCAAAATGAGTTAATAATAGCTTGTATCCATCATGGATTTTTGGGGTACTCCTTAATTTATACAAGTTGAAACTATCAAGTTATTGTTTGAAATAGATGGCAGAATGAGCGAGTATACTGGAAAAGAATCTAAGATATAGTTAAAGCAAATCCCATAGAGAATGCTCTTCTTTTTCTTTTCTAAATCACAGTGTGGAGTAGATGCGTTGCTTCATGATCTAAAAAGGTGGTAAATATTAGTTGTCATTGGGTCCGTTCCAAGCTTTAACAGTCGCCTTCTTCACTGTAAGGAGAAATTTATTTGCTTTGAATTCTTTATAATTAGTGGAGAAAGAATGAGAACATGCATACAAGATTGGGCCATATCTCAATTATTCTTTTCTTCCGGGGTATGCCACAAGAATATTGCAGTTTCAAGCTTGGGGGATCGGTATTTAATAACTTTTCAAAACCTAAAACTTATTTTTTTCCTCCCTTTAAAGTTCCAGTTTAAAATTAAGATTTTATTTAAAAAATTTCTTGTTTACCCTCCCTTTTTTTTTTTTTTTGAAACTTTTCAAATCAAACCTTAATTTTTTTTAAAAAAATTTAGCTTTTAGTTCTTGGAGAACTGCTTTTCAGTGAAGTATGAGGTTACCTTTTTATCCTTCTATTAAATCTTCTACTTTACAATCTTATGTCTAAAACTGACATTTTATCTTTTTAAATGCCAAATTAAAAACAATTCTTAAAACTATTTTTTCATAACACTTTTTAAAAGTAGTTTTCAACCCTACGGTAAACTAGCCCGTAGTCATTTTGGTTGAAGTAAATTTTAAATTCAAGTCATTTTCAAGTTAAAGTCACTCTAAGACTCTCTTTGGATAAGCTGCAAGGCTGATTTTGGTGAGATTGAAAATAACAATCACAATGAAATTAATTATTGTAGAAATGAGATTGAGTATTATAATGGTGAGATTAAAACCAGTGATAAGATATGTATTTAGATTTAAACACACATGTAGCGATGTAATCAAAATAGAAATCACTTATAAATATCGATTTTAAAATGTTTGTATAATATAATAATTTATATTTATATTTACATTAAATAATAAAACATAAATTAAAATTATATTTTCATTAAATTATAATTAAAAATTATTAAGATACATTGATATTTAAAAATGATTTATACAAGCATTGTAACACCCTCAAACTCGACCCAATTGTCAGGTCTAAACTATAGTGTGTCACATTTGTTGCCAAAGCAATTGCGATCAATTCACAATTTAATTATACAATTTATATGATAATTATCTGACAATAAACATTCATTAATCATACTAAAGGAAATCTATATTTGTTTTATAAAAGCACATAATAACATACAATAAATCCAATATATATATATATTACTAGAATATAAGATATAACATTTAATTAAAACATCATCTCGCTACCACAAAACTTAATTTGTTAGGTACATGCCAACCATAAATAACATTTGAAACAACAAACATTGTTGAAACCGAGACTGCAAATTGTATGTTGAGGTCGATGGACAAAAATCTTGCATTAAATCTAACCTTCGCATGGGAAAAAAATCCATATGCTGAGTAGAACATTCAATGGTATTTTTATAATTTAAAAAGATAATATTAGCATTAATAGTTTTAATCTAAGTAAATATGAATATCTTTATGCACATATTTATCATTTCCTTATAACTTGAAGTTACCAAGCTTAACATTCTCGATATAAACATGTTAGGTAAACAAAATTTGTAACACCCCTCGTCCGATCTGGTCGCTAGACCCGAGCTATAGGATACTTCAACGGTTCAACTTGCACTTAGATACTTTATGAAGAGCTCACATCTACACATTATACCAAGTTAGTTCACATATAACAACTTTAAGGAATTAGTTTGCACACACTTGACAAAGCCAGTTTGCCTATATATGACAAAATCAATTAGCGCATGACTACATACAGAATCAGTTTACACATACGTTACAGTGACAGTTCGCACCTTCACACAACTTGCACATTTACATGGTCCACACATTGGCTCAATTTATGTAACACTCGTAAGGTACATACAAATATAGAAACAATTTATTCCATCACTGTTTCAATGTATAAATTCATGCATAAATTAGTATTCAATTAAAATCAAGCCTTAAACAAGCTTACAAGAGCTTTGGAGTTATCTTGATCTTGCAGGAGGACCAAACTAAAAAAATTTTAAAATTCAAGTGTAGGTATCAATACCAAGGCCAAGTACCAATATCAAATTGGCAATCTGTCATTTTTAAAACATTGTTCATTTGGTAAAGTACAAATACCACAAACTAAGGTATCGATACCTATTTCCCAAATGGCTAAAAAATCACATGTTTTTAGTATGTGTCATACCCCAAACTCAAACCCATTCCAATTAGTGTTTTAGACACCTAAAACCTGCATAAAATTATCTTAAAAGCATACACAAAAATTCCTATTTGGATAACCTAATAATCAACTAACCAATGTACCTCAAAGACACCAATTCACAACAACCTTAACATGCCATTTTAATTAATTAACCATCCAATTATTCAATTCATTCATGCTCAATCATGTAGCTTAAGAATCGACATATACATGCCACAACATGATAATAAATTTGTACATATTAAACATTTGCCAACTACATTATAGGCTCAATATCAACTAAGTTCCCAATCAAACAAAGCATAACAAGATAATATGACATCTCCTAAACACATGCCACATATAACCAACTTCAATCGATTATAAATCTACCAAAATTTGTCATTCTGATGATACACATGCCATTTAACAAGCCACCATCACATACACATCTTCATATATCCTTTGCCACTTTAAAAGTAAACATTCGTCAAGGTTCAAATCGAAACTATCATCCCAAAAACATATGTACATTAGCCCTACATACGTACCATTTATGAACTACAACATTCTCATCTACATAATAGTTCTAATTTACCCAACTCAATAAGGCACAAATTGTTTATACCACATTTTCATTCCAAATTTATATAATTCTAGCATACCATCTACTAATATTAAAGATATAATCAATGTAAGCCAACATCCATGTACCAGACAAAACAGCTACTAGCAAGACGTTGATAATTAATTTGTAATTTTTCCTTTTCAGCGATTATCCTCCGATTGGTTCAATTCTCGATCTAAATAATCATTCATTTCAATTTATCAATTCCAAATATTTTATAACAGCCTATGTTAAGTATGTATCTATTCAATTTCATCTTTCAGGTCATCTTTCGAATGTCCCCTAAAGTTTTGCGTTTTATTCAATTTAGTCCTTAAAACCGGTACTAACCTAACTTTCAATTTAGAACCCAAATTTTCAACCTGATTTCACTATAGTCCAATATGGACCTCCTATTTCTCATTTCTACCAAAAATTTCAAAATTTGTACATGTTAGCCCCTATTGTACAAAACTATAAATTAATTTCACAATTTAGTTCTTTTTCATTTCTAAGCATAAGATCTGTTAATTTACTGCTTAAAACAGCAAGAATTCATCAATGGCATTTTTCTCAAGTTTTAACAGTTATGGAAAATAACAAAAAGTTAGCTAAATTAAACTCTTAAATTTAAAAAAAAAAAAACATAAAAATTACAAGGAAATAACCAAAGACTTGGTTAAAGCTTTCAAAACCCTAGATGGCGTTAAGCATTCTTTCCTTTCTTGTTGTTTCGGGTAGGGAGGAAGAAGATGATAATAATTCTCTCTTCCTCCGCTATCTCTAGTAATATACATATAATATTCATTCTTTTACTTTAGTTTTAATTCATTTTACCATTATTTATTTATTTACCCAATTTGCCTCCCATCTTTCATGTACTTGGCCACCGTTACTACCCTTGTCAATTCTCATGGTCTAATTGCTAGCTTGGCCTTTGTCCGTTGCTTTTAATTACAACTTTTGCAATTGAGTTTTCATCAATTTTATAATTTAGTCCCTATACATTAATTAACTATCCAATTAGCAAAATTAAAGGACCAAACTTTAATTAAATTTCATACTAACCTCATAAATATTATTTATTTATAGGCTTGAACATCATAAATGAAGTTTTGAAACTACTGTTTCTAACACCACTAACTTTTGAATTGTTACAAACATTATATAATAGCATAGTTTATTATGTATTTACTTTTTATAAATTACTAAATGGTTTAAGGGACAAAAACGCCATTAGTAAAAAAAATAAAAAATCAATTAAACCCTTAAAAAATTTACTCTATTAAGCCTTTAAGGATAAAAAAACCTAGCCCTATCAATAAAGAAAATTGTCAATTGATTGATTTGACCATTTATAAATTTGATGTGACATATGGTGCTAACATGACATGCAACGTTAGTAAAAAAAATTTAAGAATTAAAAAATAAAAAATATTTTTTTTAAAATTAATAAAAATATATACATCTAAAATGAATATGGAAAAATAGTTGTCCATATTTATTTGAATTTGGATAATCATTTGTCCAGAGTCATTCTAGTTGAGTGCAAAAGTAAAAAATTTTAAAATTACTAAAAATGATAAAAAAAAATCAAATATGTAAAAAGGTAAAAAAAATATTAATAATTTATAAATATAAAAGTTAATAAAAATGTACATCTAAAATGAACTTGTATAGATGATTGTCCAGGTTCAAATGAATCAGAACAAATGTATGCAAGCTTCATTTTTTATTAGTGCAAAACTATAAAAAAAATTATAAATTATAAAAAATTATTATTATTAAAAATTGAAATTCCTTTTAGATTTTGGTGTTCCAAATTTATTTTAAAATATTAATCATTATTTTTTAATTATAATCTTTTTATAATTTATTATGTGTTAAAATATAATACATCACCTTCAATAATAATAAGATTTATGTAGATTTTTCATTATATTGAAAAAAAAAACGATAATCCATCCTTGCTAATTAAAGTAAATGTGCCTGACATCAAAATATGAACTCAATTAATTAAATATATATTGTCGAAACTATTTTTATTTTAAAAAACGGAAGTCAACTTAAAAACGAAAAAGGGAGTCGCCACCAATCCTTTTTATTTAGGTGTGATCAGTTCACCTTGTAAAATGTTTTGTTTGACTAAAACATCGATTTTGGCCCACGAAATTTAAGAAAACGGGCTCGGGAGTCAGTTACGTACAAGGAATTATTAGCACTCTCATAACGCCCAAAAATTGGTACCTAATTGATTAATTAATATCCTAATGTCGAAAATTTGAAAAGATTTTAAAATGCGATCCCTTTTAAAAAAATATTTGTATAATTCAAATTGGATGTTGAGATTCATTTATCTCGAAGTAATAAAATAACACATCCAACACGTTAGGATACGATATTTTAAACCCTCGAATTCAAGATCATCTTTTGATTTTCAAAGCTCATGCATTGAAATTTAAAAGGATATTTAGTTATTTGGTCAAACGGAAAATCGAAACCCAGCACATTAGGGTACGATTTCTCGAATTTTCAAACACGAAATATTGCCTTGTTTTTTAGAAATCCTTACCTCGAGATAACAAAATGGCACATCCAGTGAGTTAGGCAAAACATTTCGAATTCCCGAGAATAAGATTTTATTTGAAATTCATATGTTTTATTTTTTAAAAGGGTACTCAAGCATTTGGACTCAATGGGAAAAATCGAAATCCAGTAAGTTAGGGCACGATTTTCTCAAAGCTCCCAAATGTCGAATATGGCCTTATTTTAGAAAGCTTTTGAATAATAGCGAATGTGGAAATGAAATGTATTTTTATTTAAAACAATGGTTTGAATGAAATTGTCGCGCTAATGCATAATAAAAACATAAACATATTTTTTTTAAATATTACATAACGGATTAATATTTAACGCTAATATAGACAATTAAAAAGAAAGAATGAAAGTAAAATAGCAAATAACATTAATAATGACAATGATAATGCTAAAAAAAATTAAGAATGACCATAATAATAATGGAATCTAAATTTTAAAACAATGAACAAATAAATAAAAAGGCATAATAGAGAGGGGCATTTAAAAAGATCGAATATGAAATAAAAAATATAAGATAAATAATATATGAAAAATTTTGAATAAAATAATAAAATAATTTTAATAAAACGAGCAATATGACAAAGTTTGATATTAAATATAAAATGGTTTAAAGTAAAATATATATATAATAAATGAGATAATATATGATGATCTATAATAAAACAATTTATTGTAAATAATAATGAATAAAAAAATAAAATGAATAAAGTAATTTTTCGAAAAGAATATGCATATATAAATATCAAAATAAATAAATAACTAACAAATTTAAAAAAAATAGAAAAACAATAGTATCGAAACCACCTTTTTTGGAAAGGGGGGAATCGACTTTAAAATTTAAAATTGGAGTCGCCACCGGCCCTTTTTCGAGGTGTGGTCGGGACACCTTAAATCAATTTAATAAAACATTTTGGTTTATTAAAATGATTTATTTTTGGTCTACGAAATTTTGAGAAATCGGGTTCGGGAGTCGGTTACATGCGAGGAAGGGTTAGCACCCTCGTCACGCCCAAAATTGGTACCGAATTGATTAAAAATGTCCTTATATCGAAAAGTTTTGAAATGTGGTTTCTTTTGAAGCATTTGAACGGCTTAAATTGGACGGAAAGATTCTCTCGTTTCAAAGGAATATAGCATTGCATCCAACACGTTAGGACACGATCCCTTAAACCCTCGAATCTATGGTCGAATCTTATTCCAAAAAATTTATACATTTGAAAATTATGAGAAGGGTGTCCACATATTCGGTTTAACCAAAAGAAAGAAACCCAACACGTTAAGGCACGATTTCTCGGATTTCCGAACGGAGGACATTGCCTTACTTTGGAAAATTAAAGAAGACGAGTGAAATCGAAAAGGTTATTTGATTGCTTGAACAAACGAAAGAATTGCGGCCCAACACGTTAGGGCACGATTCTTCGAATTTCCAAACATAAAATGTTGTCTTATTTTCGAGAAATTATCGAGTAAACGATTAAACATTGGTAAAAAATGAATTTATTTAATTTATTCGGGTTAAAAATGATGCATCGATTAGAGGCTCAAATACGATGGGGTTTGAATCATAATATAATGACAAGAACGCAAGCATAATCAACGTGACATAACATAGAGACAATTAACGCGTAAGACACTAAACAATGCAAGACCACCCTAATACAAGAATGATTTCTAATGATGAATAATATATCTAAATAACATAGTATATGAAATAACTTAGAATAAATAATTTATATAAATAAAGAAACAAATTAAAATGACATAAGGTTCGAAAATAACTAAAATATAAGTCTTTAAAACAAACTATACACACACACATAACAATATTTTAGGCGATTTTAAAATATAACACCTATATAAAATAATAGGGCCACATATTTATATTGTAAAAAAAATAATTTTATATAAAATGTGCACATATACAAATAATCGCTGGGATATACTAAAATAGGCTAAATACGATTTTAAATAAAACATTTAAATGTGTGAAATTAACATACGTATATGATAATATGTATATAAAAGAAATAATTAAACCTAAAATATACAACTATAATATTATACAAGTGGTTTAAACCAACATTTGAAACAAATCACATACAAAGTACTATTATGTACAAGAGTTCGAAAATAATACTATAAATAATATAAATAATATATACAAATTATAACAAAATCGAAATGGGTGAAGTGTAAGAGTATTTTTTGTTTAAAAGAATAATGGAAAAGTATTTAAAATGTATAACATATATATATATATATATATATACAATGTAAATGATATATACGTAATTGAATAAATAGAAACTAAAAGTTTAAAGTAGGTAAAACATTAAAGGGATAATAATAATAATAATAATAATAATAATAATAATAATAATAAGTAAATCGGGAAAACATGTAAACAAATATGAAAAAATAGATTAAGGGCTAAATTAAAACCCAAAACAGAGTTTAAGACCTAAATTAAGCAAATAAACAAAGCCAAAGGACCCAGGTGAAACACGCGCACAAAGTTCAGGGACTAAAGCTGGAAATAAACCAGTGCCCGAAGCGCTGCGTTTTAACGCGGGCCAAATTGAAAAAATGCGCGAATCCCCGGGGTAAATTAAAAAAATAAATTAAAATGCGCGAAGGGCTTGATCGGATGCGGGCGCGAACGATAGGGACTTAGTGCGCAAATAACCCTCAAAGACCCAAATGCGCGGATCCTAAGCCTACGCGGGTCGGGTCATCGGGTGGAACCTACGGATATACCAATACGACACCGTTTTAGGGCCACTGGAACAGGCCCTAAACGGTGCCGTTCTGAGCGCCCTTTAAATACCCAGAATAAACCCTAAAACTAGGGTTCCCAGCCGCTCTAAATCAGAGCCAAAGGAAACAGAAGAGGGCTCTCCTCTCGTCCCTCTCGAATCCACCTCGTAAGAGCCAGGACCGAAGGCCCTCCGACCACGTCTCGCCTCAATCGGCGATGGGTTTCTAACGGGAGGCTGGACTGACTCTATTTAGGGTCGATATTCGAGGTGGTTTCGCCACTTAGACCCGAAATCCTCATCCAACTCCGATTTTGACGGAGAGAACGAGGACTCTGGTGGCTCCAATCACAAAGGTAAGTCCCTTTTTCTCTTTCTTTTATCCTTTTTATGCGATTAACAACAACAATGCAGGCAAACAAATCGAAAAAGATAAGAAATCACCTTCAATAGAAACTGGTTTTTGATTGATTTTTTTTTGGGTTTTTTACATGCGATTGCGATCTCCTATTTCTCTTCTAAAAAATCCCCCTTTACAGTCGTTTATCGGCTCTTTTTATACCCGATTTGTAGAAAAACCAAATATAAAATTACAAAATAAAACTGTTCTTGTCTCTATCTGCTGCTCGTTGCTTGTTTGCGTCTGATTCTTGCAGGTACGGGTGTAGCGTGGCTCGTGGTGCGTACGGCATTGGAGGCTGTTGTGCGCTGGAGGCCCGAGGTGCGCTGGAGGCTCGCGTGCAGACACGCGCACGAGGGTACGGAGCCAAGCTGTTGCTTGCGACGGGAGGGAACAGAAACCCCTAGGGTTTCCAGATTTCCCTTAAGTTTCAGGCCAGAATTTTGGGTTTATGTTTTGGGTCATTGGGCCCTTGAATTAATTTTGTAATTTGGGTTTAGCATTTGGCTACTTTCAATGTAAAGGGACATTTTTAATTTGGACTTAATTTGGTTTTATGTTTTTTTATTTAATTGGGCCAAAATTGGCCATTACAGCTGCCCCTCTTTGCTCATTGTCGTGTAACGAGAATAGAGCAAAGACCTCGAAAGGGCCAATTTTGCCTAATCTTGCCGGATCCTGGCTTCTTGAGTGCCTTTCTTTGATTAGCCTCATTCCATTCCGCTGTATCTTTACGAGTATAGGACTTGTGGCTTTAGTTGGCTCCGCTGCAACTTCAGGGATGCCAGACTCAAATCTTCGATCTGCTCCTACCGATATAGAGAGATAAGATCTGCTTCTTCGATCTGCTCCCCGCCAATACAGGGATTGCCTAATCTACTTTCTTCGATTTGCTCCCTACCAATATAAGGATTGCCAAATCTACTGTTTTTGACTTGCTCTCCGCCAATACAGAGATGCCAAATCTTTCTTCGATCTGCTCCCCGCCAATACAGGGATTGCCAAATCTGCTTTCTTCGATATGCTCCCTACTAATATAGGGATTGCCAAATCTACTGTTTTTGACTTGCTTTCCGCCGATACAGAGGTGCCAATTCTGCTTTCTTCGATCTGCTCCCTCAATCTTTTCCACTACTTCATTGAAGTTATGGATTGATCTTCCAGGTGATTTCAAGGAGAAGGGATTTGTAACCTCAACCTACTCTACTGGAATTTCGAGGAGAAAAATTCAAGGAGAAGAGATTTGTAGCCTCAATCTTCTCTGCTAAATAAAGATTGATCCTCAATGTAAACTCATGGAGGAGGGATTTGTAGCCTCAACCTACTCCACTGGAACTTCGAGGAGAAAAATTCAAGGAGAAGAGATTTGTAGCCTCAATCTTCTCTGCTGAATAAAGATTGATCCTCAATGTAAACTCATGGATGAGGGATTTGTAGCCTCAACCTACTCCACTGGAACTTCGAGGAGAAAAATTCAAGGAGAAGAGATTTGTAGCCTCAATCTTCTCTGCTGAATAATGTAAACTCATGG
This sequence comes from Gossypium stocksii, assembly GCA_020496765.1. Classification (NCBI taxonomy): domain Eukaryota; kingdom Viridiplantae; phylum Streptophyta; class Magnoliopsida; order Malvales; family Malvaceae; genus Gossypium; species Gossypium stocksii. Next base: position 16,417,642 of record CM035625.1, on the reverse strand, counting down.
AGGAGGGATTTGTAGCCTCAACCTACTCCACTGGAACTTCGAGGAGAAGAATTCTGAAATCTTTAGTCTGCTTCCTTACTATCTTAGGGAGATAAGACTTCAATCTTCGATCTGCCCCACACCATCTCGAGGGGGCAAATCTGTGAATTCACCAACATTGCTACACCGTTCTCGGGGGAACTTGTCCTGTAGAATCAGTTTTTTATGCTTGTGCTTATGCAAAATGATTAGGATGCTATGATCAGAATGAATCAAATGCTCCTAACTGAATGACACTTGTATGAATGCAAAATGAGAATGCTACTCTTTAATAATTTGGGCGTCATCACTCGTTACTTATCAGGACTCTATCACTGACGGAGTATGCTGCCCTCTTGGTACTTTGACCAAAATCTGAAGAAACAGTCGTGTTACGCTCAACCAGTTTGTCCCACTATAATTTCAGTGTCCATCCCACTGTAACTTAGGGGCATAGGATCTGTAACTTGTTCCATCAACTGATCACTTCTCGAGTGATCTGACCAGATGTGCATGCATGATATTTGCATGAACGCAGAATATCATTTTTCTCTAGAATGATCCCCCTTTGGCTTGGGTTAACATTGCTTGTTTTCGTCGAAACGGTATCACCGACGTGGTATCTTGTTTCTATTTATCCTTGATAGGAAACTTGAAGAGATAAATTCAATTTAAGCTCAAATATTTCCGACCTTTACACTCGGTGAGCTTTTAAGCAACAGTCTTGTTTCAAGTTCCTGTACTGTTTAGAAGCTTCCAGAGTAATATGTGAAACTCCTTTTATGAAAGTAATATTAATCCACCAATCGTTATTTCAATGTGAAATGCTTGAAAAAGATTATACCAATGGACAAGAAAGTAATTGGTTAGGAGCATAGCTCAAAACAAATGACTTAAGCAAATGTAATTAAGAAGGAAATTTATTGAGACTGTACTTTGATACGGGTAAAATAATCAAAGATAGGAAATTCAATATGGGTGAAATGGAAACTAGGTGCCCCAGATATCGTAGCCTGAGCTTCTCTGTTCAAACTTCTTGAGGGCCATTTTGAGCTCTTTTACGTGTTTAGGGGATCCGGAGTGCTTCGTCGATGCCCCAAGACGTAACATACTTCTTCATTGCCAATTCAAGCATAACGAGACTCCTGTGTGCCATGCTTTCGATCAGAATTCGAGCCGCCCTTTTCGGGTTTTCAACTCAAATCCCCTTTGGTCTCAAAGTGCCCTTTGCGGGTTTTCACTTTGGCCTCTCTTTTTCCTTGATTGATTTTTTCTTTTCTCTTTCTTCTTCTTTTTTCTTTTTCTTCTTTCTTTCTTTCTTTTTTTTTTTTGTTTTTAAAATCCAAAAGATCTTTTTCAATATCAGGTACCATCATGAAATTTTTCTGGGCGAACCCTTTCATTAACCTGTATCATTTGTAACGGCTAGCCTTTCTCCTTAAATCAGATCAGGATTAGGTCCATCCCGCCTCGTCTAGCCTTAGCTCTGATAAAACTTAGTAGAAAGAATCTGAACTTCAATGCGTTGCCCTGGCAAAGGTCTCGGCCAGCGTCTTACAAATATAGAGGGTAAATGGTAACTTCTCTATGCCAACCTTTACAAGTCTCAGTCATCTTTCAAAGTCTTTTTTGGACAGTTTTTGGTTGCCTTTGTTGCACTGATGTGGTGTCTGATCTTTGAACAGACTGTAAACTTTTGACATTGTGCAATGGTTTTGGACATGTTTTTTTTTTTTTTTGCTGGCGTTCCTTATTGTCACTTTTTCGTTTTCATTTGAACTTAAACTTGTATTTAAGCTTGAATCTGAATTTGGAATTCAAATTTGAATTTGAGTTTTGGATCTGGATTTGTATTCGGACTTGGACTTGGATTCGGATCTGGGTCTGGATCTGAATTCGAATTTGGATTCAGATCTGGGTCTGGGTTTGAATCCGAATTTGGATTTGGATTCGAATTTGAACTTGATGACTATTCGCTTTGTAACTTTGACATATAAAGCGGCCTTACCCTCTCAATTACGAATCTATGAAGAGATAGAAGAGGCATGTAAGTCTTGTTTTTTGATATACTAACGCAATAGCAGTGCCCGAATCTCTTGCTTAGCTTGGTTATCGCAGAACCATTGGCATGTATCTTTATCCACCATAACGTCTTGCATTATTTCTGCAATGAGTTAGGTTTAGATCTTCATCTCTTTCCCAAACCCACAATGTCAACTGACTCTTTGTAAGTTAGGATCTATCCTTCGCCTCGCTCTACCATCCCTAACAAATCGGAAGATAGGTACAATCTAGGTCACCTTCGAAGTTCTGTGATCCCTTTAGACACGTATCTCACTCAAACGGGAGTCAGTAACAGCCTTGCTCATGGCATTGATACTTGGGGACCTATTGTAAGAATGAATAACTCTAAGGATGATTATGGTATGATTATGAATAAAGAATGAAAGAATATTTGAATGAAAGTCCAAAGAAAAAAGAATCTATAAATGGAAAGAACATTTACTTAAACGAAATGCATTTCATTGAAATAAAGATTTTGAACATAAGCCTATTTCACAAAAGGACTCTTGTTGCTTCTAGGCTGAAAGCAACAAGCGTTTTTTGAATATTACTCTAGATTGGCTTAAAAAAAGTACATATCCCTTCCACAATCCTATTGTTCAAGACACTCCCCAGTACATGAGGGTTTGAAAACTTTTGAGTCCTTGATTCCCTCTTCAGATGCGTCATTAATGTTCAAATTCCCCAGTATCATCGTCTTACTTTAGAGGCCCGAACTTGGTGCACTATTGGATCTCATGCCCCTATTTATCGTGGCACTCACCATATTCCTCTCGGGTAGTGGATTTTCTTTAGAGGGATCATCGAATTTTATAACTCCAATTTTGACCAATCTTTCGATTACCTTCTTGAAAGCGGTGCAGTTCTCGATCGAATGCCCCATAACTCCCGCATGGTATTCACATTTGAAATTCACATCGTACCATTTAGGGTATGGGGAACGTATTGGTTCTATGTAAAAGGGCGACACCACGCGCGCATCAAATAGACTTTGATATAGCTCCTTATATGACATTGGAATTGGCGTAAATGGGAGCTTCTTAGTTCTTGATCTAGAATTGGATTCCTGATGGCTAGTGGTTGTCATTCTTGGCTGGCCCATGGTAACCAATTTCACCTTACTTTCATTTCCCTTCATTGCCCTCGAAGTATCCTCTCGGGGACTCCATTCTTGCTTTTTAAAAGCCTCGCACTGCTTCGAGTGCTCCCTACTGGCCTGATGCTGTGGGGGTCTGGTAGTATCAGATCCCCCTTGCGAAGGTGCGTCTGGTTGAGTTTGGCCACTTATTGGGGTGAAATTTGGGGAATAAACGATGTCTTCATTATCATCCTCACGGTCGTCCATTGGGTTCTTCCCTTTTTCGAGCCCTTCGGGTAGTAGCTGAGTCAATCGGTCCATCACATCCTTTTGGAACTCTTGATTCTGTATTTCTTGTTGAATTCTGGTCAATTGCTTTTGCATCTGTATTTGCCTTTGCTCTATTCTCTCCAACCTTTGCTCCATATTTTCCAGGTTAGCTGGAATAATTTTATCCAATTAGGGTCGTTTTGTAAAAAAAAAAAAAAAATCTGATGCAAATGATGCGGTGTAAATAATGCAATGTGAATGATGCAATGCAAATGCATGAAATGCAAATGCAGGAAAGAGAAGCGTCGACCTTATTCAGTTCCATTAGAAGAACTTTTCTAGAAGACAGATTCCTTCACATAAAACGGATCACATATGCGGTGTTGCCCTCATAGTCCAAGCGAAGATGCCAATCTTTCTCTTCATGTTTGGATACTATGGTCGACTCTCGTAAACTTGCGAAAGGTGTCTTCATCAGCGCCTTTTTGCTTGGTCCGGGCTGCGACTCATTGCTCACACTTCCTCGCGGTGCTAGCGCCTTTAAGAAAGTCGAGGCAGGACGGCTCTTGCATGGTCGTCATTAATTTTAAATCTTTCGGGCAAAAATCCTACATTCCTCTGCGAGCCATCAACCTTTTTCCGTCGTGTTCGCTTGGACCATATCTAGGCGACTGCATTATGATCCACTTTATCAAGAAATTCGTCCCCTTATGATAAACTCCCCTATTTAGGAATCGAGTATGAATCATCACCTCTTTTCTATAACGATGTAATGCAAATGTATGAATGCAAATGCAAGAAAGAGGGGCGTTAACTTTGAATTCAATTCCATTAGAAAAACTTTTCTAGAAAATAAACTCCTTTACATAAAACGGATTACGCATGCGGCGTTGCCTTTAAAACTCTAATGTTTTCTTCATATCTGGATGTTATGGTCAAATTTCGCAAACTTCCAATAGTTCTCTTCACTAGCTCCTTTTGGCTTGATCCAGGTCATGACCATTGCTTGCTCATGCTTGTTAGCTTCTGTAAGAGAATTGCTGACTCGTGAATCATCTTTGTCAACTTCAATCCTGGAGCTAAGGAATAACGTTGAATTCCTCTACGGACTGCTCTTATTATGTCCACTTGGATCAGATTTAGGTGACCACATTATATTCCACTTCATTAAGAAACTCATTTTCTTATGACAAACTTTTCTATTTAGTAATCGAATTTAAATTAACACCTCCTTTCTATGAAGATGCAATGCAATGCAATCAAAACAAAAGAAAACACATTAGTATAAGAGAAATAAACAACATAGAACACCTAAGAGGGTAACTGCTAGGGTTTGGGTACGATTCTACCTAGGGTAGGCTCCTAGGGTTCACTATATGAGGCTCAGTTCTAAAGAAAGGGTACTGAACCCGTGAATTCCTCGATCATCACCCGTTATAGGCTCATATTGATCGAGTTCGGTTCAGGGGAATACATTTCCCTATGGTCATGCGGAGGTGAAAACCTCACGAAACACATAGGTACGGATGTATCCCGGAAGCGATCTACTAGCCCGTGCGGAGGTGAAAACCTCACGAAGGCCTAGTGTCTCACTCCCACTTACAGGTGCGACCACAACGGTCATGCAATGCAATGCGGAAAATATTCTACACAACCATAGCACTCTCAAACAAATGCAACAAAGAAACGATGATTTTCCAAATTGATTTTCAAATTCAAACATAAGAACAAAATCAATTTACGGCCTGACTCTCTCGGTGTCCCCAGTGGAGTCGCCAAGCTATCGAAACCACCTTTTTTGGAAAGGGGGGAATCGACTTTAAAATTTAAAATTGGAGTCGCCACCGGCCCTTTTTCGAGGTGTGGTCGGGACACCTTAAATCAATTTAATAAAACATTTTGGTTTATTAAAATGATTTATTTTTGGTCTACGAAATTTTGAGAAATCGGGTTCGGGAGTCGGTTACATGCGAGGAAGGGTTAGCACCCTCGTCACGCCCAAAATTGGTACTGAATTGATTAAAAATGTCCTTATATCGAAAAGTTTTGAAATGTGGTTTCTTTTGAAGCATTTGAATGGCTTAAATTGGACGGAAAGATTCTCTCGTTTCAAAGGAATATAGCATTGCATCCAACACGTTAGGACACGATCCCTTAAACCCTCGAATCTATGGTCGAATCTTATTCCAAAAAATTTATACATTTGAAAATTATGAGAAGGGTGTCCACATATTCGGTTTAACCAAAAGAAAGAAACCCAACACGTTAAGGCACGATTTCTCGGATTTCCGAACGGAGGACATTGCCTTACTTTGGAAAATTAAAGAAGACGAGTGAAATCGAAAAGGTTATTTGATTGCTTGAACAAACGAAAGAATTGCGGCCCAACACGTTAGGGCACGATTCTTCGAATTTCCAAACATAAAATGTTGTCTTATTTTCGAGAAATTATCGAGTAAACGATTAAACATTGGTAAAAAATGAATTTATTTAATTTATTCGGGTTAAAAATGATGCATCGATTAGAGGCTCAAATACGATGGGGTTTGAATTATAATATAATGACAAGAACGCAAGCATAATCAACGTGACATAACATAGAGACAATTAACGCGTAAGACACTAAACAATGCAAGACCACCCTAATACAAGAATGATTTCTAATGATGAATAATATATCTAAATAACATAGTATATGAAATAACTTAGAATAAATAATTTATATAAATAAAGAAACAAATTAAAATGACATAAGGTTCGAAAATAACTAAAATATAAGTCTTTAAAACAAACTATACACACACACATAACAATATTTTAGGCGATTTTAAAATATAACACCTATATAAAATAATAGGGCCACATATTTATATTGTAAAAAAAATAATTTTATATAAAATGTGCACATATACAAATAATCGCTGGGATATACTAAAATAGGCTAAATACGATTTTAAATAAAACATTTAAATGTGTGAAATTAACATACGTATATGATAATATGTATATAAAAGAAATAATTAAACCTAAAATATACAACTATAATATTATACAAGTGGTTTAAACCAACATTTGAAACAAATCACATACAAAGTACTATTATGTACAAGAGTTCGAAAATAATACTATAAATAATATAAATAATATATACAAATTATAACAAAATCGAAATGGGTGAAGTGTAAGAGTATTTTTTGTTTAAAAGAATAATGGAAAAGTATTTAAAATGTATAACATATATATATATATATACAATGTAAATGATATATACGTAATTGAATAAATAGAAACTAAAAGTTTAAAGTAGGTAAAACATTAAAGGGATAATAATAATAATAGTAATAATAATAATAATAATAATAATAATAATAATAATAAGTAAATCGGGAAAACATGTAAACAAATATGAAAAAATAGATTAAGGGCTAAATTAAAACCCAAAACAGAGTTTAAGACCTAAATTAAGCAAATAAACAAAGCCAAAGGACCCAGGTGAAACACGCGCACAAAGTTCAGGGACTAAAGCTGGAAATAAACCAGTGCCCGAAGCGCTGCGTTTTAACGCGGGCCAAATTGAAAAAATGCGCGAATCCCCGGGGTAAATTAAAAAAATAAATTAAAATGCGCGAAGGGCTTGATCGGATGCGGGCGCGAACGATAGGGACTTAGTGCGCAAATAACCCTCAAAGACCCAAATGCGCAGATCCTAAGCCTACGCGGGTCGGGTCATCGGGTGGAACCTACGGATATACCAATACGACACCGTTTTAGGGCCACTGGAACAGGCCCTAAACGGTGCCGTTCTGAGCGCCCTTTAAATACCCAGAATAAACCCTAAAACTAGGGTTCCCAGCCGCTCTAAATCAGAGCCAAAGGAAACAGAAGAGGGCTCTCCTCTCGTCCCTCTCGAATCCACCTCGTAAGAGCCAGGACCGAAGGCCCTCCGACCACGTCTCGCCTCAATCGGCGATGGGTTTCTAACGGGAGGCTGGACTGACTCTATTTAGGGTCGATATTCGAGGTGGTTTCGCCACTTAGACCCGAAATCCTCATCCAACTCCGATTTTGACGGAGAGAACGAGGACTCTGGTGGCTCCAATCACAAAGGTAAGTCCCTTTTTCTCTTTCTTTTATCCTTTTTATGCGATTAACAACAACAATGCAGGCAAACAAATCGAAAAAGATGAGAAATCACCTTCAATAGAAACTGGTTTTTGATTGATTTTTTTTTTGGGTTTTTTACATGCGATTGCGATCTCCTATTTCTCTTCTAAAAAATCCCCCTTTACAGTCGTTTATCGGCTCTTTTTATACCCGATTTGTAGAAAAACCAAATATAAAATTACAAAATAAAACTGTTCTTGTCTCTATCTGCTGCTCGCTGCTTGTTTGCGTCTGATTCTTGCAGGTACGGGTGTAGCGTGGCTCGTGGTGCGTACGGCATTGGAGGCTGTTGTGCGCTGGAGGCCCGAGGTGCGCTGGAGGCTCGCGTGCAGACACGCGCACGAGGGTACGGAGCCAAGCTGTTGCTTGCGGCGGGAGGGAACAGAAACCCCTAGGGTTTCCAGATTTCCCTTAAGTTTCGGGCCAGAATTTTGGGTTTATGTTTTGGGTCATTGGGCCCTTGAATTAATTTTGTAATTTGGGTTTAGCATTTGGCTACTTTCAATGTAAAGGGACATTTTTAATTTGGACTTAATTTGGTTTTATGTTTTTTTATTTAATTGGGCCAAAATTGGCCATTACAAATAGAATAGGGATTAACAAAAAAAAGTTAAAAAAAGTTTAAGTCAACCTAACTCTCACAATAGGACTCAATGAAATTCCTCCACTAAAATTTAACAAAATAAGAACAAGCCACAGAAAATAAGAACGCAAGAGAGAGAGAAATTTGAATGAATGCTCTTAAGAATTCTTATTGCTTCTAAACTCAAGTGATTTACAATGAAGGGAGAGGCCTCTATTTATAGTTGAGCCTCCCCAAATCCAACGGTACAGATCAATTACATCAACGGCTAAGATTAAATGGTATCTACAAATTAAATCTCTAAGATTACAAAATCATATCTTCTAAGATTGCATATCATATCTAAGATTGCATATCCTTGAAGATTATATTTCCATATGCGTTAAGCTTGTAGATGGACCTTCAATCTTCTCAAGTAATGGGCCATTTCGATCGGGCCAAATGATATATTTGTAATTTTGGACTGGGCTTGAACTTTGTTTTATTATTTTGGGTTTTTTATTTTTTTTGTATGGACCTGGGCTAAATTGGCCTATTACATATATATATATATATATATATATATATATAAAGCTTATATAGTAAAATTTCACAAAACAAAACATTTTTTATAATTATATATTTTTTAATTTTGCATTAATAAAAAATGAATTTGAACATTTATATGTCTTGGTTTATTTAAATCCAGACAACCATTTGTTCAGGTTTATTTTGGATGTGCATTTTATTAATTTTTATATTTTTCATAAATTATTAGTAATTTTTTTTATTTTTTGACTTATTTTACATATTTGAATTCTTATAATTATTTATAATTTTTATATATTTTTTTTATAGTTTTGCACTCATCTAGAATGAATTTGAACAAATGGATAAAGTTCATTTTATATGTATTTTTTATTAATTTGGCTACATTAGCGTTGTTAACGGTCAAACCGGTCAATCAACGGTTTTCGTTAGCGAAAATGTCTAGTTGTTGTTTTTTTTTTTCATTAAAGCCTCAATAAGGTAATTTTTTTTAAAGGGCTTAATTGATTTTTTAATTTTTTTAGTAAGGGCTGTTTTAACCCTTAAGCCTTCTTAAATTTATATTTATCTATACTATTATTTAAATCATTGATTGAGTTAATGTCATGAGTCAACCAAATACCAATTTAATTAGAAAAATTATGAAAATGTTCTTCCGTACTTATTTTAAGTTATATTATTATAAGGTATTTTAGTCTTTTATGTAAAAAAATAATAAATAATTTGCATATGGTGGGATTTGAACCCATGACATTTGGGTCATTAAAACTTTAACTTTGCTACTCAACCAAAGTTTTATTCTAAAATACCTTAAACATATTAATTTTATTATACAAAGTTGATTACCTCCATCAATTGTATATTGATAATGTCATTAATTGAGTTGGTGTCACAAGTTATCTCAACATCAACTCAATATTGATAACAACATCATGGTAAACAATTGTAGTGATTAATTAATATTCTTAATCTAATGTAGTTATGTGTTTAAATTCCATTTTACTTATAATTTAATCTATTTTTTCATTTTAATATTAAATATTGTATGTATTGTTAATTAATTTTAAAACATACATTTTATTATTTATTATATGCTATTTTTAAACACACATCTATGTTCTTAATAATTAATTCGTGTACAATGGAATTTCTAATATTATATAATATGTTTAATATGTGCAAAACCTTTGTTTTTATAAGTGTCACCTACTTCTACATTTTCAATTTAGACTTATATTAAAGAAATAAAATGGACTATTTAGCTCCAGTTGAAAATCACCTGGAACTTTTGAGGAATCCCACTTTAGTGATGTTATTTAAACACTGATGAATGCTTTAGTAAGGTTTTTTTTTTTTTTTTGGCCTTGAATGCCATAAAACACAACTCACTGTTAAGATATATTTCTATGAAATGAGAGTTTTTATTTTGGTAGTTCCTATTCTTTTGTAGATTGTTTTTTAATTTTTAATTATTTTGCCTACCTATTAGAAGAAGTTTATTTTTAACGTTACTGAAGTTGCCTATAATAAGGCTACTATTTGATGAATAAAATATACAGTTCAGCTTCTTTTTCTTGAAGTCTATTTTTTTATTAAAGTTTTTTATTCAATTTTAGTAAAAAAATCTCTATTAACAGCGGCATTAGAGTCCCGATAGTTTTTCGTATTCCTTGGTGCTGAAAATTTTGTGCAACTAGCAATACCTCGCTTTAATGATCATTATGATTACTAGAGCATGCCAATGGAGAATTTTTTTGATATCAAAATAGTATTGGCAAGTTGTCTCAGATAGAGTGCTAGAGTCAACATCAACAATGACACAGAAATAGAGAGAATGAAGTTGAAGAATCTTGTAATAACCCGATTTGGACCCTAGTCAGAAAGTGATTTCGAAACCACAAATCCGAGTCTGAAAAATGTTCTGATATTATTTTCTATGTCTGTGTTATATGAATCTGCATCTATGAAATTTCTGTGAATTAATTTGACCATTTCTGTGCTTAATTGTGAAAAATGATTAAAATGCATAAGTGATAAAATTAGCATGTCACATTTGCATATATGCTTTTGGAGTGGCTTTTAATAATTATGGCCTTATTGGGAAATTAAACCATTGAAGGTTTAAATGGTCATAAATGACCTTAAAACATATGTTTTTATATGGTTTAATTAAGGGATAAAATGGTAAATGTTTTTTTTTTAATGAAACAAAACATGAAAAAAATTGGCCATTATTCATGCATGGGTGCCGAAAATTGAAAGAAAAAGAAAGGAAATAAAGCTCCCTAGGTTTCAGCCATTACAATTAGTGATTAAGGTATGAGTTTTCGTCCGTTTTTGATAATTTCTACGTTTCTGTGATAGTTGCTTCGTATTCTTCCATGCCCATGTCTCAATTTTTGTTTTTGATGTAGTTTATGAAAAATGCCATTGATGCTATTTAGAGCTTTGTAATGAAATTGAATGAATAATATTTGATAAGTGTTGAATAAGCATGATTTGCCATGAAATTTTGATGATTTTGAACTATATGGGCTAATTTGTGAAAATGACATTTTGGGAGGATTAAATTGTGAAATAAATGTGTATATGGGCATATATGAGAGCCATGAAGATTCGGCAAGGCCATTTTGTAATGAAATTGTGCATATTTGATGTTTTTGTGAATTAGGTACCCAATTATCAAAATGTGAAACCGTGAGGGCTAAAATGCAAAATGCCCTAAATTTGTTTTTGGATGGAAATGAATGAAATTAATAATTGAATGGTTGTTATTGAATTGATTTAGATCAAGAACAAAGAAAAATGGACTTAGATCGAGGGAAGTCCAAAGTCGTTGAATAGTCGACTCGAATCTGTTTTAATCCGTACGAGGTAAGTCAAAATACAAATATTCGTTATAGTGATGTCTGTTATAAATTCTTAATTTATAAACTGTAATTGGATGGCCATGAGAGCCTAACGTGTTTTTACGAGTTATTCAAAATGAGAAATGGTAAATGATATCATATAAGACCTCGTCCGGGACGTAGGCATTGATCTGAGAATTTCCGTGTAAGACCACGTCTGGGACATTAGCATCGATATCTGTTTTCATGTAAGATCGTGTCTGGGACACTGGCATCACATGAGTATTATGTAAGACCCTGTCCGGGACAACGTCATCAGTATCGAACAATATGTAAGACCACGTCAGGGACGTCGGCATTGTTCAAGATTTCTATGTAATGTAATACCTTCGAATGAATTGAAATGAAATTCTTAAATACAAATGAATACATACTGTTGATATCTGATACAGGTACGTCTGTTCTGTACTGAAATTCTGAGAATGGAAAATACGATGTTGAGAAATGAGTATGTCTGATATATATATATATATATATATATATATATGTATAAAATGGTTATCAATTGGTACTTAGGAATTGCATATCCCTATATTTGGCTTACTAAGCTCATCATAGCTTACTCTGTTTATTCTTTCAACTGTTTTACAAATATCGTAGCTACTGAGGGCTCGGGCATAGTCAAGGATCGTCACTACACTATCGAGCTTAATTTTGGTACCTTATGAATGTATAAAGTTTATGTATGGCATGTATAGGCTAGAAGGTCTATGTATTAAGTATGATATGTTTATTTGTAATGCCATAGTGTTGGCTAGCAAATGGTATGTTTGTGTTTAGTTTTGGTTTAAGGCTTGTGATGCCAAATGGTGTAAGTTTATAATGGTTATATGAACTAGTATGTTTTGTCATCTTGAAACATGTCAATGTGAAGAAATGATAAGATTTGAAAGTAATATGAATGAGATATATACCATGTGTTTAATCATAACTTTGCTTGTGATATAGACATGCTTTGTTTGAGATTTGAGTACAAATGTGCAAATGAAAGAATTGATCATGTTGAGGTATGTTTTAGGCATTGAATTGAGTTGAAATTGTGGCATTATTGTGACATGAATTTGGCTTTTAGGTTTGATCCTTATTGGATGTAATGTATGGCTTAAACCAAGCCTACATTGTGCCACACGGTTAGAGCACACGGGCATGTGACTCGACCGTGTGACCCCTGCATATTGAAATATTTTGGTCAGTGTTGCACATGGGCTGGACACACGGGCGTGTCTGGTGACCGTGTGGTATTTGGCAGTGTTGCACACGGGCTAGACACACGGGCGTGTCTGGTGACCGTGCGGTGGTTGGCAGTGTTGTCCACGGTCAGGGTTAAGTTTAGGGCACGACCATGTGAGGCACACGGCCGTGTAACCCTAATTTGAAAATTTTCTTAAGATAATTCATATCTTTTGTATGTTTTCAGTTTAGTCCCTGATGAATGAATGAAGCTTAATCTGATCTTTTAAAACATCCTACGGTGTTATAGTTACTGATTTTTAATATTGTTTGAAATTGGTAATCTATGATTATTCTGTTTTGATCTATTCTAAATTTTCGGTAGTGCCCCTTACCTACTCGGCGACGGTTGCGGGATAGGGGTGTTATAGATCTTAAGGCCAAAAACTACTTGTAACACCCCAAAAATTTGAGTCTTTAAGTGTTGTGTTCTAACGTAATTAAATCTATATATCTATGGCTTTGTGCTTTGTGAATGTGTTTGAGGTTGGGAGTTTGAGTTGTGTCTTTAGAAGTTTTGCTAATTCAATTTTTAACTAACCTCTGCTCTTGAGCCTTTGACTTAAATTTAATTCTGCGTAAATCTATGACAAGAACGAGCTTGTTTTTCTGTTTAGTCCCGTGTTTGAGTCTCAGTGTATGTGTTAGGGAATATTTTTGCTTACTGTCAAAAAACTTATTGGTGGTTAAGACATTCTTTTAAATGTTTCCTCTTCTTCCCTCATTTTTTCAAGTTCTTTTTTTTTCCTTTTTCTTTTTCTTTTCTTTTATCAATCGTTGGACTTCTTGTCCTGATCTACTGTTTGGGCCAGGTAAGTACGTTTTTGTGATATCAATTGAAAGTTAACTATGTAATTATGTCAAAAATTTCAAGAAACAATGGCTTCGTGTTGTTGAAATAGTTTCGTACTAATAGATAAATTTTCTTGTTAAACTATTTTGGTTTCCTTATTTTAGGAGTAGGTGTCGGTAGTAGCGTTTCCCAATAGACTATTTCGACCGGGTGTAGTTGAATCACTGGTAAGTATTGGTTTTGTCAGAGGTCCTTTGTTGAAGTTTCGACATAGTGCTAAAAGCGTTGATTGTGTGAAATTTATGGTTTTAGTCAATTGATTGCTTTTTGTCTAGCTAATCTAGGCTTTGGATTTTCTTTGCATTCTTTTCGTGTCAAAAATTCTTCAGGTGCATACCGAAAGCCTGAGTTTTTACGAATTTTAGACGATCGTGTGGTAGGCCGTGTAACTCACTATCTACCAGGTAAGAGCCACACGAGCAAGGGACACAGGCATATATCTAGACTGTGTATTGTCATGTGAGTGCAAGGATCACAGGGCCAAAGACACAGGCGTGTGTATAGGCCATGTGACTGACTGATTACAATATAAGGATCACACGAGTCAAGGACATGGACGTGTGTCTAGCCATGTAATTCACTAATTACAATATAAGGATCACACGGGCGGAGGACACGATCATGTGTTAGGCCGTGTAAGATACACGGGCAAGCACACGCGTGTGTCAAGCTGTGTGGGGTTGCACAGGCTAGCTACCTAGGTCGTGTGAGACCACACGGGTATATAGGCCAGTTTATAGAATTTTCATATCTGAGCATCGCTCGAACTGAATACAAGCAAGTTTGAACTGAATTTAACTACATAAACTGATATTTTGTGAACTGGAACCTAGATATTAATTATCAATGTGTGTATGTTGTTTAACTAATATTACTAGAATTGATCTACTATATACAAGTATGAGTTGTATTTGAATATTCGTATAGAATTTTGTGATAATTGTTATGTGAAGTATGCATATGCATTGGATGGGAATTGGATCAGGAAGAAGCATTATGTACTGAACGGCGGTTAATTCCCTGGTATCCATATACTAATTTGGCAATTAGTCTGCAATTTATGAAATGTGTCAGACCGACACTAAGTAGTGTGTAGGGTTGGATGCTTATTGAATACCCTATTTAGTGTGTTGGGGTGGTCGGAGATGGTTTGTAGCGGTTGGTATTAAGTAACTGCATCTGTCCTGTTCTGTTATGCATCTGATTATAATTTGATCTATTATCCATCTGTATGATTGATTTGCAATAGAATAAACTGTTTCCTGATTCCAAATAAATATATGCACTTGGATATCTTGGTTATACCAATAATCTATTGAATGTGTAAATAGTCGGGTCCTTTCTAGCATATTATTTTGGTTATTGTTGAATGAGTTTCAAGTAAATCACAGACTTGATCAGGTCAATGGATGGCGAGCTCAGTTATGTGTTTATGATTTTTAGGATTATGAACCATGTTAATTATATTCGTAGTTTCAGTTAGTTGGAAGATAATATCGAGATACAAGTTTGTCTTTGTTGAAACTTTATCAAACTTTAAATGTGTTATTATAAATTACAGAATGTGTTGATTATCGTGTGTTGTAACTCTCCAGGCTTGGCCTTGTCATCTAGGCCGGGTATGGGATATCACACTACTTGTTTTAAGTCATTGAATGTTCAATCTTGGAGACAATGCTTTTCAAATATACCTCCAAGCACATTTTGGACTCCATGAAAAAAAATATCAAGGATCAAATAGGATCAAGAGGCAACAGTTACAAGCTCTATGATCTAAATTCGAAATATTACGGATGAAGAATGGAGAATCACTTTTTGTTTCTTTCTCAAGAATAATGGTAATAATCAATAAAATGCAAATCCATGGGGAAAAAATTGAGGACGTGACTATGATTGAGAAAATGTTGTGATCAATGATACCATAATTTAATTTTGTGGTATGTTTTATTGAAGAATCAAAGGATCTTGATACTCTTTGAGTTACATGCTCTCTATTAGTTCATGAGAAAAAATAGTTCTGCAGGACAAGGAGGAGCAAGCATTAGAAGCTTTTACAAATCATGTATTTTCACCTAGTCAAGAAAAATGTCAATATGCTAAAAAAAGATGTGAAGGCAATAAAGATGGAGGCAGACACCGCTAACACAATATGAATGATCAAGATTCATCTCAAGGCAGAGGCAAAGCATATGATACATTCTCCAAATCAAAAATTGAGTGCTATAGATGTCACAAGCTTGGGCATTATCAAGCAGAGTGTCGAACCAAGTTGCCTTAAGACAAAGAGAAGACCTCGAAATTAAATTTTGTTGCACAAAAATAAGAAGAAACATTATTGATGGCAGCTCATGAAAATACTAACAAGACCAAAATAGAAGTTTGGTATGTAGACACAGGCTGCAGCAAACATATGAGTGGTAGTAAATCCATTGTTTCTCATTTAAATGAAAATTTTCATACTACTGTCAATTTTGGGGATAAATCTACTGTAAAGGTCCTGGGAATTGGAGATATTAAAATCAACACTAAAAATGGCTTTATAGAAACAATCTCTAATGTCTTTTATGTTCCTGATTTGAAAAGCAATTTGCTTGGTGCTAGTCAGTTGCAGGAGAGGTTATTTTATAACCATTTGGGTGGAGTTTGTGAAATATATAATCCTTTAAGATGTGTAGTAGTCTTTGTTCAAATGAGCTCGAATAGATTATTTCCATTACAGATAAAAAGTGTTTAGACCTATTTGCAAGCCAAAGTAGATGATCCATCATGGTTATGGCACTTTCAATTCGGCCATCTAAATTTCAGTGGACTAACTACACTCTAACGGAAGAATATGGTGACAAAACTTCCTCAAATCATTATTCTAGTGACCTAATATGCAAGGAATGTGCTATTAACAAACAACACTGATCTCAGTTTTCACAAGGAAAGCCATGAAGAGCAAAGAAAGTGCTAGAGGTAATTCACCCTAACATTTGGGAACCAATTAATCCAACATCAAATTAAGGGAAATGGTATCTAATCACTTTTATTGATGATTATAGTCGAAAAACATTGGTGTTCTTCTTGTGGAATAAATTAGAAGCCCTCTTGTCATTTAAAAGTTCAAAGCTCAAGTTGAAAATGAAACACATAATTCTATTAAGACATTGCGATTTGATCATGTAGGAGAGTACAGTTCAAAGGAATTTGAGACATTTTCCACTGAACAAGAAATTCGAAGAGAACTCATCGTTGCATACATACCACAACAAAATGGTGTGTCAAAAATGAAAAATCGAACCATTTTCAAAATGGTGAGAAGCCTATTGAAAAAACAGAACATTCCAAAAACTTTCTAGCTAAAAGCTGTAAACTGGAGTGTAATAGGCCCAATTTGCCCGGGCCCATATAGAAATCAAAAATAATAAAAATAAATAAAAGTCCAGATTACAAATCAGGCCAAAACCTGAATGGTCCAAATCCATTACACCCAAATCCATATTACAAATTTTGACCCGTTTGAAACCCAATTATAACACCAAGCCCAAACCATTAAACCTAAACCGACCCAATTGCACTAAGAACCACTAACCCAAACATACAAAAATTACATGGCCCAATGGCCTAAATTATTGTTTTAGATTCGGAACCCTAGGGTTCCCCTTTGCGCCGCAAGCTTCCAATTATGGGCCTCATGTCGCGCCACCATCACGCCACTGCCACTGCCTCGGATCTTCAGGCCATTGATCGCACTATTCATACTTGTGAAAAGAACGCAATTGATAGACAATCAATAAAACATCAATCTTGTATTTATAATTTTGGATTTTTTTTTCTTTCCGGCTATAAAAAGCCAAATAGAAACAGTGTATAGGGGACTTACGAACACCAAGATTAAATAAAAAAATCAAGATATTTTTGTGATTTTATCAAATATACATGCATCTATATTCATCACAAAATAAAAAATGAGTTTTTTTTTACCTTTTTGACGAATAAAGGAGAAAACGGAAGGGTTTTCCTTATTTCGATTGCCTTTTGTCCATTTTCTGAGAAAACCAACCCCAGATCTGGTATCTAGGAGTTGAGAGGAAGAAGAGGTGAAATTTTGGACCTTTCTGGCCACCGCGTACAACGGCGCTACCGTCGGTGGCCGGCCGATGACCGACAGTCCGATGGCCAGATTCTAGGCCGGGGAAGGGAGTGTTTGAGAGAGTTTTAAAGTTTTTTTTACAAAACAAGGGTTCAAATGTTTTTTTTGTCAAAAATGTGGCTTAAATACCACTTTGATACGACGTCGTTTTGAAGTGTGGGTTCAGAGGCCAAAACGACGTCATTTTGGCCCCTGTCCCGATTACCCGATCCAAACAAGGCTAGGATCCGCGTGTTTTTAGAGCAGAAGGGATATTTGCATGTTCGCCCCTTCCGCTTTTTCTACCTGTTCTAATTGCGTCCTTTCGGCTTTCTTTCTTTTTAATTCGGCCCGATAATTTTATTTCTATTTTATTTTAGTCCTCCCTGATGTTGTGCATTTTGGAGGAGAAGGGAAAATTTCTCTTTTAGCCCCTCCATGTTATTCGCGTCATTCAATGTGGTCCCTTTTCTTTCATTTTGTTTCGAATTAGCCCCAAAAGTTCTGTTTCAAGTCCAAATTAGTCTTTTTTTTTATATTTTAGTTATTTTGATTATTTCATTTATTAATTAATTAATTAATTCTAATATTATTATTTTACAACTATTATTATTACTACTATTATTACTATTATAATAATTATTATTGAACATATTTTTGTTTATTTTTATTTTTTATTATTACTATTTTCTTTTTACTTTTTTTACTATTATTATTATTAACATATTTTATTATTCATATTTTTATTAGCATTATTATTTTTATTAATATTATTATTTCAATATTATTATATTTTACTATAATATTTATTTTTTATTATTTTATTACTATTATTATTTTCATTATTTTTATTTTTATTATTCTCTTTGTTATTGTTATATTTTTATTGTTCATAGTATTATTATTATTACTATTATATTATTCTTTTTTTATCTATTCACATGTTATTTTTTTAAAACACACTCATTTTATTTTTTATCATCATTCTCATTATTATTATTATTATTATTATTATTATTATTATTATTATTATTATTATTATTATTATTATTATGTCCTTTTATATCGTTTTAAACTTTAAATTTTTTTTATTTCTTGTATTATTATCATTAATATTACTATCATTACTATTTCTATTTTTTTAAAATAATCTTACATAATATTCATGCATTTATTCATTTACTATTAGTTTTTTAAATATTAACATTTTTAGCTTGCTTATTATTATTATTATTATTATTATTATTATTATTATTATTTTATTTTTAACTTATTCGTTTTATTTATTAATTTTATTCTCGTCCTCCTCATTGTCATTTACATTAACGCATCTATTATTTCGTTACGAGTATCAACATCATGATTTATCTTCAAATTCTCATTAATTTTTACACGACGCCGGAAAAATTCTTTCAATAAAGGCAATATTCTGTGTTTTGAAATTCGAGAAGATGTGCCCTAACGTGCTAAGTTTCGATTTTTCTTGTTTAATCTAAATAATCGAATAACCTTTTTGTTCAAATAAAATACATAAGTTTTAGAAAGCTTATTCTCGAGGATTTGAGATGTTGTGTCCTAACTTACTAGATATGGCATTTTGTTACCTCGAGATAAGATTTTTTTTTTTAAAACAAGGCAATATTTCGTGTTTGGAAATTCGAGAAATTGTGCCCTAACGTGCTGGGTTTTGGTTTTTCATTTGATCAAATAACTAAATATCCTTTTAATTGCATGTTTTGGAAATCATGTGATGATCTCGGCTTCGAAGGTTTAAAATGTCGTATCCTAACATGCTGGATGTGGTATTTTATTCCTTCGGAATGAGTAAATCCTAAAGTCCAATTTAAGTTATCCGAATATTCTTTTAAATAAAAAGGGATCATATTTTAAAATCTCTTCAAATTTTCGATATTAGGACATTAATTAATCAATAAGGTATCAATTTTGGGCGTTGCGAGGGTACAAATCCTTCCTCGTACATAACCGACTCCCGAACTTGTCTTCTAAAAATTCGTAGACCAAAATATTTTATAAGGTGGTCCAATCACACCTCGAAAAAAGGTTGGTGGCGACTTCATTTTTTTAAAAGTCGACTCCTGTTTTTCAAAAATAAAAAAATGGTTTCGACATAGAGCATCATATTTTGAATAGAAGTCTCACATTTTATGTTTAAAACAAGATGTTAAAGAAAGCATGGAGTGGCAGAAAACCAACCGTAAATCACTTTAAAATTTTTAGGTGTGTCATGTACGCACATGTTCCAGATCAGAAAAGGAGAAAACTTGATGATAAAGGCGAAAAATGTGTTTTTCCTAGTGTAAGTGAGACAAAAAAGGCATACAAATTGCTCAATCCGCTTACTAAGAAAATCATCATCAACAAATACGTATTTTTTTATGAAAATTCTACATCGAATTGCACTGAAAAGAGTGTTAAACAGCAAGAAATTCCTACTAACTTTTATAGAGATGAAGATAAAATTAAAGTTGCAACTCAAGAGTCAAATTTAGATGCAATTGATAATCAAACGTAACTCTCTTGTGAAAATCAATTGGATAATGACGTAGTAATCCATGAATCTCGACTGAGAAAGCAACCAATTTGGATGATCGATTATGTAAGTAGAGATAAATTATTTGATGATGATTAGATTGCCCATTTTGCTCTGTTTGTGGATTGTGATCCCCTTACATTTCAAGAAGCTATCAAAAAATAAATATAGAAAAAAAGCCATGAAAGAGGAGATCAACTCAATAGAAAGAAACAACACTTGGGAGCTAACAGGAATTTCAAAAGGGTAGAAATCCATTAGCGTGAAATGGGTTTATAGAACAAAATTCAAGAAGAATGACAAAATCGATAAGCACAAAGCTCAATTAGTCGCCAAGGGATACAAATAGAGTTTGATGTTGATTACAAAAAGATATTTGCTCGGTTGTAAGGTTGGACACTGTTCGTATAGTTTTTTTCCATAATTGATCAAAATTTGTGAAAAGCTTATCAATTAGATGTAAAGTCAGCCTTTCTACATGGAGAACTGTAAGAAGAGGTATACATTGATCAGTCTCCTAGTTTCGTGAAGCAAGGCGATGGAAATAAGGAATAAAAGCTGAAAAAAAAAAAGCACTATAAGGACCAAAACAAGCTCAAAGAGCTTGGTATAGTTGTATAGATGCTTATTTTGGAAAAGAATGTTTTTGTAAGTGTCCATATGAACACACACTATTCACAAAATTAGATGGTAATGGCAAATTACTTGTAGTGTGTCTCTACATTGATAATTTGATTTACACTGTCAATAATGAACTAATGATCGAGTCTTTTAAGAAAAATATGATGACTGAGTTTAAAATGACTGATTTGAGATTGATGCATTACTTCATTGGCATAAAAGTTGTGCAATCAAATACTTGTATATTTATTTCAAAAAAGAAATACATTCTTGAGGTTTGGAGCAGGTTTAAAATGTAGGATTACAATTTGACTTGTACCCCAGTAGAGCTTGGCATAAAGCTAAGAAAATATGATGGAGCTAAGAAGATAAATGTTACTTTGTTCAGGCAAATGGTTGGAAGTTTAATGTATATAACTTCCACAATACCTAACACCATGCATGGTGTTAGCTTAATTAGTTGTCATATGGAAAATTCAAGTTAAAGCCATTTACTAACTACTAAAAGAATCTTTCATTATCTTAAAGGCACAACTAATTTTGGTATTATGTACAAAACTGAAGTGAAAAGCTCCTTATTTGAATTTATAGATAGTGATTATGTCGGTGATGTTGAAGATAGGAAAAACACATCAGGTTTTGTCTTTATGATGAGTTCTAGAGTTGTATCATGGTCATCAAAAAAACTACAAATTGTGATATTGTCGTCCACAGAAGCTGAATTTGCTACGGTAGCTTTATCCTCCTGTCAAGTTGTTTGATTGAGAAGGCTGCTTGAGACACTTCAGCAACATCAAAAGGAAGCAACAACTATCTACTGTGATAATATTTCAGTAATAAAGATTTATAAAAATTTAGTTTTTCATGGGAGAAGCAAACATATAGATCTTAAATACTATTTTATATGCAATTTGTGTAATGATGGTGTAATTGATTTAGTGTTTTGTAACAATGAAAGTCAAGTAGTTGATATCCTAACAAAGTCATTGAAGCAAGTTATGTTTCAAAAACTTAGAAGGATGCTTGGAGTATGCTCGTCAAAGGAAGCTACAACTGATGATTGAATGGTTTTATTTGTTAGTTATCTAGTTGCCTACCTATTAGGAGAAGTTTGTTTTTAACATTATTGAAATTGTTTATATTAAAATTGTTATTTGATGAATAAAATATATAGTTCAACTTCCTTTCCTCGAAGTCTATTTTCTTATTACAATATTTTATTCAGTTTTAACAAAAACTTTCTGTTAACACTCATTGGGATCTAAAAATTTCCTTTACTAATAATAAAATTAAAGAAAAGTATTCTAAAACTCGATGCCTCTCTTAGGCTACAACAATGCCTATTTATAATACAAAATTTTAACTCTAATTCATTTACAATTCAAATCCGAACAATGTCTTGATAAAAACGTAATAAATGCTGGATGGTGGCTTCCATGTAGTCTTTTTTATTTTGTCGTTTTATGATGGTTGTTTCCACATGTCTTTTTGCATTAATGGTTGCTTCCATCATCTTGCTTTCATCTTTGTCTTATTTGTTCAATGAGACATTTATGATGATTTTTCCTTCTTGGCAAGTCACCGTCAATATTGAATGTTCCTTTTTTGGATGTCTTTCTTACACGTGTCTTGTCCTGTCTTTATCCTTCTTAGATATTTGTCAGATTCATTTCTTTTATCTCGTCCAGATGTAATGAATCCGGTAAAAGTGCTGGTGAATTCCAACTTTCTCACGTGTCCTTGATTTCCATCGTTAATGGATAATCATCAATTTCCATGTCAGCTATCTTTTTTAGTAGCTGTACAGATTCTTCATCTCTTTCTTGATGAGTTCTTTCTGTGTTGTATGCCAGTATTCTTCTTCCATCCATCCAGAGAACATAAGTATTGTGTTGAAGTAGATACTGGGTATTGATCATTAAATCAATTCCGGCTTGGACTTGATTATGGGATTATAACACATATCAATATTTTTGACAAGTGTTCTTTATCTTCATTTACTGATGAGAGGTTTCTTCCTCCAAACATTGTTTGTATAATCCAGATCTGATATGGATGATAAAATTTTTTCTTTTTCAGCTATGCTTATAAGACTACTTATTTCAATATGAAAATAATAAAAGAAATCCATATTAGGAAAACTTGATAATCTGGATTTTACAATAGCGGGAAATTCTTTTAATAGATCAAAAAAAAGATTTTGGACTATTATTTCTTTAACAAATCACCATTCAATACTGGTTATATCAAATGGTTCGTGATTAAGCCTAAATTTTATGGTAGGAAATTTTTCTCATATATCATTTATAAAAACATAGGCGTGTAGAAAATATTCAGAAAATGCTTTTTTAAATTGAACTTGTTGGTTGCAAATTAGACTATTTATTTTTGTAAAAATTTCAATAGGTAAAATCCTTCTTGATTTATTAATAAACATATTCTAAACATTTTATTTATAATAGGACTGATTATCCCATTATCAATAAAATATTGAAATATATCAAGAAGATTATTTATCTCCTTAATATCCATATATTCTATGTAACACTCTTCCCATTCTCTATATAAAATAGATTTTAGTAAAAGATCATGGGCTTTATTTACTTTAGTTGTTTTTTCAACTAGAAACTGAGAAAAATTAGTAAGAGCTTGTCTAAAATTTGCTCTTTGTTCTAAAATATGGGTTTTCCATATTTTGTTAATAAAATTATAGTATTCTAGTGGTAATCCTGGATTATAAAAATCGTTTACTTCAGGAAACGTTTGTTGTTTTAAAAAGTTTTCTGCTCCCTGAATAACTTCGGCATAACTAGCTTGAAATGCCGAGTTTGGATCTTGGGACCATTGGGATTGATCTACCGTTTTTTGTGTCAATGAGAACTGTGTTCCAATTGGTTGTCTTACCATTGGATATTGTACATAATATCCTTAATTAGGATAAAATGGTACTTGTGTAGGTATACGAACAAATCTTTGATTGGATTTTGTCATCTTCCCTTTGTTGGGCTTTTTGTGAACCGTAGTCTATTCTCCCATTATTAGAGGTTTTTTACCTCTATCCATAAGGCCTGCTAAAAAAATCAGCAATAATTAGTACAAATAAATTTAGGATTTTTAACTATTGGTATTTCTATAGAAGTTTTTTCTATAGACAACATAATTGACTTTTTATTAATGGAAAATGGTAAATATTATTTTATAAAATTATTTCCTAATAATATATCTCCATTCATATCAGGAAGGCATAAGATTTTAGGAATTACAAATTTTACATTATTTATGTAAATTGGTATATTCCTAGCTTTATAATATATTAGAGTTTTGTTACCATTTATTCCACTAACCTTTATTAGTCTTTTTACAGGTTGTCAATTTTCTATAGGAATAGCATCCATTTTACAACTACTTGTTGTAGCACCTGTATCTAATAGAGTATGTAAAGAATTTTTATCTTTAATTTTGATTTCAATATATGTACAATCTTTGTGAAAATTTTTAATATCTTCTACCGAAGTTTGTATATATTCTATTCTAGTATTTCTAGAATTTCTACTTGGTTCAGTAGGAAAAATAGGAATATGAACTGTTTTCATTCCTATTGGTGTAGAAGGTGTTGTACTTATGTTATCCTCTTCTTCTTCTATTTGAGAATTTGAGGGTAAAACTAAATTATCTTCCGTATTTGTTAACAGATTATTTTTAAAATATAACTTATCTCCTGATGCCATATATTCTATAGTACTTACTGGTTTTGAAGTACTTGCATTATGTATATCTCCTATTATCCAGTCTTTTGGAATAAATAGATCTTTTAAGTGTAATAATTTTGGTTGTATTTCCGTAGTAATTTTATTAGGTTCAAAAAGTTCAATAATTTTATTATTGACTTCCTTTATTTCTACTTCTGTTGTATTAGTATATTCATTAATAGCAGTCCAGCTTATTGCAAGATCTTCTGGTAAGTCTTTGATATCAGAATTTTTTGTCTAAATTCTTAGACATAGACACTCTTCTATTAAATGGTCTGTAATGGATATAAAGTAAAATTATTAAACTTTTTGAACCTAATAAAATTATTATTGTTTGGGTTATTTTAGGATTAGGTTATTTTGAGTTACATTTTGGATCATTTTAAGTTGGAGATGTTTTGGATTTGGGTCAATTCAGATTCAGGTTGAATATATTTAGATTGTTGGTATTTTATAATCAAATTGAATTTAAATTCAAATGAATAAGATGAATATTAATCCATTTAAACCGGAGTTAATAAAGAATAGCCACTGGATGAGGCAATCAAAAAAACCCAAATTCCTGTTCAAGTACAAAAAGTAGACATAAACAGATCCTCAAGTAAGCTGATATACAACAAGAAAAGAAATATCATTTGCTTGGACCAAAGTATGTATAAAACTATAGCTTATTTGGTCTTTATTGTATAACCAAGTCCAACAGCATACTGAAGAAGAGGTTCCAACTCGTCATCACTTAGGAACCCATCTCCATTCTCATCAGCACGTTGAAGAGCTGCAAGGGTTCGACTCGAGACCCAAGCTCGTTGAAGGCTTTCTTAAGCTCTGCCTTGCTGAGACGCTGTCAAATCGCCTGAATAACTCTTCCAATTTGTTCCTTGGGAGAAAGGGACGGGTCTCGGCTTTAGCTTCCACTTTTGATCCATTATATAGATCACCCCCACTGTTCAAACAAATCTGTAATGCGTGCTTCGCGTTCTGCAGGCAGGGTTTATATACGGGTTACTTCCCCTAGTTTATGAATTTCTCATGGTTATACAAATCGAATTATGTAAATAAAAAAATAATTATGTTTTATAAAAATTTATAAATAGATATAAATATTTTTCATTTTTTTAAAATTTTGTAATTTAATATTTTATTTATCTTAAATCAAATTATTATGATTGAAAATTTATATTTTAATCAATTTTATATTATTTTAACAATTCAAATAAGATAGCTTTTTCTAATTGAATTTTTATAAAATATTTTAAATTAATAATAAAAAAGTACCGACAATGTTAAATTATAATATTGAATGGTTTCGGAAGTATACCTTTTTTTAACACATTTTTATAACTTTCTTTAAATTTTTATTAAAAATATTAATAAATATATATATATATATATATATATTTAAATTGTATAACTGTTTAAAAAAAACTCTTAAAAACAATTTCACTTAATATTAAATACGTATATGGTAATAAACTTAACCAATTCAAACATGAAATTTTTAATATTTATTAGTTTAAAATTTAATTTCAGTTGGGTTTAGAAATGTATTACAACTCAATTTTTTTTTTGTAAAAATGTCAATTAATGTAAATAATTATAACGTTAGTTTTATTATATATTCTTATTATATCTGCTCTTTTTGATATAATATTTAAAATTACCAGTAGCCCTTCCCCAACCTTTAAATAGGAGGAAAATGCACTTTAGTGCACTCGAATCTACGTCCTCCTATACTGACAATAATATCGATACCAATCAAACTAAGGCTCAATTGATTTTTCTTATTAAATTTTAAATATAAAAAAAACATAATTTTTATATTTACATTAAAGGTTATCTGAGAAATGGAAATTATTTATATTTGTGGTTACAAAATTTTCCTAATTGATTATATTTATAAAAAATGATTAATATAATCTATTGAATTTAAAAATGCTAAAGTTAAAGTTGCACAATGTTAAAAAAGTTAGTAGCTACATATAATATTATTATTAAGGTATAATGACTTATTTGGTCATCTAATTTAAAAAAATATTTTAGGTCTCAATTTAAATTTTTTACTTTTTTTAGTCCTTAAACTTACATCTTTTGTCAAAACACCCTAAATTGGGTGAAAAAATTAATGCTTATTTAAAAACTTAAAAAAACGAAAAATTAATTAAAAATTAAATTAAACTTTTTTTAAATTCTAGGGCAAATAAGTCATTATATCCAATATTAATTAAGTATTATTAATTTGTATAACTCCATAATGGCAGTTGAAATGAATAGTTTGGTATTAAAAAATATAATAGTTTTAATCAAAATTAAAAAAACAAAATATCATGTCATATATATATCATGTCAGCAAGGAGAGCAGAGAATGGGTGGTGAAAAAGATTTATGGTTGTTATTATGGGTATTGGATAATGATAATGATTGGTAATTTTTATGTTAAAAATAAATCAAAAATTTTACTTTGAATTAATTATAGAGAAGTCTCTAGCTTTAGTAAAAGTTAAAAAATGTTACGTCAGAGTTCGTTAGTGGATTAATAAATTTTTTTATCATAATGGCTAATTCAAACAACTATCTTCATTAGAATGACTAAATTGATAAAAAAATTAGAGTATCCAAAATAGGAACAACAATATTTTAGAGTGACATGCAGTGTAGTTTACCCATTTTATTTAGATTACATAAAAATAGTTAAATTTTAATTTTGATCCCTATACTATGCTTGAATTTAAGATTTAATCTTCTTTCTTTATTTTTTAAAATAATTTAATATCTCAATATTTATAATTTCATTAGTTTTATATATGTATATATATATATATAAATCCTAAGCGATTTTGTCATATCACAGTGTCCTTTTTCTATTATTTTTGCCCAGTAAAATTTAATATTAATCCCTCTATTTTACTAAAATTTAGGATTTAATCTATATTATTTATTTTAATAAATACATATTACAATTTGAATAAACATTTAATAAATGATTATAAACATTCTATTTCTTGTATCAAGTGATGGCTCAGGTTTCTTTTTATTTCCTTTATTCAAGACATTTTTGCTCAATCCAACCTAGCCACCGTCCAAATTCTTTATTCTTTTAATATTAAAAATAAAATTACTAATACTTATATATTATTAAATTTGAGTAAAAAATATTTAAAAATTACAAAAATTACAAAATAGTCCATTAATCCAAAAAATTTCAAAACTTGAACTTTTGTTTTGGATAGAATAATTCTTTTTAGATTTAATCTAATGCAACATTTTATGTAATGTTGTTTTACATTTATATTAGGGTTTTTTAGATAAATAATCTAAAAAAAATTTTAAAAAAAATGAAAATGACCTTAGTACTGGATTATTTAAAAAAAAATGATCTAGTTTCTACAGTATCAAAGGGTGCCTCCACTTCTCACGGTGGCACCACCCCAAAAAGTAACTCAATCATTACTTTATAATTACAGAAATAACAGGATGAAAAAAAAAAATTTTGTCACCACTTCCCAATGCAGTACCCGTATAATTTTTTTAAATTTTCTCGAGTATTTTCAAAATTACTCAAAAAAATAAAAAAATATTTTTTTTATTTCTGGTGTCGCCTCTTTTAATGGAGGCACCAAATTGGATTAAAAAAAATTCCTAGTGTCATCTTCTTCCATGGAGTGATCAATATCTGTCAAAAAAAACTTTTTTCTGTCTAATGACTACTTGAGATGTGGCGGCACCAGTATTATTTTTAGAATTTTTAGGTGCCATCACTTCACATGGTGTTCAAAAACAGTTTAAAAAAAATTTCCTTGGTCCCTACTATACATGTGGCGGCACCAGTAATTGTCTTTTGAATTTTTTGGTCGTGCCACTTTATGTGGTGTCACCAAAATGGTAAAAAAAAATTCCCTGAATCCCTGCTACAGACGTGGCGGCATCAGTATATTTTTTTTGAATTTTTCCCACCACTTTATATAAAGTCACTAGAATGAGTAAAAATTTTATTTTCCTGGTCCCTACATCAGATGTGGCAGCACCAAGTAATTTTTTTTTAAATTTTTAGGTGTCGCTTGTAAATGTGGCAGCACCAAAATTAGTATGTTATATAAGCCCCCATTCTGGGCACAATTCATTATATATGTTTATTGCTAGAGGTGTGCATGGGCCGGACGGCCCGGCCCGAAGACCCGACCGAAATGTGGAAGGGTTTGTGCAAAAATATAGGCCCAAAAAATGGGCTTGGACAAAAAATAAGGCCCGTTTAAAAAATGGGTTGGGCCTCGGGTAAGGTATTTTTGGCCCAAGTCCTGCCCAACCCGACCCGACCCGGCCCGAATTCACTAAAGGAAAAAAAAAATCTTTTTTTAATGTTATTTTCTTGTTCTTTTCTCCCTATTTTGCTACCATATTACTATTATGTTACTATTATTTTGTTGTTATTGTTTGGATATTGTATAAAACTTAGTTTATTGTTAATTTTGTTATTATTTTAAAGGCATTTGTTAATTTTATTATTATTTTAGAGATATTTGCTTGTTAAGTTGCATCTATCTTAGTATTATTTAAATCTATATATTTTTTTAAAATTTATTTTCAATTTGTTGGAAAGTATTTATTTTGATTTTTTAGTATTTTTGATGTATTATATATATTTAAAAATTATATAAAATAATATAAAAAATTAATACGGGCAGGCCAGGCCGGGCCCGGGTTTTAGCATTTTTATATGGGTCGGGCTTGGGTAAAATTTTAGGCCTATTTTTTGGGCCCGGCCCGAGCCCGATGAATGGGCCTAAATTTTTAGTTGAGCCCCGCCCGAACTCGGCCCGGCCCGGCCCATGAACACCTCTACTTATTGCTAATTGTTAAAGAGAGGAAGAAAAAAACAGTTTTTCTTTTTTTAGTTGGAGTCTGCAACATAAAAATTGTATAAAAAATGAATAATCAAATGATCGTTTACGTTCATTTTGATGGAGTCATTTTAGAAAGAGCGGTTGGTTGTGTATTTGAATCTCGTCAAAAGGTTGGAATGAGGTTCGATAAAAATGTAGGGGTGCAAGAAATGAAAGAAAGGATTGGTACCACAATAGCCCGATGTTGTGGAAGGAAAATGTCTAGACTATTCTGCAGATTTCCAATTTCCTTCAATCCGTTGAAATTTCAACAGACGGAACTTGTAGACGAAGAAGACTTGGGCACAATGGTGGGAATTTATTGCTTGAATGGGGATAACAACACTGAACCAATTCTATTGTTTGCTGAGTTAGTCAACCCTAAGCCTATTGAAAATGTCGTTCCATTAAGTAACAATTTAAAAACCATGATACGGTTTTTATTGACATTTTCTATAAAAATTCCATCTCTTCCCCGGTATAAGCCTCGATCATTTGACGATACAACCCAAGTTGTATGGACTTCCTATAACGAGGCACGTAGACCATCTACCAACAAAGGAAAATTGTTAACAAATAAATTAATGCCAAAAAACTTGAACTGTTGATTAGGTTATTCTTGATATTTACTTACCTATTTACAATCGATTATACTAGTGGTTGATGGCTCACTGATGCCAAAAATAGCATCCTATACAACACCATGATTGCAACAGTATTAGACAACCACTTATTTCTTGTGTATCGTGCTTTGTAACCCAGCATAGCTCATAATACAATGTTGCCAATACTGTCAACCCCCAACTATACTCTTGGGCGACGCGTAAATCTGACAATAAGGGCAAGTACATAATGTGGGCTCTATTATTGTTTGCATCTGGCATCAATACCACCTATCAGCTGCATAATAAATGATCTAGCAACGCACATAAACTCCAACTTTGTGGCACTTGTAATATCCCGAAAATTTCTATCATTGATACAGTAAAATAAAGAAATAAAAAGAGAAATTTTGAGCTCTATCAACAAAATCTATGTAGGAAGTGATTATGATGTATTAATCCAAGAAAGGACTAAATCGTAAAAGTGAGAAAAGTTTTGTGGCCCAAGAGTAAATACTTAAAATTTAAGGGGTTAAAGTGTAAATATGGAAAAGTTGAATGACCAATAGTGCAAATATTTTAAGGATGGAATAATCTAGAAACTAAGGAAAATGGATGAATTAGGACCAAATTGAATAGGAGAAAGAATTATAAGGGACTAAATCGCAATTTTACCAAATTAGGTGATGACTCAAGGATGGAATTTTGAAAGATCATGAAGGGCAAAATGGTCAATTAGAAGGAGAGAGAAATCTAGAAGGTAATGATGGTGTGATGATATTTTATAATTATTTAATAAGATAAATATTACTTTATTAATATTTTAATAAGATATTTTATTGTTTTATTTTTTTATTCAGTTTATATATATGTGTGTGTGTGTGGAAAAAAAAAAAGAGGGGAAGAAACCCACCATTTCCATGCACCAACGTGAGAGGAAGAGAGAAAGAAAGAAAGTTTTACTTTCTTTACAATTTGGTCCTTCCACCAAAAATTCACCATTTTCACCTAGAAATCAAAAGAATTTCCATAGCTACCGAAGGAGAAAAATGTTAAGGAGACTATGAGGAGCTAGAATATCAAGTTGGATTCAAGAAATAGAAGCTGGAGGAGAGAGAAAATGAAGTTAAAGTTTGGAAACATTAAAACAAGGTAAGAACATCAAGATTTCCATGTATTTTTAAGTTTAATATTATTGAAAAAGCATGTAAATGATGTTAATGTAGAGTTTTCTTATATATGATTCTATGTTCTTGATATGGTAGTGAAGAGAAAATAAGATAAAGTGATGGGAAATGGTGTAGAGAAAGAAAATAAGGGTGATATAAACGTAGTAATTAATATCTTGCACTAAAACAGTTTTGGACAGTAGCAGTAAGCTAAATTTGAAAAATCACCAAAAATGGTAGAAACTGAATTAGGAGTTCAGTAAGATATGGCATTAAATCTTGTTGAGTCTATTTTCATATAAAAGAAACAAAACAAGTAAATGAATTCTGTATTCTGATATATTTATATTTTTGTGAGACTGGTTCAGAATGATTTTGGGATCCTCTGTTCTGACTTGGAAAAATCATTAAAAATTGTATAAAAATAATTATGGGACATAAGTTATATGTTTAGAATCCTTAATGAGTCTATTTTCAAGAGAAATAAGTGGGAATATCATCCAGTCCCGTACGAGGAGATAATTAAATTTTAATGAAGAAAATTTGGAACAGTTATATAGCAGAACAGGGGTAATTTTAAAGAATAAACTGTACTTATTGGCTAAGCAAAAAATTCTAAAAATTTTTTGGTAAGAAGATATGTGAGTCTAGTTTCAGGGAAAATTAACGGATCTTAATTTTTATTTCTGTAGCTCAAGATATAAATAATTTAGTAATTATGACGTAGGTGGACAGCTTGAATGTTCACATATAAGTAAATAGTGAAATTATTGATAATGTTACTTATAAGCATATTATATAAATTAAGGATGTGGAATGGAGAGGAGGAGGAGGAAAATATGTATGAATAATCAGTTAGCATGACTAATTTGTATGTTTTAAGCCCAAGGACTAAATCGAATAAAAGTAAAACTTTATGGGTAATTTTGTAAGAATGTTAGAAATGATCAAATTACATGAAATGGATTATTTTATTATTTAAATTGAAAATTTTAAATGAAAATTGTTAATTTAGTTCAAGATCGGGGGAAAACATGTTTTAAGGATTAAATTGAAAAGTGTTAAAATTATGAAAAATTTTGATATTTTATAGAATTTATGGAATGTTATTAATATGTATGATGATAACAGCTGGAAATAAGGATTAAATTGCAATAATTTATTTTTCTGAGCCTAAGGGTAAAATCATCATTAATTAAAAGTTTGGGGGCCAAATGGTAATTTTGCCTAGAGCATTAATTGAATGTATTAGAATATGGAATGAATGAAAACAATGGTCAAATTTATTTATAAAGATCCCAACGACTCAAATGCGAGACTTGAACGTGAAAAAGAAAAGATATTAGATTAATGAATTTATAAACACGGGCAAGCAACGAGGTAAGTTCGTGTAACTTAAATTGTATTTTTAAATACTTGAAATATGTGGTTATGTGATGAAAAAATGATTTATCAATGCATAATAATTGATGAAATATTGATAATACCCGATATAAAAAGAAAGTAAATCCCGGTTGAATGGAATGGATTTCGATGGATCTCTAAAAAGGAATTGACGGTAAAAGGGGATCTAGCCCAGACGGGTGGTCCCATCCTGATATAGCCCTCCCAAAGAATACAGGAAAAAGGATTAAGCCCGAAAGGGTAATCCTAATATCAGCCCTCCCGAAGAATATATGGGAAATGAGGTTCGCGGAAGTGTGCTGGTGGCTCTCCCGAAGAATACATGTGTATAGGCCCTTCCGAAGAATACATGGGAGCTGAGGTTCGCGGAAGTGTGCCAAGAATTGAGGCTCGCGGGAGAGTGAGGTTCGCGGGAGTGTACTTACTGAAATGAAATGTGTAAGACCATGGTTGAAAGATACCATGGCAATGAATAAGACCATGGTTGAAAGATACCATGGCAACAAATTGAGAAAATGAATAAGACCATGGTTGAAAGATACCATGGCAACACATGTATATGAATTGACGGACCCGGAATTGTACACTAAAAGTGTACTCCTGTATGAATTGATGGTTAATGAGATTGTACACCAGAAGTGTACTATTGGATATCCATCGAAATTCCGAGAAATTCAACGGGATAAAAATAGAAGATGGTAAACACATAGCTAAAAAGGGTAAATGTGAATTGATGGATTACGAATTTGCATATTTTAAGTATACTATATGATTTTAACTATCGATATTCCGATAAATTCAGTAGGTAAGAATCCTGACCAGAAAAGGAAATATGTATATAAAAAGATTTGTACATATATTCCTGAAGTACATGAAAAAATGACAGTGATACTGAATATATGGAAATATAAGATGATGATATTTGTACATGGAATTTATTGATGAATATATGCATCCATGATTATAGATTCATATACTTTAATAATATTAATTGTATGACGATAAAATTTCGAATGACTTAATGAATAAAGCCCTGACATGGAAATAATTTGAGCACGAAACAATAATCACGAAATTGAACTTGAAATACACGAAAACGATATTTATTCGATATTTTAAAAATATGACATGGAAAATACATGTATATGAAACTTACCTGATAATTATGCATGTTCAAGATTATGAATTGTCCTGGAATAAATATATACAGAATCCATGAAAACAATGATACATTAAATTTTGGTATAATGAATGATTTATGTTTTTGAAGAAATGGCAAGAGAATAATATGTATCATATTATATGAATATGTGGCTATCTTTAATATGCTGATACATGGAAATTGGGTAAGCCGTAATAAGTAATAATCTCAAGTCTGATATGTTGATACAATGAGTTTATCGATTCTAAAATTATATGAAATATATTCAAGTATACTAATGACTGTTGTTGTTGACGCTTAGACAAGTGCCAAGCTATTGGTTAAATGGTAATATGTTTATTATTTGATACATCGAAAGGGTAAATGATCAAATGAAAATATTCATGTGTTTATGGAAGAGTGGTAAAATTTAAGTTGTACAATTTCTTGTAAAATAAGTTATCATGTGATAAATAAATAAAAAAGTTTTATAAACTCCGGTAATACCTCGTGACCCTATTCCAATGATGGATACGGGTTGGGGTGTTACAGCACTACTCGGTATATTTTCAAAATTTTGTTTTAACAAGCATAATTTCAAACTGGTAAATTTATTCTCCCCATCACACGGTGATCGACCAAGCAAACGGTCGCACAAAACTGCAGGTTTGACCACCTTTGTAACAACCCGTTTTGCAGTGGTGTCGGAAACAGTAGTTTTGAGACCACCAAATCTAACGAGTAAGTTCATAAATATTATTATTTAATATTTACGAGTCAAATGTGATTTTTAAAAAGGTTTTTGATTTGATAATTTATGTTATATAAGTAGTTTATTAAGTTCAAGTAATTTTAGAAAATGTGGTATTGGGACCTTGTTTCTATAAACCGAGCCATAAATATTTTTATAAATATTTACGGAGTGTCATTAAGGTGGTATTAAAGTTTCGTTAAGAAATTTTAACATTTCGATAGTTAATTAAGAGAAAAGGACCAAATTGAAAAAGGTGCAAAACTTGTTAATTAATACATTTAGGTGATTAGATGGTTTAATTAATAAATGAGGAAGGGATTAAGTGATAATTAAGCCATAAATAATGAGTGGGACAGCATAATGGTTGAAAATGAATTATATAATATAAATTCAATGGCAATTTTGCAATTAAACAAAAATTAAAACAAATTAAAGTGAAATTAAAATGCTTTAATTTCATTTATTCTTCTTCACTCCACCAAACACCATAGATATGGAGGAGGTTTCATTTTTGGCTTATTTCCTTTACATGTGAGTATAATCGATCCTATTTCTTGTAATTTTTATGTTTTTGAGATCGTTGCAATTAGGTCCAGCTAGCACGTACCTTCGATTTTGAAACTGTTAAAGATTTTGAATGTTTTTATTGATGAGTCTTGTGATTTTGATGTTAAATGATGAATTTGAGATATTAATTGTTATTTAAAAGTATTTTATTAAGTGATTTTTGATGAATTTTTTATTAGGGACTAAATTATTGAAATAGAAAAATACAAGGATTTAATGTGAAATTGTTGCATAAATGGGATGCTTTGAATATTATGAACATTTGGATAGCTTGGGTTTGTATTAAAAATGGTTAATTTGCACGTTTTGGGTTCAGGGACTAAATTGAATAAAAGTAAAATTTTAGGGGCAATTTTGTAAAAATATCAAAAATGACCAAATTGCATGAAATGAGTTATTTTATTGTCTAAATTATATTGAATGAAATTATTAATTTAGATCAGGATCAGGTAGAAAATCGAGAAAAATGAAAAATTACCAAAATGCCCTTAAATCTTGGTATTTTTACAATTTAGCCAGGTAAGTTCGTATGAACTGTATTATGTATAATTTTGATTAAAGCGAATGTTAATAGGTGATTATATTGTGATTAAATCAATATATAATATGTTAATATGCAATTTATCGTGTTATGAAACGACGTAAATTTAACAATGTACGACAATTACTGAGTCCCTTTTGAATCTTAAAAATTCACAGGATACAAATGACATGTCATGAGGGTTACCGATTTTAGCTCATATGAGCTTACCATTACTCAGCACGCATGAGCTTATTATTATTCAGCTTGGAGGAGCTTACCGTTTATAGCTCGTAAGAACATACCGATTCAAAGCTCGTATGAGCATACATGTACAGGAATTGACGTATTACAGTTCAGTACACCTTGTGTGTGCTACTTGAGTATCCAACGATATTCTAAATGGTTCAATGAGAAATGTCTTGTTACGAGACAATATGAGTGTGATACGAACTAATACAGGTATATATAAATATGAAATACATAGAAATGGTGGTACATGATATATTGAAATGGATGATACGTGTATATGAAGAAACATTAAGAGAATGATATGTATCATGGCATGTACATATATGAATATCTTTGATATGTTGATACATGAAATTTATGTAAGTTGAGACAAGTAATAAACCCAAGTGTG
Organism: Gossypium stocksii; assembly: GCA_020496765.1. NCBI lineage: Eukaryota > Viridiplantae > Streptophyta > Magnoliopsida > Malvales > Malvaceae > Gossypium > Gossypium stocksii. The sequence goes on along the minus strand of CM035625.1, from coordinate 16,381,233 downwards.
ACATGTTGAGAAAATACAGTTATCAATGTTGAATTTATATGAAATATGTTTAAGTATGCTATATGTGATGTTGTTTGATGCTTAGGTAAGTGCCAAGCTGTTGGTTGAATGGTAATATGTTTAATTATAAGTTGCATTGAAATGGTAAGTGCTCAAATGAAAATATGTTTGTGCTCATGAAAGAGTGGTAAGGTTTAAATTATGAAATTTCTTACGAAATGGCTTATCATATGATTAATTCGAAAAGGGCTATGTTTAAATGCACTAGCTTGTGGCTATGGTTGAATGATATGCTTATGACTTGTGTATTATGCATATGGAAAGGGTGTGGAAAGTAATGAAATGCAAATGAAAATAAAGAAATTTGGAAGAGTTTAAAGTTGTCTAAAATCCTATTATGCTAAGGATAATATGTATAAGTGATGCTGTGGATTTACTCATTTCGTGAGTTTTTGAATTTGGTTTCTTGAATTGTTTGGTAAGGTATATGATTATCCTTGATTAATTTCTATTTATTAGAGTCTTCTTTATGAATTTTAATGTATGTAATGCAATGCAAATGCATGAAATGCATGAATACAAAAAGGCGTCGATTCTAATCCAACTTCTTATAGAAAACTTTATTAGAAAACAAAATTCTTTACATAAAATAGATTACAAATACGACTTTGCCTTAATGCCTAGAGCCTTGATCTTTCCCAGTAAAGAAGCTAACTCCTGCCCTCGATCAGATTCCAACTCATACTTTACGTTTAGTATATCATCCTACACTGCCAAAAATTGTAAGTGTTCAGCCACCTCTCGAATTTGTGCCACTGCCTCTCCCATGATATAATCTCTACTTTTGACCTGATCTTGAGAACGGTAAAGCTCTTCTTTCCATTGCTCCGCATTCTCTTCCAAGAATCCAATATGGTTTTGACAATTTCGTAATGCTGCTTCCAACTCTTCCATTTTTTCTTTCATATCTTCGATCTTACTTAAACTGGCTTTAACTCCATCACAGAGTTGCGATTTCGATGTCGTCAAAGAGAATCTTCCAACTCTACCACTCTAGCTTTTAGTTCATATTTTCCCTTTTGATTCTCCAACATACTTCTTTCTAAAGCTTCGTTTTGTGCTTGCGCCTCTTTAAACCTCCTTTCCCAATGCTCGGCCTTCATTTTTTCTTCATGAATCTCCCGCTGCCATTGTTCCGAAGTCTTTCCTAACTCAACTCTTCTCATAGATAAACATACCCTTTTATAATCAGATTTTAAATTCTCCAGGTCCTCTTCAGCTTTATTCTTCCCCTTTCTTAACTTTTCAGCTTCTGACTTCTGAATATCTACATCCAAACTTAAATACATTTTCTCTTGCTCTAACTGCTCTATCCTCTTTCCCATTTCTGAATTTCGCCTTTCAAAATCTTATTTTATAATCTCTAGTTCCGATGGAGCTACTCGCAAATAATCCTCCACTGACCCAGAATTTTCTACATTTGACTTGGGAATATTATCGTTGACCCTCCTGCTTAACCATCATTTGTATTCAAGAGTTGACATTACCTCATCAGTCACTCTCTTCATTCGACGAACTTGCTTCCAAGCATTAGAAATTTCTCGACCCTTCTTTTTACAATTTTCCTCTTTATACGAGAACTCAAAACGAGCCAACCCGTGCATCGCTGGTACAAATTGCCTTGACTGATATTGCCTTAAAATAAGCAGAAGGGCATACCCAATAGCTCCCAAAATTCCCAATAAAGGGACCCAATTGAAACTTCCACGTCTATAAAGAACCTCACCAGGCACCATCCATGCAGCTTTCCACTCAATATCATCTTCCCGCAGATTCTGCAGTATCAACATCCATTTCTCCTCTGATATATCCTCCCTTCTTGTCATAACTGATTCCTCCTTAATCGGCGAGTAACCTTTGAAGCAAAATCTATAAGACACTTTATCCACCTTCCAAAAGTGGCCATGAAACCATATCATCAACAATTGCGCATAGCCAATAAACCTCCCTTCACCAGCCCTACGACATGCACTTAAAGACCTGAATGTCTCAGCCAGAATTGCAAGAACAGGCATAACTTGTTTATCCAATTGGTCAAATAAATCTGTAACTGCTTCATCTATGTGCCTCAAGGCCTTGGGGAAAATAACCAGCCCATAGATACCCAAGGCAAAGACATCTAGTCTCTTCTTCTCATCAGGACGTGCCAAAACCAAATCTCTCAAATTTGCCCAAGGAATGCACTTCCCGTCACCCTTTTACTGCATTCGAGCCGTCACCCACTGCTCACTTATTCCAGTAATTCTCATCAATTTCTTCACAAAGGCCAGAACATTAATAGATCTAGAATAAACTTTATCAATGTGAATTTTCGGACAACGAAGCAAAGTCGTATATTCCTCTACAGTTGGTACCAAGTCAACTTCGCCGAACGTGAAACAAATATAAGCAGGATTCCAGAACTGTGCCATAGCCCTAAACAAATGCTTGTCCACCTTGACATCAAGCAAATAAGATATATCACCATAGCTATCATAAAACAATTGCTTCATCTCATTTCCCTAATGGGCCCATATATCCTTCAATTCTTGAAGATCATTCTGTGTCACACTAATACTAGTAAAATCCCATAGTTCTGATATATGACCTTCAACTAAGCTGTCCCCCTTGTCCAATTGCAAATTCGCCAACCAGGCACAAATAGTCGCATTGTCCACCATCTTATCAAGAAATTCACCTTCCATAACCAGCTTTCTTAGTAATCAAATCAGAATCAACACCTTTTAATATGATATGACATGCAATGAAGAACAAATCAAAACACAACAGGTTAGTATCACATAATACATAAAACAAAACCAAAAATAAACAAAAAGCATCAAAAAGAAAACCTATCTAACTACTAAAATTCGGCATGGTATTACCTAAAGTCTATGGTCCACTATATGTGGTTTATCTCTAAAAAAAAGGCACCCAACCAACGGATTCCTCAATCCTCACCCATTATAGGCTCATCTGGATCGAGTTCGGTTCAGGGGAATATATTTCCCTATGGTCATGCGGATATGAAAATCTCACGAAACACATAGGTACGGATGTATTCTGGAAGCAGTCCACTAGCCCATGTGGAGGTGAAAACCTCACGAAAGCATAGTTTCTCACTCCCACTTAAGGGTATGACCACAGCGGTCATGCAATGCAATGCCAAAATATTTTACAACATACAACATAGCAATCATAGTATCAACGAATGCTTCAAAAGAAATATGATTTTTTTTAAAAATAATTTTTCAAATTTTCAATCAAAAGGACAAAAATTAATCAATTTATGGCCTGACTTTCAACCAGTCCCCAGTGGAGTCGCCAAGTTGTCGAAACCATTTTTAAAATTTTAGAAAATAGGATCAACTTTAAAAATATGGAGTCGCCACCAATCTTTTTTTTGTTTAGGTGCGATTGGATCACCTTATAAAAATTTGGCCCGATAAGGTTCGGAAGTCAGTTACATACAAGGATGGATTAGCACATTCGTACGCCCAAAATTGGTACCACTTTAATCAATAATTGTCCCAATATTGAAAATTTTGAAAAGATTTAAAATGTGATTCTTTTTGAATATTTTATAATAGATTTTAAGATTTACTCGTTTCAAAAGAATAAAATGCCACATCCAGCACGTTAGGATATAACATTTTAAAATTCTTAAAACCGAGATCATCTCATAATTTTTAAAACATGCAATTAAAAGGGTATTTAGTTATTTAGTCAAATGAAAAATCGCAACCCAGCACGTTAGGGCACAATTTTTCAATTTCTCCAAATACTAAATATTGCCTTATTTCAAAATTATTTAAATTGACAAATTTGAAAATGATTTAATGCACTTAGTTTGAAATAGAATAAATGTTGGAGTTAAAACTATGAAGCTATAATGATGTGCAAAGATATAACGAATAAGCATACAGTAAAATAAACAATCCATATACAAAAATAATAATCCTACATGAATATAAGAATTAACATATTATATCACATGAAGATATAAATTAACAATTTATACTAAACGAGTTTTCATAAGCATGAGATAATAACCTAGGACGAACAAAAAGAATAAAGTTTGAAATTGTAAGTGAAAGATCAAATAAATTCACCGAATATAATTTAAAATTGGACGCAAAAGTTTTATACAAATGTTGAATTAAATTCCGTAAAAAAAAAGAAAGTATAATACAATTTAAAACAAGTTTCATGGTAAATAAAAAAATAAAGATATACATAATAATAAAGCGTATAGAACGTTGAAAAACCATATAATATTTAATATAGTATGTATAAATATTAATAAAACATTGATATTTTAAAAGAATAAAAGTTAGTTAAATTATAATATACAAAGAATTTAGAAATAACTAAGAATATAATAGATTTTTAAAACAAGTTATATATATAATTATATTTATAAGAAAAATATATATACATAGATAGATTTAGAATAAGGTGTTTGCATGAAATAGTATAAAAGCCAAATATTTATATTATATAATATTATTTAACGTAAAACATATATAGATATATATAATTAGTAAAAGATGTTAAAATAAGCCAAATATAATTTAGACCAAAGTCTTTTTTAGATGAAAATATATGAAATTTGAAATTTACATGAAATAGTGCATATATAAAAAGAAAACCACTTTTAACAAAAATATTTAAATCTAATCTTATATCAACCTTAAGCCAAATATTAAAAGAAAGTTTTGAAATACAATATTTAAATTATAAAAAATATAAAACCTAATTCAAATCTGATTTACTAAACTAAATTAAAATTTCTAAACATTCCTAAATCGAAGCAAAACAAGATACGAAGAAACAATCTAAAATATTGAAACAAAAACTGGGACATAAATAAAACTTGCGTAAACTAGAAAGGATAAAAAACAGAATTAAACCAAATCCTAAGGCAATGTAGACTCATTTAAACAAAAAGCAAATTTCATGACCAATATTAAAACATCAAAAACTTAAAATGAGGTCCGATTGATCTAAAAACGCACATTTAGAGGGATCAGACGCGCAATTATTCCTTCACCGCTAAAACATACGGATCCTGGGGTGCCGAATCCATTGGATCGGTCTAGGCTCATGTGACACTGTTTTTGAATCATTAAATTGATACAAAACAACATCAGTTACTATATTTTGATAAAATCTAAACCTAAATCTAAAAGCAATGTTATTTTAGAACCAAATAAAGAATATAGGCGGCCTCCTTCTCCTTTCTCCGTCGATCCCTCTTCTCGGCCAAATCAAAATCAGTCACCGAAATCAGTAATTGAATCGGGGAATCTTGGCTTCCTAGAGCCGATCTTTAAAGCTTTGAGGCTTTCGACCCTTCTAACTTTGATTATGACAAAGAAGAGAGGTATCTATTCTCATTCCCAACCTTAGATCTCATCCATTCTTCATCTTTAACGAAGAGGACGAGCTCCGGTGGTACACCCTCTTTGATAAGTGTTTTACCTTCCTCTTATTTGTGATTGCATGCAAACAAACGCAAGAAAAAAAATGAATAGAGATAGAAAAAGGATGAAAATCTCGAAATCACCTTTCGGGCTTTTAACTTTTCTATTTGATTCTATTTGCTCTTGCTTGTGTTTGTAAATACTTGGATCTAAAAATGGGGATTCGGGATCCCGATTACAGTAGATTTCGGTTCTATTTATAACCGAATGAAAACGTGAAACACATTTTTATTTTGCTTCTACAATATTCTACGCTATTCGCTCTTGCTGATTTTGCAAGTATCTTCAGTGCGAGAGCACCCACTCGTGAGCAGGAACGAAACCGTGCGAAGGCAACACTCGTGCGAGCAAAGAACCAGAGCACTCCAGAAGCTTCTTGCGTCACCCAGATATTATTCGGGCCAACGAATTCGTGTCATTGGTACTCCGTATTTAGCCCGGGTCATAGCCGATTTGGGTCTAGGCTTTGGATAAGTTTGGACCTCTGCATTTAGCTCAGGTCATACCTGATTTTGGTCTAGGCTTTGGATTTGTTATAGATGGGCCTGTATTAGCCCACTTGTAAATAAACACTAAATGTATTTGGACTTTTGATTTTGGGTTTATTTTGAGCCTTGCATGAATTTGAATTTTTATTTATTTTATTCGGTTTAATTTATACTTGGGCTTAAAATAAAATTTGGACTCTGGTTTTTTTAATTTTATTTATTGAAAATAAACATTGGATTCGGACCTCAAGTTTTTGGCTTGTATTTATGGACTTTGGACTGATAAATTTGGATTTTTATTGGTTTTTATTTTATTTCAAATCGGTTTAATTTATCTCTGGACTTTGACTTGGGTTTGGATCAATAGAATTTGGGTTATGGGTATAAATTTGGGTCTTTAGCCATATGTAATTTATTTTTGGGTAATTTAATGGGCCCGGGCTAAATTGGGCTATTACAATAACGATAATCATAATTTCATAATAAATATTCCAAATAAAACATTATATCGTTTCTAATTCAACATTTATTGATTATAATCGGGCATGTGATCAATTTTATAAACAAGTCATTCATATATTTTTTCTCCTCCTCCTCTCCATCCACATCCTTAGTATAAACAACACACTTGTAAGTAACATTATCTATAATTTTCACTCTTTACTTATGTGAATATTCAAGTTGTCCATTTGTGTCATTGTCACTAAATTATTTTTATCTTTAGCTATAGAACTCAAAATTAAGTTTTGCTAATTTCTCCTAAAACTAGACTCACATATCTTCTTACCATAAAATTTTTAGAATTTTTAGTTCAGCCAATAAGTACAGTTTATTCTTTAAAGTTACCCCTATTCTGCTGTCTGATAGTTTCGAACCTTCCTCACTAAAAATTAATTATCTTCTCATACGGGAGTCGGATGATGTTTTCATTTATTTCTCTTGAAAATAGACTCATTAAGGATTTTAAACATATAAATTTAAGCCCCTAATTATTTTTATCTATTTTTTTATGATTTTCAAAAGTCAGAACAAGGGAACCCAAAATTATTCTGAACTTGTCTCACAAAATTTATTATATCTCATGATTCACAATTCCATTGCTTACACCCTTCCTCTATAAGAAACTAGACTCAATAAAATTTAATTTCATATTTTATTCATCCTATAATTCGATTTCTACAATTTTTGGTGATTTTTCAAAGTTGAACTACTGTTGCTGTCCAAAACTGTTTTAGTGCAACATGTTAATTTCCATTTTGCCCCAAATTTCACAGTTCATACAATTAAGTCCTTGCTCAATTAACCCCTCAATTGAGCTAATTTTTTTCAATTAATAATTTATTCTATCATTTTAAACTACTTCATAAGCCTTGAAAATTAGAACTTTAGCACTAGACCTTAATCCAAACTCTTTCACAATTAAGTCCTAAAATCAATTTTTATCAATTTTACTTGATAAAATCATCATATATCAAAATTAAAACTTCAATTATATGTTTATTCATCATATGCTTCCAGAACTCATCCATAGAAACTTTAAAAATTAGCCATGGAATCAAAAACTAACAAAATAGTAAGTTGGACCCAATTGTAAAAGTCCAAAAACATAGAAATTTCAAGGAGAAAGCAAGAATTAAACTTACATGAAGCTAGAGTATGAAAACCAGCTTGAACCCTCTTCCATGGCTGTTTTTCAGCTGATGAAAATGAAGCGAAAAATGAAGAGAATTCTAGATATTCCAATTTGGTCCCATTTTTATTTAGCTAATTTCGACAATTTTCTAATTTTGCCCTTATTTCACCCATTTCCTGATTTTTCTCAACTATTGCCACTCAAAATATCTCCTTTGGGCTTATTTTCACTTTAGGTCCTTCCTCATTTGACAATTGAGCTATTTAATCCTTCTAGCAACTTTTACACCTTTTTCAATTTAGTCCTTTTTATTTAATTAACCACCCAAACGTCAAAATTTTCTAATGAAATTTTAATACTACCTTATTGACACTCCGTAAATATTCATAAAAATATTTATGGGACGGTTTATAACACCCAGATCTCGATACATCTTTTTTTAAATTTCTTGACCAAAGAAATCTTTATAAAATATAATTTACTATTTCAAAAATCTTTTAAAAGTTACGTTTGGCTCGTAAATATTAAATAATATAATCTATGAGTTCATTTGTCGAATTTGGTGGTCTTGAACCACTATTTCTGACATCGCTGAAATTCGGACTATTACAATGGTACACCCCCCACACGGTAAATGGAATGTGTGGGTCTCCGATCGTCGCCTTTCAACTAATGTGGATACTAAGTCAAGCCGCAACTCAAACATCTCAATTAAACCAATTGATTCAAATCCAGCCATTTCCAAGTATGGCATTATACGACCGTCAGGACGACAGCCCGACCCATGGCTACATGCCCTCAAAACGTGATACTCATGTTGTCAATTAAAAAAATTGATCAACTAAAAAATAATTCTGCAATTTTAGCATTTCAACTTCTCGATAAGACAGAATTAATTTTTTTACCTTCTCATTAATCTTCCATGTCGTGTGATCGTCTGATTTGATTAGTGTACTCATCTTAATTTTTGACACAATTATTATTTAAAATGTTTTTAGTCATTATTTTAAAATAATAAATAAATTAATATAACATATCAATTATATTAATAAACACAATTCCCCAAACATTAAATAAACTCAAATAACCAATTATAAAAAATATGCTCATACCTTAAATACGAAAAACCAATATAAGATTCTTCAAAACATTAATAAAACAAATTAATCAAACCTAAATACAAACTTAAAGCTAATAAAACACAACAACAAAAAATAACATTTCAAGTAAACACGAAAAGCTAATATAAGATACCATAAAAACATAAATAAAACAAATTAATCATTCATTTAATACAAATCTAAAACTAAAAAAAACGACAAAAAATATCCTTCCCCTTAAATACGAAAAAAACTAATATAAGATACAACAATAACATTAATAAAACAAACTAGTCATACATTTAATACACACTTAAATCTAATAAAACATAAAAAAAAAATATTTCTTTTAAATATAAAAAATTATTATAAGATATCATAAAAATAATAATAAAACTAGAGGTGTGCATGGGCCGGGCGGCCCGGCCCGACCCGAAGGCCCGCCCGAAATGTGGGAGGGTTTGGGCAAAAATATAAGCCCGAAAAATGGGCTTGGATAAAAAAATAAGACCCGTTTAAAAAATGGGCCGGACTCAAGTAAGGCATGTTTGGCCCGAGCCCGGCCCGGCCCGGCCCGAATTCACTAAAGGACAAAAAAATTATTTTTTTATATATTATTTTCTTATTGTTTTTCTCCCTATTTTGCTACCATTTTACTATTATGTTGCTATTATTTTGTTGTTATTATTTAGATATTGTATAAAACTTATTTTATTGTTAATTTTGTTATTATTTTAAAGACATTTGTTAATTTTGTTATTATTTTAGAGGCATTTGCTTGTTAAGTTACATCTATTTTAGTGTTATTTAAGTCTACATATTTTTTAAAATTTATTTTCAATTTGTTGAAAAATATTTATTTTGATTTTTTTAGTATTTTTAATGTATTATATATATTTAAAATTTATATAAAATAATATAAAAAATTAATACGGCCGAGCCGGGTCGGGCCCGGGTTTTAGCATTTTTATATGGGCCGGGCTTGGACAAAATTTTAGGCCCATTTTTTGGGCCCGACCTGGCCTGGCCCGAGCCCAATGAACGGACCTAAATTTTTAATTGGACCCAGCCTGAACCCGGCCCGGCCCGGCCCATGTACACCTCTAAATAAAACACAAAAATCATACTTTTAAATAATATAAACTTAAACTTAATAAAAAAACATAAAAAAAATTAACTTTCAAGATGGTTTTTAACTCCCAAATGTATGTGGTGGCTGTGGGTTGTGGGGACAATTTTTTTCCTTCTATTGACAGCCATATGAAGAGATCATTTTCATTTAAGGAGGGAGAGGAAAAAAAAATTTTGATAAGCTTGAGACCAATGGGTCACATCAATCACAAGCCTATAAATTTTTTTTTATTTTTTCTATATAATAAATAGTTTTATAGTCACTCACTAACAGAATTTTTTTATTTTTATTAATACGTTAAGTTTTTAATTAAATTTTCATATTTTTTCATTTTCAAATATTATTTTTTTCTTCATTTCTATTATTATTTTTAAATTTCTTTATTTAACTCAGATTTATTTTATTAAAATTCAATCATATATATTGTATTTTTTTTCTTTTTTACTATTTTTCATTCAATTAAATGAAATCTTACTTTTTTTTAAAGCAAAAAAATAATAACTTTTATTTATGTATTAGATTATATAGAACAATAAATTTATTTTTCTCATCATCTAAACATTTTTTTCCTTCCACTAATCGTATTTTATACACATAACTAATGGATTAAATATTGCTTAACACAATAACATTTCAAATATTACAATAATAATAAAATTTTAATTGAAACCATCACATTATAGAGTTGATAATCTAGAAAAATCAATATTTTGTCCAATTCCATCAACTTCTACTTGAATTAGGTTGATCAGGAACCCCACAGTAGTCATCTTTGGTTGCTCTTAAGGTACGATATTTCGCCAGCACTTCCCCCGCTTGATAGCAGTTTTCATGCCAACACTTCTCCTTTGACAGCATAACCAATTTGCGGTCTTAACCGCGTAACCACTACTAACTAAAAACCTCATCTCCCTTAGTGTTAAATGAGATGTTTCGATAGGGGATGGACTATTAAACGCGTAAACACTACCAACAAAAAACTCTTAACTGCGTAACTACTACCCTAAAAACGATATTATATTTTACGTATCATTTATATATAACGATCATGACGAAACAATTTTTTCGTTAAAGAACATAATAATAAATATCTCCCCTTCCTTCAACATAACACATTTTTTTTCGTTCAACATAACAAAGGAAAATTAAGACCTTTACTAGTGCTAAGTTGGGGCTAGGGGTATATATAGTTGGTAGTGCCGCCACATCTAGAGTAAGGATCAGGAAAAAAAATTATTGTTTTTGGAGACACCACGTGAAGTGGCGACACCAAAAATTTCCAAATGGTGCCGCCTCATCTCAAGTAGTCATCAAAGAGAAAAAGTTTTTTTTTTACAGATATTTGTCACTCCGTAAAAGAATGCGACACCAAAAAATTTAATCTAATTTGGTGCCTCTATTAAAGGAGGCAGCACTAGAAATAATAAATACATATATTTGATTAACTCTGGAAATACATGAGAAAATACAAAAAATTTATATGGGTGTCGCCTTGAGAAATGACAGCACCAAAAAAATGATTTTTTACATCCTATTATTTCACTAATTATAAAGCAACGGTTGGGTCACTTTTTGGGGTGGTGTTGCTGTGAGAAGTGGAGGCACCCTTTGACATTGTAGAAACTAAGTCATTTTTCTAAATAATTTAATACTAGGGCTATTTTCATAATTTTTAAAATTTTTTTAGGTTATTTATCTAAAAAACCCTCTATATTATATTTAAGTTTATGAATAAATCGATGTTAGGAGTAACTGAACATCAAAAAAGTAATAAATATTATTATGAGAGTGTGTTTATCTTTTATATAAAATCTATAAAAAGAAAATCATTTAAACTCAAAAAAAAATTACAAATTGTGAGAAGCTTAGGACTCTCAAAATCTTTAGGTGTCAATTTTGTGGTTTCAACCATAGACTCATTTATTTTTCATATAAATTTTAAATATATTTTTATGTGACCTTTTTTCCATTATAAAATAGATGTGTGATAATTTAATAATAATTATTTTAATATCATATTCTTATTATATAACAACTATATGGTTTTAACTTGCACTTCGCATTGGGTTGATTATTTGTTTGTGTCAAATTATATAGTAAGGGTGGGTTTGAATTGGCGGTGCATTTACATACGGTTAGTGTAAAAAAACAACGGTGGGGTGAGATTAGATATTGTAGCGCGAGACAAAAAGTAAGTTAAACGCACCATACACCCACCCTAGATATTTGAATGTTAAAATATGCTCTAATTCTTTGTACATTTAAAATTTTATCCATTTACTTTTTGAATTTCAAAATTCATGTATTAAATTCACTAATGTATCATTTTGAAATTTAAATATATATATACTTGATAGTCAAAAACTAACATTGAAAATGTTGATGTGAACTTTTTTTCTTAAAAACATTCATTTAAATTAGCTCGTGTTAAAGGAATATCATATTTTTCAAATCATAAACCCTTAAATATTTATTATAAATAAATTATATCAAAGTTGAGTGGAGTTTTTTTACCTCCAAATTCTTTAATGATTTAAAATTAAAAGTTTAGATCAGAGAATTTGTTGGTAAGTAGGCAATTCTAAGTTGAATGAATAAATAAATGAGAAGTTTCATAATGGAAGTTGGACCAAAGTGTTGAAAGCAATATATTTTAAGGATTAAAGTGTGCATTAAACCTTATTTAAATGCAAATTCAAAATATAAGATTTATGAAGCAAATTTTGATTATATTAAGTATTGATCTAATATGCAAAACATTTTGAGATAATATTTTTTAAAAATATAATTAAAAGATTAAATTATATAATATTTACCTTGTATTAGTTGTCTATCAATGTAACAAAATAACCATATTCTTTTTACAGAATCTAGATTTTTTTTTTTACTAAACTTTGTATGTGAATAGGGAAAATAATTTTTTTTAATAATTTCATTATACGTTCTGATCATATTTACTTTTTTTGACGTAACGTCTAGAATTACCCATAGTGTCTCCCCAACCCATAAATAAGAGAATAATACGCTTCAGCACACCTGAACTCACGTTTCCTGTATTAACAACAATGTCCATGTCAATCGAGTTAATACTCAATTAGTACAAAAATAAAAACTTTAAATGGTCTTAATAAGGTAATTCTTTGAGTATCCCAATTACAATACTTTAATACTAATATTCATAAATATTAATATTAATGGTGTGTTTAGTTGAGTGGTAAAAGTTGAAAGATGGAAAGCGAGTTGAAAGGAAAACGGAAACATATTATATAATTTTTTTATATTCTAATCACATTTGTCCTTTTTAACACAATGTTTAAAATTACTCATAACCCCCTCCCAACCTATAAATAGGAGAATAATGTGTTTTAGTGTTTGAACCCACGTCCTCCTACATTAACAACAATACCAATACTAATTAAATTAAGATTCCATCGACATAGTTATCTAATTTTAAATCCTCTATATTTTAGAGAATGTGTAGCACACAGAGAGGAACTTCAAATTAGTAGCTTCTCTATCCATTAAGCTTTGTAAATAAACCCAAAGAAAAACGTTTCTCCAATTTCCCATTATAGGCCCAACAAGGGACTCATGTAATATTTTAACTCAAAAAATTCGACTCACAAATTTAAATAACTTTGATTTTAAAAATATACAAATTAACTTGAATGCAAATTAATTTAAAAAATTAAAAGATATAGCACTTCATTACTTGACCCGACGAATATTGATCACTGTTAAATAAATCTAGTGAATAAGTATAATAAAAAGGTTTTTTTTAGTTAGTAATATTATTATGGTCTATTCACGCTTCATATTTAGTTGATTATTTGTTTATATCGTATTATAGAGTAAAATTTTAAAAATTAAAGTATATTTTAAGTAAGATTTTCGGAACTAAACTAATGGTCGAACTAGTCAGACTATTAATTCGTATGATTCGATTGAATAAATCAGTAAAAAAATATTTAAAAAAAAACCAATTCAATTGTTTTTTAACTTGGTTCTATTGGTCCATATTGGTTTGCAGGTAAATTGGTCTGATGCTTCTCTTTAGACCAATACCTCGGCTGGTTTAAACAACCATGACTTCAAACCTCTACACTTTTTAAATTTGAAATTTAGTCCTTCTACTTTTATTTTCAAGAATTTAATCTACTTTTTGTATTTATAAATATTGTTAAATTTGAAAAGTTAACAATATTAACTATTTGACCTATTATAAAAATATAAAAATTAAAATTAAAATATAAAGATTGAATCTCAAATTTAAACCCGTTAAAAAAGACCAAAATTGATAATCAGTGACTTTTATAAAATGTAAATAAATTAAAAAAAAACAACATGATGGGTGCAGGTATAAATTGTGATGGGGCATCTCAAATATTTATTGGACCTAAGCCCACATCAATTTGGTGCACATACAATTACTTAAAATTGAGGTTTTATGTATATCATAGTTTTGCAATTATTTAATAATGTAGGAGATATGTGTATTCAAAAGTGGTGAAAGAATTAGCAATAAGATCTTCCTAAAATTATATATCACAATTTGGCAATCATTTTGGTGCCCTAACACTAACACATTTTCATTGTTGCTATGATTGGCATACAAATGTATTTAATCTTGATTTTTTTTTCATTTATCCAAGTTTTGGAGGACAAGAGAATAGCTAATAAAAGATAGATATTATAATTTATTTGGTCATTTAATTTTACAAAAAAAGTTATTTCAGTCTTTTATTTAATTTTTGTTTTTTTAACTTTTAAATTTATTTTTTTGTCAAATCACCTCAAAATTGATAGAAAGATTAACTTTTTTTTAAATTTTTTGATGTGGCATACAAATGGATTGTCATGTGAATGACACATCGGTATTTAATTAATTTTTTAAAATTTTAAAAATTCAAAAAAATATAAAAATTATTTTAGAAAATCAAAACCATTTGAATTTTTAAAAAGAATAAATATTATAAAAAATATTTTTTAAAATATTAAAAAATTAATTAAATGGTGGCATGTCATCCACATGGCAATTCACATGTATGCCACATCAACAAAGTTAACAAAAGTTAACTTTTTTAATCTATTTTGAGGTAATTTGACAAAAAATACAAGTACAAAAATTAAAAGAAATGAAAATTTAAATAAAAAGCTAACATAATTTATTTTTAAAGTTGAAGGACCAAAAAATTATTATACATAAAAGGCAATACATAAATACAAAACTTGTAAGACAACCTTAAACTTGCTTTTGGAAACAAAGTATACTTCAAGTTTCCCCTATTTAAAAAAGATCCCACTACAAAATTTTATTTAAAAAATTGTGTATTTTTTATCATGAGTCTGTGTATATATATTATATACAATAGAAAAAAGAGGAATGGGTTACCAATACTAAAACTGAAACCTTAAATTTATTAATTTTTATCTTTTAATAATATGATTATATGAAAGATTTTTTTATTTTTTTAATCAAAATGTAAGATTTTTATCTGAAGTTTTAGTTGACATTAAGGTTCTGTATGTTTCACTGAAAATAATTTTTGGAAAATAGTTTCTGAAAAAGTTAATATTTTTTGGTGTTTGGATGAATCTGTGCAAAATGTTTTCTTGGTAGAATTTTTGAAAATGTTTATAAAATTAGTTGTTTTCAATGAAATAAATATACATTTGAGATTTATGATAAAGAGTTTAAATGAAGTAGTGAATTGATTATAAAGTGGTGTTAAGGTAAAATTATAGTAAATAATGAACATTCATGATGTTAAGGATTAAATTGTAAAGTTTGTGAAATTTATAATTGAAACAAGAGAAATGATATGCATGAAATTTTGTTATTTGAAATAAGATATTATAATGAATTATTTGATTAAAGTGCTTATATGATCAAAAGTAAATTACATGGCAATAGGGGCAAATAAAGAAACTATGTTGAAAGTTTAATGAATGTGTTATGAGATGATGAAATATGCATAAAATATTGTAAAAGCGAAATTGTGGAAAAATATGAAATTTTTATGACGACAAGGACTAAATTGTTAAACTTGAGAAAATATGTGGATGAAATAATAAAAGTGAAATACATAGAAATTTTATATGTGAAACAAGATATTGAGATAAGTTATGTGATTAAAGTGTAACAAGAAAGAAAATTGATTTAATAGGATTAAGTAGTGAATATTGAACTTTTATGACAAAAGGGACTAAATTGAAAAATTATGAAAGTTTATAAGAAATTATTTGATAAGTGAAGAATGTAGTAGAGAATGTAACATCCTGGTGTTTTGGCCCGATTTTGGGTCGAGTATGGGTTGTTACAGTGAATAGAGTCTTATCAGTTTGGAAAATGTCTTACGGAAAAAAATTTTGGTAAAACATTTTACGAGAATAAAAGAGTAATTTTACGTTGATTAGAAAACATTTTACATTGATCATCCTTTTTTACATAAAGTAAACACAAAAAAAAATGAAATATTTTTAGTAAAAACTTTTACGTTGAAATAAACAGAATCTTTAAATTTAAGCTTAGAATCTAAACAACCAAATCCCCTCCACTTATAAGAAAACAAATCTAGTAATTGAAAGGGTTGAAGAAAAATGCTCAAAGATGTTTGTTGCTTAAGTAATGGAAGTTCAACACACAAAGCAAACCTTGAATTTAACTCAATAACAAATGGGGTTAGTTGGAGGCTTCAACATGAATTCTAATTAACATAGTTTAATAAAGTGGTTTCTAAGGATTAATTAGATTGGCTAATGTTGTTGCCAAACCATGATTATTACTTTGGATAAAGCTTCAAATTTTAAAAATGAATTTATGTTTTCTATTGGAACACTTAGCTTCAGCTTCATTTGCCATTCTCAAACCCTCTCTCTAATACTCTACTTTTTTCCATTGTTATTTATGTTTATTATTAGATAATGTTTGTGATTACACATATATAATATGTTTGAGTGATATTAAAAATTTATAATTATTGAATCACGATAAATTAGTGTAATTGGAGCAACTCAGTTACTTGCTCCAATTATTATAGAGGCATGAGAAGTATTATCTTCAAACATTTTTAATTATGTAATTATTTAAATTTTTTGATACACTCAAATATAACATAAAAAATTGAGATGTATTTTATATGATAGACGTGTCTAAAAAAATAAAATTTCTTGTAATTAAAAGAAAATAACAATTACACTTTCTTGTAATTACTATATATAGTGTTCAAACACACACATACAAGACTAAATTTGAGCTTGCAAAATCCAAATTTGAAGATAGTTGGATCTAAACTAGCTCAAACCTGTCCATCCATTACCTGCAATTGCTTATAACATATGTATGGCATATTCCACTAACAATTGTAGTTAGTGGACTTCACTAAATTAAGTGTAATTGGTTGAGAAGTATTGGATGCAAGTATTTGACGACTTTAATATATATATATATTTTTATCTTTTATTCTTTTCTAGTTATAATTATACCTTCTTGCAATTATTACACTGTGAAGGATTAATTTGTTTAATTTTGTAATAAAAAGATTAATTTATTTTTAAATCTATAGTACAAGAACCTAACATATAGTGTAACTTATACTTTTTAATCTTATTAATTATATAAATATAATCTCAAGTTATTCATTTTCTTTAAGAATAAACTAAGTTTAAATTATAGTGAGGTCCGACCCCGGGAGTTGTTTGAGAGTGCAGCCGCCCAGGGCCCAAAGCTGGAAGGGGTCCAAAAGAATATATTTTTAGCTTATAATGTGGGAAAAAGAATTTTCAAACTAAAATAAATTAACTAAATGTCTAGGGCTTTCAATTTTTCACCATCAATGCTTCATCTCTTAGAGCTCCAAAAAATTTTCGGAACATTTATTGTATTACATTTTATAATTTTTTTAAAGGGGACCCAATTTATTATTTTATCTGGGCCTTAAAAATGTCAAAAATAGGCCAAATAAAATAAATAGGTGACATCTGTATGATGTTTAAATTAAAATATATTGAGATAAAAGCTGAAGGGATAGCACAGAGCAGCCTGTGAATATTTGTTTAAGGTATTTTGTGGATGAAAATAAAGAGAGCATTAAAAATAACAGCAGACCATCCACACAGGCATTGACTTTAAAACAAAATAAGAAATGGAAACCCATGCAATGCAATGTCGGAAGAAAATAGAGAAGTGTGTCCCTTACCTTCCACCAAATCCACCATTAATTATCTGCACATGAGTTCTTGCTCAATTCCCCATGTCTAACTTCTTCTTTTTTATATATTCATTTGGGTTATTTCGAATTTTATCATTTTAATTTGTTGGATAAATTTTTTGAGTTTAATCGTTTTGCGTTGATTCAAATAGTTAGTTATTTATGATGAAATTAGAGTAGAGGGAAATATAAATTAATGGAGTCAAAATGTTTAAAATTGAACCATCTAGTTGTAATAAAAACAAGGTGGTAGGAAATAAAATAAATGGTAGCATTGAAGAGAGTGAGAAAGACATGGAAATGGAGAAACATGTTTCCTATTTTCCCCATCACGTGTAAGCTCATTTCTTTTTTTTATTTTATATTCCAGAGCACGTGTGCTGGACCTTTTTTTTTTAAATTTGTCGCTATAGAATCACGTTTTTCTAAATGGAAATGGATTTTTTTATTATTTAAATAAATAAATTAATATATATATTTAATATAAATAACTTCCAAATGCTTCCACTCTAATTTATTTTTTCTAAAAATCCAAATCAAAGTGAAAGTTGATGATTGGATCATCAATTAGATTTGTGATAGAGAGGCGGCTCAACATAACAAGAGCATAAGAGGTATAATACAATATATATATATATATATATATATATCTTCTTTTAATATGTTTTTACATATTATCAATTGCTTGTAAATTCAATAAATTTAAATGTATAATGTATTTATCATATGACTACAATTACCTACGTCGGAAAGTTTAAAAATAGTTTTTAATGAGGTTTTTGTTGATGAAGTTTATTTCTAATTATGTGTGAGTTTTCTTTTATATTTATTTAAATTGAGTCAAGTTAAATATTGGGTTTTCTATTATTTTGGTATTTGTATTATTTTTGTTTATTTTGATACATAAATTTGGTAATTAGATCCATCTTGATTCTTGAATATGGATTTTGTTAAGGTTTGATGATGTTATCAGTGTTCTTGGAACATAACCGGATTGATCAATCAGACTGATTGGATCAAGATCGACTAGAATACTGGTCCAAACAAAGGGTTTGAATCGATTGAATTGGAAACTACTCGAAAATGATAAAAAATTAAAAATTGGGACCAAAACCAATCGTTGAACCGGTTTAATATTTTTTTTTGTGAATTATTCTTTATTTAATCATTATTGGTCTAGCATTTGAATGGATCCAAACCGATTGAATCGAGAATCAGTTGTCTAACCGATTCAACCACTAGTCCAGTTATCAGAACCTTGTACGTGAAACTCTTAAATTGTACCACGTCATCACCTGAAAATTTATATAATTTTTGTAATTTTCAAGTGACGATGTGACACAATCTCAAACTGTAGCATCATCAAACTTTTTATATTTTTCAAGTTTAGAGACCAAAATGTATCTAGTAGTCAAGTTCAGGTACCAAAGTGGATAAAAAAAGTACAAGTACCAAAGTGAACCTAATTACCAAATTTAAGTGTCAAATGTTATATTATCCCTTAATTTGTTTATAAAGTTTGTTAACATGATTTATTGATAGTGTATGGATTTAAATATTGTTAGTTGTATCCAAAAAGATAAGGTTGTTGAAATTGGACTAAATGGATCAAGAAGCAACTAATATACCAGCCCGAAGCAAAGAAAAGAACTTATCTCTTGAAGCAGTTGAACCAAGTTAAAAAAATTTGATTGAGTCAGTGGTTAAACCAAGTTTTATAATTTTTAATAATTTTTTATGAAATTTTAATATTTTGTTTTATTGAAATCAAACCAATGGCCGAAACGAAAACTAGTGACCTAACTGATTTGACTACCGATTTAATTCCAAAAACATTACAAAAAGAGACAAGCAATGGCCTTTCCCTCTTAAATAAGATGGTGTAATTCTATTTTTAGTCTTCACGGGAAATTAATAATTCAATTTAAAATTTTTAGCATTTTTTTACTTCTTTTCCAAATAGTTTATATTTTTATCTGGGTTCTTTAAAAAATATTGATTTCACTCCTAACTATCAATGCATCAAATAATTTTTATATTTATATTCTATCAAAACCTCAAGAAATGGTGTGTATTATTTATATTTTTTTAAAAGTAAGTTTTTTTTGACATTTCATACTTATTACACAAAAATAATTTTCTTGTGTATAAATAAAATTCAGTTCTAAACAAGTGTCACTGAAAACACATAAGACATTTTCAAATCAAAATATATCTTTCATATAAAAATGCTCAAAGTCAGTCAATACAAGAATCTAGGTTCATAGTAAAACAGTGGCTAATACATTATTTTAATACTGTAGAAAATAGTTGTACAGTTAGTTTCTAGTTCTACAATTAGTTAGTTGTTAGTTGCTATTATTAGTAAGTTGTAAGTAATAGATTAGTTAGTAGTAGCTAGTTAGTTTTTAGCTAAATCAACAATTTATAATAACTGTTTGTAATCTTATTGAACTAAATGAAGCTAACCATTCTTCGACGCTAATTCTTGATTGTTTCTTTTTTCTAGAAGTTGATATTGATGCTCATTTTAACATGGTATCAGAGCTAGGTTTATCAACGATCTAAGCACTCAAATCATGGTTAGTTTTGTGCCTTTTTTTACTGAAATAAACCTTGAAGGTTATATTTTTGTTTTACCTTTTTTTCTATTTGATCAGTAGTTTAGTATGGTGAGTTCAAATCAGTCCACAACGTTACAACTATTGATTTCAATTATCCACTTTATCTTCATCCTTCTGATACTCTTGGAACTTTACTTGTTTCACATCAATTAGTTGGGTTAGAAAATTATAATTTCTGGAGCAAATTATTGAAGATCGCTTTGTTAGCAAAGAATAAACTTGGTTTTATAGATGGGACTTGTTAAAAGGATCATTGTAGACTACTCTTCATTTATAGTGGAGCACTCAATGCCATTGTGCTTTCATGGATCTTGAATATTATTAGTCAAGAATTGTCTGCTAGGATTTTTTTTCCATCAAGTACTATTTAGGTTTGGAACAATATGCAATAACAATATGATAAGGTTGATGGATAGCGTGTTTTTTCCTTCATTAAGAGATTGTTTCTCATGGTCAAAGTACTTCTTCAATCTTAGTTTATTTTACAAAACTGAAACTCTTACGGGACGAGTATGATACCCTTGTACCTTTTTCATTTTGTGCCTTTGAGGAGAATGCTCGAAAGAACTTGCAAAATATTTAGCAATAAAGGTTGTTTCGGTTCTTAATAGGGTTGAATGAACCATATGTTGTTGTTCGTAGCCAAGTGTTGTTAATGCAACCATTGCCAGCTATGAATCATGCATACTTTATGCTTGTTCAGGAGGAAGCTCAAAGGCAACACTTTTCTAGAGTGACTTATGCTTCTGAACCAACAACATTATATTCTTCTGGTAGGCAACAAAGTTTTCAAAAAAAAAAAGATTCAATGGCATATGTGATTATTGCAAATCAATGGTCACAAAAGAGAGAGTTGTTATAAATTGATAGGGTACCCTACTAACTTTAAGTTTACCAAGAAGAAGTCTGGTCAATCTAACATGGTTAACAATGATTTAACGACCACTAATATTAGTGATAATGTGGATGCTTTAGCTGCTACACCTACTACAACAATGTTTACACCTATGTCTGCACTTATATTTACTTAGGAACAGTATCAATAGATTTTACATTTGCTTAATTCTGAGTTCCCTACAATTGTTGAAGCAGCAATTCACATGGGATCCTTTCAGTGGTTTTAGATACAGGGTCCACTAACCATATGATATCCGATGGTCATTATTTGGATTCACTTGTCCCTTGTACTTCTAGTTCATCTTTTTTTTTTTTAATTACCTTCTGGAAAAACATTCAACTCATATGGGGTCATATTCCTTCCAACAAACCTATTAATGTTTTCCATGTACCTAATTTTAACTTCAACTTAATTTTTATTTCCAAGTTAACCAGAGATCTAAATTATTTAAATCTTAGACATCTATAATATCTTCTACAACGTCTTTTATTTTTTTCTTGTTTGACCTCTCATGATCAATCTTTTCTTTGGCATGCTCATTTTCCCTATCAATCCGCTCATTTCTCCATTATGTCATTCCTAACATTGATGATCAAATACCACAGTGTCCCCTCCGCAGGGCCAAGAGCTTCGTATATCACGATTTGCACTCAACAACTTTGTATGGCAATATCTAACAGAAATTCTCATTTCTCAATCCTAACTTCATCTATCCCGTCAATACCTTTCCCTCCATACCCATAATATATAAACATATAGGCACATGTATATAATCACAAAAACATACTAACGTAGACCATGCGAAACTTAGACATGAATTTCAACAACCATTTAATACATAGCATCGCATTTACGAGTGCTCATAAACCTACTCAACCTTATGCATGCTTAGAATTCACAATTAGCAAAGTTCATACATCATTACAATAATCAACACAGAATATGCCAACCACATAGCATTTTAGGGATGGCGTACAAAAACGCACATGATGCTTCTTTACCTCCTTAGTTTACCTTTCTAAATGTTAGAGCTTTCATTTCTCCTAGCAACTAAGCATTATAACCAGAATCATAAATTAAACTCAACACTTTCAGCTTAAGCTCAGTTTTCCATAAACATGCAAAACCCTTATAATGATTCTGAAACCCTCAATTTTATTTCCTTAACTCTACATACTCTGGAGGCTTAAAATCTTACTAGCTTACTGGGTTCTCTACTTTTTTGTCTAAAATTTCAAGATCACCACTCCATACAGAGCTTACTATAACTATTTATTCTTTGGAGCAGCCAAAGAAGAAGATGAAGAAGAGAAGAAAATGAAACAGAATTGAGGAAAACTCTCCATGGAAGTCATTTCCCAACTATTTATAACCGTTCACGTGCAATTTTCAACCCTATAAAAACTATCCTTTGGTAATCATGTTATCTCCCACTAAAGAACTAGTTGGATTTAATCTAACCGAACCAAAATTGGATCTTAACCATATCCAATTTAGTCAATAAATTTTCTTGATTTTTCAATAAAAGTTACCAACTTATAGCTTCAACTTATTCCTAATTTCTGAACTTAAAGAAAATTGGATGTATAACACCCTCAACTCGATCTGATTCCCCAGATCCAAATCTCGAGTGTTACAACACAAATACAAACTTATGTTTAAATACTTATACTTGATTTTCATAACCATTACAACTTAATGAAAATAATCTCCCAACCAAAATTTCAATTTAATATACATTGGACAATTACTATTATCGTACAAGAATTTCTACTACAAAGACTTTCAGGTGAACCTCATAACTTAATTACATTATCTCAAAGTGTAAATCATAAATAATGTTACTGACTACATTTATGTTACCAACTCGTGTTGTATGCATAATAGACCGCCCTACCACTTCTATAACACCCCTAACCCGACCTAGGAGTCTAGACCGAACTCGAAATGCTATATTGATCACCAAAGTGATCGAGAGCAAATTTTACAAATCAATTTATCCCAGTGAACCAAAATTATTCAAAATCTTTTATCAACAAACAAGTACAAATTTAAAATAAAACTTAATGTAAAACCCGCTTAAAATATACGAGTAAAGACATAAATCAGAAACGGTTCCACGGCATTATAAACCCTTACAGTTCAACTTAAAATGAATAACAAGTAAAAACTAAAATGAAACTTATAGTTTAAATCCTCTAAACTTGTCCGAGACCTCCGCGTATAGAGTCCAGCGTCTAGAATCCCAAAATGTACCTAAAAAGGGGGAAATAGAAGAGGGGGTGAGCTACTTGAGCCCAGTGTGAGATCGAAACTAGTAAAACTACAGAAACTGAAACTGAACAAAGATAGAAAGGTTTGGAAACACTTCTGAAACAGAACATACTTACAGACCGTTTAAAATAAGAACAGACCATATGTAACTTTACTGTCATATGACTCTATCAGACACAATAGTAGTATTTCCCAAGTGTTACAGACTGGGCCTAAGCCTTTTCCAAAATCAGTACCATTGTGGGCCATAGTCCATTACGTTTATTCTCTAGTCAGACAATCGTAGAAAAACCTACAAGGTTCTCATAAGCACGACTGCCTTTCAATCGAATATTACAAATGGATATTTCAGTCCATCAGACATTCAAATATTTCTATCGATCAGTCAATCAGATATTCCAGATAAATAATACAATCACATACCGTCACAGTATCAAATTCAGTCAATCAGATTCAATCAAATGCATATGAATGCACATCAGTTATAAAATAACCCACCCATCCAGCCAACACACCATCTCCATCCACCCCTACACATCCTGTGGAGATATAATCAACCCACACATCCCTTCACTTCGAATAGGACCTCGAAAAGCCCATCCAACCTTATGCACCATAGGATCTCAGTCTGGGTTGCCCGGCGACGATGATCATCAGTATTGTCCTCGACCCTCAGTGAATTGGGACCGCCCTCGACCCTCTGGGAATTGGGGCTAACAGTGTGCAAATAGACTGCCAGTCTTATATATTACACAACAATGCTAGGGTATGAGCTGTACTGTACAATGCGGTAAACCACGGTACAGACATGCAGTGTGATCTGCCGGAAAAGATAATAGTACGTAGCATAGCTAACATACACGCGGTACAGTGCAATGCGGTAAACCGTTATACCGACAGGTTGCAATAAAACTGCCAGGTCAGTCAAATCGTCCATGACACTCTGAGTATTGGGACTGCCCACAACCCTATGGGTATTAGGGACTTCAGTATGCAGATAAACTACCAAATCGTAAATCTCCCTTCTCTTCAACATCCCATTCCAAAATACTTTATATACTGATGTATGTATGCAGATGTATGAATGCAGATGCACCAATTCAGAATTCAATTGCACACAACCATTCAAAAGCAGTCATTCAGAAACAGGCATTCAGAGGCAATCATTCAGATTCAAAGACGTGCCCACTTGTGCACTCAATCTCGGTACCTATTATTTAGCACAATCAAACACTAGTAACACTTAAAATACAATCAGAGCGGAGTCGTCTCAACCCTCAGTAAGCTTATTTGAGAAGTTAGAACACATAAAATTGTTATTGCACTTAAATCGTCCAACAACCAAAATTTAGCGAGTTAGGGCCACACGCCTGTGTGCTCCGGCCGTGTGGAGCAATCTAAGCCGTGTAGGGATCGAAACACCTGTGAGAGGGGTAGCATATGACCGTGTGACAAAGGTACACACCCGTGTGGTATAGAGGCATGGTCATATAAACAGGCTGTGTAACTCATTGTCCAATTTCACTAATTTAAGGTGCCGGGCAAACACGACCGTGTGTCCCATAATACACGCCTGTGCGGAATCCCTAGGCCCCAAATCAGTCACACGGTCGTGTGTCCCAAAGCACGCGCCCATGTAGAAGCTCTAATTTCCTAAATTTGTCACACGGCTGTGGGCAAGGCCGTGTGACTCCAAATTCCTAATTCCTAACCTCACACGCCCGTGTGCCCAAGGAATGCGGCTGTGTAGATTCTGACAAAAATCTCCAAATCGACCACACGACTGTGTGACACCCAAAATCGACCGGAAACTCTAGTTCCTAAATCCACACGGCCGTATGCCTTCAACACATGCCCGTGTGACCGCCGAGGCAACCATGAAACCTCTCCAAAATAGCCCCAAGACCTCCAATTTGGCCACCAGAACTACCTCCAACCTTAACCACATCATATCTCACAATCATTGTATTAGCAAAAATTCCTAAAAGTCGAATCATCAATTCAAAGCTAACGGAAATAAAAGTAATTAAGGTCAGAATCTCACACTTGTTTATGATTGCCGACGACGACGGAAGAGTGAAAATCTCGTACCAACCTACAAAACCGTGCTTAAAGGATTATTTTAAAAGAAGGACGAAAAACAAAGAAAAATGGATAGGCAAATAGAATGAACGTGAAACTGAAATAATAATTAAAAACTCGATCATAATAAATTTAATAATTATAAATAATTATAATTATTAATCATAAGTAAATAATAATAATAATCATAATAACTCCAAAAGAAATAAAATAGTAAAATGCGCTCCTAACGCCTCGAACCCAGAACCTTATAGTGAGCTAACACTCATTTAACCACCAGACCAGCAGGCCTAACTTAACTTATGTGTGCGACCTCCACACTGTCCCTATGCTTAAGACTCAATACTTCTAGGTCCAAAATTTGGGGCGTTACAACTTCTTTGGCGTAACCCTAATGTCGTCCCTCCTAGCATGGACCTAAATAAATTTGCCTATAGCATTATGCATAAAGGTAAGTATTGGGAAATGTGCTCATATTATAGTAAATATGTAATTGTTTTCTATGTATTTGAATGATGAATAAATAAATTCGACATTTTATTATTATTTCTTTTGTATTTAATCTTTAATATTTTGCATGCATAGCGAAATTGTGATAAGAAAATATTAGTTCATTGATTGTCTAAGTTGAAACTGATGATAAGTGACATTATAAGAACATTTACATTGCAAGAAAAAAAACTTACTTCAGTAGATAATCTAAACGAGTCTATAACCCGTAAAAGAATCAAAGTGAACATTTGATTCAAATATTGAGAAAGATTATTATGTCGTCTACAATTCCAATTAAGGAAATGGCTAGTCTTGGCTATCGGAGCAATTGACTCCACGGGTAGAGACAGATGTATTCATTGGTAGAATAATACATTAGATTGGACCCAAGATGAATTAATTTTGAATTCATTTGTAAATTAACTCACTTGTTGTAGCACCCCTAACCCGAATCTATCACTGGAACAGGGTTACGGAGCATAACCGGATTTTAAAAATCAAACAAATAGAAAATGCAAACATTTCATATCATATAGCATTCATGTAAAAAAAAACTAATCGAAGTCAAACATATTGTCTCTTATATGAGCCCTTGAGGCCCAAAATACATGTTAGAAACAAGTTAGGACTAAATCGAATACTCAAAGAATTTTTTAAAAATCATTGATATTTTTCAAAGCTGCAGGCGTCACACGGCCGTGTGACTCACATGGCCAAGAGACACGTCTGTGTCTTAGACAGTGTGGACATTCGAAATAGGGACACATGGCCGAATATAGAATAATCAATTCACAACCAATGATATCATAGGCATATAGAATGATCAATTCACAACCAATGATATCTTACCTATTACTAGCCGAATATAAACATGCTTATTAAATCACATAATAATTAATCATATAACCAATGAAACATGCTTATAACATAATCATGTCATCAAACCAAATCATCCTATTTTATAACCGAATGCATACCTAGACATAGCAAATTTTCACTAATAAATAACCAAATTAATGTGGCCATACTACTATTAATTCGTCTACCACATTATACACATAAATAAAATCTAACCTTAAACTAACCAAATTGACCATCAAATACCAAGTCATATACAACATGTCATATACATGTTTATATATATATATATATATATATATAATCAAATTATCCATTTCTGACCAAACATGAGTGTGCACTCTGTTCTATTTCTGAGCCAATTCACAAGATAAAATATATACATCTTTAACAATTCAACAATAAACCACAACTCAAACACATACATCAACCAATTCATTACATCAAATCGATTCATATATCAAGCACACCACACATAAGTACCATGAAACATAAATCCCAACATGAACTTAGATCATGATCAAAACTGCATAAACATAAGCATCATTTCTAGCCATTTTCGCTTGGCTTTATATTTACAATTTCAAAACCAACCAAAACATATGTTAGCCTATACATGCCATAAGTTCATAATTCAAGCTTTTAAAATACCAAAATAAAGATCGATAGTGTGACGGACTTCCTTGACGATCCCCAAGCTCGTAATTAGTTTTACAAAATCTATAAAACAACTAACAAACACACACAGAATAAGCTTAAATAGCTCAGTAAGTCATAAGTAATTAAATTATCAAATGAACATTAGTATTATTATTTCAACTTGGTCAAATATGAACAATCTCATGTACATAATGATCACACCTTTAACATGCATAGTTCATATCATCATCTCAAGTACTATACTTACTTTATTTTCATGAACATTTAACTTCACACGTACCTGAACTATTTAGCTTGATTTCACATTTGATCTTAACTTAACATTACCCGTTGAACCATTCGGAATCAATAAGGATACTTGGATAGCTCGAAAAGCTCGTCCAATGCCAATGTCTCAGATGAGGTCTTACATGTAATCAAATATCTATACCACTGTCCCAGACAGGGTCTTGCATGAAATCATATACGATGCAAATATCTTAGACATGGTCTCACTCGTAAATCCCAAATCGATGTCAACGTCCCAGACGTGGTCTTACACGAAATCACATATCGAAATCCTATGTCATGACATATGTATCCTAACTATTCCTATGGTTTGTACGGGGCTTTCGTATGTCGTAATTCGATTGTTTCAAGCTCGTAGTTACTTCTTTCATACTTATATCAATTCGGCATACACATATATAGTTACTAAAATTCAATTCGGCAAAATTAAATACATTTTCATATGAATTTAACAACAATTATTTACTTATGAACTTACCTCGTATGGAAACGAACGAACCAGAATGGCTATTCGACAACTTTTGATTTCCCCCGATCCAAATTTGATTTCTTCTTTTCTTGATCTCAATTAAGCAAAACCAAGGCTGAACCTATCTTGTTCTTTTTCTTTCTTTTTCTTAGGTATTTTCGGCCAAAGATGAACTAAAATGCATGGCCATTTTATTTTATGTTTTATTATATTAACATATTTAATTAATTACAAAACTAACCTTTATAATTTAATAAATAAACCATGTATTATAACCCCAAAACTGTCCATGCCATTATTTAATGCTAATTTACCACATAAGGACTCCACATAATAAAAATCATAGCAATACAGCACTTTAACAAATAGTTGGCCACTTTTGCATTTTATGCGATTAAGTCTTTTTATAAAATCGAGCACATAAACGATAAAATTTTCACATGAAACTTTCACACATATCAATTCACATACTGTAAACACCGAAAATAATATTAAAATATTTTTTAACTTCGGATTTGTGGTTCCGAAACCACTGTTCTGATTTATCTAAAATCGGGCTGTTACAATACATGAATGATTTCGTATATAGATATTGGATACTTTTTTTAATCATACGATTTGATCCTTTCTAGAGAATACCCTTCTCCTTTTAATAATTACAAATAGATAACCTTATTCAATTTACCAGACATTGCCCTTACTCAAATTTGTTCTTCAGGTCTAATTAACCCATACTTCAAAATTGCCACATGCTCTGGTGCATTCCAGTTTCTCTGTTCTTGTCTTAAAACCATACAGGGTACGCCATAATATTTCGTACGAAGCTCTCTATAAAGGAAACTCATTAGAATATCTCATCAAATGTGTAACAAGGTACGCCACAGGAGCTTTTCTTTTTGAGTTCATTACAACTATTGTTCCTTCAGAATTCGCCATGAATGTCATTTCTTTCCCTCAAGGTCTGCTATAGAGGTGTTTCCTTCAGATGGTTGCCACAAAGGTCATTCTTTAGAAAGTGCCACAAAGGCATTGAAATAACCTTCAAAATAGATTTACTCTTTCAGAAGTCAACATGCAAGTCCATAGTACTTACCCAGGATATGAAACAACCTTCTACATGACCTCCAATCCTTAGTTTTAGTTTAGCAAGAATGATTCTTGATAAGCTTCAAAGCAAGTTAGCAGTGGTGTTTTCAAATAGAAGAAGAAGACAACTCTCTCTTTCTTATAAAGCTCACATAAACATATATGTAAAACTAATGTTCTCATAGTGAAACTTGACACGTGTCACAAACTTTCAAAACTACCCTTATTAGTAGCTTACAATTGTAGAGAAACGTATACAAAAATCCAAAATCTCTATGTATCCTTATATATCCTTTTGTTCATTTTTGACCATTTCGTTAGAACGTAACTTGCACCATAACTAGACATGTAATGACCCAAAATTTACGGGCACCGGAAAAATGAGTTATGATGCTTCCGTCTTAGTAAACCGAATTAGGAAACAGTTATTAAGAGTAATAATGAGTCTAGTAGTATGCTTAATTAGGTTTTAATTAGATGAATTTAGCCTAATTAGGAGAAAATAGGAAAAAGGACTAGATTGAATAAGGACTAAAAGTTGATTTACAAATTAAAAAAATTATAAAGGACTAAAATGACAATTATGCCAATTAGTAAAGATGAGGCGGCATAAGTTGTTAATATCTAAGATTTTTCTTAGGAATTTGTCAATTAAATTAATTAGTTATTATTATTGATATTATTTTATTTTAGTTATGAATTATATTAATTAATTTAAGATGATTATATTAAATAGATTTTTATATGGTAAATAAAATAGGATTATAACAAGTGTAAGTGATAAATATATACATATGTAATAATAACATTTATATAATTGTAATATTTTATTAAATTACTTCTTATTTAAGCAAATATATATTTATTATATATTATTAAATTAAATAGATATTTATTAACTAAATAATTATTATATAATATTTTTATGTGATAATTAAATAAAATTATGACAAGTGTGTAGAGATGATAAAGCCAAGTGTATTAATAGAAATAAATACAATTGTAATACATGTATTATGCAAATATAAGATCTTTATTATTTATTAAATATTAAATAGAAGATGTTTATTAAATAATTAAATAAATTATAAGATTTTTAATGAGATAAACAAATTAAATGAAGACAAATGTAAAATATATAATTATCCAATTGTAATATAAATATTTGTTATTAAATAGATTTTTATAATAACAATTATTATTACTATAAACTAATACATATATAAGTAATAAAGAAACAAAAGAATAAGGAAAGAAACGGGAAGGAAAGAACAGAGAACAGACGAAAAAGAGAGAAAGAAAAGAAAGAAAGTAAGAAAAAAAGGAGAAACTAAGGATTTGAAGCTTTAGGTTGTAAAAGGTAAGTCAATCAAGTCCTTTTTACTTAATTTTGATGTTTTAGAAGTCTTAAAATAAGATTTTGATAGAATTAAGTTGATAGTTTGGAAGTTCATAAGTTTTTAAGTATAGTTTATGTTGAACAAAAAGATGAATTAGGGATTTAATTGAATGAATTCTAAGCTAGAATTAGTAAAAAGATTAAATTGTGAAGTAAGCTCTAAGTTTTGTGTTAGAAGGATTAAATTGAAAGAAATTTTAAATTAGGGTTTTGTTATGAATATTAGATAATTAAGTTGAATATGGAAGGAATTTGAATAGAAACAAAGTATGAATTGAATTAAGAAAGTAAGGAAGCTTAGTTGGGATTAGAGGTGTGCCTGGGCTGGGCCAGGCCGGTTTCGAGCCAGGCCCAAACAAAATTTTAGGCCCATTTTCTAAGTTCGGGCCCAGCTCGACCCGAAATATGGACCTAAAAATTTGTCCAAGCCTGGCCTGAAATAAAATTGTTAAGCCCGAGCCCGGCCTGACCCGGCCCATATTAAATTTTTTTTAGCTTATTTCATTAAATAAAAAATTTTAAAATATAATAAATCAAATACATTTAAAAACATAAAAACAAAACAATAAATAAATAAATAATGAGACTAAAACAATTCTTAAAACAATACACAAATTAAAAATATAATAAAAAATGGTTATATTAAAATTGAAAATAAAATGTAAATATGATTAAAAATAAAATATATATATTTAGTATATAATTCGGGCCGGGCCCGAGCCAACAAAGGTTTACCCGAGGCCCGGCCCATTTTCTAAACGGGCCTCTTTTTTTTCCCAAACCCATATTTCGGGTTTATATTTTTACCCGAACCCTCCTATTTTTTGGGCGGGGCCGGGTAGCCTGGCCAATGCACACCTCTAGTTAGGATTAAATTAGAAATAAGGTAGAAATTGAATAGAAATTTAATTATTTATTGTAAATTAGTGCTGTAATTAATAGTGTAAATTATCTTAATTTTTGTAGCTAATAAAAAAACCGAGACGTCAACGCAAAAGGGGAAGGAAAAGATAGTTGAGGAGTAACTCGAGAAAATTTATGGTTTGTATTACTATAACTCAAACTATTATTTATTAAATTTTATATTTAAATTTATATGTAAGGTAAGTGCATTATAAGGTAAGTATTAATATTTGAAATGAAATATGGATAAGTATGAGTATTAAATTACACGTGGATTGAGATTGGAAGTATATTGAATTGAGTGTATATTGAAATGAAATTGAAATTGATATGAAAATGAAATTGAAGTTGAAAAAGTGAAGGAATACCCTATTAACTAGTCGGACTGTGTCAGATATAATTGGCATGCCATAGGATTTTGAGAAGGGATTTGGAGATGTGATTTGGAGATATTGATGTTTATATCCTTTGGATTTATCTGAAGAGGCACTCTGTGCTATATTGGTGTGTTTTGAATGGATTATATTATTCTGGTGTGTTTGGGTGGACTATATAATACTGGTGTATTTTGGAGGATAATACTGGTGTATTTTGGTTGGACATTTCTGGTGTGTTTGGATGGAATCCGTGTATCTGTCAAAGTTTGAATTATGTTGATAGTGTAATAAATAAAATGAGTATATTGAATGAATGAGATGATTTGTATACTTGAAAGTTAGAGAAAGAAGTTGTGAAATGAATAATTAATTAAAATGATATGTGTAAATTGATAGTATGAATTTAAGGTTATGAATTTCGATAAAAGGTTGAATTGTTATTATGTGACACTTATTGACAAATTATTATAGATATTATAAGACTTTGTTTATAATTATATTATTATAAGTTCAATTTTATAAATTCTTAAAGTTATATAGTTTGAGTTATGGTAATACTATTGAGTATAAAAAACTCAACGTACGTTGTTTCCGTGCGCAGGTTAATAGAAGATAAAGGTCCCAGTTCAGCATCCTGATCAATCTCGATCTCGACACAACTTTGGTGAAGTAATTTTACTTTTTGTTAAATTGGCATGTACTTGGTCATGTAAAGGTTTTAAGAGTTTATGTGTAAATAATGTTGAATTTAGTATGTATGCATTAAACTTGATCTAGTAAACAAATAAAAATTTTTAGTTGAAAATTAAGTTAATGTTGTGATGCTAATTGATTAAATTACTAAGATAATGACATAGATATGATTTAGGTACGTATAATTATGTAAATGCATTGATTGAAATACTAGAATTGGTAATGGTTGCTGTCTAAAAATTTGTAGAGAATGTTAGATATTTATAAAGGGGATATATTGAGTTTTTTTTTAAATTTACAGAAAATTTCAGAGTACTTGAAGAAGTCTCGTTCCATTCTTTACTATGCGATTTGGGCCTTAAGGGTCCATTAAAGGGATATTATGATTTAATTTTAATATATTTGTTATTATTTATGAATTATATATAAATTGATGGACATGTTTAGTAATGTCTTGTAACCCTGTTCTGGCGACGATTTGGGGTTAAGAGGTGCTAATGTGGAAAAGGTCCGTATCAATAATTATGATTTTACGTATGGGCAATTCCTCAATATCTTGTTCATTCGCAACAAAATATTTTCTTTGTGCGGTGGTAAAAAAAACATGCTTTTTTGGGGAGAGATACTATTTCATCTCCACCAATCGAGTCGCAGGTATCTAACATATTCATATCTAATGATTTTCCACAAAGTGGTGACGAAAGGTATAACTTGTACAAATCTTTCCAGTTTGCAATTCGATCCGATCCATTAGTTCGTAGAGCTATTTACTCGATTGCAGACATTTCTAGAACACCTCTAACAGAGGGACAAATAGTCAATTTTGAAAGAACTTATTGTCAACCTCTTTCATATATGAATCCATCTGATTCAGAAGAGAAGAACTTGCATCAGTATCTCAATTTCAATTCAAACATGGGTTTGATTCACACTCCATGTTCTGAGAAATATTTACCATCCGAAAAGCGGAAAAAACAGAGTTTTTGTTTAAAGAAATACGTTGAGAAAGGGTGGATGTATAGAACCTTTCAACGAGATAGTGCTTTTTCAACTCTCTCAAAACGGAATCTGTTCCAAACATATATGCCATGGTTCCTTACTTCGACAAGGTACAAATATCTAAATTTGATATTTTTAGATACTTTTTCAGACCTATTGCCGATACTAAGTAGCAGTCAAAATTTTGTATCCATTTTTCATGATATTATGCATGGATCAGATATATCATGGCGAATTCTTCAGAAAAAATTGTGTCTTCCACAATGTAATCTGATAAGTGAGATTGCGAGTAAGTGTTTACATAATTTTCTTCTGTCCGAAGAAATAATTCATCGAAATAATGAGTCACCATTGATATCGACACATCTGAGTTCGCCAAATGTTCAGGAGTTCCTCTATTCAATCCTTTTCCTTCTTCTTGTTGCTGGATATCTCGTTCGTACACATCTTCTCTTTGTTTCCCGAGCGTATAGTGAGTTATAGACAGAGTTCGAAAAGGTCAAATCTTTGATGATTCCATCATACATGATTGAGTTGCGAAAACTTCTGGATAGGTATCCTACATCTGAACTGAATTCTTTCTGATTAAAGAATCTCTGTCTAATTACTCTGGAACAATTAGAAGATTCTCTAGAAGAAATACGGGGTTCTGCTTTTGGCGGCAACATTGTATCTTACCTTTGGTGATACATTTATTACCCAAGAACCCTTGACACACTTATCAATCTCATCTCCTTTACGATTCAACCCATTCACAGAACAATCCTTTTATGATACTCTATCATGAATTATGTGCCTGATCTATCCACCAAAAGCATCGATTGAATGAATAGGATCTCGCCACTCAGATTACTTCGGGTTACTCACCTAAACTCGGGACCCGCCAATACTCGGTGTGACAGTTTAGTAGCACTTGGAAGATGAGGTCTCCATCTAATTGGAGTAGGTTTCGTATTTAGAGGTGCAGTTGGAACAAGTGCAGCAGATGGAAGCTGTTTGGGTGAAAAAGCAATTGCAACTTACTTTTCGGGTGGCGCAAATGTAAAAATAAATCCATTTCAAATTATTTTTATCAGAAAAGACAAATAAAAATGGTCATCCTCTCATAAAATTGTTAATAAAATGTTAATTTTTCAATATATAACTTACATTTTTCATGATTATTTACTCATTGCAAATTAGATATGTCAGTAAATAACACAAATATAATCTCACTAAGCAAACATTTACAAATACAATTTGTGATTCCCTAATCATACTAAGGTAATTTAAAAAATCACAAATAGAAGAGAATAAAACCACAAGGTGTCGAAAGTAATTTAAAAAAAAGTCGCGAATAGAACATCACAAACAGTCGAATAGGGATTTGGGGAACAAATGCTAACCCATCAAATTCATTACTAATATAAACAAAAAAAATTTTAAGAAATTAAATGAATAATTCAAATTACCAATTGTAGCACTTGATTTCATATTTGATTGGCTCCTCCACCCATCCATTGCAATCCAACAATGGATCGATCGACAGCAACAAAGCTAATGAACTAACCCTTTAAACCCCAAATTTGATTACCCTAAACCAGTTCTTGATTCAAAAACCCTAAATGGTACCTCTAGTTTTGGAAACCTAAATTTACTTTTTGGGGTTTTTTTCCAATTAAAATTTCAGTTGCAATTGTTTATTTGGTTTTGGGTTGTTTTGTCTAAAACCCTCAACTATTTGGTGGGCTTAAGTAAAATTATGCCACATTAACATCCGTTAATGAGATACCAGATAAGTGATTAAAACGATAAATTATTATTACGATAATAATCAAAATAAAAGGATTTTTTTTTATTTAGGTGACTAACTAGGAAATTTACCCAAAAGATGAACCTAATTAACTCCATTAGCATTTTGTAATTTTTTATAATTGGTTCAGTAAGTTTAACCAAAATAAAAAAAAAATGTTATTTTTGTTTGGCGATCGTGGATCTAATTTTGAATTGCAACGTGGCAAGAACTGTTGTACAAACCACAATATCTTGTGCAGTTAAGCGGAGGCCAAGATAGGATCCTATTCGGCGGTAGGGATTCAGAACATCCAGCTGTACCTGATATCATCAATCTCAACGTCATGACCCTATTTATTACCATAAAATCATACAGCGATGTACTATATATCCGGATGTACGTCTGATTTATCATCTTATTTGCCACGTCTCAAGATCACAGTTGCAAGACGTAGTCAAAGGAAGGGTTTTAAATATTTCCTTTTGATCTAGATATTTGTGCATCGGTGATTCGTGACCGCACGATCAGATGACCAAAGTAAAGCCAAAAAGAGGAAAAGAAAATTGTTGGTCAAACTCAAAAGAGACATGACTCGGGTCAGCTGGAGGACTCAGTGAGTCAAGCCAGACAAGGTTGCTTGTGGGTTACTCATATTGACTGCCAAGTATTTTGGAATATTTTGACAGTAAACTTTATTCTTCTACTTTCACTGTACGTAAAAAAAATGAAAATAAAAAATAAGACAATTATCTAAAACTCAAAAAATAAAAAAGTATTTTTTTGGTATCACAGAGCTTCCACCTATTCTAAAACCTTTTTATTGATCTTGTTTTTGATATACCTATAATTAATTTATAGTTATTATTAGGGTAAATTATAATTATCGTTTTTTTACTATTAGTAAATTTTTTTGTTATTTAATTATTTAAATTTATTTTGGTCTCGACCAGTAAATTATTAACGGAGAGATAACTTTGTAGCTTTTAAAATTAACATAATAACAACTTTTACTCTCAACATTATTACATGATGTCTTGATTCCAAAATTAAAATAAAAATTAACCCTCAATATTTACATATTGTATAATTTAGTATTCTTTTTGCAAATTTTCTTTTCTTTATGATATTGAAGGTTGATTTTAAAAGAATGCAAAAAAAATTATTATACTAGAAATTTTGAGTGTTTTCATTTTTGGTATATTTTCGAACAAGTTTAGTTGATAGATTTATTTTTTTAGCTTTTTAGATGAAAAAGTCAAGTCGCAAAGAAAAGCAAAATTTAAAAAAAATAAATAAATTACACAGTATGTAAACGTTGATGATAAATTTTTAAAATCAATACTAAATTGAAATAATGTATAAATATTGGGAGTTAAAGTTACTATTATGTCAATTTTAAAAGCTATCATGTCATCTTTCCATTATCCATTTAACGACTGATGACAAAAAAAAAAGTTGAATGATCATTTTCTAACTTTTTATAGTTGAGTAACAAAATTTATTTTACCAATAATTAGGTGACTATATGTATAGTTCACCCTAATTATTATGGATTTGATTGACCGTGTTTATCGAATTCAATAAAAAAATTTGTGTTATCTATCTTTTTAAATATTACATTATGAATTAATATATGGTAAACTATAATAATTAGAGTAATATAATAGTATTAGAGATCACGATATGATTATGATATTTTAACTTTGCTAACGGCATGCATATGGATTGTCACATAATCATTTAATTAATTTTTAAAATTTTTAAAATTAAAAAAATTAATTTTTAAAAAAATTAAAATCATTAAAATCATTTTTAAAAGTTTAAAATCATATTAATATAGTTAACAAATGTAACTTTTTTTTTTATCTATTTTAAGGTAATTTGATAAAATAAATATAAATTTAAAGGCTAAAAAACAAAAAAAAATAAAAAGAAAAACTGACAGCCATGTGTTGAAAGCATGTTGCATGGCAAATTGCTGGTTGCAGCATCTTTCATCTCCGATTTCCTTCAATAATTCTTACAACTACTCAAAATTTATCTGATATATTTAAGTATACTTGAATTTATGTTTTTTTATTGACAATAATATTTATATTAATTAAATTAAGAGACGATACACTAAAAATAATATGAATTTATATAATAATATGGGCGAATAAATAAACAAGTAAATGAGATAGGAGATTTGTTTTGATGCAACGAAGAAGGCAGAGTAGAAGAATGGGAATCCGATGAGCAATAAAAATTGTTTAGTCGCTTCCAGTCTTCACCCATCATCGCTGCTAAATTAGCTCTTCAAATTCCCTGCCACGCATTTATTTTATATTATAAAGTTGGATCAATTTCACGTTCCAACATTTTAATTACTAATTATTTCTATACTTACCATGTTACATATTTGGTACAACTCAAATCCCCCCTCATCTCTTTGGGTCGAAGGTAATATCTAAGTTGATTAGACATTTTGGCAATGTTACTTGTACTTAAATTAATGAGGGAAAGATAATGAATCTTTGAGAATGTTTTAACCAAGTTGTCGTACTAGTTATTCTACCTATGCAGATGAACATGTCCGAGCCTTTCATCATTTAGGCCTTGGCTATTTCTACAGTCGTTGTTGACGGCACATCACTACCTCTAACTTTTTTATTGGTTTTGTCTGGGTATTTATTAAACTTTAATTAAAATCGAATTAATCGATCGAATTGATCTAATTTAATCAGAGACTGGTTAAAAGATTTTTAGAATTTCGGTTAATGGTTAATTCTGTTAGAAATTGGTTAATTAACTGGATTAATCGAACTTATATGCATTAGGCTGTTACTAGTGTGGTTAATTCGATCAAATGAACATTATAAATTTATTTTTATATGTTTTATACTTATTTTAACCAAAATAAATAAATAAAACATATAAAGTTCGATTAGATAGGTTAACTGAAATATTTCAGTTCGGTTAATTTTTTTAAAAAAATTTTAGTTCGGTTAACGATTAAAGGATTAAAAAAATTGATTAATTCAGTTAATACTAATTCGATTTGATTAACCATTTGAACACTCTTAATTCTATCATCGATTTATTATCAAGTGTCATTGTTGGGTTTTGAAAATCACGTATTTTTCAATTATCTAGTGCCATTTGTATATTTGTAGGATTTGAATTTTTGAGACGGAGGATTATCTTAGGCCTAAACCCTAAACATAAAAAAATTCAATTAAACTTCTTATAGTAACTAAAAATGAAAAGTTGAATTCGATGTGTTGGTAATGCAAAGTGGGTAATCCCACATTGATTGAGAAAAAGGCTTCTAAGAGGGTTTAAATATAGTCTCGCCTCTTATCTTTATTAAGTAGTTGGTTGTTGTTTAGCTCGTATCATGTCAACACATGCCATATTTTTGAATAAAAATTTTATTCTTTTTATCAGGTTAAGGAAAATCGTTTGCTATTTTTAGAAACTAACACTGCTATTTTATCATTTTTTATCTTTTCGAAAACAGTATAACTAGCATGTTATTCTTCTCATTTTACACAACAACAAGCAAACAACAATATTTTCTCTACATTTTTTAGCTCGCTTGTTTTCTGTTCAGAAAACTTTTCTAGTCAAAATTTTGACCAAGTTTTCAACTTTAGTTTTACTTTCCGAATACTTTTGAGAAGAGTAATGCAAATTGTGTTCCACTTTCTTTATTTGCGTGTACGAATACTGAAGTACTGTGTTAACCATTGGGGGTGACTTCCTCTACATGATTACATCGATTAAGGCAGATTTACTTCTAAGGCAATGATTCTTTCACGACACAATGATTAATTTATTTATCCTACCAATACTAACTATTTTTACAGATTCAAATATTATTGAGTTAAATTCAAATTTTTTAAAGGTAAAAGGAAGGGTAAATGATCTAGAATTACAATGTGTAATTTGAAGGATTGTAATAAATAGGAGGGATTCCTAGTCCGTCATTCATGCACAATTTTGTTTTGGTAATCAAAGTGCTCAAATATATCTACGTTTTTCTTCGTTTTAATTAAAATCCTAGGGCGATGTTTCAATATTTTTCACATTTTTCATGTTCAATTTATAGCAAATCAGGACTGTCCAGATATAAAATATTTCTTATCAACGGTCCTGATTTGAGATCTCGAATCCATGGTTAATTACCGGATATTCTTAGGCCAACAGTATACAAATCATGGGCCCACCTCACAGTTTCCTCTTAAATTTAGGTAAAATTCTGGTCTTAGTCCTTCTATCATACTTAATTTGATTTAAAAAGAAAATCATTAATGCTGTGAAATTTCTTTAAGTTAAAAACAGTCAAAATCATAATGTTGATTTTAAATGATAAATAATTATGTTTTATAACCATAATTTTATCGTGGATATAACCGTGGTAAAAAGGGTAAAAAAATCCCTTTGTAATAAATAAGCCACCTTGGATGTGCTTCACTCTGTGGCGCTCACTTCTTTCAACTTCTTTTTTTATTTTTTTTTTAATTCCAAGAGAGCTGCTGCTTCTTCTTCTTCTTCTCTCTCGAGCCACGCGCATCTTTCGCATGCCATCTCTCTCCTGTAGTTACATCGACTTTTGTGTGCTACCTTGAAGAAACCGCCGCGTCTTAACAATGACGGTGTTTTCCGGCAGCAGACAGGTGGTTCCCGTCGATTACGAGGCCGAAGTTTCTCAGCGTCTGCTCGAAGCTTTTTTAACCGGCGATCTGAGGTCAGCTCTCGAATGCATCGCCGATCCGTTCGTCGACGTCAACTTCGTCGGCGCTGTCTGCTTGAAAACCAGGAAGACAGAAGTCGTTTTGAGAGAAGAATCGGCGAGTGAGGTCCGCGTCGAATATGAGGAGTTTAAGACTGACGTCACCGCTCTTTTCCTCGCTGTTCATGTTGGAAATGTCTCTCTCGTAAAGAAACTATTGGTAATGCAATAAAAAAATATCCGTTTTTTTTCCTGTTTTATTTATCGTTTTGATCGGTTTGTGACTCAAACTGTTCCATTCACGTTGCGTTTTACAGCGGTTTTTCTTCATTTTGGTTATCAGTTGACATCTTTTATCTATTTTATTTTTGTGTGTTTCGTAAGCGTTTTAATCTCCTCTGCATTTCGCTTTTCAAAATTAAATTTGAGTTGTTTGTACTGATTTTTAAGAATCATTTTAATGATTTTTGAGGGGTTCCCCCCATTTTTGCTTAAATTTTGACTGTTTTGGAAATCAGTAAGTGGTCACTAAAAACCAACGTTTTAGGCCAACAGAGTCAGATCGTTGCTTTTCAGGTCTCTGTTTTCTAAAGCCACTTGATAGAATTTAGTAAAAGTCAAAATGATTTTTAAATTTTAACCATTCATTTCTTGGTTTTGAAGCGTTTCACTGGCGCTTTCTTTAATACTCTGTTTGGCTACTGAGAAAAGAACAAAGTTGCGTAGTATACATATGCTCACTTTGAAAATGACTTTTTTGAATTCAAATTTCAGCCGAGTATTTTGGTGATTTCCCAATTTTTCGAAGTGCTAAAAGTATTTTAAATTTAAAATTGCACGTAATTTGCGTTCTCTAATTACCTAGATTCGTTGATATAATTATATTGTTATGTTTTTTTTTAAGTTATCAAATTTATTATTTATGAATTTAAGGGTTACATCTTACATGTTCTCCTAGCATAATCTTCGGAAACTAATATTCTTTTTTACTTCAAAATATTTCCATATGTTCAAAGATTCAATATTTCTTCCTCATGCTTTATTTCTTTCCGCTGCTCTGGTCCCCAAAATTCAATTCCTCAGTGTTAATTAAATTTACAATTTTATGTTTTTTACCAACTGTACAATTACCTTTAGAATAGTGACATAAAAATTCATATATGGTTAAGTTTGCTTCTTTAATTCAGTGTACTTTCATTTATTTTTGCCTTTAATCTCTACCAAGAATCCTGTTTAAACCATGTCTTGGTTTGAAAAACAAAATTTACTGTTTTCCTTACTGTAACATATAAATAGAGGAGTAAATGTGTGTTCTACCCTTATCTTTCACATTTATTTATGAAAAATCTTGGTAAATATATGGCTATCTTATTATTTATGGGCAAAAATGCTTAGATTCTTTTTGGTCCCAGTAGGAGTCTATGTCGTATTTTCATTTCCGGGGAGGTGGTGCTATTTTAAGAGTTCTTAAATAAGTTTAATTTGCTTCAACAAAACTTAAGTTGATGTTTTTAGCTTTTGTTTTGGTTGAATTAGATGGTCCTTTTTCTTGATTTCGATGGAATAGTGGTATCTAAGAAAGTTAATTCGGGATATGCAAATATTAATATTCCCAAGATGTTGAGTGTCTTATTTCAATAATATGTTTGGCTTTTTAGTTACCCATTTCCTGTTTCACTGAAACAAAAATTAACCCAATAAAGATTTTCTGGTTCAGTAAGACAATTGTAATTTCAGAAGTAATTTAAAGCGATTTGAAGTTTATCTTATAGCATTAGAAAATAAGAGCGAGTAGTTTATTCCCTACCACATTTATTCAAGAGAAACATGCTCTGCAA
Organism: Gossypium stocksii; assembly: GCA_020496765.1. Lineage (NCBI taxonomy): Eukaryota > Viridiplantae > Streptophyta > Magnoliopsida > Malvales > Malvaceae > Gossypium > Gossypium stocksii. The sequence goes on along the minus strand of CM035625.1, from coordinate 16,338,714 downwards.
GGCCCATACTGAGTTGTCACCGACCATTGGCTTGATTTTGTAGTACAAAATAGTACACGTATATATGATGCATCCCCCATTACCGTTTTTGATTGAAATCATCATGCATATCTTGAAGAACGTTCAGTACTCTTTCTTTCTGTCAATCATTGCTGTTTTGATCATTTTTGTCTGTTTGCGTCTGTGTTGATTTCTTTTATCTTATGAACGATCCAAATACTTACTATGCTAGTTGTATTATTTTCTTCTTATGGACCACTGTAAGATTTTAAGAAAAGGGAAGTAAGAAAAGAAGGTATACTGGGTATTATATGATGTTCTCTCCATTTTTTGGTAGACTTATGAGGATGATGGTAAAATTAGCTGCAAAAAGATGTCTAGTTTAAGTTCCTTTTTACCAACTTGAACTATCGATGTGCTAAAAGTGCATATCTTTTCATATGACAGAGCGTAGGTGCTGATGTGAATCAGAAACTCTTCAAGGGCTTTGCAACAACAGTAGCAGTCAGAGAGGGTCATCATGAGATTCTGAAAATCTTGCTTAAAGCTGGGGCGTCTCAACCAGCTTGCGAAGAGGCTCTTCTGGAGGCAAGCTGCCATGGGCAAGCAAGGCTTGCCGAACTGCTTATGGGGTCTGATTTAATTCGGCCGCATGTTGCTATTCATGCTCTAGTCACCGCCTGCTGCAGGGGATTTGTGGAAGTCGTGGACACCCTAATGAAGGTAAAACCATCATACCAACAAATCATTTGCACCAGTTAGCAGCAGTTTATACGAGTAAAGCTCTAAAATCGACCATAATAGAACACAATGGGACATGTCAACAGTTTTTAACCATTCAAAAGGCAAAGTAATTCAACATTGATTAGCATTGCTGCCGTTTTTGCTGATTTAGCCATGAATTCCTTACTAGCCTTAATTCAGTTGGCCCTCCAGGACCAGTTACCAGGTCTTGATGTAATTTTGCATAAGAGTATTTTTTATATTAAATTTTATATGATAATCTAATGGTCTCCTGCTCAATAACAGTGTGGTGTTGATGCAAGTGCAAGTCATAGGGAGCTGCTTCGGTCGTCTAAGCCTTCTTTATACACAAACGTTGACTGCACTGCACTTGTTGCTGCTGTGGTTAGTCGGCAGGTCTCTGTTGTCCGCTTGCTTCTACAGGTTATTTACACAATTTTTGAAACTCTAAATAAATGTAAAATTGGCACTAAATGTCTTTCTGGTGTATAAGTTTTTAAGCTGAAAGCTTTTTATGAGTAGAATCTCAATCACTCGAGTATTATAATATTAGTTTATATTTGGATCTGGTCAATCCCTGTCGTACTTTATTTCCCTCAAGAAGAGTCATTTTAGAAAGATATTATCTTCCCCTATAAATCAACTAATAGAGTTTACAGAGTTGCATTAAGGAACAACATGCTTCGAATAATCCTTTTCCATTATTGTTAGTATTTGTTTTCTTAAAACCTACTTTGGCTCATTAACAGTCTGGGAGCCCAACTGATATTAAAGTAAGTCTTGGAGCGTGGTCATGGGACACTACTACTGGGGAAGAGTTTCGAGTGGGTGCAGGACTGGCTGAGCCCTATGCTATCAGTTGGTGTGCGGTAGAATATTTTGAAGATAGTGGTGCCATCTTGCGGATGCTACTTCAGCACCTCCCCCTTGAGACACCTCACTATGGAAGAACCCTCCTGCACCATGCGGTCCTTTGTGGCAGTGCAGGAGCTGTCAAAGTGCTCTTGAGCTGTGGTGCAAATGTAGAATGCCCAGTTAAAACCATGAAAACTGAGTTCCGGCCAATACACATGGCAGCTCGTCTTGGCTTGTCGGCAACCCTTCAATCTCTCATTGATTCCGGTTGTGATCTAAACTCCAAGACAGACTCTGGTGACACAGCTTTGATGATTTGCGCAAGGTACAAACATGAAGAATGTCTGAGAGTGTTGACTGGGGCTGGTGCTGACTTTGGCTTAGTTAACATCTTTGGTCAGTCTGCTAGCTCGATTGCTGGTTCAAACCGCTGGTCCCTCGGTTTTCAGCAAGCAGTGCTGGACGCAATCAAGGTTGGAAGGATTCCGAAGTCGAGCAATGTATTGGTTTTCTCTCCCTTGATGTTTGTTGCCGAAACCGGTGACGTTGAGGCTCTAAAAGCTGTGATTGGAAGTGGACAATTTAATCTTGATCATCAAAATGAGAATGGTTTCTCAGCAGTCATGGTTGCTGCCTTAAAAGGTCATGTTGAAGCTTTCCGGCTGCTAGTTTATGCGGGAGCTGATGTTAAGCTGTTAAATAAATCTGGTGAGACAGCGATTACATTGTCTGAACTGAACCAGAACCGTGACCTGTTTGAGAAAGTGATGCTCGAATTAGCACTCGAAAAAGGCAACCACAATGCTGGAGGATTTTATGCTTTGCATTGTGCAGCACGCTATGGAGACCTGGATGCTGTGACATTGTTGACGAGAAGGGGCTATGATGTAAACGTCCCTGATGGAGATGGATACACTCCACTCATGTTAGCAGCAAGGGAAGGTCATGGTCCAATGTGTGAGCTCTTAATCTCACATGGGGCAAATTGTGATTTCAAGAATGCTAAAGGGGAGACTGCGCTCTCTCTTGCTCGAAAAACCGTCATCTTGAAAAACGATGCCGAACATGTGATTCTAAACGAGCTCGCTCGCAACCTTGTTGTCAGGGGTGCCTGTATCCTGAAGCATACAAAGGGAGGAAAGGGAAATCCTCACTCGAAAGACGTGAAAATGGTGCAGAGTTCCGGACTGCTGCATTGGGGGAAATCAAGTCGAAGAAATGTTATATGCAGAGAGGCAGCATTGGGACCAAGTGCGGCCTTTGAGAAGAACCGGCAGAGCAAGGGTGATGCTAACAAACCCGGAGTATTTCGAGTGGTGACTACCAAGAACAAAGAGGTTCATTTCATGTGCGAAGGCGGGTCCGAAATGGCAGAGCTATGGGTGAGAGGAATAAAGCTTATAACAAGAGAGGCTATTTTTGGTAGCCAGAAAGAAAAATAGGTAAAAATGAGTTAGAAAGTGTACTGTATAGATACTGGGGAGTATTATGTGGTGGTGGTAGTTAGAATTTATGGTATTTCGCTGTAAAGGTTTTGATCTGCCGTGGTTAGTAAATGCTGTCATCTGAAGATGACCAAAGCCAAAACTCTCTTTGCCATCATCCTCACATAAATCTGCGGACCATTTTTCATTACTGCAAATTTCCGAAACCTCTTTCTCATTGCTGCTTCCTCGCTAAGGCTCGACCTGCAGTGTTCCAAAATACAACTTCCCTTTCGTATAACACTCTGTCCGTCTGCTTGGAATGGCTTCTTAAAGCGACACAAGTAAAACAGCCTCCGGTACCCGTCTTGGTTTTTTCATCGTATTACTAAATTTGTATTTTAAAATGACAAATTAAAGTAAAGTAAAAGTTATGATAATTATACACTTCAAATAATTATAATTTAATAGAAATTATAATCATTACAACATATTTAAAAATATTATAATTTAATTTATAATTGTTAGTTAAAAATGTTATGTTTGTTTTAAAATAGAGTTATTATTTGAATAAAACTTCAAAGATAAGGAAAAAAATCAAACCATCAGAGGTGATTTTAGAGGGGCTGGTAGCGACTACCCCTAAATTTTGTCAAATTTCTTTTAAGGTCTTTTAGGTTTAAAATTTTTTTATTTTGATTTTATATTTAATGTTAAAAAAAAAAGAAGATAAATTTGTGTTTGTCCCCCAAAAGTTTTCCAAGGTTTTTGTAATTTGATTTCTTTTATAGAATTTATAATTTTTTATGATAAACTTAGTAACATTTTTAGTTTAATTTAATAAACTAAAATAAAATAGTATTTAAATATTAATTAGGTACAAAATAGTATTTAAATATTAATTAGGTAAAAAAATAAACTTAAATAATTGTAATATCTAATACAAATTGAACATTAACTTTTTTTTAATTTTAATAATCAAGATTCAAAATTATCTCGAATTTAAAAATATCTGTGTTAAAAGTAAATCCAACCCATACAGACTTAATTTAAACATGTTTATTTTATAAAAATAGTCCGATCTCCCTTATCAACAATTATATATTCGCCCAATAACCCATAGTTAAAATCTAGGTGACCTATTGCATCTAACCTATTATAGAAGTATATTATTAACATAAGGGTAAATTATTAAAATAGTCACATTTGTTTATCTCAGGTTATATTTTAGTCACTTATGTTTGAAATGTTACGTCTTAATCACTTACGTTATCACGTTGTAACATTTTAGTCATTGAGTCATTAACGGTAAGCTGACATGTCACGTTAAATCATCAATTCAAACAAAGAATTTAGGTTAATTTATACAATCGGTCCCCATATTTTTTCGTTTTGAATCATTTAATTTTTTTCTTTTATGTTATTTTAACTTTTTTTTCCTTTATTTTGCATTCTCTTCTGCTTCTCCCTTTGTTTTTCTCCATTCTTCATTTATTTTAACGTAATTTTTCTCTGTTTTTCATTTGTTAAAACTAATCCCTATACTTTTATTTTTTTTGAACAATTTATTTTTTTGAGTGAAGTGAGCTTATGGACTAGTTTTAACAAATGGAAAACATAAAAAAACTACGTTAAAAGAAATGAAGGGAGAAAAACAGAAGGAGAAGCAGAAGAGAATGCAAAAAGAAAAAGTTAAAGGAACATAAAAGAAAAAAAATTAAATTACTCAAAATAAAAAAAAAATATAAGGACTAATTGTAAAATTTAGCCTAAAATTTAATTTTGAAATAATAATTTAATGTGCCACATCAGCTTACCGTTACGCTGTTAATAACAATTAACAACTCAGTGACTAAAATATTACAACACGATAACATAAAAGGCTAAAACATAACATTTTAAACATAAGTGACTTAAATATAGCTTGAAACAAACAAAAGTGACTATTCTGATATTTTACCCTTAACATATTAATAAAAGTGTGAAGGTTACCGTTAAAATACCAATAAAAATGTCAAAGTTCAATTTAACCCATAATTTTAACTTTAATAAATTTAATATTTAAAATTTAATAATAAAAAAATATTATTCAAAAATCAATGCAGTCAATTAATTAAAATTTTATATTTAAAATCTATTTAATCTCATATTTCTAACTACATTTATTAAATATTTTTAAAAAATAACAATAACCCCAAAATCATACATCGAAACATAATATTTTACTCACCACATTAATATACATCAAGACTAGTGAGCCCCAAAGGTTTTTGATAACGCAAAATTCCATCAATGGATGTCAAACCATTGTAGAGAGTAATCATAATCATACTACATTGACACAACATCAAAATCACCAGAGAAAACTTCAAAAGAAGAAGCAAGAAACCAGACATTAGAATTGTCTCTCCCAAACCCAACAGAACCTGAATGAATGTAGGAACATCTAATCACTTGAAGATCCTCCCTCGTCATCATCTTCATGCTCCGTAACAACTTTCTCGATAAACTGCCTTCGAATTCCTTCAAGAACAGCTTGCTCACTCCCACTTTGACCATCATTTAATACAGGATCTGATTTACACAGAACTAAGGCCACACCTATATTCCAGAGTGAATAAAAACTATGGTCAATAAAATCGATATCGAACCCCAAACATATACTAAGTCATTTCGTAATGGTGAATGCATGAACCGACTTGATTAAGTCTCAGGTTGGCAAGAACACAAGATTACGATGGCATACCTTCAGGTGTGCATCTCCGGCCAAAACTATGCAAGCCAACATAATTTGCTTTCACTGCTCCGTTGTGATACACCAAGAGAGTCGGAAGATTACAATCTGGGTAGTTAGGAATGCATTCGGTAGATATTATCTTGACAAACTTCGTTGCAGGGTATTTAATTGCCAATTCATCCAAACACCGCAGAAGCAGCCCGCACTCTGGGAATCTAATAAGAGATACCGATAAAGTGAAAAATCAATCAATACAATGAGCATCCATGCCTATTTTCCAACGAGCACAAGCATCTTAAAATTCCTTGGTTCACAAGTCATATAGTTTTTATTCAAAGTACATCAATGACAACAAAAGAAACATCTATATAATATATAGAACAGAGAAAAGAAAAATGGTATCGATTAGATTAAGTGTTACGAAAACGGATATTTATATAATTCACTTCCAATTACAAGAAGGAAACATCAAATATTCCAAGCAAAAAAAGGCCCATTCACAAACTCAGGAAAGAAACAATTGTTACTTAACACATAAAAAGAAACAAATTTGTCACAGTTTTGATGACTAAAACTTGTATAAGAAGCAATATTTCAAATGCAAAATACCCTTCTTTGTAGAGAAAGACAACCACCCAGACATCTTGAGGAGCTTGTGAAACCTCGCGCACGAAATCAGATCCTGAAATCTGCATCACCGATCCGTATTTTGAAACCTTAGCTGCTTCCTTCAACTCAGCTAGCCTCTTCTTTCTATCAAAACAACACCAATTTTCCAATAAAATGCACAAACATTGATATCAATGGAAGCCTGTATCAATTGAATTACGGTGCGAGTGCTGGTTTCGGGTGTATGTCCCACACGGATTTCTTAATGGTATTACTCCAACTCGAGTGTTAGTGTTAGATACAATGTCTCAAAGATATTTTAATGTGTATTTGAAGGATCCATAGCTAATGAAAATCCAGTCACAAGGCAAAAGTTCCAACAAATTTTCAATCGTGAATTTGATGCAAAATGAAGAACAAATAAGAAATCACCAGAATTAATCCTAAAGCTATCATGCTTCAACGTGAAACTTCCCTTTGAGCTCATATATCTAACAAATTTAACCAAATAAACTAAACCCATATCTTAATTCAATGAAAAAATCACCTCTGAACCCAATTATCAAAACAATAACGTCTTAATCCTAAAATTGAAATCCGCGAAAAAATCTAATTAATTGAAAAAAAATGTAAATGAAACCTGTATTCTTCAAGGAAGCGATCATCATCGAGATCATCTTCCAGTTCATCAAGTTCACCTTCAGTCTTGGCATCGACCCAAGACTTGTCCTTGGGGGCAGAATCCGGGTCGGGTGCGGGTTCGAAAGGGGAAGGCTTGAAAGCGGGTGGCTTTGGGGGTAAATTACCAAGCTTTCTTTGAATATCGTCCCATTGAGTGGAAGCACCTTCCACGTCCTTGTAAACGAAATGGTAATCCGCCATTGTTTTAAAACTTCTTTTTTTTTTTTAACTCTGTGCTTTCCCTTCTCAGATCCTTCTTTCTCTCTTCGGCTCTCTGCTTTTAAAGAACATAAAACGAAAAGGTGATAAAATGGGGAAATTCTACAGAAAGCTAAAAAAAGCTTACCATAAGCTTCAAAAAGCAGGAGGCTTTAGATTGAAAAAAAGGAAAGAAAGGATAAAGCCTAATTTAAAAGCAAAACCGGGATTTACCGGTTATAGGTAATCAAATAAATTCACTAAAGCTAAAAAAAAAGTTGTAGGTTAAAAAAAACATTTCTTCCCTAAGCCGTCGTTCCCCGTTCCTCGTCCAAACCAATTCCTGTCGGCCTTCCTTCCCAACTCATTCCGGTCGACGCCACCGTCGTTTTTGCCGCTCTCCGACTCCGGTCGAAGCCGGCTGCATCATCAATGCCGTAGATTTCGTTTAAGGCAACGTTTTATGCCATCCTATGCTTTCATCTTTTTCACTGCGGTCCTAACCGATCCCACTGGACATCGTTGTTGTGTCTTTCGCTTTCCGACGACTAACGAAGCCTGGTGCCGTAGGTTCCGATTGGTGCATTTTGGTCGTTTCTCTTCTTCCCCGTGGGATGGGCTTACTCCTCTAGACGCCGTCGCCCTCTTTTGACAGTGGGTAATCTGTCAATTCCTTGTCTCATTTCTGTTTCATTTTGAACTCCATTTTTGACAGTGGTTAAACAATATATGATCTCTTTAAAATTCACCAAAAAATTGAAAGAGTATTTATATTTTCAGATTGCTAGGTTGTTACTTTATTAGTGTAATTAAATAAAATTGTTTGGAATGGATGAAATTATGATGGGTTTTCTTAGATTTTGGTTTTTTAATTTGTTGCTTTGAGCTTACAACTGAAATCATATCTGACCCGGTCATTTGATCCGGAGCTATGAAATTTTATATTCGTTCCAGAAGAAATTACAACTAATTACCATTCAATTTAACTATTTACATATGCTATTAATTTAATACATGTTCATCATATGATTTATAATTATAACCGAGTCTTATATGAACTTACGAAAATCTCTTTTGATGATTTGAGGTGGAATAAGGATTAAAATGTAAAATTTTTAAAAGTTAATGAGTTGTCCTTATGGTCATGTTGGATTCGGGTTGTGACATCATTGGCAGAGACTCGGCATTGCAACTTTAAATGCACAATATCAAGATAGATTCCTTCAACTCTTATATCTTAAGATTCAACCTCCTAATATATGCATCACAATGGTGTAATAACTAAGCATGCAATACATTCCATCCCATGATGATGTTCAATTAGACATTTCCATCCTTTAAAAGCTTTAAGCCATATATACACATGTTATAACAATTGACCATTCCATAATCAGAACCCTCCATTGATCATTTACAACCTTAAAATGGTTCAAACCTAGTTACATGCCATCTATTGGAATCTAAAGTATTGTACAAACATTGTTGGGCTGAGATTTTACGATCTGGACACATGTTATAACAATTTATATGTCAACCTCCATTATCATTCCATAATCAAAACACTCCATTGACCATTTACAACCTTAAAATGGTTCAATCCTAATTACATGCCATCTATTGGAATGTAAAGTATTATACAAACATTATTGGGTCGAGATTTTACAATCTGGATGTTGCTTCACCTCTTGAGACCTTGAGATCCATTGATACCTGTGCACAAAATAAACAAACTGTACGTTGAACAATAAAGCTTAGTGATATTTTCATGATTTAAGTCAATATAACAATAACATTAATCAAATAAACACAATCAATTCAAGTTTAACATTTAGCCAAGTTACATTCCATTCACACCAAGAACTTCTTTTAACATATAATGCATGGAAATAACAATATTGTATAACAATTCATTTGTCATTTGCATTAGAATTTATCATGTCATACCATTCAACAATAAGGTACATATATTTTCATTTCAAAACATATCAATTTCTCATTCTTTAAATCATCTTATTCTTCAATCTATTGATTCACTCTATTATCATATCGACCTTCTGAGCTTGTATAAATTGGTTCGCATGGTCTTTCACATACTAAATCATATTTTACATATATCTACCTGTGTACCAGTTCATAATATCATTTTAATTCAATATCATTTATCAAGTTCATACTTTATACCCATATTAACTTGACTCGAATCCAGGACGGATACACAGATTATCCAACCAACATATTGATTTGACACCCAATAGTGTCTCATCGAAACATTCAAAGTATATAAATTGCGCTTATCGCTCAAAGGTATAACCAAAGTAAAAAGCTGTGTCCAGTACTCATCGGAACGTCTGAAGTAACGTACGTCCAATGCTTATCGACATATAGTCGAAGTATAACCCGTACACAATCTAACCCTATAGCATACCAACTATGTCTGACTCTGCTTACAGTTAACAGGGTACTAATGATCCAATTTCATTTTATAATCAATTTACATATAAATTCATATTCAATATCATAATTTTTTTTCAATTTATCATCACTTCATATATGTCCAATATCATATAGCATGGTTCATTCCATATTCATATCACATATCATGTAGCAATTATATCATACTATTTTTTACTTAATTCAATTTAGTCCAATTCTCAATATTCAACATCATTTAATACGAATCAATTTATATAATGATATGAGCTTACCTCAATAGTAAATCATGCAACCAACTTATATATATATATTCAATGATCTCGAATCGTATAAGTACAAATCGATAGGTCGGCTACTTATCAACGATTCTCGACTTTCCTTTCTTTCGCGATGGCTCGGCGTTGTCTTTAGCTATGTTCGATAATTTAATAAATAAAACAGTATCAATTTACACTAAATTCACTTCTAAATACATTCACCCATATTTTACATTTTATTCAATTTAGTTCTTATACTTGGGATATGCATATTTTTCGATATTTAACATCGGATCAAAATTCGATTTCACATTCTTTCATTAAGGATCCTATACTTTCTATTTACAGTATAATCTCATGACGGTTTTCAATTTATTCAATTAGTTCCAATATTTCAAAATTATCTAACAAGCTTAATTAGCTTTACAATTTAGTCTTTAACATGATCTAAGCTTATTAACTATCAAATTAAGGTCTAATTCATCAATTTCTAATGACAACTTGCTAAAAACTTAACAATCAAACAAATTGATACACGAGCTAGCTAAATCAAGCTCCCATGATCATAAATCTATAAAAAATTGATGAAAATAGTTTGATTACCTTGGTAATTTTGGTATGGCCGAATTGAATAAGCAACTTTGAAGTTCTTTCTTTTCTTTCTTTGGATGATGGGAAGAAAGATGAGAATCCTACTATATTCTTATTTATATTTAGTTTAATCTTTAATTAAGCTTACTTAATTAGTTTAATTAAGTTATTATTATACTTAATCAACCATTAATTGAAAAAATGGAAATCAATAATATCATCCACTAATTCATGATGGACAATGGTTAAATAACCTTTTTTGTTCTTTAGATAATTGCTATCTAGATTCTCAAGCCTTTTTTAAATTAAAACTCAATAGCGATTAGTATTTTACAATTTAGTCTCTGAGCTTTAATTAACTAATTTTCTCAGTTAAATTTCTTAATCAAGCTTCACTATATTTTTATAATAACTTAATCTCTACATTTGGTTTATGGAATGAGATTCCGAAATTGCATTTTTCGATGCCACGAGAAATTGGATCATTACACAATGATTGTTTGGAAGTTGGAATCTTTAGTGATTGACAGAACAAGCTTTATAGGTTTTATATTAGTTAAAAAATTATTCAAAGTGCAAGTCTTTGCTCCATCCCATTGATAATTCATCGCCATTTAACAGCTCGCATTTCTTTAGTAGTTGAATTTTTGCTTCTTTCTCATCTCCTCTTATTTGTTTGTATGAAATTATTATAACTTTAGAGTCGAGGGCATTGAGGAGTACATTGCATTTTTATGTAAAAAGGTTTAAAACCAAAAATTCTATTCTAGCATATGCACTTGTTTTCTTTAATGATAATGATAAATTATAGGGCGATGCGTGTTTTAAATTTTTTTTTATAGTAAACACATGAATGCTTGCATGGGAATCGGCATTAGAGCATTAGTGATTTAATGATGTCATATTGGGTAATGGAACTATATATATAATTGAACATTATTAATGGAATTAATTGTGTTTTTACATTGTTTAAAGTACATAGCCATATGTATTGATGATAAAATGTCATCTGGATAGGTGGAATTCCATCTAGATGACTTGTGAACTATTTTGGAGGTATATATTCTCATATGTAGCTTTATTTTGTTGGTATTTATACCACATTTTTTGACGTAATTAGTATAGATTTTAATTAGTGGAGTGATATCAATAACGGTTCTAATAGCAAGTGGGTTGCAGAAGAAATCAATGAAGCCCCCTAAATTATTTGGTTTTCTATTTTCATATAATAAGTAGCAAATTCGGTTAATGTAAACACAAAATGCTTAACGTTTTAGAAAAATTAGTAGGATTTATTATGTGCTTCGTTTATGCAGTGCAAGTGCCCGAGAAAGAAACAACAGCGAGAAAACTGATGAAAAAGGGAAATTTGGAGTATAGATTAGTTGAGAGGTTGAGAAATGCCTTATTGAAAATTTGGTTATAGGAACATTGGTGTTATTTTGAGTTAGAAGCATCGAAATGTGGCCTTACAATGCTCAAAACTATTGAATTCGGAGAAGAGTCCTTTTAAAAGTATAACCATACAGAAAGAAGAGTTGGAAGTAGAAGGCCAAGATGAAAAGGATAAGGTATAATCTCATATGTTTAGTTTTAAAAAGTAAGTTATTGGATGATACAAGTAAACATATTGACAATAAATGTTTTTTTGTGTAGGGCGTGCTTACTCTTTGTAGTCATCGAAGTACGATCAAGTTGTTCAAGGATAAGAAGATAGAGAACATCCTTCGTGCTCTTGGTATAGAATCATCGATTCAATTGACTTCACGGTCAATAAGGAGGGAGGTCCTGAGCTACTTGACTGAAAAGTTTGATCCAACAAGCTGCTCTATCAAAGTTCAAGGTAATACCATTCCTTGGTATGGATATGAGAGCTATGAATTTCCCTCTCGCATTAGTGTTTGAGGGAATAACAAGGTTAAGAAATTGTTATCCAGGAAGAACTAGATTTAAATGAGAAGATAGTTATGTTACAAATAATAAATTGTACATACTTTCGTTTATGAATTACATAAACTAAATAAACAATCCATTGTTAGGACCGAGGATGATGCTATACGAAAGCTTTTGGAAGAATCTCCGATGCTTGAATATCTTGTTGAAATAAAGGTAGATATCCATATCTGTGTATATTGTAATTTGGTTTAAGTTTTCAATTAGTTTTATTGACAAATTATATAGATTTTAACGAGAAATTATTCCATGGACCTTTCCCACCACCTCATATATGGTCTTAGCCAATTATTTTATGCCATATCAATAACTTTTTCTAACTCAAATTAAAAGGATTAAAACAATTTTCATGTCAAATTTAATTTTTTCAATTTCTTTTATTTTTTTATGTGAACTTTTTCCTTCCTCTCATCGTCTTTCATTGTTAGAAGAAAAAGATTTATGGTTGTTAGAATTGAGTGACCCGAATCTTTATTAAAATAAAATACAAGGGTAAAATAAAATAAAAGTAAGATCCATATAGAACTACAGTTCTTTTATTTTATTTTAGAATAAGGTTTTTCAACCTTATTACACTTCATCTATTTGATATTGATTAGAATAAGGTGTTTCAACCTTACTACACTCCTTCTATTAGAATATGGTTTTACAAGCTTATAAATAGACATAATATACTCTTCTTGTAATCATTCAAATTTGACTTAGTGAATTATCTTCTCTTCTGCCCGTAGTTTTTTTCGAACAGGTTTCCACGTAAAATCTGTGTGTTCTTCATTTTTTTCTCTTTTCTTTGCGATATATTGTCATTACCGACATTCTATTTTTATACAAATTGATATCAGAGCTTTTGAGTTGTTCATCTCAATCACTGTAATGAAGTCTTTAAAGTATGAAATTCCGTTGTTGGATCTCAACACCAGATTTGCGTTATGGCAGATAAAGATGCAGACAGTTCTTGCGCAGATGGACTTAGAGGATGTCCTGCTAGGATAGATAAGATGCCTTCGACATTAACAGAGGAAGAGAAGAGGCGTAAAGATTGAAAGGTATTAACATAGTTACATATGCATTTGTCTAACGTAATTTTGCAGGATATGATGAAGGAGAAGACCGTCGCTACAATATGGAAAATACTGGAACAAATAAGTATGTCGAAAACTCTAACTAGTAAGCTACATATGAAGCAGTGTCTTTATGCTCATTGTTTAGAGGAAGGTGCATCTGTGTACGAACATTTAATAGTGTTTAAAGAAATTCTCTCAAACTTGGAGGCCATGGAGGTTCAGTATGATAAGGAAGATCTAGGGTTGATTCTACTTCGTTCGTTGCCCCCGTCTTATTTAACATTTAGAAACACAATTTTATATAGCCGCGAGTCTCTCACAGTTGATGAGGTTTATAATTCTTTAACCTCGTATGATAATAGAGTGTCTCATTATTCGTGGGAGACAAGGTCGGAATGCTGATGATGATCGTGGAATGATACAGGAACGAGATCCTCGCGATAAATCTAAGGGTAGATCAAATTCTTCAAATAGAGGTAAAACTTGTAACTTCTGCAAAAAGAAATGATACATTAAATCTGAGTGCTATAAGCTACAAAACAAGATCAAAAGAGAGGCTACGAATCAAAAAGGAAAACAACCAGCAAAATCTGATGAAGCTGATATTGTAGAAGACTATAACGATGGTGAACGTTTAGTCGTTTCTATCAACAATTCTAAAGTGAGCAAGGAGTCAATCCTTGATTTAGGCTGCACCTTCCACATGAGTCTCAATCGAATTGGTTTACAACTTATGAAATAGTGTCTGAAGGTGTTGTTTTGCTGGAAAATAATGTTTTGTGTAAAATCGCAGGTGTTGGAACGATTAAAGTTGAGATGTTTGACGGAATTGTTAGAACACTTAGTGACATGCGATATGTTCCAGAATTGAAGAGAAATTTAATTTCGTTGAGTACTTTTGATTCAAAAGGATATAAATACACAGTTGATAGTGGGGTTTTGAAAATTTCCAAAGGTTCCCTCATTGTGATGAAAGGGCAAAGAAAGACTGCCAAGTTATATGTTAGATGATGATGCAGTTGTCGCTTCCTCTTCTTTGTCAGATGATGATGTTACTAGACTTTGGCATATGCACCTAGGGCATATGTGTGAGAATGGCATGACAGAATTGAGCAAAAGAGGACTTCTTGATAGGCAAAGAATTTGCAAACTGAATTTCTATGTGCACTGCGTTTTTAGGAAGCAAAAGAGAGTTCGATTCATTAAAGGAATCCATAACACGAAGGGAACATTGAAGTATATTCATTCTGATTTGTGGGTGGCATCTAGAGTGCTTTCGAGAAGTGGAGCTAATTATTTGTTAACACTTATTGATGATTTTTTCAGAAAAGTTTGGGCTTTTTCCTGAAGCAGAAAAGTGATGTGTTTTTTTGCATTTAAGTCTTGAAAAACTATGATTGCAAAAAAAAATGGGAAAACAAATAAAACACCTCCGTACAGACAATAGCTTAGAGTTCTGTTCTGATGAGTTTAATGAATTGTGCAAGTCAGAAGGGATCGTGAGGTTCTACTTTCTTCATTATGTTCAAAAGAAAGGAGAAGTGCAGTTGGTTTATTGCAGTACATAAAATCAATATGCTGAGATTTTCATAAAAGCATTGCCTAAAGCTAGATTCGAGTTCTTAAGAAAAAAGCATGGAATTTGCAGCTCCAACATCAAGGAGTGTTAAGTTTTATGATTTTTGAAGCTCCATTAGTTATAATTTGTCATAGTCTTTAGGTAAATATCAACCCTTATTTTTAGGCAAATAAAGTAGTCAAAAAAACATTTTAAATTATGATTTAGTAGCAGATTTTTCTACATTTTAAATTCAAAAAATTTGCTGTGTAAATAGATGCCTTGGCAATTCAATAAATGAAATGATTTCAACAAGTTCTTTAAAAATACTTTTAGTTCTAGTTTACCAACAGTACACTAGTATATGTGTGTGATCAACATGTTCAAAAAGTAAGCACACATGTTGGGTAGCATGGCAAGAGGAAGTAATAATGTTAAAAGAGTTGCCAATGAAAAACATTTGGTATTGTTTATTTTGAATCTATTTATTCTTCCTTGTGTTTTTTTATTTAACCGGATTAAACATAATTCTACTTACTATTAACTTAAAACAACTCACTTCTTGTATTAAATTGTGGGAGAATGAAAATTTTTCATCATATGTTAGCCAACTGATGGTGTTGTTTAACAAGCTTAAGGTAGTTGCAATGAATGTGAAATAATAAAAAAAATGGGTTATTTTAGTGCATACATTAATGTAGTAGGAGAAAATGTTCAAGAACATTATGCCATATGGATGGCAAAATCAACCATCTAGATGACTTCCAATATGTTTTGGTTTATTAAATAAATGTTTCTTGTAATGTCGTCTGGATGGCAGAATCAGCCACCTAGATGGGTTCCAATTTATTTTGGTTACGTAAATAAATTTATCTTGTAATACTATCTGGATGGTAGAATAAACCATTTAGATGGTGTCTGATATGTTTCTATTTATTAAATAATTATGTCATGTAATACCATCTGAATGGTAAGTAAACTCATCTTGATGGGTTACAAGCTCCTTGACTGAGATTCAAAATAAACTGGAATATGTACACGATAAAGTAAACTCATCTGAAAATTTTCCCCTCCATTGAACATTAACTTTCTCATCTCATTGACAAAGATGATTGCAGCTTGTACACAATAAAGTTTATGATGTATCTACTTCATAGTCCAATCAAAGATGTAGTAAATTACGACTAATCTAAAAGAATATGAATGATACTAAAGTTGTCAATTTTCATTAATTCATCTTATCGTGTTTAAACTTGTAGAGTTTCATGGCTAGGGAGATTTTCTTTACGGCTATTGAAAAGTGTTGAATAACTCGTGTATCACCAAAACCTAATTGCAACCACAATGATGTGGTCAAATGCCAAATATCTCTCGAGTTAAAAAAATTATGAGAATTATTATACATATAAAAAATTGGTTGAACATGTTATTTTTTGCATAAATGAGGGAGTCTATTTTTGTGACTTTATAAAAGATCAGAGAACTCTTATATATCTGAAATCGAAGTGCATTCTTCTACTGAGTGGTAAAATACCAAATATTTTAGGGTCTGTCAAGTAAATGAAAATTCATATACATGCTAGAAAATTAGGAACATGTATATTTTTTTTATATCAAAAAGTAGTGATGTAATACAAAACCGAAATTTAGAGAATTTTTGACAATATGTTCAATCCTAACCGCTAACCTAAACAACTAATTCCAAAATCTCATTGTCAAATGTAAAATATTGAGTTAGATAAATGAAATGGAGTTTATCTATTATCCACGTGTTATGCAACTGTAGCAACGTTTGCTATGTTTAATTATTCGAAAGCTTAATAAATGAAAACAAAATTGTTAGCAAGTAAAAATCATCACTCGAAAGGCTACTAAAGGAAAACCGGTATGGTATGAAATTAATATCATCAAAGAATAATTGATTCTTACATTGTACAATCTAGGAAAAGTAAATTAATCATTGCTTGAATATGACATTTCATTTCCTGAATTTGTTGAATTGAACTCATGGGTCGGGGTAGAGATTCCATTCTTCAACATTAGACAAATCATTGTATTATATCCTATCATTTTGCAATAACCACATTTTTTAGTTGAGGATAACTTTTGTTTTTTCGAGACTTGTTTACCCTTCTTTTTTTTCCTTGTCTCTTTTACTTTATTCGCACTTGTCTTGTCGAAGATGGGATCTTGCAATTGGCACATTTCCTCCATTGTAACTGTGAGTCTATTTATTTCATCTCGTATGACTTTAAAAGACTCATTTATCTAGGATGTTATGTAACACATTTTATTAGAGCTCAAGTTTAGTGAAGCGAAATGAGTCATTGACATAGTTTCTTGAAAGACATCAACATTAATAAATGGTGGAGCCCCTAACTTTTCATTTTTTGTCCATTGATGCAATACCAATGAATTTAGTATACAAGACAAATCTTTAAGCTTCATGACATAAATCTTATGTCTACAGGGAAATCTAATATTTCATATTTCTAGCATGAGCAATGAAGCATAGCGGCAACAACGTTTAAAACTAATTATATCCTTCGATTTGGTGGCCTATACTTCCCTAATGAGTAGCCTTGTTTACTCCCATATTCAATAACTAGTTCTCATTGACGATACAATGTCACTTGCTGCAGTTCCTATTTGAAAATAGAAAACGATTGCCTTGTGTAAACCTCTACTACATGCCCTTTAATGTATGGCAACTTGCTTAAATGGCATAGATCTGTCTATGTACTTAAGTAATTAGCCTGGACCTCCTTAATTCGTAGTTTATTAATGGCTTGGTCTATCACCTGAATAAAGTCATAATATGTCTTCATGAGCTTTAGATGTATGGCGAGGAAATCATTGAAAAACTCACACTTTTGTGTTGATCTTAAGGTGCCAACAAAGTGACCTGTAATATATGCTTGAGCCCGTAACTCTAGATTCCTATCTTTCTTTAGAATTCATGGATGATCATCAATGTTAAATTGTTTTACCATTGCAGCTCACTATTTGTCAAATTCATGTGGTGTCTAACATGAATTCATGCAGTTGAAGAATGCCTTAGTGAACATCATATTGCTAATGTTAGCTTATGAGCTTTTTGCCATGTGCCATGTACAAAGTCTATGCCTAACATTGGGAAAAATTATGTTGATTTCTCTGAGCATTACTCTATCCCCATATGTGATGACTGTTACAAGGTACTTATTATGCATGGTATCCAGAAAGGTGTGGAGAACCCACTGAAACATATCAACCGTCTCGTCCTCAAGAACGTCAATACATATTATAGGTATTAGAGGCCTTATGTGAAAATAGAACGTCGATAATGGTAATGTATCGCAAAGAAAAGAAAGAAAAATAGAACATACAGAATTCTACATGGAAACCTTTTCAAGAAAAAACCACGGGCAAATGAGAAGAAAATTCACTATGTCAAATTTGAATAATACAATAGGAGAGACGATTACGTCTATTTATAGGTTTAAATTATTCTAATCAAAGTCAAATAGAAGTAACGTAGAAAGATTAAAATACCTTATTCTAATCAACATCAAATAGATGAAGTAGACTTCTATACAGATTTTACTTGTGCAGCCTGTATTGTACCGCGAGGGCCTCTAGTTCAGTATTTTACTTATTAGGGATCTACAATGGGTTGCGGCCTTCACCCTCGTAAATCCCCCTATTCTTACCACTTGTATTTTATTTTTTTAATAGGAATTTGGGTCACACAAATCTAACACCTTCTATTAGTATTCTTATTATAAGTGGTGTCGAAGGTAATGACATCACCAAAGCATGTGTAGCCCGAACGAGAGGTTGCATCGACCTAAAAAAATTGTGCAGGTGCATTTCATCATCGTTACTATAGTTAATGTAAAAACCAACATCACATTCCATCTTAACTTTAAAGTATGACATGATTACATTCACATCACCTTTTACTATTTCATTCTGCTCAATTGCGTGGAAGGTGTTGTACAATCTTTGGAAATGAATCTAACATTCTAGTACCTACTTGACTGACGAAAAAAGTAATTCATGATTTGAGAAGTTTAGACACCTACTTTTTCCTTTGATTTTGCTTGGGCTAAATCCAATTTCGAAATCGATCGATAAGATCAAAGAAATTATCTTCCTTTTGGTTTATACATTTTGAGGTTATGTTTAAAAATACAATATGTGATAACCCATTTTCCGCCATCTTAAATATTAACTCGTACAGAAGCTCTACATCTAATTTTACTTAGAGGTAAGGCTTCGTTGTTGGTCATGTTCTTAGATACTATTAATCCTTAACCTTTGCTTTGAACAACAAAATTGTTGGCTGATAAGAGATCCATTCCCATTAGTATGTGTACTAGCACGACGAGCACTGAAATCAATTTAAGATGCATATGAATTATAGAAAGTCCATGCTTCATCAAGGGAGTCAAAAGTCATACTGGTAAAGTCATCTACGGTTAATCCACTCAGTTCATTGTTTCAAATTATTTTTGTGCCAAACATCAAGCTATATTTCAACTCAACATATGTCTGTTATGAGCTTTGAAAAAAAGTTTAGGATAGACTTTTATATTATATTTTTGTTTCTATTATGTTTTTCTGTATCAACTTATTCAATTTTATTATTTATTATCATCAAGCCTATAAAATGTCTTGTTATCATTTACTCACAGTGTAGATGGCATCAATGAAAAGAAATTAGGTATCCGGTGAATCTTATTCGAATGTAGCTAAAACAAGGCTTGAGAAACTCTTACGTTAAGGTGTTATTTTTGATGTTGGTCTCTCGTTGGATATAAAATATGCAAAATATATGGTAAAATATAATCATTTAGTTGAGTATATAATAAATATTGAAAGGAAGGGATAGAAAACATTTCATGGGACTCTTTCTGATTATTCTCATCCAATTGTATGTAAGTTTTATACAAATCTTCCTAATTTTGCTGGCAATATATGTGTTGTAAGAGGGAAGAATGTAGCATTCAATCTAAAAACTATTAGGAATTACTATGAAATTCCTATGGTTGAGAAATGTGTTTACACTGAGTTCATGAATTATGATCTTATTGTGAAAAATAAATCGTCAATAATTGCTAAGGATCAGAAAGAGAAGAAGAACACGCAAAATTTTACGTGGAAACCCTTTCGGAAAAAACCATGGGCAGAGGAGAAGATAATTCACCATGTCGAATTTGAAAAATACAAGAGGAGAGACGACTACATCTATTTATAAGTTTGTAAAATCATATTCTAATCAAAGTCAAATAAAAGTAATACAGTAAGGTTAAAACACCTTATTCTAATCAACATCAAATATGAACTAAACTTCTATACAGATGCCACTTGTAAATCCCCCTATCTTGCCACTTATATTTTATTTTCACTAGAATTTGGGTCACACAATTTTAACAATCTCCATCTTGACACGAATTCTCAACGAACAAGTTCTTCATCACGAACTCTCAACGAACAAGTTCTCCACCTTTTTCATGAAAACCTTTAGGGGTTTATCTTCAACAATGAACAGCAACCAAGTTTAAACAAGCTCAAACTTGACTATAAGAAGTGACTTAGTTATCATATCTATAAGATTATCATGAGTACTAATTTTGCTTACAACAATATCACCGGGAGCAATAATATCACGAGAAAAATGATACTGAACATCAATATGTTTTATTCTCTCATTAAACATTTGGTCCTTCGTAAGGAAGATGGCACTTTGATTGTCACAAAATACTGTACTGATTTGAAGGCCTTTATTGAGTTTATTAAACAGCCCCTTTAACCAAATAGTTTCTTTACAAGCCTCAGTAACGCCATATACTCAGCTTTAGTGGTAGACAAAGCAACTGTAGTTTGTAAAATAGCTTTCCAACTGATTTCACAACCCGTAATTGTAAATACATAACCTGTGAGAGATCTTCTTCTATTAAGGTCTCCAGCAAAATCAGCATCTATATACCCAATGACTCCATCTATAGTTCTTCCAAACTGTAAGCAAATATCAGTAGTACCTCGTAAGTATCTCAAAATCTATTAAACTGCTTTCCAGTGTTCTTTATCGGGATTCGCCATGTATCTGCTAACTACACTGACTGCATATGATAAATCTGGACGTGAACAAACCATAGCATACATGAGGGATCCCACTGCACTAGAATATGGAACATATGACATGTACTCAATCTCATCATCTGATTGTGGAGACAAAGTCGATGAAAGTCTGAAATGAGTTTCTAAAGGAATACTAACAGGCTTAGCATTCTGCATACTGAACCTGTAAAGAACTTTCTCAATGCACCCTTTCTGGCTTTGGTACAATTTACTTGTTTTTCTATCTTTGAGAATCTCCATATCAAGTATCTTCTTTGCTGGTCCCAAATCTTTCATCTCAACTTCTTCACTAAGCTCAACTTTGACCTTTCTTATTTCTCCTTTATCTTTTGCTGCTATCAACATGTCATCAACATAGAGGAGTAGATACACAAAACAAGTATAATTATTTTTCTTAAAATAAACACAACGGTCAAAATTACTTTTTTTGAAATCATGAGAAGTAATAAAGAAATCAAACCTCTTGTACCACTGTCTTGGTGACTATTTCAAACCGTAAAGGGACTTTTCAGCAAGCAAACATAGTCTTTTTTTTAGACTATCATGTAAATATCCTTTTCAAGTTCTTTATGTAAAAATGCAGTTTTTACATCTATCTGCTGAAGCTCTAAATCATGCATGGCCACAATACCAAGCAAAGCTCAAATCAAACTATGCTTTACAACAACGGAGAACACATCTATGAAGTCCACACCTGGAATTTGATTGTAACCCTTTGTAACAAGCCTTGCTTTATATCTGGGTTCTTCCACTCCTGGAGTCCTATCTTTCCTTTTAAACACCCATTTACAACGAACAACTTTTTTTTCCTTTAGCTAGGAAGCTTCACAAGATCCCATGTTCTATTTTTGTGGAGTGATTCAATCTCTTCTTGTATGAAAATTATCCACTTTTTTGAGTTTTCACAGCTAACTGCCTAGAAATAAGTAGATGGCTCTTAGTTCGCATCTATAATTTTAGCCACATTTAAAGCATAAGAAACTAGATCAGCCCCAGCATAACTCTTTGGATGTTTAATCTCTCTTCTAATTCTATTTCTAGTGATAAAGTATTTTAGTGAAGAAACAACTCTATTCTAACTTTCTGTACTGGCTTGAAGAGTTGACTCTATTGTAGCTTCTGGATTAATCTGATGCTCTACCTGCTATTGTTGTTCTTTATTAGAAGAGTATTTAAGAGATAAGTTAGGTAGCATAACAACTTCATCAAAAACAATATCTTTGCTAATCACAACTTTTCTATTTTCAAGACACCATAACTTATACTTTTTTACACGAGTTTTATAACCAAGAAAAACACATTTAATGGATCTCGGTTCCAATTTTCCATTATCAACATGAGCATACGCAGGACACCCAAAAATCTTTAAATCAGAATAATCAACAGGATTACCAGACCATATCTCTTATAGAGTCTTTTTCTCAATGGCAACAGATGGAGATCGGTTGATAAAAAAATACAGTAGAAACCGCTTTGGCCCAAAATAACTTCAATAAGTTGACATTTGACAACATAAACAAACATTCTCCATGATCGTTCTATTCATTCGTTCTGCAATGCCATTTTGCTAAGAAGTATGATGAACTGTCAAGTGTCTCACGATCCTTTCTAACTTGTAAATTTCATTACACTCATCAGAATATAACTTTAAGCCATTGTCTATGCGGATGTGTTTTATTTGTTTTCCCGTCTGTTTTTCAATCATATTTTTTCAAGACTTAAATGTGGAAAACACATCATTTTTCTTCTTCACAAAAAACACCCAAACTTTTCTAAAAAAATCATCAATAAGTGTTAGCATGTAATTAGCTCCACCTTTTGAAGGCACTCTAGATGACCCCCACAAATTAGAATGAATATACTCCAACGTTCCCTTCATGTTATGGATTCCTCTGATGAATTGAACTCTCTTTTGCTTCCCAAAAACGCAGTGCTCACAGAACTTCAATTCCTTGCCCATCAAGAAGTTCTCTTTTTCTCAATTCTGCCATGCCGTTCTCACTCATATGCCCTAAACGCATATGCCAAAGTCTAGTAACATTATCATCTAACAAGGACAAGGAAGTGGCAGTTAACTTGGCAGTCTTTCTCTGCCCTTTCACCATAACGAGGAAACCTTTGGAAATCTTCAAAACTCTACTTTTAGTTGTGTAGTTGTACCCTTTTGAATTAAGAGTACTTAATGAAATCAAATTTCCCTTCAATTCTGGAACATGTCGCACGTCACTAAGTGTTCTGACAACTTCGTCAAACATTTTAACTTTAATTGTTCCAACACTTACGATTTTACATGAAGCATTACTTCCCATCAAAACAACACTACAGGTACTGTTTTGTAAGTTGTAAACCGATCTTGATTGGGACTCATATAGAAGGTGCAGCCTAAATTAAGGATCCACTCATCACTTACTTTAGAATTGTTGATAGAAATGACTAGAAGTTCACCGTCATTGTAGTCTTCTACAACATCAACTTCAACAGATTTTTCTAGTTGTTTGCCCTTTTGATTCGCGGCCTCTCTTTTGATCTTATTCTGTAGCTTAAAACACTCAAATTTAATGTGTCCTTTCTTCTTACAGAAGTTACAAGTTTTACTTCTATTTAAAGGCTTCGATCTTCCCTTAGATTTACCATGATGATTTCGTTCCTGTGTCCTTCCACGATCATCATTAGTATTTTGATCTTATCTCTGACGAATAATGTGATCCTCTCCCTGAAAGTCGAGTTTAACCACAAGATGTTTCATCTTGTCATACGAGATTAAAGAATCATAAACCTCATCAACTATGATAGACTCGCGGCTATACAAAATTATGTCTCTAAAGGTTGAATAAGACGGGGGCAACAAACAAAGCAAAATGAACTTTAGATTTTCTTTATCATACTCAATTTCCATGGCTTCAAGGTCCAAGAGAATTTTTTTAAACACTGTTTAGTGTTTGTGTATAGACATTCCTTCCTTCAAACGATGAGCATAAAGACACTGCTTCATATGCAACTTGCTGGTTAGAGTTTTTGACATACATAGCTGCTCCAACCTCTTCCATAATGCAGCGACGGTCTTTTCCTTCATCATATCCTGCAAAATTTGGTTAAACAAATGTATATATAACTGTGTTAATGCTTTTCAACCTTTATGCCTCTTCTTTTCCATTGTTAATGTCGAAGGCATCTTATCTACCTTAGTAGGGTATCCTCCAAGTCTATTTACGCAAGAACTGCTTGCATCTTTGTCTGCAACAATGCGAATATGGTGTTGTGATCCAACAGTGGAATTTCATACTTCAAGGTGCCATTATCGTGATCGAGATAACAACCCAGAAGCTCTAGTACCAGTTTGTGAAAAATAGATCGTTGATAATAGCTAAGAATCGAAAAGAGAAGAAGAACATATAAAATTTTATGTGAAAACCTTTTCGGGAAAAACCACGGGCAGAGGAGAAGATAATTCACTCTGTCGAATTTGAATAATACAATAGGAGAGACGAGTACATCTATGTATAGGTTTGTAAAACCATATTCTAATCAAAGTCAAATAGAAATAATACAGTAATGTTAAAACACCTTATTCTAATTAACATTAAATAAATGAAATAAACTTCTATATGGATGTTACTTGTAATCCTCCTATCTTGCCACATATATTTTATTTTCACAAGAATTTGGGTCACACAATTCTAACACTGAATTTGAATATGGTTTATGATGTCCTAACACAAGGCTGTGGAGTTGTATTTTTGTATAAGAACGATACTATCCACTCAACGAATCTTTCTTGAGAGGCTGGTTCAGATTTATTCATCAGTATCATCTCATTTTGACGAAGTAGACCAATGAGTTGACACAATCGGTATACCTACTACTCTTTAGCATTCTGGTTGGTCACAGTATAAACGTTGGAAATTTTCTGGACGACCAAATCCAAAGCTATGCAAATCTTTCACACACATTTTGGTTTCCTTGTTTGATTACACAGTTATATTTTTATGTTGGAGTCCATATAAGACGTCACGAATTAATGACATACCCAAGCAAATCGATTGCCAAGCATATCATTTTTAGTACAATCCAATGTTATCATGAGGATATTAATCAAAGTATTATTATATCAACCATTAGAAAAATCGAAAAGAAAATGCTTAAAGGGTTTTCGCTATTGAACCATCACAACCATCGTCGTCAAAGCAAGCTCCTCCATCTTCTTCAATACCGCCAAGTAGCTCAAACAACATAAATTTGGTATCTTTTATGGAAGCAATGCAAATTTTGAGAACAAGAATTCAGATCTTCGATGCGTAAAGCATTGTGAATGAGAAGATACTCCGTGATTTCCTTAGTCAAATAGTGAAAATTCGGGCTATGATCTTGCAAATTATCCAGTTTTTAAACCTTCTGCATTTGGACTAAATAGAGAGTTTCCACCACATTATGTACCTAAACATGAAGAGAAAGAGGAGAAGGAGGTTGTTGGTTTTGATCCTATGTGAGTTCTTTATCCGATAAGATTTAACTTAAACCATATTTGGAGGTCTTTATGTTTCTTTTGGACATGATGTTTATTTTACTTTTATTGTTGATGTTTATTTTTCTTTCGGACATGATATTAATATGGTCAATTTATATATATGTATTAACCTTATTTTCAAATACAATTTATGAAATCTAAGAAGCCATCTACATGGTAAAAATATACCATCAAGATGGCGATGAAGCTGTTTGATTTCATCGTTATTCATAATATCCAATTAGCCATCTAGATGGCAAAAAATATCATCTAGATGTTGAGAAATTTATACCTAAATATAGTAGTAAAAAATTTGGACTTTATGAATGTATAAATATAAAGTATCAATTACAATAATCTTAAATCCAAAAAATATGAGGATATACCAACAAACATGAGATGTACTAATTTTGGTTCGTATTAGGAAATTTGTTAATTTATTTTTTAAAAAAGTTTCATTAAATTATCTCTTATAAAATTCTAATTTTGAAATCATACGAAAGTACACTAAAAAGTATGGGGGAATACCAAAAAATACATATAAAAAAACATGAGTTTATAAAAAAAAAAATGAGATAACAGCAAAAAAAAATGAATGACTACCAGAAAACATGAGAGACTACCAATAAATATGAAAAAGTACCAAAAAAAATCTTAGAGAACATGAGATAATGTATTTATATTTTATTTTATTTTAAAAATATGATTAAATTTAATTTATCCATTACAAAAATTTAACATAAAATAATATCTCTCATCAATTTTTTTTTTTTGAAACCATACCGACAATTATGATTGTATAAAAAAAATTGAGAGAATACCAAAATATCTAAGAATGTATCAATAAATATGAGAGCAAACCAAAAAACATGAGCACATACCAAAAAACATGGTGGGTTACCAAAAATTATGAGAAGATACAAAAAAATTTGAGAGTGTACCAAAAAAACATAAGGGTTACTAAAAATAATGTAGATGTATCGAAAAATCTAAGAACATGATGGATTATAGAAAAAGATGAGAAGATACCAAAAATTGTGAGGGACTACCAAAAAACATAAAGAGATACCAAAACATATGACAAATTACCAAAAAAATATGAGGACATACCAAGAAATATGAGGATACACCAAAAAATTTGTGAGCTTTTACCCAAAAAAAACACGAGGGATTACCAAAAAAGATGAGAAAATACCAAAAATTGTGAAGGACTACCAAATAAAAGATAACGAAATACCAAAAAAGGTGATCGATTAACGAAAAAACATGAGGGGCTATGAATAAATATGAGGATATACCAAAAAATCTGAGAGTGAATTAAAAAATATAAGGCATTATCGAAAAAGATGAGAAAATACCAAAAATTGTGAGGGACTATAAAAAAACATTAAGAAATACCGAAAAAGATGAGATGTACCAAATTTTGTTTGTATTAGAAATTTTGTTAATTTATGTAAATTTTTTTTTTAAAATTATGATTAAATTTAATCTATCCCTTACAAAATTTTAACATAAAATTTTATCTCTAACTAAATTCTAATTTTGAAACCATACTAACAATTTTGAGGGTATACCAAAAACATGAAGAAATATAAAAAAGTATGACAAGATTACCAAAAAAGATAAGTATATATAAAAAATTGTGAGAGCTACAAAAACATGAAAAAATACCAAAAAATGTGAGGGACTACTAGAAAACACGAGGGGTTACCAAAAAATATAAGGATATACCAAAATATATGAGAGTTTACCAAAAAACATAAGTGAATACCAAAAATTGGGGCCATTTACGGAAATGGCCTGACTTTTCTATTAATTACGGGAATAGGCCGAATACCACAAAAACGCGTCCACATCAGCGCATTGTCAGGGTATAAATCAGCAAAACGCTTCCTTGAGGAAGCGTTTTGCCTGTGTTTTTAAAGCCAACGGTCAAATTTTTTTGATCGTTTGGCCCCCAACGGTCAAAATAAAAAACCTATAAAACCCCTCTCCCGTTTAATTTTTTTCACACACAAATCCTCTCTAAAATTTCTTTAAATTTTCTCAAATTTCTCTCAAATTTTCAATAATTTGCTCAAATTCTCTCAAATTTGTTTTTAATTTTTGCAAAAAAGCTTTCTTTACAATTTTTTTTAAATTGTTTTCTAAAATTTTAAAATTTCGATCGTGTTAGCAATGGCTTCCGAATCCTACACACACCTTTGTCAAACAAATGAGAATGGTAAGTGTTCATTTTAATTTTTCAATATTATTTAATATTTTTTATTTATGCAATTTTAATTAATTTTTATTTTATAATTTTTTATAACAGCCTGTAGATCGGGTGTTGCAATGCTATATCCGTACTATGTCTGCTACTCCATCGCCGTTGATAGAGAATTACCTACGTGAAGCGGGTTTTTGGCACATGGCTACAATAGGCTGAGGATGCAAGTTGGACCCAAAGCTTATCAGTGCGTTGACAGAGAGGTGGAGACCCGAGATGCACACATTTCATCTTCCATGCGGAGAGTGTACTATCACTCTAGAAGATGTGCAGTTGCAATTGGGATCACCTGTGGATGGGTATGCAGTGACCGGGTCCACTCAATCTACTGATTGGGGTGCCGTATGCTACGAGCTTTTGGGTGCTATTCCGGATAGAATAAAGGGAGGTCGGATCGAGATGGGCTGGTTACGAGACACATTTCCGGAGGCGGATGATGATTCTACCGAACTAGAAAGAATACGATATGCTTGGGCATATATTCTTGAGATTATTGGAGGTTATCTGATGCCAGACTTATCCTGAAACCTCGTACATTTAAACCTCGTACATTTGAGGTGGCTACTAAAACTCGTTGATTTTAGGGCAGTCGATGAACTTAGTTGGGGGTCTGCCGTGTTGGCAACATTATACCGGGAGATATTCGGGGCGACGGTACCGAATAAAGCCAAAATCGGAGGTTGCCTATCACTACTACAATCATGAGCACGATATCGGCTTTCATTTTTACATCATCGAGTGAACCACCCACATACATTTCCACTCATAACGAGGTAAATTTTATAATAAATTTTACAATTATTACGTAGATTTAAAATATAATTGTATGCTAAAAATTTATTTAATTAGGTGGAACCATTCGGCGAGTTATGTCGGACTACCAACCTCTTTAGAAGATATACGACTTCTATTAGACTAACGGTCGGAAGCACAAGTAAATATTATATCGAAATATGTATACATAATAAAATAGTCATTTCATAGATAGTATTTAGTATTATGTATATAACTAATATTTTTATCATGTTCATATAGTTTCAATGGACACCATATGAGGATCCGGCAATTCGGGCGGTAATTCCAGATGAATTCTTCCAAAATCCGAACATTTGGCATGTGAAGGTCCCAATGGTCACATATGTTATCGTAAAGATGCACCAGTCAGATAGAGTATTGCGGTAATGTGGATTCTGACAACCGATTCCCGTGGCACCTGGGAAGCTAGATGATGAGCATGGAATCAACTTACGACAATTGAATATGGATTGACCAAGACACTGGTCAGATTATATCAAAATGTGGGAAAATCAGTATGATTATATACCTACTCGGGAACCGATCATCGTTTTAGAGTTGGCGTGCGTGCCAGAATACATGCCATGGTTTAGGATCCATGGCAAGCCATATTTATTGTCGGAAGAGGAGAGGCGGCAACAAATTCGTGTTCAAAGGGAACGACGGGGCCCTTTAAATCCAAAAAGAAGGGATGACTACGCGAGCCCATCAATAGCGGCCACACAGTCATCGGGCCCATCAACAGCACCCCCACTGTCACCGGGCCCAATAGTTCAACTGACAACACCCACATCACAGCCTTTTCAGATTATGCCAAGTATGTACCCTAGCCCTTTTATGTATCCTAACCCTTATATGTTTCCTTTTTCTAGTCCCATGGCAGGTTGGAATGCGTGGCCCGGTTCATCTCCGTTTCCGATTACTCCTGCTCAATCGCCAATCTATTGGCCGCCGTCGCATGAGGGATCGCACGAGGCGCCGTCGGAGACTCTTCATTTTACCAATCCCATCGCCTTATGGGATTCAACCACCTTCGCCATGGATGATGCAAACATCTCCGGGTTCATTATTTTATCAAGGTGGGTCATCCTCCCAACACCCACAACCAGATCCCCTACTGGAGGAACCACAATCCCCACCCGAGGAACCATAACACCCGCCAGAAGCTGAACCAAGGAGGAATCCAGCGCGTAACCGTCGACGACCCCCATGTGGCACTGATTCCGACTGCCACTAACATTGATTTTTTGTAATATATTTGTATAAACATTTTTTATACATTTTCATTTAATAAAATAAAAGTTGTTTTTAATATGTTAATTTTAGTTTACTTTTCAATTTTTAATAAAAATAGAAGTTCTTTTGAATAAGGTAATATTTTTAATTTTTAGATTTTTTGTAATATATTTGTATAAACATTTTTTATACATTTTCATTTAATAAAATAAAAGTTGTTTTTAATATGTTAATTTTAGTTTGCTTTTCTATTTTTAATAAAAATAGAAGTTCTTTTGAATAAGGTAATGTTTTTAATTTTTGGATTTTTTGTAATATATTTGTATAAACATTTTTTATACATTTTCATTTAATAAAATAAAAGTTGTTTTTAATATGTTACAACAACTATCAGCCATTCCGATTGGGACATGATCGATCTGTATGGCCTGGGTTCCTACACTATCCACACAATTTTTGTTGGTTGGTTGTTTCTCGGATATCCATATTGTTGAGTATTCTACTTGAGCAAGGTCGACCCTTTGGTTTGCAACGTAGTTCTCTATCTGGTAACAACTTAAATGGAGCAAGCGATACAGACGGCTACTTACGTTCATTTAGGACCGGTGGGAATACGTGTCTCCACACGTTGTACATGTATTCTATTTTATACAGATCGTCCACATAACTCATGGGATCTAAACGGAGATTTTGACAAGCTGCAATTGCATGAGTGCATGGATAACGGAATGCGTCAAATCTCCCACAGTCGCAAGTTCTATTTCGCAAATGTACACGATATTGCCCGTCGGTAATACCTTGGTTCGGTATGTCAAACTCTGTCACACGAAACCATAGGTTGTCGCGATCGTGACACACTGTGTACATAGTGTTCGCCCGCGCTTTGGATTTGTTAATTGCTTGCAACACCTTTCGGCACCATACATGGCATCCCTGCATTTGGCCTTTATAACTTGTTGCTCGCTTTGGAAATAATGTAGCTAAATGAAAATATGTCTCTCGTACAACTGATGTTATCAGCAAATGACGCGTTCCTTTTATAACAGAGTTTATGCATTCGGCCAAGTTTGTGGTCATATGACCATATCGTAGGCTGCCGTCATATGCTTGTGTCCACTGTTCAAAAGGTATGCTAAAGAGGTAGTCCGCGCCTTCTTCGTTAACTGAACGCAAAATCGCTAGTATCTCATGAAAATGGTCATTACTTATCTCATACCCTGCCAATATAAGTTTATAGCGAAAATTACATAACACTTTTCCATTCATAATAAATTGAATATTACAAATGAAATTAATTAATAGAGAATAAGTTCTTTACCCATGTTGGTCACTTACTGTCGTTCAGTTGTATATCGATATTGCCCGTAGCAGTTGGACGCAACGTGCCTTAGGCAATACTGATGGTGTGTACACTGCCATAGGCTTCCCTGTCGCTCAATTGAGGATAATATTTCAGTGCCCTGATCGGATATAACGCAGATATCACTTGGGGGCAAACATGCCTCCTCAACCTAGAAAGAAAAAAATTTCAGTCATCAGTTGACTCCCTCGGTGTTATTGCAAACGCAATTGGAAGGATTTTCCCACTACCATCCTCTGCCACAACTAGCAATAGCCGATGGGTATATCTACCATACATAAAGGTACCATCAATTTGTACCAATGGCTTGCAGTATAGAAATAAGTTTCAGCATTGCTTAAAGGTTAGGAAAAGATATTTGAACACTTGGCATCCACCGAGCAATCGGTCATTGTAGTACGCAGGTACCGTTTTAAGGTCTGTTATGCAACCTGAGACGTATCTCTCCAGCACCTAACACTACTGCCACACTTCATTATATGAAGCGTCCCACCCACTATGCATCTTCTCTAATGCCTTCTGCTTAGCTATGCAAGCCTTACGATAAGAGGGCGTGTACCTCAATTGGCTACGAATATAGAAAATTAAGACCAATACTGAAGTCCTGGGATCTTCCTTCACCATCGGTAATATTAAGCTAGCTAACATACTTGAATCCATCTTAGGATGATCTTGTGAAACACCTGTCAACGAAGTACGTTAAATAATGTAACATTACGTATTAAATAATATAACATTACGTAATAAATAATGTAACATTACGTATTAAATAACCCTGAATATTGTACCTCCAACACATGTATGTGGACCTTTGTACTTTTTTATCTCCCACAACCCTGTCATTTTCCTCAACGAGGCCATGATTTTTCATGAACATGTATCGTCTTTCACCGCACACTTGGCCTCAAACTTATTAGATTTAGATTTCACCATATTGTAGTCAACCCCGTTCATGATGCTATGTTGTTTCAATGCACCAAGAAAACTATCCTTATTGGAAAACTCCTTGCCAACTTCCAATTCACCTGAATCCAATGACGAACTTACACGGTCACGCCTTTTGTGTGGTAGATCTGGAAACTCCAACATATCATCTTCAGATAGATCGACATTATGCATGTGGGTTGGAGGCGAGTACCCCTAAATCGCGGATCTTCTTCTTCTTCATCTAAACCTCATTCAGGTTCGGTTGGCACAGGCTCCGGTTCAGAAAATAATGCAACTTCTGCACCATCAGGCCCGGGCTCTCGAGGTGGATCCACATTGGACTCATCATCCGACCCACCATCAGCTGCAACGTACGAGGTCCCCTCACCAGTGGACGTCGTAGGAGTACATCATCCCTTCTTCTAGACGTTTCATAACGTCCCCAATCAGATGTGGTTTGCCAACCAGTAGAAGTTGATGTTCCCCAATACATATTCCTAGGGTTAGATATCGACTCACTGAGGTGCATATCCCATCCACTAACGGAGTGTCTTGCAGGGGTTGTGTATTCCGTACTACTGCCAAACACCGAAACTTCTGTGTTTTGCCACCCGCTAACCGAGTGTCGGGCAGGGGTCGTGTACTCGAATAACAGTAGATGTTGAAGCCACAGATGCATCATTTGGGGATGAAAATTGTACATATAACTCAAGATATGGTGCTCCACTAGCGAGATGAGTCTGCACCATTGCCTTCAAGCCACGAGCACATTTGATGTCAAACGAGTCGTATGTCACCGGATCAACAGAAGCACAAAATCGATACTTAATAGACAAAACTTTCATTGGCGTCATTTCGAAGATTTTACGCATAATTCTTTTGCGAAGTTCTGTCAAATCAATATTCTGGTTAAAAACCGGTCGCGCTGTATTCTCCGATAAAAAAACAACACCGTTCTCGATGTGACAAACCTCACCATCATAGTAAATAACAGCACTAATACGTTCACTCATTTTCAATTTCTATTCTTCTTAACCTCTCTATTTTTTTTCTTTGTTGTGAGTTATGCAACCTGAGAATGAAATTTGGCTTATTTATAGCCTCAGGCCAAATAGAAAATATTGTAGCAAAAGCGTGTCCACGTGGGAGCTTTTTTCATTACTTTTGCTGACCGTGCATCCTACTTGAAGCGTTTTTAACACTATTTGTTCAGAAACGTCTTCTCAAAATAATTTCTTCAGGAAGTACTATAGCAAAAGCGCGTCCATGTGGGAGCTTTTTTCATCACTTCTGCTGAAAGTGCATTCTGTTTGAAGCGTTTTTGACACTGTTTGTTCAGAAATGTCTTCTCAAAATAATTTCTTCAGAAACCAAATCAATTAAAAAATTATATTGCTAATATATATTTTTTTATAACCCTAAACACAAAACTACTTAAAAAATTAATCCATAATTAAATCTTTAAACCCTAAAATTAGAAACACAAATTTAAAATATATACTTTTTAATTACTAATTAATTTAATGAATTAACCATAATCCCTAATTTATTTGATTTAAAAAACCCTAAAACCCTAAAACACCTAAAAACCTAAAAAGTCTGACCCTAAAAAGCTTGACTCTAAAACCACTAAATCACTACAGCCCTAAAAACACTGTTTGTTCAGAAACGTCTTCTCAAAATAATTTTTTCAGAAAGTACTGTAGCAAAAGCGCGTACACGTGGAAGCTTTTTTCATCACTTCTGCTGACACTATTTGTTCAGAAACGTCTTCTCAAAATAATTTCTTCAGAAACCAAATCAATTAAAAAAATAAAAAAAATTATATTGCTAATATATATTTTTTCATAACCCTAAACACAAAACTATTTAAAAAATTAATCCATAATTAAATCTTTAAACCCTAAAATCACAAACACAAATTTAAAATATATACTTTTTAATTACTAATTAATTTAATTAATTAACCATAATCCCTAATTTATTTGATTTAAAAAAATAAAAACCTAAAAACCATACCCTAAACCACTAATCCTAAACCCTAACCCTAAAACCACTAATCCTAAACCCTAATCCTAAAACAAAAAAATAATACAGCCCTAACCCTAACCCTAAAAAAACACGAGCAAAATGCTTCCTCAAGGAAGCGTTTTGCTTATTTATACCCTGACAATGTGCTAATGTGGACGCGTTTTTGTGGTTTTCGGCCTATTCCCGTAATTAATAGAAAAATCAGGCCATTTCCGTAAATTTTGTTTAAAATGAGCTTTTTTTAATAAATGGCCCCAAAAATTGTGTGGGATTTCCAAAATAATGAAGAAAAGAAAATGTCACATATTACTAGAAAACATAAGAGGATACCAAAAGAGAGTGCACCAAAAAACATGTTAGGATACAAAAAGAATATGAGGATATACCAAAAAAACATGAGATGTACCAATTTTGATTCATATTAGAAAATTTGTTAATTTATTTAAATTTTATTTTTACAAATCTATGATTAAATTTAATTTCTCTCACAAAATTTTATTTTTGATTATATCTCTTACCAAATTCTAACTTTGAAACCATACCAACCAGTTTGAAAGTATACCAAAATATATGAGAGACTGTCTAGAAGCATGTCGAGTACCAAAAATTATGAGAAGATACTTTCAAATTTGAGAGTGTACCAAAAAACATGAGGGTTATAAAAAAAAAAAAAGACCAGATTACCATCAAATATGAAGAAATACGAAAAAAAATGTAATGGATTACCAAAAAACATGAGGGCTACCAAAAAAATATGAGGATATACAAAAAAAAAAAAAAAATGACATATACCAATTTTGGTACGTATTAGGAAATTTATTAAGTTATTTTCATTTCATTTTTAAAAAAAATTATGATCAAATTTAATTTATACCTCACAATATTTTACGTTTTGATAATATTGTGCCTAAAGGTTAAAGGTTAAAATTAAAAAATTATTGATATTTGATTAAAATTTTAATTTTAACCTTTCACCTTTACACACATTTTTACGCAGTGAAAAATATAAGAAGAGAAAAAAATAAAGGGGAAAAATAAAGAAATAAAAAAACAAATTGTTTAAAAAAATAAAAATACAAGGATTAATTGTGTGATTTGATCTAAAAATAATAGGCCTTATCAGATTGTGGTTACACCATTAAAAGTAATTAATAACTCAGTGATCTTTTTGTAATAAAATAATAACATAAGTGATTAAAACATAACATTTTAAATATAAGTGACTAAAATGTAACTTGAAACAAATAAAAGTGATTATTTTAACAATTTACACCAAAAAGATTACTTATTTGCTTTAAAACTAAATTTACAAAAAAAACTAATCGTTCATTTTTAACAGAGGGATTAATTTGCTGAAAATACTAGAGGAAAGGGACCTATCAGGGAATTTAACCCAAATAAAGGAAAGCTTTAATGACAGAGACTTGTAGTAACCGGAAATCGAACATTTGTTTTTGTTTTTGTCAGGTAACTGAGTCGATAGGATCACAAAACACTGCTGCAAAGGGATGAACTCAGTGGAAGGTTTAGTGAATCAAATCCAGGGACTATCAACCACTGCCTCTGATGTTTTATCGCTGCAAAATTTGCTTAAACAAGCTGATGACTCGCTCCATGCCGAGTCCACTCGGTTGTTGCCTTTTCTCGACCAACTCGACCCTTCCAAGCACTCTCTGGGTTACCTCTATTTCCTGTGAGTTCTTTTTTCAATTCGAGTCTTTAAAAATCGACTTTTCTTCGTAGAATTTTATTATTTTTTGGAGGGAGGGGGTGATATGGATATTGTTTAGAATTTTGATGTTTGTTTATTGAGAGCACAGTAGAAATTAGAAGAAAATTGAATCTTGGGGTTTTTTTTTTTTTTTAATGTTCAGATACTGGTATAATTGGTTTCTCTTTAACTTTTAATCTTATTTATACATGTAAAATCCGGGTTTCTTATTAAAAAAGAATTGTTAGAAGGAAATGAGTTTTATTAGTCTGGTTTAGAATTTGATGTTTGGTTGCTGAGAACAGAATAGAAAGTAGAAGAAAATTGAATCTTGAGGGTTTTTTAGGTGTTCAATTGCTGTTGTAGTTAGTTTCTCTTAACTTTTAATCTTATTTATACATGTAAGAGTTTTTAATTTGTTTAATGATTTCAACAGGGAGGCATGCACTGCTGGTCCAGTTACAAAAGAGCAAGCTGGTTCATATGTGTTAATGATTGCCAGATTTATTACTTCATGCATTGCTGAGCAAATTCGATTGGCGCCTGATAAGTGTATGACTCTTTCTTCGTATCAAAATTGTTCTTGAGATTCGCAAAGTTTCTGTTTTTAAGTTGTTGATATCGTCGATGTTGATTTGAATGTGATTTGATAGTTATAACCGTGTGTAAGAGGTTCAAAGACCAAGTTCTTTTGCTTGAGGAGCCCTTGTGTGGGGTGGCTCCAATGCTGACCGCTATTCGGAAGCTTCAGTCATCTTCCGAACATTTGACTGCTTTACACCCGGAGTTTCTCTTGCTTTGTTTGCTGTCAAGGTGCTATAAAGCTGGTCTTTCCATTCTGGAAGAAGATGTTTTCGAGGTTGATCAACCAAGAGACCTTTTCCTTTTTTGCTATTACGGGTTGGTTGCTTCTCAAACTGTTCGATTTTTACCGTTACACTGTTTAGTATCATTGAGGGGGAATAACTTATTCGGGTTTCTCATTTGACATTACAATAGGGGAATGATAAGCATTGGACAAAAGTGGTTCCAGAAAGCATTGGAGCTTCTACACAATGTATGTTACTTCTTTACACCTCTGTTGTAAATTATTGGTCAGCTACGAAAATTCCGAGAGTCTTAACTTCCAATTAGTCTAATTTTATTTGTGTATGGTAATTTTCTAGGTTGTGACTGCTCCAATGTCTACTGTTAATGCTATAGCTGTTGAGGCTTTTAAAAAGTACATATTGGTCTCCCTTATTCACCATGGACAGGTATGTTCACCAATCAGCATTCATCACGTTGTATTATGTATTAAGGATGTACAGACAAAACCTTTAAAACAACGAAAAAAAGAGCGGATGATAAGATTGGTTCTCAAATTGTCTTATGTATTAAGCTGTTGTTCGTCTTTTCTCTCTTCATCTCTGAGCGGTGATCTTTCCCATGGTCTTTCATTCTTTTGGTTACAGTCCCCTACCAATCTCCCTAAGTATGCTTCTTCAGTTGCGCAGAGAAATTTGAAGAACTTATGTCAGGTACGAATAAGTTCCGAGATTGATTATAATGACCTAAAAAAGGAAGAGTTAACTGCATCAAAAGTTCCCAAATTATGACCCACATATCAAATTGGTCCCAAACTTCAAAACATCATAATCGAGTATTTAAAGTCTTAGTATCATATCAATTGAGTCCTTCTGTCAGCTTGGGCATTAAATGCTAGCTCAGATTTTAATGTGAAGGCCAATCTGGAGTGAAATCCCTAAAATTTCAAACCTTCAAAAGTTTAAATTGGCTTGATTGCTCCACGTGTTTAAATTGGCCTCCATGTCAGATCTGAGCTAGCATTTTATATTCAAATTGACGTCTAGATTGATGTAAGGGCCTGGTTGATACAGTATTGATACTTTCAGTTTCAATTAGAACGCTTTTAAACTCTGGACCAATTAAGACCTTCAAAAATTGTATCTTTATACCTTCATAAAAAGAATGAATGGTTTACTTCACTAGTTCTCTTCGGTTTACTAATTAACTTCTCACTTTTATTCCTTGAGTAGCCATATATAGAACTGGCAAATAGTTATAGCAATGGCAAAATTGCAGACATAGAGGCATATGTAGAGGCAAACAAGGATAAATTCGAAAGCGTAAGTGCTGTATCTGAATTTAAACTCGCTATTGCTCCTTTATTCGTTTGACCATCTGAAAGAGGTTTTACACTTTTACCAGGACAACAATCTAGGCTTGGTGAAGCAAGCTGTATCGTCTATGTATAAACGAAATATCCAGAGGTTGACACAGACATATTTAACTCTCTCACTTCAAGATATTGCTAATAGAGTGCAACTGAATAGCCCTAAGGAAGCAGAAATGCATGTTCTTCAAATGGTAATTCTGGATTTGTCAGTTTCGGTTAATTAATGTCTGCAATTTCATATATTACAAAGTTACATTGTTGACGTTTTTTGTGTCAAATTTTAGATTAAAGATGGTGAGATATATGCAACGATAAACCAAAAGGATGGGATGGTTCGATTCCTAGAAGATCCTGAACAATATAAGACCTGCGAAATGATTGAGCATATTGACTCATCAATCCAAAGGTGCACTCTATAGAATAGACATTGATTTCATGTTTTGTTTGAATTATTAGTTTTTGGTCAAATTATGGTTTCCATCCTTATACTATGCTCAACTCGAGGATCTAGTTTTGTACTTTAATTTGACATAATATGATCCTCCTCCTACTAATATTAATGTTATGCCTTGGTCCAAATCACTAATACTGTTAGAAAACTCTGTTAATTGATGTGGATTTATAATAAATAAAAAAAGTCCAAGTCATGAGGTTGAGTTGGAATATTTTTAAAGACAAATTAGAGGAAAATAACTAGTTTTATCCATAAGACATGAAATTTTTAGTGACTTAGACAAAGGCATAAAATTATTAACGGTAGGATCAAATTATGCCAAATTAAAAGTATAGGGACTGAATAGTATAGTACATGGACAAAAATCATAATTTGAGCTATAATTTCAAAATGTCATTAATTTTTTTAAGACAAGATAAATTAGTGAAAGCTAACTATTTTAATAACCATAATTTCATCTTTTAAATGACATAGAATTTCGGATTTTGACCTTTCGGGTTTTTAAAAATGAATTTCCACGTATGTCAAGTAACCAAATCTTTAAACATCAAATATAGGAACTAAATGTTGAAGTTGAATATAATGCAAGGATAATCACCCTAATTTTATAATGTTTATACTTGTATGGAATTATTTTTGTGAACAAATGTTACATTACAGGTTGATGACCCTGTCTAAGAAGCTGAATGGTGTGGATGAACTAATGTCATGTGATCCATTGTATCTACTTAAGGTGAATCTGCTATTTCACATCAAAGCAAGTTTAGTTGTTACTTAAATACTATTGTTTATGAACTGATGATCGTCCATTAGCTAATTGCATCTCGTGTTCAGGCCGGGAGAGAGCGGCAGAGGTTCGACTTTGACGACTTCGACAACGTTCCTCAAAGGTTTAACATATGAATGGTTAAAATGACAATTGAGAAACTATAGTAAAGACATACAAATTTGTTCAACTGGATCCAACTTGTTTAAGAGGTTACCATTTTTTTTTTCTGATATAGTTTTGCTGACATAATATGTGTGTGTTGTTAGTTACTTAAATAGAATTAGTTGATTGTCATGTGTCTTTGCTCAAATTTTCCCAATTTTAAGATGAATTTAGAGAAGCAATGAAGGTACGCATTTTTCTCTTTGAAATTTCATGCGCCTAGAGAAAAAAAAAAAAGGGTAAAACTGGAAAGCTCATAACTTGAAATTTATGCAAGTGTTTGTGTTGGTTTAAATTAAATAAGCATATTTGTGAATTGTCACTTTTGTTTGTCTCAGGTTACATTTTAGTTACTTTTGTTTGAAATGTTACATATTAGTCACTTACGTTATCGTGTTGTAACATTTTAATCATTGAGCGTTAATTGTTGTTAATGGTGTAACGGTAAACTGACGTGGTACGTTAAATCATCATTTCAAATGAAAATTTTAGGTTAAATTATATAATTGGTCTTATATTTTGAGCAATTTAATTATTTTCTTTTATGTTCTCTGAAATTTTTTTTCTTTTTTTATTCTCTTCTCCTCTCTCTATTTTTCTCTATTCTTCATTTCTTTTATCGTAGTTTTTTTTTTTGTTTTTTATTTGTTAAAATTAGTTCTTATACTTTTATTTTTTTGAACAATTTAATTTTTTCCTTTTATTCTTCCCTTTTATTTTTCTCTTATTGTTTACTGTAGAAATATAATTTTTGCCCAAACCAAGCCCTTAGTTCTTTCATATGATTCCTGAATTGAATTTCAATTAAAATCAAATATCAATCATTCTTAATCAAATTTCAATTTTTGAATATAACATAATTTTGAAACTAAAATTGTATCTAACTAATTAATATTAAAAAACATAATCAAATCTAAATCTAAATTGAATTTTTTATATTCAAAATAATTTTTTTTCGTTTTCAAACTTTTATAGAATTGTGTAGTTTAATTAAGCAAATAATAAAATTGATCTAAACATTCTTGGATATTCCTAAGAAAACTTGATTGGAAGCTGAGCATGAATGAATCGAAGAGAGAAAGGGAGCATGGAACAAAATTGGTTTGGATAAAGTTGAGGGTAAATTTCGTATGGTGGTCGTTTTAGTCATTAAAAGTATAGACCTCCTTTGAAAAATATGTAAAACACTGTAGTTTTGAGAAGGCGAGAATGTTGTAGGTAAGATAGATAAGGTGGTCCTGAGAGTTGGTTAAGAGGTTAAGGAAACGGGCTCGGGAAACTTTGTTGAGGGTGAACTGCCATAAGTCACGATTGGCAAGGTTTTCAAGTGAGGCAATCTTGTGAACTAGGTCATTGATAGATCCAAATTGGTTCGTTAAAGCACTGATGAACAATAAGGGTTTGTAATTGTAGTATGAGAATATGCAAAACAAGTTTTATTGTAATTTCAACATTTTGTTTTCTTTTTCATAAACAGAAAAAAGTTCTAACAAATGGAAAACATAGAAAAACTACATTAAAAGCGATGGAAAAAAAGGAGAAAAACAAAGGGAGAAGCATAACAGAATGAAAAATAAAGAAAAAAAAGAAAGTTAAAAGAATATAAAAGAAAAAATTAAATTACTCAAAACGAAAAAATATGGGGACCAATTGTATAATTTAATCTAAAATTTTTGTTTGAAATGATGATTTAACGTGTTATGTCAGTTTACCGTTACACCGTTAACGACAAAGTGAAAAAAATGTTACAAGATGTTAATGTAAGTGACTAAAATATAACATTTCAAACATAAGTGACTAAAATGTAACATGAAGAAAACGAAAGTAATTATTTTGATAGTTGACCTTGCATGGATTGCGTATATCATATTTCAAGTGTTTGTTTTTATTATATTTTATGTGAATTTTGGTGTTATGTAAAATAAATAGGTGTTTTTATTACTTTTAAGAATTCAAGTACAATGGAATGATTTACGAGTGAGGGAGAGGCTCTCTATTTATAGTTGAGCTCCTCCAAAACCGACGGACAAGATTAAGTTACATCAACGGATGAGATTAACCATATTCCTTGATTTTAGGGATTTACAAGATATGACATATCAAATCAAATCTAATCTTTACAAGATATGATTCCTATCAATCTTCTAAGATTAATTACCAAAAATAGTCTAAGTTGTCATATCTTCATTATCGAGCCAAACAAGCTTCAATCTCACAGACTTTGTA
Organism: Gossypium stocksii; assembly: GCA_020496765.1. Taxonomy (NCBI): domain Eukaryota; kingdom Viridiplantae; phylum Streptophyta; class Magnoliopsida; order Malvales; family Malvaceae; genus Gossypium; species Gossypium stocksii. The sequence continues at coordinate 16,296,861 of CM035625.1, read as the reverse complement.
ACGCCCTAAAATTTTTTTTGATTTTCGACTTTTATGTGTTCGTGGACTTGAAATTTTCTGAATGTGTGTCTATGTTAATTTGACATGGTTATATGTCTGCTTAAGTGGTTATGAGCCTTGGGGAGTGTTGGGGGAGGTCCCAAGTTCAAGTCTCAACTTGGATAAAATTTTGGGTTTATATTAAATAAAGCCTCATCCTTGATTATTAGGCTTTTAAGTAAAAGTTGATAAAAATATATCAAAATGGGCCTGCTGGTCAGGTGGTTAAGTGAAGGGCTAGTGGAAAAGAGGTCTTGTGTTCGATTCGTGGTGTGGCATTAGGTTTGGTATGTTTTTGAGTAATGGAGGGAATGAAGGAGCTTAGATGTGGGGGTTAACACTGTTTTGGAAATTTTGGCTATCTTCTTTCCAAAATTGCTTTTGCTGCCGTTTCTTCCCCTAAATTTCTACCATTATTGCCGAAATTCCTTCGTTTTCCTTCCTTTTTGTTTCCCCTTTGATCACTCTAGGGATATTCGTTGAGTCTCACTTTCGGTGAGTGATCTTTTGCTCTTGGTGCTATCAAAGTTGAATAAGAGATTAAATATGGTTTTGCTGCTTTTTAGGAGGAGATCTGGAGGCTGGAAATCAGTGATTCGATGTTTGAATCAAAATTGTGCTTGATTTTAGAGAGTGGTAAGGCGATTTTGTGTTATCAGGGTTTAGTGGTTAAGACTCGATTTTGGGTTCTAAAGTGGAATTATTCTGATTATTAGGTTCTGGAAGTGCTCGGGAGTGTTTAGGCTTCAATCGAAACTAGGTGTATATTCCAATCGCTCTGAAAATGCATTTCAGCGAAAGCTGAAAATGAAGCTGTCGACGCCACACGGACGTGTGGACTGCCTGTATGGAGGCCGTGTGCTAGACAGCCGTGTGGTTGACGAAGTAAGCCGTGCGCGTGCTACACGGGCATGACAGACACAGGCGTGTGAGGCTGGTTAGGCCATGTACGAAACACAGGCTAGGCCAAATGGGCCGTGTGGGCCACACGGGTAAACCACATAGCGTGTGAGATTTTGGGCCAGGCTGTGTGATCCACACGGGTAAGGCCAACAGGCCACATGGGCGTGTGAGCCCATTAATCTAAGATGTTCTGAAAGGTTGCACGGGTTGCCCAAGTCGACTGTGACCTGTTATAGGGTCGATAAGGTTATCTTAGACCCCATTTTGTGATCTGATTACATGAGATAGCACGTGATATTAGCATGAGTATTGACTCTGTTCTGTATATGACTGTATGTATGATCTACTATTCTGCATTAAAGCATGCAATGATATCTATAATGCATTGCATTAGGTTGGGCTTGTTATTGGAGAGAAGGAAGACTGAATGGCTTCTAGCTGTATGACTAGCAGCTCTGCTGCTTATTTATGATATGTACCGTAATACGGTACGATTTGGTGTGTAGGGCTGGATGGGTTGATTTTATCCCCATACTTGGTGTGTAGGGCTGGGTGGGTCGATTTTATCCCCACATGGTGTGTTGGGTGGACGGAGATGGTGTGCAGGGTTGATGGGCATGACTTGTATCTAATTTGATATGTATGTGTTTACTGTATGGGCTAAGACCCGATTATATCTGATCTGATTCTATATTGAGTGGACTACGGTCTACGCTGTATTTGTTAAGGGCTCAGGCATGAATTATGACTGATTTTGTTATATGCATGTATGCTTGCTTTACTGTGGGGATGTATACACTGACTTTGTGAAAATTCATCCTTTTATTTTATTTATCAGTCAGGTAATCCCCAACAGTAGATGGATTGGTGCTGCGGAGGGCTCGGGGGTGACCACTGATGGACACATTACTGGACTTCCTACTTTTGTTACTGGTTATTCATTATTTTATTATTTTATTATCATTTTGAGAGTTTTATGTATTGGGTCCTTTGAACTGTTTTATTTTATACTTAGAGTTTCCAAATTGTTTATCGTTATTATTGATTTTCTTTAAATTGCGATGCTCCAAATACGTTTTAAAACTTAAATTCAGACTTTTGTCTAATGAATGATTTGTAAGCTTCCGTGATAAATGAAAGATAATAACCTGCACAAGATTTTGATATTCAAAATAATTTTCAAAAACATTCTCATGTGACGTCACTAGATTCGGCCATAACGTCTAGGCCGGGTTTGGGGTGTTACATTTAGTGGTATCAAAGTCAGGTTACAAAACTCGGTTGTGGTTTGTGGGTTTTAGAGTAAGGTTTTGAGAAAATGATTTTAAAATAATTTGTTACTAATAAGTGGTACACCAAGCCTCCAGCGCCGATTCAAGTAAGTATTCTGAAATTCTAAAAGATCTTCTCTGAAAGCATGTTGAGCATATACTGAAATATTGCATGATCTGATTGAGAAACACTGTTTGTATGTGATGAGACTACTTAGGTAGGACTCTACTGAGACACTCTAGATAGAGTAGACTGAAACTGTAGTGAGACGACTCTCTCACGATAACCGACATTAAATACTCCGATTATTATACTGCACAAAACATTTGTTAATAATATATTGGAACTGTAAACTGATTTGCATAAAACTTTTAATACAGATTAATTCGATAGATACGATGGGCACACGTGGTACTCGTGGGCAGGGTACTAGAGGCCGAGGTAGAGGCCGTAGAGGGGCTCGAGCTGAGGCCCTTACTTCTGATACTATACCAGTGGTGGACGCAAGTGAGACACCGGCTTCGCCTACGACTGATAGTGGGACAGAACCGTATGATCGTACGGCTGGGGACGACGCATTGTCCCAAGCCATGCTTCGTATTTTGGATAGGGTCGCTGGACCCAATACTGGATATGGGGGTCGTGGGTCGATTATGGAATAACTACGGTCCAATAGGGCTGAGGTGTTTAAGGGCATTGTTGGATTTGCTTCGAGTGTGGCTGGATAGAGGCTACAAAGCGCATTATAGATGATCTTAACTTCACTGATGAGCAGAAGCTCAAGGAGGCTGTATCTTTGCTTCGAGATGAGGCATACCAGTGCTGGCTTACAATTAAGGAGAGGACTCAGCCAGATCATCTGTCTTGGGGTCTGTTTAAGGCATCTTACCAGAGTAAGTATGTTGGGGCTAGCTATACTGATGCTAGGTGATGTGAGTTCTTTAATCTCACGTAGGGAGACCGATTTGTGGCCTAGTATAAGGCTGAGTTTCTGAGGTTGAGCCATTATGCGCGGGGTATAGTGACGACTGAGTACGAGCGCTGTATGCGGTTTGAGGATGGTCTTCGCGATAGTTTGCGTGTTCTAATAGCTCCACAGAGGGAGCAAGATTTCTCAACCTTGTTCGAGAAGGCCAAGATAGCTGAGGAGGTAAAGTGCACTGAGCGCCAGAACCGTGATAGGGGGAAGGCTAAGAGGGATCCAATGCCTTCTAATTTTGCTATGAGACCTAAGAAAAAGGCCAGAACTGATGGGCCCGTCAGAGTTGGGCCTACTGTGGCACCTACTCTGGTCATTCTTGCAAGAACAACCATATGCTAGCACTGTAATAGGAGCCATCCATGCGAGTGTTGAAGGGTTTCTGGAGCATGTTTGAGGTGTGAGTTTACTGAGCACCGAGTTAAGGATTACCTACTGAGGGTTAATCAGACGTAAGCACCAGTTGTTGAGACTGCATAGCGATAGAAAGGGGTACAGCAGCCACCTAAGGGCCGAGGACAAGCTAGGGGTGGTAATGGTATGGGTCAAAGTTAGAGAGCATCTGGCAAAAGTGCTGGGCCGATTGAGGCGAGGCAGCCTGCACTGGTTTATGCTGCACGTCGTCGTGAGGATGGAGATGCTCCAGATGTCATCACGGGTACGTTCTTGATTTTTAATGTACCTTATGTTGCATTGATAGACATAGGTTCTACACACTCCCATGTTGCATGCACTGTATCTAAGACTTTAGGCATTGCATATGAGAGTACTTTTAGTGAAATTTCTGTGGTGAGTCCGTTGGGGCAGTCGACTAGGGTTAGTAAACTATTTAGAGACATTCCGTTGGAGGTTCAATGGACGGTATTTCTGGCAGATTTGATGGAACTTCCATTTGGGGAGTTCGACTTAATTCTGGGCATGAACTGGTTGATGAAGCACCGTATGAGTCTGGATTGTGCAGAAAAGAGGGTTGTTTTAAGGACCGAGGAGGATAAGGAGATAGTGGTAATTGGGGAACGACAGAATTATCTGAGTAATGTAAGCTCTACATTGGTAGCAAAAAAATTGGTAAGAAAGGGATGTGAGGCATTCTTGTCCTACATCAGTGTTTTAGATTCCGTAGACTCTTCGGTTAAGGACATTCGTACAGTAAGGGACTTTTCAGATGTATTTCTAGAGGAGCTACCAGATTTACCTCCGAGCCGAAAAGTAGAGTTTGGGATTGATTTAGTTCCTGGTATGGCTCCAGTGTCCATCGCCCCTTATCTTATGACACCGAAGAAGCTGACATAACTTAAGGCTCAGATTTATGAGCTGTTGGATAGTGGGTTTATTCGTCCTAATGTGTCTCCATGGGGAGCGCATGTTCTCTTTGTGAAGAAAAATGACAGTACTATGAGGATGTGTATCGACTACCGTCAGTTGAATAAGTTGACGATAAAGAATAAGTACCCACTCCCGAGGATCGGCGACATGTTTGACCAGTTCAGAGGGGCAGCAGTGTTCTCAAAGATTGACTTACAATCAGGTTATTATCAGTTGAGGGTAAAGGAGGCCAACGTACATAAGACAGCATTTAGGACTCGGTGTGGGCATTACGAGTTCCTAGTTATGCCATTTGGGTTAACTAATGCACCAGCGGCGTTTATGGATCTAATGAACTGCGTGTTCCAACCTTATTAGGATAGGTTTGTAGTAGTGTTCATCGATGATATTTTGGTGTACTCTAAGACAGAGAATGAACACGATGAGCATCTAAGAATGGTTCTGTAAATTCTGCGCCAGAAGCAGTTGTATGCGAAGTTCTCCAAGTGTGATTTTGGCTTCGCAAGATGATTTTCTTAAGGTATATAGTGTCCGCTGAGGGGATTCGAGTGGATCCTCGTAAGATTGAGGTTGTGTTGGATTAGAAACAGTTGAAGACGGTATCAGAGATTCGTAGCTTTCTGGGATTGGCTGGATATTACCGTCGTTTTGTAGAAGGGTTCTCTTTAATCGCAACTCCACTGACTAAGCTACTGCATAAGGGAGTTCCCTTTGTGTGGACTAATGCACAGTAGGAGAGCTTTGAGAAGCTAAAGACGATTTTGACACAGGCTTCAGTGTTGGTTTAGCCTGAGCCTGTGAAGGACTTCATGGTATACAGTGATGTGTCACACGTGGGTTTGGGTTGTGTTCTGATGCAAGACGGTAAGGTTTTTGCTTATGCGTCTCGACAATTCAAGACTCATGAGGCTAATTATTTGACGTACGACTTAGAGTTGGCTGTAGTGGTTTTTGTCCTTAAGATTTGGAGGCATTATCTGTATAGTGAGAAGTATACCATCTACACTGATCACAAGAGCCTCAAGTATCTCCTTACCCAGAAGAAGTTGAATCTTAGGCAACGTTGATAGGTTGAACTATTTAAAGACTATGACTGCAACATTGAGTATCATCCTGGTAAGGCCAATGTGGTGGCCGATGCGCTGAGCCGTAGGGTTGTTATCGATTTGAGAGCGTTGTTTGCTCGACTGAGTCTGTATGATGATGGAAGTCTGTTGGCTGAGTTGCAAGTGAAGCTAACATGGATTTGGCAGATCAGAGATAAACAGATGGGGGATAAATCTCTTGAGTTACGATTCTGACAGGTTGAGACTGGGACTACTACAGATTTTAGGCTTAATAGTGATGGGGTTTTGTGCTTCCGAGGACGGATTTGTGTGCTTAATGATGAGGACTTGAAACAGTCAATTTTGAGGGAAGCGCATAGTAGTCCTTATGCTATACCCTGTGAGAATAAGATGTACAAGGATTTTCGAGAGTTGTATTGGTGGTCGGGGTTGAAGCGTGAGGTGACCAATTTTATTACTCGTTGTCTGACTTATTAGCAGGTTAAGGCTGAGCACTAGTTACCTTCAAGGTTGCTACAGCCTGTTTAGATATCAATATGGAAATAGGAGCGAGTAACGATGGACTTTGTTAGTAGGTTGCCTCTAATACCTACTAAGAAGGATTCGGTATGAGTTATTATGGATCGATTAACCAAGACTGCTCACTTCATTCCGGTCAGGACGGGCTATTCCCTTTAGAAATTGGCTAAGTTATACATCTCTAAAATAGTGAAACTATATGAGGTTCCTGTGTCGATCATCTCTGATAGAGATCTTCGATTTACTTCTCAGTTCTAGCAGAAGCTTCATGAGGCTTTAGGTTTACGACTTGACTTCAGTACTACTTTCCATCCTCAAACAGATGGATAGTCAGAGAGGGTGATTTAGATATTGAAGGACATGTTGAGGAGCTGTGTGATAGAGTTCTGAGGTAGTCGGAAAGAGTATCTGCCGTTGGCTGAGTTCGCTTATAACAACAGCTATCAGTCTAGTTACAGATGGTACCGTATGAGGCACTATATGGTCGTAAGTGTCGCACTCCACTGTGCTGGACTAAGTTGGGTGAGCGACATGTATTAGGTCTAGAGTTGGTATCAAAAACTGAGATTAATGTATGTTTGATTCGAGAGTAACTGAAAGCGACTTCTGATAGGCAGAAGTCTTATGCTGATCTGAAGAGGAAACACATTGAGTATTCTGTGGGAGACATAGTTTTTCTTAAAGTTTCGCCATGGAAGAAGGTTTTGAGGTTCGGTCGCAAAGGTAAGCTAAGTCCTCGATTTATTGGGTTGTACCGGATTTTGAGACGAGTAGGGCCAGTCGCATATCAGTTGGAGCTACCTCCAGAGTTAGATTCCATTCATGATGTATTCCATGTCTCTATGTTGAGACGTTACTGCTCTGATCCCACATACATTGTGTCTGTGGAGGATACTGAGATTAGACTAGATCTGACATTTGAGGAGGAGCCAGTAGAGATCTTAGATCGCGATGTGAAGGTTTTAAATCTATTCTATTAGTGAAGGTGCTGTGGCAGAATCATAGCACTGAGGAGGCTACTCGAAAACCAGAGGATTTGATGTGACAGCAGTATCCTTACCTCTTCTGATAAGGTAAAATTCAAGGACAAATTTTTTAAGGGGTTAAAGTTGTAACGCCCTAATTTTTTTATTTTCGGTTTTTATGTGTTCGTGGGTTTAAAATTTTCTGAATGTGTGTCTATGTTAATTTGACATGGTTATATATCTGCTTAAGTGGTTATGAGCCTTAGGGAGTATTGGGGAGGTCCCAAGTTAAAGTCTCAACTTGGGTAAAATTTAGAGTTTTTGTTAAATAAAGTTTCATACTTAGTTATTAGGCTTTTAAGTAAAAGTTGGTAAAAATATATCAGAACGGGCCTGCTGGTCTGGTGGTTAAGTGAATGGCTAGTGGAAAGGAGGTCCTGTGTTCGATTCGCAGTGTGGCATTAATTTTTACTACTATGGGCATGTAGGAGTTTGAGTTTGGTATGTTTTTGAATAGTGGAGGGAATTAAGGAGCTTAGATGAGGGGGTTAACACTATTTTGGCATTAGGTTTCTTTTTGTTAAAATTTGGCGATCTTCTTTCCAAAATTGCTCTTGCTGCCGTTTATTCCCTAAAATTCCTACCATTATTGCTGAAATTCTTTCATTTTCCTTCCTTTTTGTTTCCCCTTTGATCACTCTAGGGATATTCGTTGAGTCGTACTTTCGGTAAGTGATCTTTTTCTCTTGGTGCTATTAAAGTTGAATAAGAGATTAAATATGATTTTGCTGCTGTTTAGGAGGAGATCTAGAGGCTGGAAATCAGTGATTCGATGTTTGAATCAGAGTTGGGCTCGATTTTAGGAGTGGTAAGGCAATTTTATGTTATCGGGGTTTAGTGATTAAGACTCGATTTTGGGTTCTAAAGTGGAATTATTCTGATTATTATGTTCTGGAAGTGCTCAGTAGTGTTTAGACTTTAATTGAAACCAGGTGTGTACTCCAATCGCTCTGGAAAAGCATTTTGGCTGAAGCCAAAAATGAAGCTGTCGACGTCACACGGGTGTGTGGACTACCGGTGTGGAGGCCATGTGTGAGACACGACCATGTGGTCGACGAATTAGGCCGTGCGTGAATCACACGGGCACGACGGACACGGGCATGTGAGGCTGGTCAGGCCGTGTGCGAGGTATGGCCTAGGCTAAATGGGCCGTATGAGCCACACAGGCATGTGTGCCCACACGGGCGTGTGAGATTTTGGGCCAGGCTGTGTGATCCATACGGGTAAGGCCAATTTGGGTAGTGTGAGCCACGCGGGCAGGCCACATGAGCGTGTGAGCCCATTAATCTAAAATGTTCTGAAAGGTTGCACGAGTCGCCCAAGTCGACTGTGACCTATTATAGGGTCGGTAAGGTTATCTTAGACCCCATTTTGTGATCTGATTACATGAGATAGCACGTGATATTAGCATGAGTATTGAATCTGTTCTGTATATGACTGTATGTATGATCTACTGTTCTGTATTAAAGCATGCCATGATATCTATGATGCATTGCATTGGGTTGGCCTTGTTATTGGAGAGAAGGAAGACTGAAAGGCTTCTAGCCGTATGACTAGCAGCTTTGCTGCTTATTTATGATATGTGCCATAATACGGTACGATTTGGTGTGTAGGGCTGGATGGGTTGATTTTATCCCCCATACTTGTGTGTAGGGCTGGGTGGGTCGATTTTATCCCTACATGGTGTGTTGGGTGGACGGAGATGGTGTGCAGAGTTGATGGGCATGACTTGTATCTGATTTGATATGCATGCATTTACTGTATGGACTAAGGCCCGATTATATCTGATCTGATTCTGTATTGAGTGGGCTACGGTCTACGCTGTATCTGTTAAGGGCTCAAGCCCGAATTATGATTGATTTTGTTATATGCATGTATGTTTGCTTTATTGTGAGGATGTACACACTGAGTTTGCGAAAAACTCACCCTTTATTTTATTTATCAGTCAGGTAATCCCCAACAGTAGATGGATTGGTGCTACGGAGGGCTCGGGGGTGACCACTGATGGACACATTACTGGGCTTCCTACTTTTATTACTGGTTATTCATTATTTTATTATTTTATCATTATTTTGGGAGTTTTATGTATTGGGATCCTTTGAACTATTTTGTTTTATACTTAGAGTTTCCAAATTGTTTATTGTTATTATTAATTTTTATTAAATCGTGACGCTCCAAATATGTTTAAACACTTAATTTCAGACTTTTGCCTAATGAATGATTTATAAGCTTCCGTGATAAATGAAAGATAATAACCTGCACAAGATTTTGATATTCGAAATAATTTTCAAAAACACTCTCATGTGATGCCACCAGATTCGATCATAACGTCTAGGCCAGGTTTAGGGTGTTATAGGCTTCTCTAGCAGTTCTTTGAATCGGGCCAGTTCTCATAGGCTAAATAATCCCCATCTTATCGACAGGCCTCCATGGGGCACATCTTGTGCCATCTTATCGACAGACCTCTCGTTGGGCTTAGAAAATTCAAACCCGTCTCTTTTCGAAAAAAGTTTCAGTAACGACTCTGCTACCATCATGGCATTGATAAGTTCCTAAACTCCTCAGCGTTGCAACTCTTGCTTCGCCCATGGTTTCAACCCATCCGTGAAGGAGAAAAATGCTTCCTTTTCGCTTAAATCAGAAATCTGGAGCATGAGCTCACTAAACTCCTGCACATACTCCCTAATTGTGCCTCGTTACATAAGCTGTTGCAATTTTGCTCGAGCTTCATCCTCGGCATACTCGGGATAAAACTGTGCTTTGAACTTTTTTTGGAACTCTCCCAAGTCCCAATCTTAGTCCCACCACATCTTACATCAGTGGACCTACGTCGCTACCATAATAAAGTAACGTCAGTAAAATACATAGCAACATTATTTACCTTTGTGGCATCATCCTCGATGCTTATCGCACGGAAGTATTGCTCCATGGCACAAAGAAAGTTGTCCACTTCGCTTACAAACCTTGCCCCCTTAAATACTTTCAGTTTGGGTACATCCATTGCTTGTTGGTTTGGCTTCAAAGCCAACATTCCATTACCTACGGTAGCTTTGAAAATCTTGAGCTCTCCTTTAAGCTCATTGATCTCCTCCTTCAAAGCTGTCACCATAGCCTCGAGAGCATCATTCTTCCCAGCTAGCTTATTTTTTCAGGAACCGATAGTATCCCAAACAAATTCCCTGAGCTGCTCCTTCATCGTTTGCAACCCATCAATGATTCTATCATCGACATCATCGATCCTTTCCTTGACGTCCCCCATGGTTTCCTAGAGAGTGACGACTCGATCCTCCAAAGCTAACAACAAATCCCTTGACCTACTCACTTTTCTGGCCCTTCCACGAGTCTCCATTGGCTCACTCTGACCAACAACGTCTTTCGACATCTTAACAATGCCTTCAAACCAATAGCTTGAATACCACTTGTCATGAGGCTAGATCTTTCGCTTCACGATCCGTTCGTTCAAACTTGCCGAAATCAGCCTTTACTCAAAGTGAGGATTCCTTAAGAACTCCTCCAAGGCACCAATTTGTATAGCGGAAGCAAACTTATGCCAAAAGAAGCCACAAAGAATAATAGAAAGCCATAGAAAAGAATGCATACAAGGTGTTTGAGTAAATACTCTCAGAATTCTATTACTTTTAAGAATTCAAGTACAATGGAATGATTTACAAGTGAGGGGGAGGTTCTCTATTTATAATTGAACTCCCCCAAAACCGACGGACAAGATTAAGTTACATCGACAAACGAGATTAACCATATCCCTTGATTTTAGGGATTTACAAGATATGCCATATCAAATCTAATCTAATCTTTACAAGATATGATTCCTATCAATCTTCTAAGATTAGTTACCAAAAATAGCCTAAGTTGCCATATATTCATTATCGAGCCAACCAGGCTTCTCCAACAGTTTTTTGAATCGGACCAGTTCTCGTGGGCTAAATGATCCTCATCTTATCGACAGACCTTTATGGGGTGCATCTTGTGCCATGGTCACGGGTTTTGCACTTTGGTCCGTGACACTAACATGTTTTACCAACTGCAATTGTATCAGACAAATCTAATATCAATATTTTCTTTTCCCATTTTTCATCAGATTTCGTAGTACAAACTTTGTTATTAATTTTTAGACTATTTTTAAGGTAAAATTAATATATTTTGGTTAATCCCATGTTAAGTTTTAAAAATACTTTAAATTTGATAAAAATATTTCTACAAAGTATATTGGTCATTTGAGCCTTTTAATATATTTAAATATTTTTTATATTTTTATAAAAAAATTAAAATCTATATTGGTCATTTCATTCTTTTGGATATTTTATATTTAAAAAAAAATTGTTAAAATGTATATTGGTCATTTGTGCTTTTTGTTAGTCTACTATGAATCACAATATCCATCCATTCCACCCAACTAAATTAAATTAATGTAATAGTAATGATTTTGTCTTGACTTTTTATCTTTATTAAATAATTTTGGATTATTGAACTTACATATAAATTAAATTATAAAAAAGTAGAAAATATTTCTAAGTAAATATTAGAGTCAAAACATAGGCCTTCCAATGCCACGAACCTGGAGTTAAGAGTCAATTTCAGAGATTGATGATATACATACAAAATGTGTTGAATACAGAAGAAACCATGCGCTTTTTAAAATCTAACATTCCATCTCTGCTAAATGAATATGACAGACAAAGCCGGTAGATGAACAAGGGAAATGCCCCAAACGCCGACATACAACAAAGGGTAAAAAATGCAACTCCAATCAACTAACTAATGCCGGACTCAAACTTAACCCACTTTCATGCTTCGATCTTTACACAAAACGTGCCATTCCTGTAGCACAGCTGCTTGCAGTGCGCGGTGCTCCGCTTCTTCTGCGGTTAGCTTCGACAGCGTTGAAGGTCCTTTTGGTTTATCATCTTCCTCCCCTTTCTTTTTTTTCTTCTCTTTTTCTTCATCGTCTTCGTCTTCGTCGCTCTCCTCATCCTCCGCTTTGTCCTCGGTTTTCAGAGTTTTCTTTGGCTGTGCAGCCTTTAACAACGCTATTCGTTCCATTGAAATTCTGAGCCTCTCCGTGGCTGCCACCTTCACCTCATCTTCGGGCATGTATTCAACACCCCCATCAGTCAGGTCATCCAACCAACCTTGCGGATCCGATTCGATCTGTTTAGTGATTGATGCATCTGAAGCTCGGACCACAAATTTGCACATCATGGTTGTCGTTTCGTCACCCAAATCAACATTCCTGCTCACTTCACTAGCTCCAAAAATCATCATGCCCAAGAAGCCCCCATGCCAAGTTTTTGCAGCATAACATAGCTGTCACATATTGTTCAAGTAAATATATCAGTTTTGTCAACAAACTGAAAAACCTCAAACAATAACTACATTTGTTTCAACAAACATCGAGACAGTTCCATCAAAGAAAAGAAGAGAAAGAAAGAAATATTATCAGATATGATCCAGCCTACATTAGAATAATATCTTTAAAGCAATGAATCCTTACCTGAAACCCAGCCACAGTGCGAATGATGTGTGAACAGACTCTGTGGAAAGGCTTGGAATACAGTGATTTCAGTCCACTCAAAAATGGAGAAGACCCATACTGCTGCGCAGCAGTAGCCTTGAAGCCACTTCCTTCATAAATGTATGTGCCAGTGTATTCCACAATAGCTGGCAAACTAGGCCATAAACGGAAAAACTCGACAGGTGAAATTTTATGTGGCAAGAGAAGCTCGGTCAATGGAATTTTGTAAGGCTGACACCTCAAAATCACAGGTTCTCCGAGTTCTGGCCTTAAGCTTCTCTTTAGCCTCATAATTTGTGGATCCTCTTCGGAATAGTCACCATCATAGTCTCCTACAGTACCACTTCCAAAGAATGGGTAGTATAAGACTTGAACCCAAAAGCCACATCTTTCAAATTGAGAAACACCTACTGTCACACTGCAAAGCACAGGATCCTGCAAGATACGACAAAAATTTTCAGAAGGGTGCATTTGAAACCATAGAATCAGACAACCGAAAGGAAAATAAATTCTTATTTACAAAGATGAGAAGCAACCTGAGAAACAAGATTACGCAACTGCCGTACTGCTAGAGGAGACCCATCCATAAAATACAAAGAACCAGATAATCCAACCCTCACATCAACACGATTTAGTTCCAATTCCGTCAAATTAAGAACCTGCAAAATTCACCAATCAACCAGGGGGATATCATTAACAGGAATCACTCATCGTAGCAACTAGAACAACAGCACATGAAATGAGATGGCGGTAATTATGGATACTGCTTTTGGACAAACATGCCTGATGAGAAAAAATGGTTAGTAGCATATAAAATGACTGACTGGATCATACTATTTGCCATCTTGATGGAAACATGAAAAAAAAAATTATTCATTTTTCAAGTATGTCAAATTTGCACCAATAGATTGAGGTAAAAACATGAAGTACTTTGATGGCTGCTGATGCAGTAAGCAACCAATAAACATATGACTCTAGCTTTAGTAACCTTCTACAAAAACTTCACTGTATAAAAGGGTAGAATCTCTTTTATCACTTGCAAAACACTCAAGATAACCTTTCAAGGCCTCCATAAAGTCAAACATCTATGGCATTTGATTTAGATAAGTTTCAAGAAATTAAGTTGTCTCTATTCTACATAAGCTTCAGGAAGATCGACAGAATTGTGTTATACCTCAGATCATATAGAAAAAGTGTTTAATAGGCAAAGAAGATAAACATAAATAAACAAGAATTTTAACCTTTAGATGTAGAGTGATCCTTCCATCTCCTGCATCTGCCAGATGATAGGCCTCAATGTAGCAGGGATCACTGCTCCCAGTCAAAGTACGAGCAGTTGGAGGAACCTTAAGTGATGCGGAGTCTATTCCCTTTGTTAGTAAAAGTGTTAATTCACTAGGGTCTGGCCTCCAAAGCTCCAAAATAGCCTTATGAACCAACCCTTCCAGTTTTCTATCTTGGGCAGCTGATGCATCATAAAACTGAACAGTCAGTTTATGGTGGCTAAATGGGTAGTCTCCTCTAGCTTCACTAGCCCCTACCCACCTGAAAAAGAAAGATTCCATATCTCCCGTCAGTTTACAAGAATGCCAATTATACACATGGATCTATTTTTCCTTTTCATTTTAAGACCTGGGAAACACACTAGGAGGAAGCTACTTCAGTTGAACTAATCTTAACAAGATTAATATAGCAACAAAAATTGAAATATCACTGCCAATAAGGGAATAATCTTTCTATAGCACATGCTGGTTATCAATAAGCATTCAGCCCAAAAGATTTTTAAAAAGCATGCTGTTGAAGGGAACATTAAAGCACTTAAACTAAAGAAACATCATCTACGCGATCAGTGAATAACTCAGAATATAAAAGGCTATTTACAGAAACCTCACCTGCTTTCAGGGCGGTTAGAGATGTATTTAATTCTCTGCAAAATCATACGGCACTGATGCTTGTTGACAGAATCAGCCAAGGTACTGGTTCTGAACTCTTCAAGCTCCTTTATTAGTAACTGGCCAGCCCTAGCATGACGAGATCCCAACCGCTGAGCACATAGAAGAGCAGACTGAACATCTTGAGGCCTATTTGTTGTATCAGTAGACGCATCCGCATTGAAGAGGACTTTGTGGATATTTGACACAATGATGTTTAGAGGATCCTCAGGATCATCAGCAAGAAGTGGATCCAGGCCTTCTAGGTTTATGTGTTCTGAAATAGCCCAAAGAAGACGTGCACATATTCTTGAGGTACTTACCTAGCAAATGGACAGCAAGAGACCAGAGGTCGACATGAAATAACAATAATAGTAACAAACAGACCAAAATCATGTTTAAACACCCTTAGAAATTAGAATTATTCTTTACTTACTAGTTCACCATCAAAATAGTATACATTATATTACAAAACAAAATTTATTAGCAGAGCACAACATATCTTGTAAGATATAGTGTAGCATTTAAGTTCTCAATAAGATCTCACATACCTCACGCAGATCTTTTACAAGATCACGCTGTAAGTTCTGCAATCTCGTCTCATTTAAGATTTGGTCTTGGGAAGCCCCATCTTTGACTCTTTTCACACCTCCCCGGGTATCATAAATATGGCAGAGCCGAACAAGCAGCTTCAAATAGCAATCAACTGCATAAGTCCTTCCATCACAGTCCCATTTGACACAAGGCCGGCAAACTTCCACCACTTCCAGAGCTGTCTCTGTCCAGTTTAATGCACCATATCCTGTTCCATATGCCAAGGCTCCAATCACTCTACTCTCCATACCTGAATTCTTTTGTTCAGGTAAAGGTAATGACAACTGGAAGCAACTTTCAACAAGAGTTGCTACCAACTCCTCTCTGAACAAGCTTTTACTTGTAACATTATGAAGATCATCTTTTACACTAGGATCCTCAAAAAGAGAAGCTATATCAGTTCCAGCAAGAGGTTTCTGACCTCTTCGAACACTTTCCTTTGCAAAGAGATCAACACATAAAGCTGTCCGACAAATACAGGCTAAAGCATGCATTCGGTCTGATTCTGCACGCAGGTTTCTTACCATAAGAAGCAGCCTCTTGAACAATGATACCTTCATGAGAAATTTTAGAATATAAACATTACGACCTTCGGGCTTATAAGCAATAGCAAACACAAAACCACTTTCAGAAATCACTTCTGGAAAGACAAAATATCAGAACTGACTTCCAACACACTGAAGAAATAAAGAAACTTCTAAGGATGGATTCTAACATATATATTTCATTATTCTTTCCCAGTGTGACAGCTAACCTTGAAACGCTCTCACCAATAAAATTTCATAAACTCGCTATATCAGTGATTCAGACCTATCTCTTACACACTAAGGAAACCAAATTTAATTTATGCAAAAGAATTGTAAAAAAAGAAAAAAAAGAAAAACACACCTGCATATGAAGATCAAGCAAATGAAGATTAGTAACAACAGCTCGAACAATACTTTCTCTAGCAGAAGCAAACTCCTGTCTATCCCAAAGTGTCAAAATGGCAATTATTGACTGTGAAGCCCACTCAGGCTTCCCTCCAGGCACATCAGCCAAATACAACATATTAATCCCGACGTCAAAAATCAATGCAGGTTCCAGCGAAGATGCCAGAAATGGAGCCAAATGAGTGACTAAATCCGACACACCAACTAATTTCTCCGCATTGGAATCCACCACAGTCCCATTCACTTTAGAACCCTTTGAAATCTTCCTTATAACTTCCAATCCCCCCGAAGCCACTGCCTTAACTGCATAAACTAAAGGAAAAACAGTTGCTCGAAAACTCTCAACCGGCAAAATCAATGACCTTGCCATTAAAGTGCTGCGTTTTTTCCAAACGAAATCAACCATTGAAGAAACCCAATTTGACCTTATAGCCAAAGAATTTTCACTATCAACAAGCTTATCACCAGCTAATCTGCTCATCCTTTTTGAATCCAATTCCTGAAATAACCTCCCCACGGATTCAAATGCTACCTTCGAAACCGTGTCGGACTTGTCCAACATATTCTGCCCAATCCGAGCCCACCAAGCTGATACCTTATCGAGAAGATTAACATTGTTTTCACACAACGTTACGAGATCGTCTCTAGCCAGAACACATCCTAGAGTCTCGGTGATGGAGAACCGGAGGTTATCGGAAGGGGAATCGAAACAAGCAGAGATCTCGGCATTGGAATCGGTGATAAGTTTGGCGAGGGAATAAGAAGGGATGGCGGCGAGGATGGAGACTGCAGCAGCAACAACATCGGGATCGGGGAAGTGGAAGTCGTTACGGATGCCGGTAGAGACAGAATCCCAAAGGTCGGCGGTTAAACGAGTGGATCGGATGAGGTCGAAGGCGAGCTTTTTGCAGACGGCGGAGGCAGGGGCGGCGACGATTTCTTCAACGGCGGATTTGGCAATTATGGAAATGTCGCGACCGGCGGCCGATTGTTGGAGGGCGGAAAGAAGAGCGCCGGACTGGCGGAGAGCATCGTTTGAGCGGAGATCCGCTTGGATTTGAGCAAAAAGAATATCCATTAACAAAAAAATTCTTTAGGCTTCTCAATGGAACATCGGGATGAAGTTCGAACTAGTCAATTTGAAGATCTGATCTGATACAACGAAGAGGTGCAAGAAAGCAGTTATCAAAGTGAAAATGTTGGCTCCGGACCAGCTTGGCGGTGTGGTCGAGCCAAATTGGGCCGGGTCTGTATATGAACTTGCTTCGGTTTTCGGTTCGGCCTGTGTTTGTTGGTTTGGACTTTGGTTATTGGTTGTAAAAAAAATTTAAATATTAAATAATGTTATATATTTAATAGAAATATGTATTTTATTAAATTGAACAAATTTTAATATAAATTTAAGGGGTTAAATGTTTAAATTTCATGGCATATAATATTTTTGGGGCAAATTGCACAGTGGGTCACTCTAAAATAGTGTTGTTGTTATTTCGGTCATTCTATTTTTTTATCAATTTAGTCACTCTAGGTAAGATAATTACTCAAATTAGACACTATCGTTAATTTTCGTTAATTTACTAATGGATATTGACATTTCATTTTTTTTACTTTTAACTAAAGTTAGTGACCTCTTTGTAATTAATCTAATTTTTTTTTTTTGTTCATTTGTAACATAATACTAAAGTTGGTAAGTTTTCTCTTTTTTCCTTTTTGTTGTTTGTTTATTTCTTGAAAAAAGTACCAAAGGGAAATGAGGATAGTTTTGACTTGTTTGTTGACTTATAGGTTTTATCGTGAGTAATATGCTCATAATGTTTATTTGTGCACGATTGATTTGTGTTCAGATTCAGCTACGTGCTTCTCGAAGATCTTTTGCACTTTCTTCAATATCTAATCTTAGTATGATAGGTTTTTCTTTTCTTTTTTTTTTTAATTTAAGAAAATTTATTTTTTTCATTTAATTCTTAAATTTCTAGAATTTGGGTTGTGTTCTGTTTTATTATGCGTGTTTAGTTTATTAACAAATTTAGTTTTGTTGGGTGTTCAATTTTATTGATGAAAATAATGATTCCCCAAAATTATTTCCTGCCTTTTTTGTTTATTTTGCATAGTAATTATGTTATTGTTATTGGGTATTGAATGTTAATAACAAAAAAAAGATGATTTTGAGGGTACCTAAGGGAAGATTTTAAGGTATTTATAAAGGAATTTTAAAGTTTTTTCTTTTCTTTTCTCCTTTTGCATGTTCTTTTGGAAAAAAATGTTAAAGAGAAAATCAATTAAAGAAAAGAAAAGAGTGATACTGTTACCTAAGTAAGAAATTAGAACATGGGTTATTTTGGACAAGTCAAATAAATAAGTTAAAATTATCTTCATTTTTCTATTTTATTTTTTTTAAGAAATAAACAACAACAAAAGAAAAAGAGAAAACTTACAAGCCGTAGTCTTATGTTGCAAATAAACAAAAAAAGAAAGAAAGTGTTTTGAACTAATTATAAAGAGGTCTCTAGCTATACTCAAAAGTAAAAAATAAGAAGCCATGTCAGCAATCTATTAGTGGTTTAACGAAATTTTTAACGACAGTGACTCATTCGAGCAATTATCTTAATTAGAGTAACTAAATTGACAAAAAGATTTAAAGTAACCAAAATAGGAATGACACAATTTTAAAGTGAGCTGCAGTATAATTTATCCAATATTTTTAAAAATTTTTTTAATTAAACTTCTTTGAAGGATTTTTAATTAAATGATTCGTGTAAACCGATTACTCAAATACAATTTTCACAACAATAGTTCAAGCATAAAAAAATAAAGGTCCAAATTCAATTAGATTATATGAAATATGAAAATGACATTTAGTAAACACAATACGTATACATCCATCAAGATTATCAGTAGTTTGAAAAAGAATATTAGTAAAATGTTAAATTTTGAATATAACAAATAAGGTTGAAACGTAATTTGAAAGAAATTAATCTATTATTGTAGAAATAGAGGAAGTAGTTACAAGGAATAATTATAAGTACTAATAGCAACTGAAAAAAAAAAAAACATAAAACACTTTCTTTCGTGATTTGATTTTTCAATATTTGCTGGAGTTTTATCTAGAAAGATAATTCACTATCTTTAATCTTGTAAAGCAATAATTTAATTGCTATCACATCGGTATAACAATAATTGTTAATAATAGCTCTTGTGAATGTTGTTGGAAAGCTAGTTGAATAAAATTAGAATGTTATAGTGTACACGAGCTCATTATAGTGTTTGCAGGCTCTTTGTAGCGCTTGGGAATATCAAAATGTCACATTTTGAATATTATGGGATTCGGATGGCTAAGTCGTGTTTTGCACACACCGGAATATCATAATTAACATTTTATCATATTGTAACAAGGCGTCGAATGATTATTCGCATATTCCATGTAATTTTTCATAAGTGGTTACTTGGGCTAAAAGGCTAAAAGTTTAAAAAAGTTAGCATAGGATATGATGTGATATCAATTTCCTACTTGTTAAAGTTAGCATAGTTGTAAAGGAAAATTGAAGTGCAAGAGAATAATCATATAATTATATTGTAAGAGTTGTTTGTTTTATGCTCAAATTATAAATTCTGATTTGTGGTGGGATTGATAGTATGTGTAACATCCCTTACCGTTTTCAGACGAGTGGTACGAATGAGAGATGTCACCGAAGCATGTACGAGTAAGAAAAATTGAATCTGTTTAAGGATTGAAATTTTAAAACATTTTCATAAAATAATTAAAACATATTTTAGACAATATTCAAAGTTTTAAAATCATTTAAGATTTATTCGGGGTTAATTGGAGGTTATCAGAATCCAAAATAATATCTGAAAGGTAAAAACAACTTTAAAATAGTACAATGCTAAAAACAGGTGTGACGTTGTAACGTGCGGACTTTTGACATCACAACAACACTTACTAAGTAGCGATGTCGCGATGTGAATTATGCGATGTCGGGTGGCAAGGTTGCGATATTTCAATTCTGTGGTCACAACGTAACTTATTAAATATGCCCAAAACATTTCAAAATGTTTTCTTAAGTCCCTTTATTCATGATATCTCTAATGCACGTTTAAAAATATCTCAAATATGTATGAAAGCCACTATAAAATACTTTAAATTTGCAATTTATAATCCTCGAAGGTAAGTAACCATGCATATCATCAATTTACCAAAGAAGGATAAGATGATGCAATAACAAATGTAGCTTGCAAGCTCAAATTTAAACAACATTTAACACAAAGAACAAGTAATATGAAATTAACATATTTACTTATGTAGACACCTAGACTCATGGGTGGTGGTTCAAAGCCCGTGACCATGGTACAAAGAACGTCTTATAGAGATCAATCTATTAAATGGGGCTCATTTGACCCGTGAAAGTTGGCCCGATTCGATGAACAAGTAACTAACCCCATCTACTTAAAGCCCGGGTGGCCTAGTGAGGCAATTATAGGACATTAAGGTTACCTTGGTAAATAAAGAAACTAATCTTAGAAGATTTGTAATCTAATAAGAATTGATTCTATAATCTATGAGATTATGTAAATTAATTCTAAGAGTTATGGAATTTAGATCCATGAGATGTTAATTCTTAAGGGAGATTAACAAGTGAATGTGGGAATAGTTAACGAAAGAATACAGGTTCTATAAGGAATTAGCTGGTTTAAATTATGCATGCTTAAACCCTAGGATTGACAACCCTATGAAGTAATCTAGGTTAAACGAGGTCGGGAGATAAGTTTGCCGAGAAAATCATAATTTATCCTAGTGAAAATAGTGAGGTTGAGAGATAAGCGTGTACCTGTCAATTAGTTAATTAGTAGAGGCCGGGAGGTAATACTTGTTAATTAATAGCTAATTTCATCTCAACCCAAATTTTAAGTTAGTGTAACGAGTTAATATTCTGATTTAGTTATTTGTCAATTTTCTGTTTATTCAATTCAGTTTAATTTATTTTCTGATTTTTATCTATTTTATTATTTGTCGTAATATAGTTTCTAATTATTACTATTTAGACTTGTTATTTTAGAAGTAAATTTTTGGTTTAATTCGTCCTCTTTTGGGTACGATCCTTAGAATACTTCCTTGTGTTCCATTGTATGCATCTATATTACAATTTGACACGTATACTTGCAAACACCGCTGATTTAGTTTAATATATTTTTGGTTTGGTAATTTCTAGTCCAAACGTTCGCACGTCTAATAGCGGTCAAATTTCCTAAGGCAACTTAATTCAATGGGTGTAGGTATTATCATTGGAACGACTTACAAATATTTTCTAGATTTAATATAAGATACACTCATCATCTTAATGCATATTGTTTGTTGCAAAAAGTTTTTTAATAATTTGCTTAATACAAATATATTAATGAATGGATGTTTTATTTTAAATTCGAAAATGATACATACTCTCTTAGTAAGCATACTCATTGAGAACAAACTGAACATAAATAAGTATAAGGAATGAAAAAGGAACATCATGATTGTCCTAAGTTGTGAGAAATTCAAGATAGTTCTTGATAATAAATGCTCTCTAGCCAACCAAGTTAAGGCTAGAAATTGCCGGGAGAAGTCTGATGAGATAACTTGTTACTACATGCTGGCAAGTGTCACCAGCACCCTTTATAAGCAACTAGAGAGTTGTAAGACTGTCAAAGCAATTCTAGACAAACTAGAGGACATGTTCATAGGCCAAGTTACCTTGGCTCGACGGTCAGCTATAACTAGTTTGATGAATACCCAACAAAAACCCAATACTCATATGATTACTCTTATAGGATTTTTTTCGAGGTTGCGGATAATGAGGTCAATCTAGACCAAAACATGCAAATTGAAATGGTGTTCAAAAGCTTGTCCAAGGACTTTATAGGCTTTAGGGCTGCATATAACCTTGGAAACAAGAAACTGATGCTTACACAATTCATAAAGGAATTACAATCCTATGAATTGATGTTGAATGGCGATCAATTAGTCTGAAAAGTAGAAGTAAACTTAGCAGTTGCGTTTAAGGGGAATCATGTTAAGAGGAACGAGGCTAAGTTTTCTTGGCCACCTAAAGTGGAAACGAAGAGAACTAACAGGTTTAAAGAGTTATCTAAGTCTAAATGTTCTTCTACAATAAGAAATGACACTTTATGAAGAAATTACGTGGAAAGGAAATAGAAACATCATCTTTTACTCTCATTTGTGCCATCCCAACTAAGAAGAAAAGAAGAAAAACTTTATTTTTCAATTTAAATTTCAATTCAAAAATTGCTAAGGTAATCAAGTCTTTTTCTTGAAATTTTTATAAAATCTTTATCATGGGAGCTTGATTTAACTAGCCCATGTATCAAGTTCTTCAATTGTTAGATGTGTATCAAGTTGCTATTAGAGAGAAATAGATGAATTGGGCTTGAATATAAAGAGATTGGTAGTTAAAAAGCTTGAATTATGTTAAGGATTAAGTTAGAATTAAGTTAAACTTGTTAGAAGATCTTGTGACATTACAAACTAAATTGAATAAATTAAAAACTATCATGAAATTATGCTATAAATGAAAAGTGCAAGGTCCCTAATGAAAGAATATGAAATCGAATTTTGATTTAAGGTTAGATATCGAAAAATATGAATATTTTGAATATAAGGACTAAAATGAATAAAATGTAAACTATGTTGATTGTGTTTTAATGTAATTTGGATGTAAACTAATGTCAATTTTTTAATTGAATTATCAAACATAGCTAAAGACGATGTCGGGCCGTCTCTAGAGAAAGGAAAGACGAGAGTTGTAGACAAGTGATGAAAATACAGTTTGTACTTTTATGATTTGAGTTCAATATGTGCATATACATGATATGTTAAAATTGGTTGTTTAAGGTAAGTAACTTTCTTGTCTCATGATTCAGTTGACATATGATGATTTAGAATGTTAGGAATTGAATTGAGTTGAGCATAGCATAAACGGGTATTATATGAACTATGCTATATGAATATGAAAATATATGTATTGATTCAATAGTTACCATATTAACTATCTTGAGTAGAGTCAAGTATAGTTGGTATGTCATAGGATTAGTGTACGACATCTACTTCGGTTTATATCGATGAGGCTTGGAGTGCATATCATACTTTAGACGTTCGATAAGGTGTAGAGCACATTTTACTTCTGTTATACCACGCAATTTATACTTTGAATGTTTCGATAAGACACTAGGTGTCGGATTGGTATGATGGTTGGATGTAGACCTGATCATAGGTCGAGCCACCCGGCCCGGCCCAAAGGCCCGCCCGAAATGTGGGAAGGTTTGGGTAAAAATATAAGCCCGAAAAATGGGCTTGGACAAAAAAATAAGGCCTGTTTAAAAAATGAGTCGAGCCTTGAGTAAGACATTTTTGGCCCAGGCCTGGCCCGACCCAGCCCGAATTCACTAAAGGACAAAAAAATCTGCTTTTTTTTAATGTTATTTTCTTGTTGTTTTCTCCCTATTTTACTACCATTTTACTATTATGTTGCTACTATTTTGTTGTTATTGTTTTGAAATTGTATAAAAATTAATTTATTATTAATTTTTTTATTATTTTAAAGGCATTTGTTAATTTTGTTATTATTTTAGAGAGGCATTTACTTGTTAAATTCCATTTATCTTAATGTTATTTAAGTCTACATTTTTTTAAAAATATATTTTCAATTTGTTGAGAAATATTTATTTTAATGTTTTTAGTATTTTTGATGTATTATATATATTTAAAAATATATAAAAATGATATAAAAAATTAATATGGGTGGGCTGGGTCAAGCCCGAGTTTTAGCATTTTTATTCGGGTTAGGCTTGGACAAAATTTTAGGCCTATTTTTTGGACCGGCCGAGCCCAGGCCTAGTAAATGGGCTTAAATTTTTAGTTGAGCCTGGCCCGGCCCTACCCATGATCACCTCTAGTTGGATGATCCATGTATTCGGTTAATAGGAATTATAAAACATGAACTTGTTAAATGATAGTTGTTATGAAATGTTAACGAAAATGGCATACCATGTATATATATATGAAACATGACAAATGAAAGCATATGAAAGATCATGTGAACCAGTTAACATGAGCTCTAAGAGCCGATATGGATATGGAATGAATCAATAGATTCAAAAATGAAATGAGATTGTGACATGTTGTGACATACATGAGAATATGATATGATGATACATTCACATTAGATGATGATGTTGAAAGCTAAATTGTTTTTTGAATATATCTCTTGACATGTTACTTAGATTATAATATTGACTTGAATAATGAAGTGCTACTGAGATTTATCGCTCAACGTACGATTTGTTTATTCCATGCATAGGTTCCCTTAGATTTCTAGGTTCTAATAAGTGAATTAACATCTAGACCGCAACTCCCAACTTAGCAATGTTTGTATAGTTTCTTTATGTTTTGAATATAAGGCATGTACCTAAGTTTGAGTCAGTTTTGTATCGTGAATGGTCATTTTGGTACTTTGGATAGTAAATGATAAATTGAATATAAGAAAATGATGTAGTAGTATAAGACATAAATGAATTTTAGATATGTAATTGAACACATATGTTAAGTTGTTGTGAGCTAATGCTTAATGGTGCTATAATTCCAGTAGATGACATCGTGACGGTAGACCTTCAATGCCGCGACACGAGCTTACCAATAAGTGGCATTGCAACCATAGATTTCTAATGTCGCAAAGTGAGTTCGCTAGAATGTAATGTCGTAACGTTCCCCTATTCTTTGATCGCGATAACACCCATTGTTTTTCCCAAAGTTGTGGCATCCACTGCTGAGGTCACGACGACAAGCTCCTATTTTCAATGTCACGATGTGATTCCCCCGCAATCGCGACACCAATCCAGTATATTTGAAACCTTTACATTTTAGTCCTCCATTATCTTTGATGCATCATAATAGCTTTGGTAAGTTTGTTTAAAATCTGTATTTGATTAAATGTCATATTGTAATTAAGAATTGATCATAATGGCTTGCATAAGTTGTTCATTTGATATACAAATGAAATCATAGTTACCCTGGTAACGAATGCGACAACTTGCATTTAGGGTCCGGTGATCGATTCATGTGTGGAGTGTTACATATCTGTAATGGATGGATGTCAAATAATTTCTACTTTATCAAACCACAGATGTAAACACTACTTGAATCTGAATTAACGAATAAAAGACTTAAGACTTCTTACTCTAACGAGGCGTACCTTTGACATTTGAGACTTGGTTATATTAACTAAGAAAGAATCACTAGACTTGTGAAAGATGACACCTTAAGTTCACTTAAGGAAGTTGATCTTTCATAATTTGAATCTTACTTGGAAGGTAAAATGACTAAGCGATCTTTTAATATAAAAGGAATGATGGTTGTGAAACCCTTAAAACTTGTGCACACTGATGTATGTGGCCCCATGAATGTCAGTGTGTGAGATGGTTATGATTATTACGTGATCTCTATAGATGATTATTCTAGATATGAGTATGTTTACTTAAGGCACTGCAAAAGTGAAACCTTTGATAAATTCAAAGAGTTCTGAGCGAAAGTGAAGAAACAACTAGGTTTACCATAAAGACACTTCGGCCTGATAGGGATAGGGAATATTTATTGGATGAGTTCTTAGGTTATATTTTAGAGAATGGGATATTATCGCAATTAACCACATTGGAAACTTCACAACAAAATGTCATGGCAAAGAGAAGGATTAGACATGGTTCGATTGATGTTAAGTTATTTTTTAGTTTCCAATTTTCTTTTAGGGATATGCTTTACAAAGGGCTTGTAACATTCTAAATGATGTACCAACTAAGGTCGCACCTAAAACTCTATAAGAATTGTGGCACGACAAGAAGCCAAGCCTAAAGCATTTAAGGATTTAAGGATGCCTAGCCTACGTATTGGATAAAGACGCGAGGAAGTTAGATTCAAGGATAAAATCATACATGTTTTTAAGATATCCTAAAAGAACAAATGATGGTTTATTTATAACCCAAAAGAGCAAACAGCCATAGTACCTACTCATACTACATTTATTAAGGAGAGTTACACGAATGAATTTAAACCCCAAAGTAAAAAAGTATTCGAGAAACTTTTGAAAATACACAAAACCCTCTAGTTACAGTTTCAGAACCAACTCTTAATAGTAGACCTATAAATGATTAGCAACATAGGGGGCTTCGTTATAGTGAGAAGGTTTCTTATAGGCCTGAGTTCTTCTAGTCTGATGGATGTGCTTTAAACACTAAGCATGTCGAGTAGGAAGATGATGACCCACTCTCATTTGATGAAGCGATGTAGGGTATTGATTCCAAGCTTTGAGAAATAACTATGAAAGATTAAACAAATTCTATGAAATCCAACTCAGTGTGGGAACTTGTAGACTTATCAGAAGGGATAAAACCTATAGGGTGTAAGTCCAAAAAGAAAAGAAATGTGGATGGAAAAGTGGAAATTTGTTATGAAGAAACCTTTTCTCTATGCTCAACTTGATCTGCATGTTGTTATCCATTACGACGGCTCTCGATTACTTGATCTGGTAAATAGATGCCAACACAACATTCTTGAATGACTCTTAAGGAGAACATTTATATGATGCAACCTACCCGATATATAGCTAGAGGAAATGAGCATAAAGTTTGCAAACTACTTAGATCCATATATGAACTTAAGCAAACAACCCGCTCATAGAATCAAAGATTAGATCAAGCGATCAAAACTTTCAGATTTGAGCAAAACGTAGATGAAACTTGTGTTTATAAATGTATTGGAGTAGAAATGTGGTCTTTCTCGTTCTATATGTTGATGACATTCTACTTATTGGAAATGATGTAAGGACATTTTCTGTAACACCCCTGTCCCGTAACCGTCGCCGGAATAGGTAAGGGGCATTACCGGACTTGTAACCCAGGACAGAACAGTAATTTTTTTTAAATAAAGATCATTCATTTGGATAAACACTAAACACAGCCAGGGATAAAATGTAAATTTCTATAAGTAAACATTCAAGAGATGCCATTTTCGCATGGCTTATATACATTAACCAAATTATTCTTTCGCTACTAGTCTATTCTATACATGCCATAAGATAATCCAATCTCATGGCTATCGTAATGGTAGATAGTGTGATGAAGTGCTGACGATCCCCGAGCTGGTAGTCAGAATCCACAACCTACAGACCAAAAACATGAACGAATAGAATAAGCTTTCGTAAGCTTAGTAAGTTTTAAGCAAAACAATAATTTTGGTGAATCAATGACGTTTTTCACATATACTTGATCTAGGTAAAATCTCATTTGACCCAATATACCTAGCCAAAATTTCACATAATTTAATTCACCTTTCTTTAGCCTTGAGTTTTAAGTCACAAAGTGTTTTTCATTCAATATCATTGGTCATTCATTTCAACTGTTCGATGAAGTTAATCTAGAGCTTCATCTCGAACCATAATATCAATAAACGCATCACTTAGCTATCACATATATACTTTCGAATAATAATGACTTAGATGGTCGAATATTTCCAAAGCACATTCTTCATCAACTGAAGATGGATTCACATGGTAAGCACATTCGTCACAAATTTACAACTTTCAATAATCCTTTCCACTTGTTCATAATCACATCCATATTTTCAAGTATTTCAACATGACAAGTACTAAATTACCGTAGGCACCTAAAGAACCAAACATATTCCATATCACATATACGTAAGTTTACAGAATATAATCCTTACCTTGTACTGGCACATCTAGCTGAACCCAACCCATACTCAAATCATAAGGCCTTTGGGCCGAATATGCACTAATACATAAGAATATTTCATCACATACATCATTACACAAGCACACCATTACCAATTAAATCATTCTCATATTTGGAGTTATAATATTGATCACATTTACATACCTCTTTGATACTAATAATTCACTTCGAAATCAATCCACCGACGAGTAAGTAATACGTACCTGAACATCTCAAATACATAATACTTATTTGATGGTAACTTACTGCAGATACTCAATATCAAAGTCTTACTTGAATCCCAGTATTTAGCCTTCCGGTCTTTAAAACCCGGATATAGTACGAGCACGAAGCCTACGGACATTTATTCAGAATAATATTCTCGCATAAAGCCTGTGGGATCTTAACCTGGATATAGTACTGGCATAAACGCCCTTCGGGACTTATCACATTTATACACTTTCACATCCATCACATTGGCCATTCGGCCTTATCACATATATACACCTTCATATTCATCATATTGGCCATTCGGCCTTATCACATATATACACTTTCACATTCGTCACATTGGCCATTCGTTATCACATATATACACTTTCACATTCGTCACATTGGCCATTCGGCCTTATCACATATATGCATGTTCACATTCATCACATTGGCCATTCGGCCTTATCACATATATGCATGTTCACATTCATCACATTGGCCATTCGGCCTTATCACATATATACACTTTCACATTCGTCACATTGGCCATTCGGCCTTATCACATATATACACTTTCACATTCATCACATATGCAAACACATATATGAGATAATGTTTTTATCATCACTTGATAATACATCACATACTTTGCTTTCATTTAAATAACCACTGAGACATATCACACTTCAAAATAGCCATTCGGCCTCACTATACGAATAAAGATGGCACACATTTTCATAAAGGCCATTCAGATGACTTACACACATTTGATGTTAGCCATTTTGGCCTCACCACACATACATATCTTGTACATCAATTTCATCATAACAAAATTGACTAGGTATACTAGTCATTTACGGCTTATAGCTTCACTTTAATACGGATTTGGTACTTTGATTACCAATATTTAATCGATAGCTTATAAGCAACTCAAATAGTTTTATCAAGGTTTATAACATAATCACAAATTCAGCACAAGCTGTTTTTCCTAAGCAACAGTCATTAAATTATTCGTAAATGGAGCTACGAAACTCCAAATGAAGTGCCGTTAATTTTCCCTGAATATAGACTCATATATCTTTTATCCATAAAATTTTCAGAATTTTTTGGCTTGGCCAATCAATACCAGATTTTTCTTAAAGTTTCCCCTGTTTCACTGTTTGACTATACTGACCACTCTTCACTACGAATCAAATTTCTCATTGTACAAAATTCAAAATATGTTTTCGTTTATTTCGTTTGAAACTAGACTCATTAAGGAGTCTAAGCATACAAATCTTATCTTATAATAATTTTTGTACAATTTATAATGATTTTCTAAAAACAGAACAGGGGATTTCAGAGCCATTCTGACTCTATCTCACACAACTTTAAATATCTCTTTATAGGAAATTCCTTTGCTTACAAGGTTTCTTTTATAAGAAATTAGACTAATTAAGCTTTGATTACATATTTTATTCAGCCTCCAATTCAACTCCAATAATTTATGGTGATTTTCTAAAATCACGTTACTGCTGCTGTTCTAAGCAGATTATTACCATTTGCTCTTAAATTTCCAAGTCCAAACACTTAAGAACTTACCATTTGAGTTTAGAACATATCATAACCACATCATATCTTATTAAATCAACTCATTATGTCCTATTATGATCGAATTTAATCAACGTTTAATCACTTAAAACTTACCTCGAATGTTGTCGACGACTGCGGATCGGCTATTTAGTTAGTTTAGTTTTTCCCCCTTTTCCGAATTTGGCTCCTTAAGCTCTTGAGCTTCATTTAACAAATCGACTAATTTAATCAACCTTATTAACCACTTTAAGATCAAATACAAGTAAACTCCCATGAGACCGAATGCACCCATCACTCATCTTAATATACTTATACCACATATCTTAACTTATTCCCTGTTGTCATTCAGCATTCGAATATATTTACAAGATACACATAGATCACTGAAATCAACTACCATTTATCATTTTAATTCACATATGTAACAATTAAATAAATTCAATTCCATCTTACAACCATCACTGATTAACCGAATGTACATGACTCATATACATTTATTCTTGAATCAATTCTTAATGCTTTAAGCTTATAATTACCATGTAGCCGAATACCATTTGAGCATCACCCAACATACCAATACTTCCCGTTTTTAAACATTCTTGCCTTCTTTTCTAATATTAATTAAACATGGCCAAATGTCATTAGCAACTAATGCCACACACATACATATGCATTAAATTAATCCACGCATAATCGTGAGCATACTCCAAACATATCACATATATATATAGTATATGAATTACTCATCTCATCTTTTCTTCTCATTCGGCAATTGCTCCCAATTAACAAATTAAAATACATTTAATAAGTTTCTAGTTACAGCCAAATACACCCTCAACAAAAACAAGCCCTTAAGTTAATACCTTTCATAAATTAGTACCACATTCGGCACTCTTGCATACCCAAGTTAACAATTTTGCATTCATTTCTAAAATCATGCACCAATTTTGTAGTTTCCATAGTACATGAATCATATCACTCTCATCAATTTATTAGTTCAAACACCTAGCAATTTCACAATGCACCTTCAGCACAATATACCCCCACAACTATGAAAACCAATATCTCTATGACAATTTAATTCACCTACATGCATTTCTTTTTACTAGATCAACTTCCCTATACATAATTTAACCTTATAGACAATCTCATTTGACCATTTGAAAATTAACCACAATTAGCAAATTATAACAAGCTCAAACCTCAATTTCTACCGTTTACATATTAAAACATCAAAGCATTCTTAACTCTCTTTACTTATCTCATGGCCGAATGCATCAATATATCAATAAACAACAATTTATTCATCTCTTAGCTCAAGTCCTCATTCGGTGTTCATTCAATCAAATACTAACATTTAAAACATAAATATCCAAAATTAATCACAAGCCTTACCTTACACCAAAATAGCCGAATGAAATTTTGCTCATATTTGCCACTCATAGCAAATTTAACTAGTCTATACTCATCCTTAACCACTTATCATCAAAACATCAACAACTTAATACTTGAAACCATGACCGAATGCTTCATGAAATAAAATCACAAAAATTAACATATGGGTCATGTTATGAGCTTCAAAACCAACTAAATTTCACAAAAATTCAAATGAAAACACATGAAATCTTACCTTGATTAACCCTTTAGCTAGCCGAATGCTTCATGTCCATGTTTCTATTTTCTTTTCTTTAGTTTCGGCCATGGAAGCAAGAATGAGCCTTCACTTTTGTATTATCACCCTTTTTCCTTATTTTTAATTCATGTTTTCTTATTTTAATGTCTTAAATTTTATTTTATTATAAAAAAATTCATAAAATGCCAAATTTTGCTTCATCATTACCGTCCACTAAGGTAAAGATGGTCAAATTGACATGCAAATCCCATTATTCCACATGCATGCATTAATTAGTCATCACACATTTACCCATCATACTTCCAAAGTTTACTACTAAGTCCTTTTTAGTGAAATTCACATTTATATCTCTAAATTAAAACACCAAAAATGTCACTCCTGAATTGGCACATATAATAGGCATCAAAATAATTATTAAATCATCTCTGTGCCTCGGTTTTGTGGTCCCAAAACCACATTCCGACTAGGGTCAATTTAGGGTTGTCACATTTTCATCGGTTAAATTATTGTTAACTCAACAATTTAGCATGAAAGACTTAGGAAAAGCTAACTTTGTTCTAGGTATTCGAATCCTAAGGGATTGAAAGAACAAAGTGATAGCATTATCACAAACTTCATATGTAGACAAGATATCAAAACATTATGCAATGACCAACTTAAAGAAGGGAACTAATCTTTCGTATGAGGCTTTCATCTTTCTTTGGAGAACTGTCCTAAGACAATGTAAGAAAGAGAATATATAAGAAAGATTCCTTATGCTTAGACAGTAGGAAGTCTCATATATGTTATGTTATGCACGCGTTCATATATCTATTTTGCAGTAGGACTAGTGAGTCAATATCAAGCGAATCCCAGTCCAAGACACTGCCAAACTATTAAACATATACTCAAGTATTTATGGAAAACGAGGGATTATATGCTTGTGTAGTTTGGATGAGATCTTACTCTTATCGGTTATATCGATTCTGACTTCCAAACATGTCAGAATTCGAGGAAATCGATATCTAGCTATATCTTTGTCTTAGGTAGCGAGTCCATGGTAAGGATGAGCAAAATTTGATTCGACTCGAAAAAATAAAAAAATAATTTCAAATTTTGAATTATTCAAATCAAGTTAATTGAATTAATCGATTCAACTTGATTTTTTTTCGAATTTTGAGTTCGAACCGAATTAAGTTTTCGAATTTGAATAACCCAAATATTAAACTACCCCCTCCTCTTGTTTCTGCCCCCAAAAACTCTTCTCTTCATTTTTTTTACTTTCCTTCCTCTTTTACCCCAAAAATCAAATCCTAGCTCAAAAATTTTATCCCTTTTACCTCAAATATATTTTTTTTTACTTTCCCTCCCCCTTTTACTTTCAAAAATCAAAATCCCCCATAAATATTTTATTTCTCCCCCTTTACGCCTAAAAATCAAAATCCTCTTATTCTTTTTCAATCAGTTGCTTTTATTTGTTTACTTTAATTTTTCTTTATATGATCCTTTTTCAAAACTTTAAAGAAAAATATTTTAGAAAAAAATTACATAAAAATAAAAAACACCAAAATCATTTTTTAATTTAACTCGAACAAATATATTCGATTCGAATTTCATCTCACTTGACTCGATTCGAGAAAATTTCAAATCGAGTTAGGATGATAAAATAGGATTTGTCAAGTCGATTAACTCGAAATTTTTTCATTCGATTCGATCGAACGATCAACCCTAATCCATGGTATGGAGAAGTGTAAAGTAAAGATGTACTGCTGACTCCACTATAGAAGCTGAATATGTGGCTACTCATGTTCCAAAATAATATTTATTTTGTGAAATAGAAAAAAAATATTGAGTTGGATTAAATTAAATTCTAGATCAAAAGTCTAGAAAACACATATAATTGAATCCAATACAGGATATGCTCAAACCTCCTCATGTTACATTAGAGGGGTGGCAACCCCAATGTTATTATATAGGGTGTGCTGCCCCTCTCTCTCCTAATTGGATTGAAAGATTGTTTTTTGTTAAATAAATATTACTTGTATTATTCTTATTCAATCAATATTCTCCTATCTCTCTCTATAAATAGACATTTCTGATAGAGGAAAATATACTTGATTCATATATTGTTATTTTGTAGAAAAGTAGAGGAAATTTATTCTTAAGCATAAATTTTATTTTTTTCGGTTTAGAGAGAGAAATTATTTTCCCACCAAAAGTAATAATTCAGTTTTATGTTTTGTGTTTGATTCGTGTTACTCAAGCTCACACTTAGCACAAATCGGGATACGAGAATAGTAGAGAAAGTTGTTTGGTTGAAAGACGAGAATAATATAAATCCATCTCGCTCAAAGTATAAATACTTTTCGAAAAAAATTTGTTGTTATAAATATCATAACCGATTTGAGTTTCAAAAAATTTTTATTATAACTTAACCAAAATTTTTCAACACATAAAAGCTTATGCCAAGCAACTCTCCTACTTATGCCTTAGCAACTTCATGACGGTGGTTGCTTTAAAATTTGGCCAACCCAATTCCATGTAAGAAAGCACTATGCGTATAGAGGGTGTGCAATAGAAATTTTCTCTCAAATTTTAATGATTATATAATATTTTGCTGTTGATAAACTTTAGGCTTTACTTTGTAAATTGAAAAGAAAATTAAAAAAAAAATTAAAGGGATAAAAAATTTAAAAAATTAAAAATACAACTTTTATTTAATACGAATATGCTTGATAGAAAAGATGAAAAATTAAAAAAAAATTATCTATAAAAAATAAAAAAGTTAAAGAAAATAAAACATTTAAAAAATGAATAATTTTAAATTAAGATGCACATCTCGTATTCCAATTTAAAAGGATTAATTTTTATACATTAAAATAAAAAATAATTATTTCTTCCATTTTCTTTTCTCCCATTTTTCTTTTCTGTCAGATACATTTAAAATTTATTTTCTTTCCACTTTTCTTTTCCTTCCCCTCATCTCTCTACTTTTCCACTCAACCAAACACACAAATTTTTACAAACTTA
The DNA here is from genome assembly GCA_020496765.1 of Gossypium stocksii. Lineage (NCBI taxonomy): Eukaryota > Viridiplantae > Streptophyta > Magnoliopsida > Malvales > Malvaceae > Gossypium > Gossypium stocksii. The sequence continues at coordinate 16,262,548 of CM035625.1, read as the reverse complement.
TTATTTACAGTATACTGCGGTACACATTACCCTAACAAAATTTCTGATGTATTTAAAACAGCTATGATAATGTAAGCTTTGTATTCCTTGAAAGAACAGAGATGTAAATAATGTACAAACATGGTTAAGAATTAGATATTCAGTTTGGTTCTCCACATCTCTCCAATCACCTTCTTCGGTTGCGGATTATCTGGTCCTCTGTCTCGTTGTCCCGATGTAAAATACAAATATCCGTCCCAGAAACCGGCTAAGGTTGTCTTCACACGGTAAGGAAGCTTTCCGATCACCGACCAAGTCTGCAATTAGCAAATTCATTTAGCATGTTTCAGTTGCTTCCATTGCCTTAAAAAAAGTCTCTTTTCCAGACAAAGCACACACATACCAGTGAATCTAAATGAAACTGGAAAACTTCCCCAACCAGGATCATCCTTTTGGTCTCTGGATGTTTTTCTGTTGTGCCGCCTGTAATTATGATCGAATTGTTGACAGCTACCCAAGAACATTCTATGTGGGAGTTTGGTTTTGGCAATGGAGGTAACACTTCCCATTTCTTCATTTCGGCATCTAGCATGTAAACATCTCCATATACAACCTAAAATAGTGATGAAGCATTTCAGGTTATATAAGAAACCAGAGAATCCAACATGAAAAAACATGACAGGTTAAAAAACATGTCTGAATAATGATCATCATGGCTTGCAATGTACTTATCCATTAACTAGCAGTACTTTACCTCATGTCTGAACTAAGAGTCAAAAGAATCCAACATGAAACACAGGATAAAAAATGGTCAAAATGTCATCACTACAGCCAACAACTTATCCTTACAAAGCAGACTAAAGAACATGTCTGCATAAAGATCATCATGGCTAGCAATGAACTTATCCATTAAGTAAACTTATCCTTTCAAGGCAGACTAAATTTATCCTTACAGGATAAAAAATGGTTAAAATGCCATCACTACAGCTAACTAAACTTATCCTTACAAGGCAGACTCAAGAACATGTCTGAATAATGATCATCATGGCTTGCAATGAACTTATCCATTAACTAGCTATTTATATACCTCATGTCTACGAGAACATTTGAAGATAGGTGATCCAGGTTTTGCCATAAAATCTCCCTCTTGACCGCCGATTAAGAACAGTCGATCGTTTGTCGCAACACAAGCCCTGTCAAAACGATTAGTCACCGCGTAAATTAGTCAATCTTTATAGGCTAGAATCCTCAAGGTATTAACATTTCCAAAAGAGCAATAAAAATACCTATGCGGCCCTCCACGAGGAATCGGGATCTCGGTCCGCCACTCTTTCTCCAATGCCTTGCCACCTTTCACTGCTATACTCCAATGCTCCAATCCCGGTGTGTGGCGATTCTCTTTGCTGCCTCCCATCACATGGAGTCTTCCTTTCCATAACTGAGTTGCTGGAGCATACCTGAAAATTTTTCAATGTTGAAAAAGTTAGTTCATTCGAGATTTATCCAAGTTCAGTGTGGTTCATACAATCACATATAGGTGTCACATACCTTGGGGCTGGCAAAGGAGGCAAGCTTTGCCATTCTCTTGTCTGAGTATCAAGAACATAAGTACGAGATGTCGGGGCCCGACACTGGGGACCATATTGACCTGACACCACATATATGTATCTCCCATCACTTGCTACTCCTAGATGTGAATTCGCCATGTCTTTTGGTGTATCGAACTTGGCACACCATGTATTATCAGTGAAATTAAACACATCAACATGAGAGTGCACCTGTTGTTGAAAATCAAATAAACATCAATTACATTCATCCATTCAATCTAATCAACAATTTAAAACCAAAGGGTTCATAGATTGATAAACTTACATGGTCAAGGGTACCATATCCTGAAAGAACATAGAAAAGGTTGTTAATTTGTATAGCTGAACCATCAAGTCGTGGAACTGGTGCTGATGGCATTTGTTCCCATGCCAAATCTGGTGCTGGTAAATCCGCAAATGTTGCTGATAAAATTCTCTTCTTTTTCCCAATCTAAAATTTTACAAATAACATAGCAAAAAAAAAAAAAAAAAAATCTTACAAATAACATAGCAAAAAAAGAATAAAAATCTATCACCAAAAGAACAAAATTTTTAAAGAGAGGGAAAGACAAAAAAAGAAAAAAAGACAAAACCTTGTCGTCAACGTTGTGTTGTTGTTGAGAAACAAAGATACGAGGTTTTTGAGACACCCAATTGGATGCAAACCTAAGATATGAAGAGCTAAAAGAAGAAGAAGATGCCCAGAAGAGATCTACAATGCAAGCCAATCCCAAAAGACAAAAGAATAGGACAAATATAAATTTTGTGCAACTGTTGTTGCTCTTGCTTTGATGTTGATGGTGGTGGTGTAGATTTTTGCCCATTTTTCTTTTTGCAGGTTCATAAGAGTATTGCTCATCTCCATTTATTTATTATTAGAACGTAAAGGAAATACAGGGGTTGGAGGAGAAAAAAGAAAGACAGCTTGAGACAGCAGTAACTTTGAACTCTGCTAAAAATGTTGGGCGCCAATGGTTTTTCATTGCCTTTTGCAGTTCACTAATTCTTGGGTAAATTCCATCTCATGTCCTAAATTATGCTTCTAAATTTACATTAGTCCTAAACTATAATACTCAAAGTATCGGTTAGGTCCTTTTAGCATTTGGATAGCTTGGGAATCGTATGCCACGAGTGTTTTAAAAATCAGGATAGTGGTTGAACGGTTTAAACTATGATCAATCATATAAAAATAAATAATAAAAATATTCATAAAACATAAAAATATATGTTTACTTTTTGTTCTGATTTCCAATTTTTATTAGTTTTGAGCAGTTTATTTAGAGGTAGATTCAACTTCTATATTCTAATTAGTATATCAATCAATTAAGTTCAAACAACACTCAATATTGCATAAAAAAACTATATATTTTTTTATTAGATTCATGCGTATTTAGCATCCAAATTAATAATTAGATTGATGAAAGAACCTAATCGATATGATACTTATATTTTAAAACTTAATTCGAACATTTTAAAATTTAGGACTTGTTTAAAACATGAATCATAATTTGAGGATGTACTGTGGAGTTAATCCTTTAATTTTATGTGTCTGGAAATTTGAGGGCAATCCTCGGCAGTTGTTTTCATGATCGGTCGGTGGATGCAATGGGCTGTCTCTGCAAGAAAAAAAGGGGCCCGTATGTTTTCTTTTTGTTTATTTGTGGAGTCTCCTTTATGGGCTGGTTTTATTGCTGTCCACTACTTGGGTCTCATGTCACTGAAAAGACCGAACACAAGACCTGGCAGTTTTCAAGGCCATCCTAAAAGCCCAAAACCTTACTGTCTGTTGGTGGACACGCGACTCGACTAAATCTCAATCACTTTTTTTTTCCTACTATAATTTATGCTGTTTTCTCTTATACTTTTCGTTTTGTTCCTTTGGATCTGTGAAGCAGCCGCCGGTTCCTTTGACCACCACCACCACCACCACCACCTCTCTGTGATCAACCTTCACTCTCTTTTTCAAGTTAGTTCTCTGTCTTATGCTCTCTTCACATCTTCTTTTAATCTTTGGGTTTATTATTTTTATTATTTTTTCCTCCATATTTGTTGGATCTGCCCCCAAGATCCTCTATGTTAGGGTTTTCAAGTTACTCCTTTTTTTCATTTTAAACTTTAACCTTTTTTTGGCTTCTTTATGCTATTCCTTAGATTGGGTTTACTGTTCTTTGTGTATTGTATGTTTATCCTTTGATTTTATGATTACCCACTTGTTTCAACACTGTTAAAGCTTTTCCTTTTTGGAGAATTTAATGATTATTTGACTGAAAAAAAGGAACCTTTATATGAATTCTCTTTTCAATCTCATTTGGTCCCTTTTTTTTAACATTTTAATTGTAAATATACATTTGCATATTAAGTTTCAGCTGAACTTTTCAGGGAAATTAACTGAAATGGCTGGAGGATTAATCCACCAGGTTTTAAGGAGGAAATTTCAATCACAATCTGCTGTAAGATTCTTTCCTAGTTTTCCTTCATTGATGTTAAACTTATACTTACCTATGGAATGAGGTTATGAAGACCATGCAATGTACATGGTTCTTACTGGATTTTCTTAGATAATCTTGAAATATTTTGCTGCATGGATTCTAGTATTTGTTAAATTGTAGCAAGTTTTCATTCATTGATCCTAGTTTTCTTCTTTCCTCAAGATGAATTCTAACTTTTAAGGCAAGTTTTGTCCAATTGTGGTATGTTTTCATCCTATATTACTCTTACTTGGGTGCTAATGTCTGATATGCAAGTGTGCATTGACATGGGTATGATCAGATTTTTTTAAAGTTTTTCCATGTATTTGGAGTATCCTTGGAGGTTTATCTTCATACTCAAGTGTCGGATACGAGTCTTGGACATGTGCACTTCATGAACAATGAAGAGTCAGAGCAAAAAAAGTTTTCATCTCTGAATAATAATGAAAAGTTTCTATAGGTTTTAACCTGGAATGGTTTTCTCCCAGTTACCAATACTTGTTCTGTATTATTGCTCAGGTTCAAGCTTTATCATGGTTTTCATCAAGGAAAGTTAATGACGATGCGGGTTCTGCTGGTATGAGGACTGTTGCACTCCTTGGAGCTGGTGTTTCAGGTTTACTAGGTTTTGCAACAGTAGCATCTGCTGATGAGGCAGAACACGGTTTAGGAGTTCCAAATTATCCTTGGCCTCACGCAGGCATCCTCAGTTCATATGACCATGCTTCGTGAGTTTTATGCCTTTCCTTGCTCTTTTTTGTTATGTGCACAAAAATGAATAAACCTTACTTGAAAAGGAAAAACCTTGTATATCAGTCTCAACATCCAATTGGAGAATTGGAGAAATCTATTTAGAATCTTGCAATATAGTTGTAATATTAGGTTAGCCATTGCCATACATATATTTTTATTTTTTGCTGCTAGTGTTAATGATGTGAGATTAATCTTGCATGATCAGGATTCGTCGCGGTCACCAGGTTTACCAGCAAGTGTGTGCATCCTGCCACTCTATGTCCCTAATATCATACCGTGATTTGGTTGGTGTTGCATATACGGAAGAGGAGACGAAGGCTATGGCAGCCGAGATTGAGGTGGTTGACGGTCCTAATGATGAGGGTGAGATGTTTACTCGTCCGGGTAAACTTAGTGACCGCTTTCCTCAGCCATATGCAAACGAACAAGCAGCTAGGTTTGCAAATGGAGGAGCTTATCCTCCAGATCTAAGTCTCATCACCAAAGTAATTCTCGCCTTGCTTTTTAGACCACCGTGGAAGTTATTGGTTATATATAACCTTAAGATATCATACTTGTTTATTTTTTCAGGCTCGTCATAATGGCCAGAACTATGTGTTTGCGCTTCTAACTGGTTACCGTGATCCTCCTGCTGGTGTTATGGTAAGTTCTGCTTTACACTATCTTCTGTGACATGAAATTTTGTTCTAATATCCAATGTTGGAAACATATAGCTTCGTTCAAAGATACTTTGTATTTATATATATTTTGCAATTGGGAGTATACAACGGAAGAGAGAATGTGGGTCTGAAGTTAGGATTAAGTTCTATAGCTCTTTGATTTGATCCATTTTAACTGCTGCTTTTCAATGTCTGTCTTATGAAAACATACGTTTTAAATGCAAGGCCAATACCTTCCTTTTGCTATAACAGTTCAGAATTTAACCCTTGATTTCCCCTGAAACGCAGTTCTTTTTGTTGTATAGCTTTTGTATGCATGCTTGTAGCACGTGCATGTACACTTTGTTGTTAATTGCTGGCTACAATTATCTAATCTCAACCGAATATTTTTGGTTGAGGCTCAAGAATAATACCTAAAGTCTTCAATTTTCAATTGTGTAGATTCGTGAGGGGCTACACTATAACCCATACTTTCCAGGAGGAGCAATTGCCATGCCTAAAATGCTTATTGATGGTGCTGTAGAGTATGAAGATGGCACCCCTGCAACTGAAGCTCAGGTCTGTTTCTACCCTTTCATTTCATTCATATTACCTTGCCTGTGGGTTTGAGAACCCCCCTAAGTATTTGCATATCATATTGGAAACATTTCTCACTCTTCTGTATTATTATTATCATATGGTGCACAGATGGGGAAAGATGTGGTGTCATTTTTGTCATGGGCGGCAGAACCAGAAATGGAAGAAAGGAAGCTGGTACGTATCATGTCATAAATGATTCTCCAGTCTAAAGACCTTGTTTTAACAATTAGAGTTCTGATATTTCCATCATCGAATGCAGATGGGTTTTAAATGGATATTTGTATTGTCATTGGCCTTGCTTCAAGCTGCTTACTACCGACGCTTGAGGTGGTCGGTTCTCAAATCTCGCAGGCTGGTACTTGATGTTGTGAACTAGCCTCCTCCCCCCCTAGTTTCTCGCTTTTTGTGGATTTGATTCGGCAATAATTGCTTATCAGGATGTTCTAGGTTCTGCCATGACCAAAGTGGTGGGTAAGTCTTTTTTTCAGAGTTGAGAAGAAATAAGCTGCTCTACACACATGCATTAAATATTTTTTTGGTTTAAGACTTGAATTTCATTTAGATATCTTTTTGGATATGTTTGAATACTTGAATCACCGTTCTCAGTGCCGAGTAAGATGAATGGAATCAGTTAAACACAAAGCATTCGCGACCCTCTTCTTTTACTATATTTCTTTTGCTGAACTAGTTAATCATTGGAGTTTCTTTGCTGAAATTGTTTCTTTTACTATATTATTTATTCGAGTTGACTCGAAATTCAATTCTTTTTTTTAAATTTTTTGAATCGAATCAAGTTTTGCTCACCCTTAACCTTAATACTTTTTTGTCTGTCATGAGATAAGAATTTCATTGCTTACAAAGGTTTTTGATGCAAGTGAAGCATGCAAAATGCTTTCTTTTCCTTTTATTCCCCTTATAGTGTCATCGTGGTGATTTCGATATCACTTAAGTATTGTATATTATAAGTAATATCTTGGTAAGAGTCGATATTTTACTAAGAATCAAGTAATTTTGAGTCCAAGAATCCATATTATACTATAAATTGAATTGGATCAATTTACGTCTGGTAATATTTTGTGCGTGAATTTATTTAATGATGTTTTATTCCAGAGAATAAGGTATCAAAATAACAAAGATATATGTCAGTAGTATTTGTATTAAGAATTGTTTCAAATATTGTTAAGTGGTAATCATTATAATATTCTTAAATTTAGATTATGAGCCATATAATTTGATAATAAAAATAAATGCATTTTTTTACCAATTAACAAACAAAAAGTAACTTTACTTGATTCGCAAGTACCCAAACTTCAGGTATTTAATTTTAATTCATTTGGTTTTCATGTTTTAGGCTTTAACTCGTCCAAATATTTTCAAACAGATAGTTCAATACTTTTGTTTTAAAACATGTCAAATATGAAAATAGACAAGTAAAATAATAAAACAGTGCCTTAAGTTGTGGCCATTGTTTTAGCCATTGAAATAGTCACATAAATTTCCCTTGCCTTCAACTGTGTCAATAATTTCCCTTTTTGGCCAATTTTGAACAAACCATATATAGAGAAAAATAAAATTATCATACAAATTCTCTCTCTAAAGATCTCCCCCTTAAACAAATGATCTTAACTACCTCATCTCAAAGTAATATAACCATTAATGTAGGTATTAGCATAGTAAAGACAAAAGTATAAGCTTGTTAACGTGATTCAAAACATGCAAGCGTAGGAGTACAAAATTACTGGATTGAGTGGACATTTGCACATAGAGTAGAATAATCACCATACTAAATTGATGAGAATTGGAACACTAAGTTTGTGGTTATTGTTGCAAAAAAAAAAAACATACTTTACTTCACTACTCCCCTTTTTGTTCAATGATTGCAAATGGATCACTGAAGCTGTTTGGCCATGATATCAAACTTCATGACCAATAGCTTACTGTTGTGTGCTTTGAGGTCATTGATCTACCTTTCATTGGTAGGAATTCCATTAAAAAGAAACTTTAGGAGACTCTGATCAACAATGTGCTTGATGATTTAGAAATTGTGCTAGAATCTCTGCTAATAGTTTTAGGAACTGTTGTGTCTTTAGTAGGGGCTTCTCTTGCACATTACCAGGGTCTAAAGGAGCATGCCTGCCTTCGAGAAAACTTCAATTTTGGAGTAATATTCTCATACTTTTTAGTAGTTTTAACAATTTTATCGTTTTGCAAAAACATGATTTGAAATATGAGAGATGGATAAGGGAGACTAAGCTTACCATAAACCTTTTTAGCATGATGATAGATCTTTGTGAATATCAAGTCTCAAGTATCAAATTGGATTCCTACTCCAACCTTTCTTAGCAAAGCAACCATCTTTTTTTTTTTTATCACATTGTGCCTTTGACTATTGGGAAGCCAATTCCTCGTGGCTATGGCATAAAGTGCAACATAAGTTAGTTTTAGGGCTGATAAGTGAAGTTTTGAACCAACTAGCCATGTGAGGTGAACTCCATTGGTAATTTGGGCGGCAATAGTGTCTTTAGATTCCCCAAATTTCACATTCTTAGTGCAAGGATGGTGTAGCAAATGTCTAATTTGTAAAGGCCTGAACTGTTGGATATGGTGCCCTAAGTGTAGTATATTCGTTTGTATACTTGTAACTTTTTTGAACAGATTGATTAATAAAAGTATTCATGAATTACATTAATATTCTTTGTATAATGTCCTTATGTGGTTTTGCATGTAATTCGAAATAGAAGCAAATAGTAGTTCACTGGTTGTCTAATATTTAACTAATACTAAGCAACATTACTTTTGTCAGATCGTAATATAGAAAGACAATTTATATTAGTAAATGAACCTAAATATGTCTTTAGTCTAATCGGAAATGAAAAAATTGATTGAAAGACTAATATGTCGTCTATCAAGTTCAACTGCGGAGATGTTTTGTCTTAGGCATCGGAGTAGATGACTTATAGAAGATAGAGACATAAATGTGATTGATTGGACTAACAATACATCGGACATGACCCAAGTAAAATGAATAGTTCTTGAATTCGTTTATAGATTTATTCACTTGTGACGTTCATAGTGTGACATACATTTATCCTGAGTGGATGATGGATTATGTATGTGTAACTTATATACTTTGATGTAAGTAAAAGCATGAATTCAAAAAGATAATAAATCAAAAGCTGGTGTGTTGAATATACAACTTTTGTAGTATATAATATCATTCACAATAATGAAGTTCATAGCCCAAGGCATGGGTAAATGATATCTTCTCATTGGCATTACATGATAGATCAAAAGTAAATGTGGTCACGGGTTGTTCGTCTTTGTGATGAATGACTTAATTATTATTTGATAGTAATTAACTTTTCATGAAGGAAGATGTAATTGTTACCATGAGATAAAATATGATCATATTGGGAGAGATTTATCCCAAAGAGATTAAGGATATCCTATGAAGGTAACACACTTATGACAAGGTCACTGGACGAGCACTGATCGAGTAGCTTTCGTAATGGTATGTCATTAAGGAGATCTCAATAACGATACTATAGTGAAATGACTTCATGACTAAATGAGTTTATAATTAATAGGAGAAAAGCTAGAACTTGATTATAAATCATTTGAGCCCTAATCACATATGTCCAATTAGTCCCTCCGCTAGCTCGTTGAAATCGAAATGAATTGCATGATGAATCCAATGAACAAAAATGAATAGAAATGCTAAAGTTAGAGAAATCATTTGTATAATATTCTGGCACTTATGACATTTCAATTGCCTTTCGACATGTTCTGTATAATTATTAGTTTTTCATTCTTATTTCATGCATGTAAAAAAAATCACATTCTTTACAATTTCAATTTTATGACGAATACATCAATTGTTATATATATACATATTATAATATATCTTAATTTATTTCCATGCCAATTGTTTAATATCAATCAAATTCAAATTTTCTACTATATTCAAATCAATCTTTACCTTGACGTTCAATTGTTAATACACCAAATCAATTCAAGTCATCCATAACAACTTCAACTATGTACATGGTAAAATAACATGAAAACATGGAACTTAAATAGATATGAAGTCATAGAAATACATATTGTTAATTCCAAACTATCTGTCGACTACTTTGAATTTTCCCTTCTTTATTGAGGAGTCTGGATTGACGTTAGCTACAGATTAACATAAACATATAGCACAATCAATAATTAGTCAATTTACAATTAAGTGTTATTTTATACAAACTTTACAATTTATTCAATTTAGTCTCTAATACCGGAACTAACATAACTTTCAATCTAAAGCTTCAAATTGAAATCGAATTGAAATCGATTTTCACTATTAACCATTAGAGACCTCCTATTTCTCATTTATAAAGTCAAAATTTTAATTTATTCAATTTAATCCCTAATGTACGAAACTATCAATTAAACTTCATCTTTCACCTCTAAACTTAAAATCTATCAATTTAACACCCAAAAATTCAAAAAATCAACAATAACAACTCCCTAAAATATTAACAGTTTTACAAATTGATATATGGGCTAGCTAAATTAAACTACCATAATCTCAAAAACATGAAATTATAAGAAAAAGACTAAATTGAGCTAACCAATTTGTTGCCAATGTTTGAAACCCTTAGGTCATTCCTCCTTTTTCTTCTTGAGCTATTCAATGTTAAAGGATGGATAAAACCATTTTCTCTTTCCTTCCACCATGTTATATTTCTATTTTATTTTATCAATTTTACTTATTTTAATTTTAATTATAAGTTTTATTAATATAAAAATAAATTAATAGTTTCTACTGTCCACTTAACAATTTAAGGTGGGTTATTTTCCAAATTATACCTTAAGTTAGTTGCAATTTAAGTCCTAAATCCATTTCCTAATTAAAAATCTATAACGATTGAGTTTTACAATTTAGTCCTTATACCTTAATTAATCACTATTTTGGCAAAATTACCTATTAAAAATTTAATTCAACCACTTAATACCTCCATAAATATTTAATAAAAATATTTACAGACTCAATTTATGTAAATGGGATCCCAAAATTGCATTTTCTGACACCATTGACTTTCGGGTCGTTACAATCCCTATTAACCTAACACGGACTCGGGACGAATACACGGATCGTCCAATCAACACACCAATACGACACTAGTGCCTCATCGAAACATCTGAAGTAAATATTGTGCTCCACACCTCGTCGGTATAAACTGAAGTATAAACTTGTACACAAATCTAGTCTTATGACATGTTAACTATATTTGACTCTACCCAAACAGTTAATAGGGTACCAATATTTCAATTTCATTTTATGATCAATTCATATATCATAATCTTATTTCAATTCATCATCACTTGATATATGTCTACTATCACATAGCATGGTTTATATCATACTATTTTATACTATATCCAATTCAGTCTAATTTCTCAACATTCGATATAACTCAATACGAATCATTTCATACAACAATATAAGCTTATATCGATAGTAAATCATGCATTCAACATATATAATTATGTATATATTCAATGACCTTGAATCATAAAAGTATAGACTGATAGTTCAACTACTTGTCAACAACTTTCGCCTTTCCTACAACTCTCAACGGCCCGACGTCCTCTTTAGCTATGTTCAATAATTCAATAAATAAAACAATATTATTTTACACTCATTTCAAAATCAAATACATAGTCACTCATATTTTACATTTTATTCAGTTTAGTCCATATACACGGGATATGCATACTTCTCGATATCTAACATTGAATCGAAATCCGATTTCACATTCTTTCATTAGGGACTCTTTATTTTATATTTATAGCATAATATCATGACAAAATTTTAATTTATTCAATTTAGTCCTTAATATTACAATATTATCTAACAAGCTTAATTAGCTTTACAATTTAGTTCTTATCATCTAAGCTTAATAACTATCAATTTTAAGCCTAATTCATCAATTTCTCTATAATGGAAACTTGCTAAAAACTTAAAAAATTGAACAAATTGATACATGGGCTAGCTAAATTAAGATCCCATGATCATAAATCTATAAAAATTACAAGAAAATGACCTAGTTACCTTAATAAAATTGAAGGCCGAATGTTAAAGCTTGAACAAGGTTTTTCTTTTCTTTTCCTTTTCAATTTTGGGACATAAAGAACAAGTGATGAAGATGATGCTTTCATCCTCCACTAACTTTAATATATATACTAGGTTTAGTTCTTGATTAATCATAGTTAAATTCCTTAAATAAATATTTTTAATTATAAACTTAATCTAAGTGCAATCCATCGTCACACTACACTATCATCCATTCAAAATTAGTTTATTAACAATTTTAGTCCTTTGAATAATTTATAATTAGGTCCTCAAGCCTTTTTAATTAAAACTCTAGCAATTGAACTTTTACAATTTAGTCCCTAGCTTTAATTAATTATTTTCTCGGTTAAATTATTTAATTGAAATTTACTATATTTTCATAATAACTTCGTAAATATTCTTATTTTATATTTACGGACTCGGTTTACAAAAATAGAGTTCTAAAACTACACTTTTTGACACCAGTGACATTCGAATTGTTACAATAAAAAATAATTATGTTAGGAAACTTTTTATTTAATAACATTTTGGTTTAAGATTGTAATGTTGTACCATAAAGTATGAAAAGAAATATTTTAATTTAATATTGAAATTGATTTTAATTAAATATGCATTCCTTGCTATAATACATAATAGATAGATTAGATGTGTCACATTTTTGTATTCTGAAGTTTTTTTTTAATATATATTTAGAAAAAGGTTTATATACTTAAAATAAAAAAAATCATATATATGATATTTAAAAAATTAAAAATTTCATATTTTAAAATTAGATTTTCGACATATTTGAAAAAAAACCCTGATATGGAAAAAAAAAGAATCTATTTAATTTTAGAAACTTAATTTTTATTAAAATGTTATTTGTATATTCATTTTATTAAAAACTTAATTGATAAACATATAGTTAATTGTATTTCATTTTTATTAAAAAACTTAATTTAAAAAATTGTTATTTGTAATCTTCATTTTTTAAACTGTAATTTTCATGTTAGTTTCATTAAAATCTACAAAAACATGTTCATAAGTTCTTTTTTCATTGTACATAATTTTTTTTAAAATTAAATAATTCATTAAAGTATCAAGTCTCAACTATGGATGAAAATATTAACCACATTAATTATATCTACAGATAATTTATTTACGGTCTCCAATTTGCAATGAATAAAATTTAGTACTAATTGATAACTTTTAACATTAATTTAATAAAATTTATATTAAAAAATGCATTTTTTTTAAAGAAAATTCCTTAATTGATTCCATGAAGACTATGCAGTTTGGGGAGAAAAATAATAAACTATCATTGTAAGCGATGAAAGGCAAGTTCCATCAACATAGTAAAGACTTCGGTCTCAGCATCAAATGAAAATTATAACATGTTGATAATTAGTTGTCATAACTCAAATACGTCATATTTGGAGTGATTGGAAACATTTAATATGTTAAGGAAATTAACCCTAGATGGTCCAAAGTGGCGGGTAAAAATCGACAGATGATTTGAGCTTCCACCAAACCAAAGAGGATAGGACAAAACCATCCTTAAAATCACTTGCAAAAGTAAGACAAAAAAAGGTGCTACAAGAGCAGACAAAAATTTTTAAAAGTGAAGACTAATTAAACTATGGAAGATAAACAAAAAAAAATAAAAATAAAACTTAAGACAACATGAGTCTAAACCAACTTGTGAAATAATTTATTATTCTAAAATACACTCAAAATAGAAACGGATTAAGAAGCCGAATAAGAACCACCCATTTTTCAAGAGAAATTACAGTAGAATTTTAGTAACGATAGACACTGTCATCTGTCCATACAACTTGTGAAGATAGCAAAGATACTTACGAAGTAGATATGCAAATTGAAAAGAGAGAATGCACATGAAGAGAATAAGAAAAAAAATAAATAGATGGTTGGTGAGAAGAAGAAAAAGGCGTGCCCTAACTAGCTTAGAAGTAAGCACCATTACTAGGCAAAACAAAAGAAGCAAACAACTTAGAGAAATTTTTTTAAAGTTTTTTTAAATGTCTATATATTTTCTTAATGTTAAGATGTGTGAGATTGAAGTAAAAAATATCTATATCTATATCTATATATATATAGATAAGTAAGCATTAATGTATACAATATAGTATTCATGAATTTTAAAAAAATATAAAAGGGATGCTCATTATTATATTAATTATAGTTAGGGTCAATATAATTAAAAATAAAAACTGATGTATATTATTTGCTTTAGTAAAAAATTTCCCATAATTGTTAGCAAATAATATATTGTTATTATGTTCCAGTCAAATTATTAAAGGAATAATTTATATTAGGATTATTCTAAAAATTAAAATTTTTCGCTTTATTAAAATTTAAAGATATGAAATTATTATTATACACTTATCTATTTTCAACCTACTTTCTAACTTTACTTTTTTCTAAAAAAAAATATACGTAATTAAAATTAAAAAAATTCAAATAACATAAAAACTTTAAAATTTACACAATTCTTAATATTGAAGACTCAATGCAATATAATTTTTACTTTTAAAAAATATATAACATGAAATAGAAAATAATTTAAAATAGAAAAAAGAAAAATCCACTAGCTAGCAACTGATTTTTTTAGTTGCACAAAAATAAAAAAATATTAACATCGAAAAAAAGAACAAAATGATTAAAAATTATAAAAGAAGAAAAGATGTTTGTTATCTTTATTAAAAAAAAAAATTAGATGAGTGTATAATAATACTTTGGTATCTTTAAAATTTGATGATGTGACATTATTTTATTGGTTTATTTTCTTTTATTTAATAGTTCAAAAACCTTTAAATGGAGTTGAAAATAACAAATAAGACATTAGAAACATTGCATAAATCTTGAAAGTTAACAACCAAACACTACATAAGTCTTGATAATAACAAATATTTCAGTTAATTGATTAATTACCCAGTTTCGAATCAAATTAACTGATAACCGAAAATTTAAAAAATCATTAATCGATCTTCGATTGAACTAAATTCGATCACCAACTGATTAACTGAATTTGAATCGATTCAATTTTTTAATTCGATTTTATCAACACCCTTAACTATGGATAATTCTAGAAAATTGTCATTACTTTGATTCAGAAATGTCATTAATTTCTTTCATAGCTTTAAATTACTTGAAGATTGGGCCTAATTCTTAAGCCCATTTATGTACATATATCTCAGCCGAGAATACAACTTTTAAAAGAGCCCAATTTTCAATTACTAATAAAAAATTCAACCCCAAAAGAGGAATCTCAAACACAATTTCAACATATTCATCATCCAAGTAGACTTTACTAACTTATTTGTTTTATGCACTCACCATACAAGTAGATACTTTTTCATCTAGAAAAAGTGATAAAAATTAAAATTAAAAATAAAATGAGAAAAAGAAAGTAGATATTAAAGGTTAAAAGGATAAAAAGTATTGATCCAGGGAATAGTGGGATATTTTAAATTTAAAAATTGGATATCATTTGATCTGTATAGATTTGGTAGCATCTTAGGGTAACACTAATGATGGTGACACTCATTCAATACCATATAGGTTTAACCATAATGGAAATATTTAACAACAATAATACAAGAATACTAGAGATTTTATTTGTCTCTATATACTTTTTTAGTAGTGAAATGTTTGGTGACGAAAAGCAATCTATTTAAGATTATCACATCATGTACACCTATTGGTACAACACAAGTTTATATTAATAATTAAATCATAAGTGGTGTAATAAAGTAATTATGTACCTTCATATTTACACATATGGACTTTTACTTATTTTATTTTAATATTTTATATGAAAATTATAAAAAATATTATTACTTTATAAAAAAATATTTTATTATTAATTTTTTTTACATATGTTAGGATATTGAAATTTGAAGAGGTTGTAGATTCACTTATGTAAACAATAACAACCATAACACTCATAACATCGGTTTAGTTTATAGTTTTTGGTTAAGAGCTGGTTTATCATTAAAGTTAAAAAGTACTGTAAAAAAATACTTTTTAAAAGTCATTTTGAAAAATTTGATAATGTTTACTACTACTATCAGAAAGCATTTTTTAGAACATAAAGTGTTTATTTTAAATATGATCTTGTAAAATAAAATATTTAACGGGAGATAAAAAGTAATTTAATTGAAAGTACTTTTCTATAAGCCAAAAGGTAAAATTTTTCGCTTTTTGGCTTAATTAAAATCTCGGTTTGAAGTCAATGTTTGATTTGAAAAGCTACATGTTTACTTTTTTTTTTTTTTGAAATCAATGTTTAAGTTAAAAAGTGTTTTTCAATCTCATGGTAAATAAACCATTGAAAATGAAAGTTTTCAACTTTTTAATCGTGTGTAATATACATATTAAATTTTTACTTAAAATAAAAATTTCGAACAAAAAGTGTTGAATATAATAGGTAAATAGCTACTTATCGTGAAAAATATTAAATTTTTTTTTCAAAATCTTAATTTTAAAGTAAATTATTTTATTAAAAATTAAAAAATTCGAATTTTACCTTTTATCTTTTATCCAAAACTATTCAAAATAAAATATATAATATCATATTAATAAGATTAATATTATTAAAAATGATTTTTTTAAAAATCATGATGTACTGTTATTACAAAATAATTATATTCAATACTTAATTTTTATTAATATATCAAACAAATTTATAATATAAATTTAGTACATTAAAATTTAATATTTAATTTTTTAAAACTTAATTTTTTTAATTTATCAAACAGATTAAATTATTATATTATCAATTTTATTTAAACACAACAAAAATGAGGTAGTGCTTGAATATTTTAAATAGGTTTTGAATTACTTAACTTGTAAAAAAGACAGCCGGGCAAGATGATAAGAGAATTTGGGAGAATGCTTATTAATTATTTTAGTTGGCTATTTATAATTATGTATCTTTTTCTACTTAGATATTCAACATAGGAATTATTTTTGTCAGTGTTTATCATCTTTCAATGACTGAGTTTATTTGTGTTTATGAAGAGCAAGTGGTATATATATATATATATATATATATATATATATGTTCAAACACCTATACCATATAAACACATTCATTTTACAAAAATAATATACAGTACCATTTCAACCAAACCCTCGTATATTTTTTATATCAATTTTTTTATAAATATATTTATTACATATAATTTTTTCCCCAAGTTATGAGTGATCCATGATCTAGTATTATGTAGGATTAAATGCTAAAAATTCCCTTGAAAATAATTAAAAATAATTAAGCTCCCAATTGAAAATTACAATCTATTGAGCTCTTGATTGAAAGTTAGCAATTAATTGAACCCCAAAAATATAGATTTTTGTCGAAGTCTCCACACAGGCCGTTAAGTGATGATATAGCACTTGACGTGACAGTTGACATGATAATTAAAGTAAAAATTTGATGATGTGGCAGATGAATTAGAAAAATGTTCATACGGAGGGCTTAATTGACTTTTTAATTATTTTACCAGGGCTTAATTAATTTTTAATTACTTTACAAGAACTCAATTGAATTTTTAATTATTTAAGCCTAAAAATATTAAAATATTATAACAAATGTAGAAAATTATAAAAATTATAAAAAACTATAAATATTATAAATTAAATTAAAACAATATATAATAAAAATATAAAAATATAAACTATTATAATTTATTGAAAATATGGAAAAATGATAAAAGCTTACAAAATACTTTTAATATAGTATGAAAAATATGAACGTATTATAAAATTTTTAGAAATTAAAGAAAAAATATTAAAAAATATAAAAACTATAAAAAAATTATACATAATCATATAAAAATTATTAAAATGATAAAAAAATTAAAAATTACAAAAAAAAACTATTATAATAATTGTAGACAATTTTTGTTATTTTGAAAGATATGGAGATTTTTTATTTTGATAAAAATGAAATGAGGAGCTTGAAGTGTGATTGTGTTTGGTCTTGTATGGGGTGCCGATTAAGATGTTCGAGTGGCAATGAGTCTAGTATTTGGTGGTTTAAGGTAAAAATTGAATAATACTTTTGATTGAGAAGAGGTGATATAAGAAAAGTTGATAAGCATGGACTAAGATATGATATAGAGCAGTGATGGAAAAAATGAATATTATTTTTTATTAAAAAAATATTAAAATATTAAAATTTTTAAAATATTATAAAAATTATAAAAATATTTAGAATATTAATATTATAAGATTTTAAAAATACTACTCTTTTTTTATAAATATATAGATTTTGTTATGAGTATCTTATTAAGTGAATGTCCATCAAGATCAAGATAAGTTTTGATGTACTTTAAATTCTAATAGTCATTAGAAGTAGATCTCTACTTCATTTATATACTTCTTATGCCTATAAATAGAGATTTTGGAGAAGCATTGTAAATATTCCGATTGATCAATAAAATACGCTCTCTCTTTGCTCTCCCATTCTCTTTGTTCTTTATTCTTTGTCTTTTATTTTATAACATGCTATCAGCCGATTCTCTTTTATTTTATAATACGGTCAATCTAAATATGTTGCTTAAGTTATTGTCGGTTACCTTTAGAGTTATTACTATTTTAGTCTTCAATTGGGGCCTGCACACTATGAGTAATCATTATGCAAAGAAATTTATATAATCCTTAGATGGTATGTTTTTTTCCTTTGTTGATTGATTTTTGATAAAATTATTTAATGAAAAATATTATTACTTTAAGGTTTCTTTTAAAATAAGATTCTTTTATTGAATTATAATATGTATGATATTTGGATGATTAAAATTTTTTATGATTGAATTATTGTTATTAAATATGCTTAAAATTATTGTATTATACCTTTTAAATTGAATTTATAATTATTTGATTAAAGCATCATAAGATTTTATAACATATACGTGGTACTGAAATTTGGTACAATGTGTATTGGATAATTTTCAAGTATTGTACACGAAAATTTTGATTTTGTTTATTAAATGATCTTTTTACTATTAGATTATAAATGTTATTACGAAAACAAAGTTATTTTACTACTTGTAATAATGCTCGTGATAATAGCTAGAGTGATAACAATGATGTTAAAGAATCTCAGGTATATTTTATTATGATTTATTTATTATATCATATTTATTATAATTATAGACTAATCATGACAACATGAATAGATAAATTTTGATTTGAAACCCACATATGTTTGCAATGGTGATTATGAAATAAAGAATCTATTGAGACATTTATAAGTTTGTCCTAGTAAATCTATTGCATTCCCCGAAGTGAATGCAAGCATAAAAGAAAATAAAAACCAATATTATTCCAATATTTGGTAGTACAAAATTAGTCGAAAGCTCTAGGAGAGCTATTACATTAATATCTTGTGATGGTTAATCCATTAGTTTTAAAAGATATTCATTGTAATGGATCTCATATTGAGATTGTGAATGAGGAAAAAATTATATTTTATATGAATCACTATTGCTATAATCTATTTTGAAATTATTCATTTGATTTGAAGATTTTGGCATATTCCCTGAAGTTGTTTAGAAATTATATTTATTTATTTTTGAACATTATAAACTTCACATTAATTTAGGCATTTCTAGTAGTAAATGTCAGAATATCACTTATATGTGGATATAAAGTAAAATGAATGATAGTAAAATTATCAATTTGTTACAATTTAGTACAATTGAAACACATGTTAAAGTAAACAAGAAGTTTACTAATACAAATGCATTTACTACTTGGCATGATCAGTTAGACCATCCTGGAGCATATATGATGCAAAAATTAATTGAGAATTCATATGGACATTCATTAAAGGACTAAAAAATTCTTTAGTTTAAAGAATTCTTATTTGTTGCTTGTTTTCAATGAAAATTGATTTTTAGAAACTCACTAGCTAAAGTTAAGATTTAATGTCTTGCATTTCTGAAATGAATATGGGCCCATTCACCCACTGTATGGATGATTTTGATATTATATGATTTTGGTAGATGCACCTTCAAAATAATCACGTATGTGTTATCAACTTGCAACCTGTCATTTGCAAGATTGCTTGTTTAAATAATAAATTTTAGATCATGCAATAAAGACAATTCATCTTACTAATACTAATGAGTTTATATCCCATTCTTTTTTTGATTGAGTTTGAAAAACTTTTCTAAAAGTTTGTTATTTATGCGCATAATGGTTTAGAGAAATTATTGATTGAATGCCTATGATTAATGTCTAAATTATTACTTATGAGAACTAAACTTCCTATTTCAATATAAGATTATGTTGATTTATGTGTAGTACGCATCAAGCCAATAAGTTATAAATACTCCCCATTACAATTGGTTTTTTATCAAAAGCTAAATATTTCTCATCTTTGAATTTTTGTATGTACTTATATGTTCCAATTGCTCCACTACAACGCACAAAGATGAGAGAATCCTCAAAGAAAGTCGAGAATATATATTAATTACAAGTTTTTTTTGTACTATTAGATGTTTTGAATGTATTGGAGATTCAATTATGACATGATTTGTGATTACAATTTTGATTCCATAGTTTTCTCTACATTAGGGGGAGAGAAATAATAACTTGTAATGAGTTGGGGGAGAGTAATTTGAACTAGAAGTTCAACAAGGATAACTCATTACAAGTTAACTGTCAGATGTATTTACAAACTTAATGAGAATAACCAAGTGATATATACCATCTAATATTTTAATTTGAATCAAAGTTCTAGCAGTACAATCAGTTAGAATAAATAATAGATTGATCGGTTCCAAAGATGAAAATTCTTCTAGATGGTCATATAGTGGAGGCAGGTGCTCTAGAAGAGACCTAATACATAACTAATAAGTAAAACTCCAAAAGAGATTCAGGTACCTGAAACTAAAGATTAAAATAATGAAAATAAGAAATCTCGATAAGTTATGTCAATTCGAGAAAATGTGGAATCGAATAATAAAAGTGGCTGACAATGATTTTGCATGCAATATTATTATTGAAATAATGAAATAAAAGGAGAATCTTGAATAAATCTATTGAGAAATATAAATATGAAATAAATTGATTAAAGTAGAAAGACACAACTCAAGTACAATTAAATTCGTGGTGTTTTTGGAGCAGTAGTCAAAATATCTAAAGGTATAAAACCAATGAGGGAGCAAATGAAATAGTTTTGCAAAAGTGGAATAAAAATATAAAGTTTTTTGCTAAGTCTTGGAACTGATTATGAAAAGATATAATATTCTTTTGTGGTGGATGCAATAACCTTTAGATATATTATTTTGACAATTTATAAAAGATTTAACTTGCATCTAATGGTTGTTATTATAACCTTCTATGAACCACTATATAGTAAAGTTTATATTAAAATCCTTGAAGGATTTAAGATGCTCGAAGCATATTAAAATTCTCGAAAAATTGTTCATTTATATGAATTGAATTAATTTGAACATATGTAATAAATAATAGTTGAAGGAGGATTATAAAATGATTAAAGTTTATATACCTATTTGTTTTTTTATAGAAGAATCATGATTAAAGTTTGCTATGATTATTGTTGAAACTCCTGAAGAGATCAAAATATATTTCTCCTAAATTTTTCCTCACTCAAGACTTTCAAAAAAATGATGATATAAATGCTTAACAAATATATTCAAATAGTCATTTGAAAAACTAGTATTCCAGATTGAATACGTAGAATATGAGAAAGTATGTGATGTTTTCATGAGGGAGAGTAAATACGCGTTGCACTCTTTTTTCCTTAACCGAGGTTTTGTCCCATTGGGTTTTCCTAGTAAGATTTTTAATGAGGCAGCATATTATAGGTATTATAGATAGGTGTACTCTTTTTGCTTCACAAGGAATTTTTTTTCGCGGGGTTTTTGTCTTAATAAGGTTTTAATGAGACACATTATCTACCAATGGACATCCAAGGGGGAGTGTTATGACTATCTTATTAAGTGGATGTCTATCAAGATAAAGATAAGTTTTGATGTACTTTAAATTCTCATAGTCATTAGAAGTATATCTCTACTTTATTTATCTTTTTATGCCTATAAATAGAGACTTTGGACAATAAAATACGCTCTCTCTTTACTCTCTCATTCTCTTTGTTCTTTATTCTCTGTCTTTTATTTTATAATAGATTTTAATATTTTTAATATTTTGTTATCATTTTAATAATTTTTAGATAATTATGTATAAATTTTTTATAGTTTTTATAAAATTTTTAATAATTTTCAAAAACCAGTTAAGCCTTCATAAAATAATTAAAAAATCAATTAAGTCCTTAATGGTCAGCACATTTTCATGTCAAATGTTACATCAGCTGCTTGACCGCCTATAAACGAGTTATCATTTATAGAATCAATTTCACACCAAATAACAGAATTAAAAACGGCGATGTTTGCAAGTGCACGTGTCAAATTGTAATATAGATTGTACAATGATATACTTGAAAATATTTCGAGGATCGTACCCAAGGGAGGATGAAACAAATAATGAAAATACTTTTTACAATACTAAGTCTAGATAGTAATAGTTAATTCCTATATTATGATGGTGTTGGAATGCCGGTACCCCCATGGTGCAGCAAAACAAAAATAATTCTGGCGATCCAAACCATGGATCCATGTGCGAGGAATGAATCAGAGTGAAATAATGGTTTCGAAATTATTGAAACTCCAATATGAGTAGATAGCGATGTCTCGGCAACGAGAATTCTAATCTATTATTGAACCAAGCCGCAACCTTTTATGATGCCGACCTTTACGTAATCCACCTAGTTTGACGATGAACGGAAGAAATCTCCAAAAACAGTTTTTGGAGATTACTTTGCTTGACGGCTGCTAGACCTCACAAGCAAAGTTTTTTTTAGGTTTATTATTTTAGGGTTTTCCTTTTTTTTAAAAGCTCCCTATGTCTCACCTTTTATAATTGGTATATATATAATGAATCATAATTCATAAAAATTTTATCCGAACATAATAATCATAATTAAAAATAAATAAATATAATAATGTTTTAATCGAAAACTATAATTACATTAATTATAACAAGAATTTCGGTAAACTATATTTATTTAAATTTATATACGAACCAAATTCATATATTAATAGAATTATGTTCTCATTATGTGTACAACATCCTTGTACATGTAATATGTTCGATATTTGATTGCCCAATTAAATTAATTCTATAATTAAATTAATTTATGTGACAACCAAACACAATACCAGCAATGTTTTATTCCGTTCATTTCAACCGTAGGGTGTGACCCTGTAGGTTCTTGTAACGTTAGCAGTAATACTAGAACGATTCTAATGTTACAAACAATGAGTGGCATCTAGCAATGCATCATTGCTACCTAAGTTACAAGAAGTCATGATTCGACATAACCTTTTTTTTATGATTAACCTTTTCATGCATTAATCCGTAAGCCCTTTATCTCTGGAATGGACACAAGTCATAGAATAGTCACACTTGCATAGTCCATCCCACGTTTCTTGATATCTTGAGTAGACTATGATACACAAATAAGTATGACATCTCATATCAACTTATTTGAGCATGACCATGCATTTCTAGTCTCACTCAATCAAGTGGCCTAAGATATTACTCCCATTATGTAGGAGGGACTTTTCCTATATTGATCAACCACATCCCTCTACATAGATTGTGGTATATCCAATATTAGCCTTTATAGAATAACCAGTTACGGTGTACGTTTGACTGTATCAAAATATACAACTCACGATGTTGGGATAATGATGATCTCAAGTCTGAGGATCATATACATATTAATCACTATGAGTAATGTTGTGACAATTACATAATAATCCAAGAAACATACTCATAACGGGTCAGTGCAATATGTTGTTCTCTAACACACATATTCATGCATTGATTTTGACACTCCATATCAATGACAACTCTTTATCATCAATCAACTACATGTTAGTCTTAATGCATTATTGTTGTCCTAGTCAACAATAACACTTGACTAAGGATCTTTTAAGAATAATCATATTATTCTCAGGACATTATTACAAAACAGTTTATTTATACACACAGAAAAGAAACTGAAATAATAATGGTAACGCCTTATATTAATAAACATGGTAAATCAAGTATGTTATTACAACCATCTCATGATTGATCTTTGGGCATACTCTTACAATCTCCCACTAGCACTAAGACCAATCACTCATATATCTAATACCAAGCGACTTAGTGTGACGATCATGCTTCTGCTATGTTAGAGGCTTGGTCAGGGGATCAGCAATGTTATCATCTGTAGGTACTCTGCATATCTCTACATCCCCTCGATCGATAATCTCTCGAATAAGATAGTAGTGCCTAAGTATATGTTTGGATCGCTGGTGAGATCTGGGTTCTTTAGCTTGTGCAATGGCTCCATTGTTATCACATCGGAGTTCTATAGCATCTGATATGCTAGGCACAACCCCTAGTCCAGTAATGAACTTCTTGATCCAAACCGTTTCTTTTAGCTGCTTCACTGGCTGCAATATACTCGGCCTCTGTTGTAGAATCGACTATTATACTTTTCTTTGAACTCTTCCAGCTCACAGCACCACCATTAAGGCAAAACATAAAACCTGATTGCGATCGAGAATCGTCCTTGTCGGTTTGAAAGCTGGCATCAGTGTAACCTTTTACATTTAACTCTTCCTCACCTCCATATATTAGGAACGTATCCTTAGTTCTTCTTAAGTACTTAAGGATATTATTGATTGTGGTCTAGTGACCTTCACCGGGATCTACTTGGTACATGCTTGTCATACTTAAGGCATATGAGACATCTAGACGGGTACATAACATGGCATACATGATAGATCCAATAGCGGAAGCATATGGAATTTTACTTATGTGTTCTCTTTCTTGTGAAGTTGAAGGACACATTTCCTTCGAGAGTGAAATACCATGTCTCATAGGTAGGAATCCTCTCTTAGATTCTTCCATATTACACCTTTTTAGTACTTTATCTATGTATGTACTTTAGCTTAGACCTAGTAGTCGTCTTGATCTATCTTTATAGATCTTGACTCCTAAGATGTAAGTGGCTTCGCCCAAGTCCTTCATAGAAAAACAACTTCCTAACCAAGTCTTAATAGACTGCAAGGTAGGTATGTCATTTCCCATGATAAGTATGTCATCCACATACAGTACCAAGAATGTGATAGTGATCCCACTACCTTTCTTGTAAACACATGGCTCATCTTCATTTTTGATAAAACCAAACTCTTTGATTGCATCGTTAAAACGAAGATTCCAACTTCGAAATGCTTGCTTGAATCCATAAATGGATCTTTATAGCTTGCATATCTTTTTAACATCCTTTGGATTGACAAAACCTTCAGGTTGTGTCATGTACACATCTTCTTCAAGTTTGCCGTTAAAGAAAGCTGTTTTGACGTCCATCTGCCAGATTTCAAAATCATGAAATGCAGCTATGGCGAGCAAGATCCTGATGGATTTAAACATAGCTACAAGAGAAAAGGTTTCATCATAGTCAACACCATAAATTTGGCGAAAACCTTTAGCGACTAATCACCTCTTGTATGTTTGTACATTACCATCCATGTCGGTTTTCATTTTGCCACTTAAGTTTTTTTTATACTTGATTAAGTATTTTATTAACTTAATTAATTAGGTGTAAATTAAATTAATCATACTTAATCAACTAAAAACACCATCAGCCACTAACACAATATTCAAGATGGTTAAATTACCATTTTAGACCTTTGGCTAATTTCAATTTGAGCCTCTAGACGATTGGCCAATTAAAAACCTATAGCGATAATTAACCATCAATTTGACAAAATTATTGAATCAAAACTTAATATATTTCTATGTTAGTCTTGTAAATATTAATATTTAATATTTATGGGATCGAAATATAAAAATGGGGTTACAAAATCATTGTTTCTGACACCAATGAAAATCAAGTTGTTATAAGAATATAATAGGCTGCAAAGGTCGCTCGAGGTGTCAAGGCACTTTCGGTTGGGTCGTTAAGACCTCGGTTTACAAAATTATAGAAATTCCCTCAGTTTACAAAATTACATAAATACCCTCGGTTTATAAAATTACAGAAATACCCTCAGTTTACAAATTACAGAAATACCCTTGTTTGCAAAATTATAGAAATACCATCGGTTTGTAAAATTACAAAAATACCTCCGGTTTGCAAAATTACAAAAATATCCTCGATTTGTAAAATTACCAAAATACCCCTGATTTGTAAAATTACCGAAATACCATCGATTTGTGGAATTACTAAAATGACCTCGATTTGTAAAATTACCTAAATACCCCTGTAGGGTAGAATCACTGAAATACCCTTGTAGGGTAAAATCACCAAAATACCCTTGTAGGGTAGAATTACCGAAATACCCCTGTAGGGTAAAATGACTGTTTTGCCCTTATGGGAAAATGACTGACTTGGACTGTATATTTAATAGTTTTGGCTGTGATTGTATGACTGTGTATTAACTGACTTGACTATGGTTATGTGACTGATTGGCTTTTAATATATAATTAAATAACTGATATTGAGCATGGCCATTCTGCATACACGTATAATGATTGAGCGTAACATACACGACATAAATGGGATTGGGACATTGATTTGGAGGAAGTTCTGTGCTAGTGGTTTTGCTACGTAATCTGATTCTAGTGGCTCTGCCACGTTTTCTATTTTTAGTAGCATGGCTGTGTATTGGTGTGCGGGCTGGGTGGGTCGAGTTATTCCCCCATGATGTGAGGGTTGGTACTGGTGGTGTGATGGTTGAACTGGGTTGAGATTGCATTCACATTCTGTTACTGATTCTGTTTTGGGCTTAGGGCCACCCGATTTTGATTTTGATTCTAATTCTATTACTAAATTAGGCTAAGAGCCCAATAGATTCTGGAACTATAATGGGCTAGGCCCATCTGTTACTCTCTACTCTAAGGGCTAGGCCCAGTTGATTCTGTTATGGGTTGAGACCTAGATGATATTGTATTGGGCTGTGGCCCACTTGTACTCTAAACTGTTGCTGATTCCTGTCTTCTGACTGACTGTTTTTATTTAGTAGGGGATTGCAAACTGAGTTTTCATAACCTCACCCCGTTTATTAACTGTGCAGGTAATCCCTAGCTTTAGGAGGATCGGTGCTGCAAGGGACTCGGAGAAGGCCACACACAGCTTATGCTACTTTGATTATTTACTTTTAAGTACTTTATTCCCGTTTGGTTTGTAATAAGGCCTCTCTGGTATTTATTTTTAGCTTTGAGATTTTATTTACTATGTTTTATATTTGTTAAAGGTTGATCGCGATTTTTCAAAAATGTTAACTGTTTTCAAAACAACACTACGTTTCCGCAAAACAACTGTTTTAAATTAAGCTTCCGCAACAATTAAGGTCTTAAAGGTAATAACATTTTAGAAGAGAATGGCTTTTACTAAACCACGTTGTAACAGCAAGCAAACGAAGTCTGTGGTTTTAAAGGGCAAAAAGTTTTTAAATTTCTTTAAGAAGGGTTTTCAATGGAAACATGGTTTTCGAAAAACACTTCAATGTGACACGCCAGATTTGGGCCTAACTTCTAGGCCGGGTTTGGGGTGTTACAATGAGAGCTTGATTTAGCTAGACCACGAATCAATTTAATCAAAATTTAAATTTTTAGCAAGTTTTGATTGTTGATAAATTGATGAGATAGGCTTGGAATTGATAGATATTGAGCTTAAATCATGAAAAAGGATTAAATTGTAAAGTTAATTAAACTTGTTTTTTAGCTTTGTAACATTAAAGACCAAATTGAATAAATATACGTCATGTCATAAAATTATGCTAGGAATATAAAGTATAGGGTCACTAATGAAAGAATGTGAAAATCATATTTTGATTTGAAGCTAGGAATCGAAAATTATTCTTATCTCGAGTTTGGGGACTAAATTGAATAAAATGTAAAATATTGTATAATAAAAAGGGGATTAATTTGAATCATGCATCTCATGACATTGCTATTATGAGCCATTGAACGACTATTGTATGTTAGTATATGCTATTGATTGGTATAAATATATTTGTATAGAACCAGAATTGGATAAAAGTAGAGTTTTTAGATGACCTGCTATTAAATGTAGTAGTTAATTAGGGTCAATTCTACACTTAAGGAGCTTGTTTTCTAGGGAATTCAGTATTTATTAGTACGTATGTGGTAGTTAGTACCTAGGATTAAAAGTTAATAAAAACAAGTGTTTTTAACACATTTTTTTAGTGTTATGAACTATTAGGCCGACATGGGCCTTAGGTAGGATTAATTTGTGTATTTAAGTGTGTAGAAGGCCTAATTTTAGGTCCAATTGATGTAAGAACTGAGGTGAGTGATGCACAAGCTTCTCGAGTCATGAAAGCATGACAAAAATGTCTAAACCAACAAAATGCCTTGTGTGGCGTGACACACAATGTTTGTGGCACGACAAGCAAGGTTTGTGTTGCAACATGCAATGCCTTTGTTGAACAACAATAGCCTTGTGTTGATTCCTAGCTTGAACATGAGCTATTAGCAAGGACAACATCGACAACCATATTTTGGCAGATTCTCAGAGATTTTACTCCTTACTTGCACCCAAAGTATATCAGGCATATCGAGCATAAAGTGCACATCTTTAAGCCTATAAATAAGAGGTTGCTGTACACAAATAAGTGCATATCTGACCCAAATTTTGAATGTCACATTAGCTACTGAAGTGACTCTCCGTTAAAACACCACAAAACACACCATTTGACTCTCCGTTAAAAAGAAAATACTATTACATTCTTTTCTATTCAAATCATAAAAAGAAATCTTTAAAAATTAATTATTGACACATCCGAACCCCAACCTCACAGTGAACTCACCTAAAAACCCTAACAACTTGAACAATTCCTGGCGAACTCCCATCTCGCAAGCTACCCTGCGAACACTAGTTTGCATATTACCATGCGAACTCCTCTTTATTGGCGAACCCCTATTTTTTGGTGAAATTAGAAACAAATCCCCCCTTGCATCTACAGATTGTTTTGTGAATGGTGCACTTGCAAACTCCCAAGATGATGATGGTGTTTTCCCAAACAGATATGAAGTCAAATATTTGAGATGAGAAATTCAACTAAGAAGATTCCAAGGTATTCTATATTAAAGCTCAGTAAGTTTGTGTATCTTATAAGTGTTATGTTTATGTTTCAGGTATTTTCAAAATGTAAGTTTGTCAAGAGAGACCAAGCCAAGAATGCACCAAAGAAGCAATGATCTGGGTTATTATGCATACAATGGGTTATTTGGAAAAGTGGTGTATAGTAGGA
Organism: Gossypium stocksii; assembly: GCA_020496765.1. Lineage (NCBI taxonomy): Eukaryota > Viridiplantae > Streptophyta > Magnoliopsida > Malvales > Malvaceae > Gossypium > Gossypium stocksii. The sequence goes on along the minus strand of CM035625.1, from coordinate 16,233,037 downwards.
TTAGGCCTTATTGTGTCTGTTTTCACTAAATTTATGTGTTGTATAAAGTTATGGCAAGTTTGATGTATTATTTAGTTTTTTATTAAATACTTTTCTTTGTTTCTTTAATAATGAGATTGTAGATATATTAATAAGAAATATGTTTTAATTCAAGATTATATATTAACTATTTTGAAAATTTTGTAATGTATTATGTGTTGTAACACATGAGATCCAGACCCAATGAATCAGGTCAGGTTGAGGGTGTAACAAGTTGGTATTGGAGCCGAGTTTAGCCGATCCTCTAGCAGCTAAGTGAGCTAGCTCTATATGCATAGTACGCCGGACTTGGCTCAGTGTCTCAGGTATGTTAAAACTTTTGTTTATGAAAAGGATACTTTGTTATATTGATAAAGACAATAAAGAAACAAAATGATGGTTTCACTAATAAAAAAACAAAAAAAAAATGTTACAAAAAAGATGGAAATAGTAATTACAAGGTAAAACAAAATATAAATTTTATTTTCCTCCTTCAATGGGTTGGTTGATGGGCTCAGTAGGGATCTCTTTTGTTTTAGGATAATCTTTAGGGTTTTTCTCCATGTCTATTGAGTCCTATTCATTGTCTTCAACCTCTGGCATCGTGGGAATGAAAAAGTCAGCTAATTGTTTCCATTCTCTTTGAAAAGTTTCCCATCCTTAACCCTTAGGGTAGTAGACATTAAAGTTTAGCAACTCAGTAGAGATATCCCCAAGACAGTTAAAGTCTACTCGACTAAGATCAAAAGAACTTGCAGCAACTTGGGTGTGTAAAATTAGGTTGGACCTTCATTTTGGTAGAGCTTCATTAAGGTTCTTTTTAGTGTCCTCTAGATATTTTCTGAAAGCTTCTTGGCCAGATTGGCGTAGACCTTCCAGCTTTGTTTTATGGTGTTATTCTTGGGCTTTGAGGTTTTCCTCTAATGTGGATTCTCTATCTTTTAGCATATTGATCTCCTCTTCTAACTAATTATAGTTAGTTTGTGTATACTTGTATTTTCCCTTCAAGGCCATGATATGAGTGTCAAGTCTTCTAATCATTCTGATGAATTCTTGATGATCTTAGCATAGTTCAACCATAGAGTTTTCGTCAGTTTTCACAGCCTTTTCCAAAATTACAACTTTAGCATTATATTGATCACTGGCATCTTAGAGGTACCAACTCCAAAGACCATGCTCTACAGATAAGGCTTATGAAGCCTCTGCCAAGAGGGAACGAGGAGATAAATCAAGATTTGAGGAAATATAAGAAGCAAGAGCCTCCTTTAACTGTTGTGTCACTGAAATATTTTGTTGTTGAAAAATGAAACTTAGTGAGGCAAAAGGAAGTCCTGACTTCAACAGGTCACACTAGAGGAAAAATCATTCTGTTTCACTAGAAGAAGCATCGTGTGGTAGAATATAAGATGGAACCATTGGTTGAGTTGGAGGTATTGTTTTTGTGGGAATCTCTATTTGAAGAGGATCAATGGTATGAATTTGGGAGTCGCTACATAGGTGGGCTCCATTGGCGGTACTAAAAATTGTAAGTAAGGCAGGCATTGGAGAAGAGTGAGTGATTGATGTGGCAGGCTCTTTCATGAGTCTAATCTATGCCAAGGGAGGGAATTCACTACTTTCGATCTCTTGAGTACCTTCCTCTAATCTAGGGCCCTTCTTAGTTTTCTTTGCTGCTATGTTCCTGGCTAGAACAATGGTAGCCTTCTCCTTTGCTCGAGCCTCATTGAGAATAGCTATAATGTTCGTATTTTAACCTAAGACAGGTGCAATATGGAAATGCGAGGAAGACCCTACAACATCAACATGAGAATTAGCCCGATTTGAAGTGGATGTAGAAGCTGTACCAAGATTAATTAAAATATTTCAATCATGTGGGCAAAGACCATAAGTGTTGTAAAAGAAGAAGGGAAATTCCCTTATTCGCCCCACCAATACGTGTGTTAATTCACCCTCTGTGTTATAAGGCCAAACCATCGAAGCAGAAGGTACGTTGAAATCGTCCAACCAATTTATAGAATCATTTGGTCAATGATTGTTTAGGCTTAAATCTTATAGGCAATACTGAAAGACGTTTCTAATTGAAACAACTTCCATCAAGTCAAGTACACGCCCTCTTTTTAAATGTTGGTATTGCTTCAAGGCAACTTGAGAATCATTTGGCTCTTAAGTATCGTTGCATTTCGTCTTGGGTATTATTACAGTCATACATCAAATCCACTGCATGTGGTGAGGTGTCTTCAAGACTTTGGGGTTCGAATTTGGTAAGACCTCTAGGAATGTTGTCTTGTTTACTCTAGACTCAGCCCTTCCCTCTAGTTTTAGTTCTAACCATTTTGTGTGAATGAAATAAAAAGAAAAGAAGAGCGAAGCTTACCTTTAAGCAAGATGAGAACTGAAGATGAAGAGAGTAGAAAGTTTAAGTAGAAAATAAATTAGGGTTTTACTGATTCAACAAACATTTTGAAATGAGCATTAAGTTTCAGTTTTATAGAAAATTGAACATGTGTAAGATGTTTAATTCGTGGTAATTGTTCAAGTCTTCTAATATAAATCTGACATCTATCAACTGGAAAGTTACGTAATGTTTAAAATTTTGAGAGTGATCGCCAAATTCTGAATTCACCAATCGAAGTAGACTAATGGCATTCATCCTAGCAAGGAATTTCTAAAGCGTACATTTTTGAAAAGAAGTTTCTATGAGTAAGGGATAGTTCGCCAACTAAAGGTATATGCTTGGTGCGAACATTTAGTTTTCAGTTGTCGTAATAAAATTCTTACAAGTAAGAAAACTTTCAAGGAAAAAATTTTGTTGAGGGGAGGAGAGTTGTCATGTCCTAAGTCTGGAAAATCTGAGATTTAGGCGTGTTGTAGTGAAATTATCTTTTGGTGAAATGTAATCAGCCCAGTTGCTTCTTTTGGCGAATAAGAGTGGGCATATAATAACCATTGTGTAAGTAAGTAAAGATTTTATTTTAGGTTATTTGGTTATTTAAAGAAACATATTTTTTTAAGCAAAAAGGTATTTATGGTATGAGTTGCCGCCAAATGTATAGTGTGCTTGTTTGTTTGAGTACTATGCTACTTGGATTGTAAAGTGACCTGGCTAGGAGCCAACTGGATTGACTGGTCTAATATCCATTATGTAAGATTCTCATTTATGTTTCTATCAGAATATGTAGGTTATTAAGAAGGACAAATTCTAAATTAAGTAACACTTGTTAAGTTCCAATAAGCGAGATTGATATATATATATATATGTGAGAAAAGGGTTTTGGAGAAGTTTCTTTTTCCTTCAATATTGCTTTTTGATTCTTTTTCGTAAGTTTAACTAGTATATCTTCCTCATTAAGCTGAAAGCTTAGGTTCTTGAGTTAATCAATAGATGTTCCACCTCCTAGTAAGTCTAAGAACTCTACATGTTAAGCTTTTGAAAGAATAAGACTGATAAGAAGTATATGACCAGTAAATTATGAACACAAGGCTTTGCATGTGGGTTATTTATGATTGGGATGTTAGCAGATTGTTTGTAAATGGGTTTTAACGATGAGTCAATGTTCTTTAAGCAATTGTTGATACTAGGTTGAGATGGATGTTCAGGTCTAGAGCTTTGAGCTACAGGTCAAATGAGTCTTTATCCTGACTCTTGCATGTGAAGTGTTTAAGTAGAAGTATATATAAATGATGATGATATCTCTAATAATTCATAAATGTATTAAGCATAGTAATGAAACCTGAGTATCTGGTATTCGTCATATTTGAATAGTATCATGTCTCACTCTGGAATCTTATGGAATCTGAGTTGTTTATCATCTTGGGTAACTTTGTGTTTTGAAACAAGGATGTGTGAAATTATTCTAAATGATATGGATAGTTCATTACTAGTATAAGCCTATATTGGGTTTGAACTGGAATATGATTTGATTGGTAAACTAATGATATTCAACTATTAGTGGGAATCAGCCAAATGTCTAAGTATCCACCAATAAAAACTATCTATGAACAATTGTTTTGGAATAAATATTTGTGTAAAGAGATGGTCTGTATGAAGTAGGCTTTGAAGATATTCTTTTGAAATGTACTTTTCTTGTTCTAAACGAAAGAAGATACTAATATATTATCTAGAAAGATCTGAAGTTAGCCTGACTGTTCATTGAGAATTGGTACGATAAGTATAGTATTTGGCTTGAAGTTACAAGCCCAAGATTATGAAGGTGTCTGCCCAAACAAAGATGAAATCAAATCTTTGAGATGAGAAATTCAACTAAGAATACTCCAAGTTATTCTTTATTAAAGCTCACTATGTTTGGGTAACTTACAAGTGTTATCTTTATGTTTCAGGTATTGACGAAAAGTGAGTTTGCCAAGAGAGACCAAGCTAAGAATACGCTAGAGAAGCGGTGATTCGGGTTATTATACATACAGTGGGCTATTTGTGTAACACCCCTAACTCGTATCCATCCCCAGAATAGGGTTGTAAGGTATTACCAATCAAATCACATCATTTAGCATATAATGCTCATACATTAAGCATTTATTTTCAATATCATTCAAATACAATCATAATGTCCCTTAAACGGGCCTTCAAGGCCTTAAACATACATTAGAGATGGTTCGGGATTAAACAGATAACATACGAAAACTTTGGAAACTTAAAAAAATTTTCAAGAATACAGGGGTCACACGCACGATCACCAGACATGCCCGTGTCATAGGCCGTGTGGAAACAGGGAATATGTGCTCACTTGCATCACACGACCGACCACACGCCTGTGTGTCTAGGCCGTGCAACTCTCTGACTTGGTGTTTAATTAAGCTTTAGGAGACACACGGTCGTGTACTAAGGCCATGTGTCACACATGGTCGAGCCACATGCCCGTGTAATCTGCCCCTATGGATGAAATTAGGCTAGTTATAAGCCACATTTCTCACCCAAATCATGCACACCTACAACAAGTCAATTTTTACCATTTTCATACATAATTAGTAGCCAAATAATATCGTTCGAATGCACCATTCATGCCAAATCAACTTCAATCATTTCCATACTCAATCCTTAACCTTTTTACCTAATCAAACTCATACCAAAACATCATGATTCATATCCAATTTCACAAGACATGTAAACTAATGTCCTTTAGGCCTAAAGTACACCATTTCATTTTCTTCATCTCAAATGCAACATAACCTTTCAATACCAATATAAGCAAATACATAGTTACCATATTACACCATTGATTAACATCATTTTGGACACTTCCACTAATACATCGATTTACCAATTCATAACAAACATAGATATAATTACTTCCAACCACATATCGATATGACCATTGGCACAAATACTATCCATCATCAAATTTGCCAATTTAAACCACATCATATGAACATATACACAACCAAAACTTGTCTCAAGTTAAGCCAAATCAAATGGCTTGAACACATCAAACACATAGGCATCAATTACCAAGATTACTTATACTTATCAAATAACCTCAAAGCCTATACATGCCATATAACCAAAGACACAAAGTGTACAAATACCGAATCAATAGCTAGATAGTGTGATGCAATCTCTGATGACTTCCAACCCAAGCGAGCCTCCGAAACACTATAAAAAATAGAAAAGAAAGCAAAGTATGCTATAAAGCTTAGTAAGCTCGTATGATAATATACTCATCTCATCAAATAAACACATTTTAAGCAATTATACAAATTATAAAATAATTATGTGATTTCACCATTCTATCACATAATCAATATTTTAGTATGCTAAGAACTATGCAAGTGTTCAATTCAATGCTCATATAGTTTGAGAACATCTTTTTAATTCATTCACAAACACGTGTGCATAAACTAATAAGATAAACTACTTTCAACTCAATAACCATCATATTTCAATAATCAAGGATACCATATCACATGTCATAAATTTACACTTACTCATCATATGAATTTCACTACTTTCACTTACTTGTCGATTTATGTCACGAGTACCTTGATTTACTCATACCATCACATATATCTGCATTTTCATCATCCTTTCCCCATTGAATTGTTAAAACATCGATGAAACACATTATCTCAATTTACTATTATTAAATATTATGGATTAATAAACATTTCTCATTTCATTCACAAAATTTTATATGAACTTCACAAGTTTCTTTGATTCAATACTAGTATAATTCATGTACATACTTGTACCATTTCCCATTTAATCTTGTACTCGTTCTCATCTTTGACTTACCCGTTATGTAACACCCCTAACTTGGCCTAGAAGACTAGACCAAATTCGGAATGCTACATTGATCACCGAAGTGATCGTAGAAAAAATTTCCAAAACAATTGATCTACATAAACCAAAATCGTAAACCACATAGCAAAAATTTACTGTAAATATTAATATAAAGCCTGTTTAAGTTATGCGAATAAAATATAAATCGAAAATTGTACCGTAGCATTATAAATCCTTATAATTAAAACTTTAAATGAATAAAGTTGAAATTAAAAACCCATAGTTTATCCACCAAGACCGTCCGAGACCTCCGCGTACCGTGTCTAGTATCCAGAATCCAGAACTGTACCTGAAAGGGAAAAGAAAGGTAGAGATGAGCTACTCGAGCTCAGTGTGAGATCAAAACCAGTAAAACTACAGAAATAGAAACTGAACAGAGACAAAAAGGTTTGGAAACAGTTCCGAAATAGAACATACTTACAGACCGCTTAAAACAAGAATAGACCATATGTAACTTTACAGTCATATGGCTCTGTCAGATACAGTAGCAGTATTTCCCAAGTGTTATAGACTGGGCCTAAGCCCTTTCTAGAATTAGTACCATTGTGGACCTTAGCCTATCTTATTAATTATCTAGTCAAACAGTTGCAGACAAACTTACAAGGTTTTCATAGGCACGAGTGCCTTTCAGTCGAATATTACAATAGGATATTTCAGTCTATCGACATTCAAATATTTCCATAGATCAGTCAATCAGATATTTCAGACAAATAATACAATCGCATATTGTCACAGTATCACATTCAGTCAATCAGATTCAATCAAATGTATATGAATGCAAATGAGTTATAAAATAACCCCCATCTAGCCAACACACCATCTCCGTCCACCCCTACACATCCTGTGGGGATATAATCTACCCACCCATCCTTGTACTCCAAGTAGGACCCTGAAAAGCCCATCCAACCTTATACACCATAGGATGTCATCCTAGGTTGCCCGGCAATGATGATCATCAGCATGTCCTCGACCCTCAGAAAATTGGGACCGCCCTCGACCCTCTGGGTATTGGGTCTATGGATGTGCAGAGAGACTACCAATCTCATATATTACGCAGCCATGATAACGTATGGGCTGTACTATGCAATGCGGTAAACCGTGGTACAGACATACAGTATGAACTGCTAGATCAGATAATAGTACGTAGTGTAGCTAACATACATGTGGTACAGTGCAATGAGGTAAACTGCTATACCGACAGGTTGCAGTAAAACTACTAGATCAGTCAAATCGTCCACGACCCTCTGAGAATTAGGACTGCGCACGACCCTCTGGGTATTAGGGGCCTTAGTATATAGATAAACTGCCAGATCATAAATCACCCATCTCTTCAAATCCCAACTCAAAATACTTTTTGTGTAGATTTATGTATGCAGATGTATGTATGCAGATGTATAAATTTAGAATTCAATTTTAGACAATCATCTAGTAGTAGTCACTTACAATCAGTCATTCAGTTACAGAAATGTGCACACTTATGCACCTAGATTCAACACCTAACACATCACACATTCTATCTCAAGTAACACATACACCAAAGTTAAAAAAATGTCAAAACCACCCTCAGTAGGCCTAGTCGAGGGTTGGAACACATAGAATCACGATTGCATTCGAACTACCCTAAAATCAAAATTTGGCGAGTCAGGGCCACACGCCCATGTGCTCTGGCTGTGTGGGGATCCAAACGCCCGTGTAGAGGGTAGCACATGGCCGTGTGACTAAGGCACACGCCCGTGTGGTGTAGGGGCATGACCGTGTAAATAGGTCGTGTAACTCACTGTCTAATTTCACTAATTTCAGGTGTAGGTCGTGTAACGCCCATGTGGAATCCCTAGGCCCCAAATCAGTCACACGGCCATGTGTCTCGAAACGCACACCCGTATGGAAGCCCTAATTCCCAAATCAGTTACACGCCCGTGTGCCAAAGGGACATGACCATGTGGTTTCCGAAAAAATCCCCAAATAGGCCATACGGGCTGTGTGGCACCCAATTTAGCCGGAAACCTTATTTCCTAAATCCACTTGGCTATGTGCCTCCAGCACATGCCCCTACAAAACCACCCCAATTCAGCCTCGAAAATGCCGTTTTGGCCAACATCATAATCCCTAACCCTTTACCCTATCAACATATATCCAAAAACAACGATTTCCCTTCACTTCTATCATCTAAAAACTTAAAAATGAAAGGGGTAATACATAGCTACAAAAAGCTGAAGGAAGGTATTCGCAAAACAAGATAACAATTGATTTAAAGGTAGAAAGTAGAAATCATATTTAAATCCCACACCTGATTTGATCGGAGATGGTGAAGACGAAAGAAGAGCAGATTTCCCAACTTCGCAAGTCAGAACTGTCCACATAGAACGTAATAGGACTGAGAAACAAAAAGAAGAGCAAGAGGGAGAAGGAGGAAGCATGAAAAACAAAAGCCAAAACAAAAATAATGAAAAATAAAATAAACAAAGAATAAATAATATTTACCAAATAACTTAATTAACTAATTTAATAAAATAAAATAAATACGTAATAAACAAAATATTTACTATGTAATTAACAAAACACAAAAAGTCACACCAATATACTCTCACTAAGACTCAAACCCCAAACCTTCAGTAGACTGACACTTCACTTAACCATTAGACCAGTATGCCCATTCTTGTCACTTAAACGCACAACTTAACTTATATGTATGACCTCATCATTGTCCCTATGCTCAAGATCTAATCCTTCTAAGCCCAAAATTTGGTGCGTTACACGTTAAACCATTCAAAATATCTTTCTATAATTAGAAAACTCTCACACTTAGTACAAAAAAAATTGCTGAAGCTATATCAACCTCACACACTAAGTGCCAATATATATATGTATAGTCAAAGCTATTCAATCTCGCACACTAAGTGCAAATATATTGCCGAAGCTATTTCAATTTCACACACTAAGTGCCCATAATCAGCCGAATCGTCATTGAACACGACTTTAGCTTTATATACACTCTTTATGTAATATCAAAGTATTTAAAGCATAATTATAACCATGCTTATTACATACGAACTTGCCTCATTCGATGTAATGACGAATTAGGTCGACTAATCTGATACTTTATTTTCCCCCCGTTTTATATCCAAATCTCATTTTTCTCAGTCTATATAATATCAAATTTTACTTAGTTAATCAAAAATTCATTCAATTTGGTCCAAAATTAGCATTAAGGCAACTTTCCATTTTTACCCCTAATATTTCACATTTTTTGCAATTTAGTCCTTATCACAGAAAATTGTAATTTCATGCAATTAAATACAATTTCATGCTGACCGAATACTACCCATTCTCATATCATCCCACATTTTTCATTTATTTCACATTTCATCCATAAATTTTACACATTTCACAATTTAACCCATAATTGACAATTTTGTCGAAAATCACTTAATCAAACTTGTTAATCTATCATCAAACATTAATAATGTATCCTGAATCATCAAAATACTCAAGCATTCAATGATGGCAGCATGCTAAATCTTTAACAGTTTCAAAATTGGAGGTATGGGCTAGCTAGATTACGAAGCAACGATCCCAAAAACGTAGAAATCATTAAAAACGGAACAAAAATAGACTTACAATTAAGCTTACAAGTGTACACAATTGCAACGAGTAATTAAGTGACAAGTAAATGTCGAGTTATCGTACCCACATGAACTACAAAAAGAATTATTTATGAAAGTAATTTAAAACACTTTGGTGAGGCAAAAATAATTTGTTGAAAGGAGTGATTAAAAACTATGGTTTAAAACTAAGTAAAATAAATAAATTAAAGAAAATAAAAGTTCTAATGCACAATTTCAAAATATGAATTTAATCAATATGGCTTAATTGTGTTAGATTAATTTCACTTCTTAACTTAGAATTATTAAACTTATGTTCATGCTGCTATGAATAATTTCATGGCAACCCGGTAATCTGTTAACTTATGAACATATTTACCTACCAAAAATCTATTAATCTCTTAACATATCCCTATGTTAATTCAATCGGTAATACATATTTCAATAAGTAAACATGTTATTGCACATACATACTTATTAAACTAAATAATCTCTTGCATATTCCTATGTCAATTCGAATGATTAATTAATCTAATAAGCATATAAAAGACTATGTAAGGTAACAAGATTCCCTTACCTTTAAACAATTTAATCACAATAATCTTGCAAGTTATGCAAGGCATATGTATCGACAAATATAATGCTAATTTAGTCTTCAGCTACCTTAGAAGAATAAACATGCATTGATTAAGTACTGTAATGCCCCAAATTATAAGTAATTATTTTTATATGTTCTATTACACAAATACATGTTTGTTTCAATGGTTGAGTGTCCTGAGAAGTGTTGGAGAAGTCCTAGGTTCAAGCGTTGACTTGTCCAAAGTTTTTGTTTTTAATTGAATAAAACCCTTGGCTTTAAACAGTAGGTTTTTAAATAATTATGGGGAAAACATGTCATAAAATGCCTGCTAGTCTTGAGGATAGTGGCGTGTGGAGTGTTCTTTGGGATCTGAGGTTCAAGGCTTGGCGTTGCAAAAGTGCAATTTTATTTTGCTACAAGTGCCGTGGGAGTGTTCTAGGTTAACCGAAATTCAGGTGTTTTAATGCAGTTTGAATGAGTGGTTGAGAAGAGTATGTTGGAGAGAGTTATGGACAGATTGGGTGAGTGATTTTAGGAGTATTGTGGGGAGAAAAGTTTTAAAGGGATATGGATAGTGGTCAATTTGAAAAATTTGTGGAGAAAAGTGAGGATGGTGCTAGGGGTGCCAATTGGGGAAAACTCATTTTGACAAAATCGGTCACAGGAACTTTAACTTTGAGTGTCAAAAGTTGTTCTCGTTTTGCTCTTCATTTTGGTAGCCCTTGTTTTTTCTTCTTTGTATTTTTGGGTATTGACCATTTGGGAATTGTCCTTTACTTCTCCAAACTTTAGCTGAATACCTCTTTCTCTCCTTATCTCTATTCTTTCAACTTTCATCAAGCGCCCCTTCTTGCATTGCTAAAACTGAACACTTTCTACTCTTTTTCTTTCTTTCGGTTTCAGAGTTATTATTTTCTTCTCTCTTTTCTCTTTCAAGTCGTTTCCCTTATCATCTCTGTCTATCTTGTACCCTGGTCGATTACTCCCCTTTACTCTTTTGTTTGTGTTTTTGTTTTCGATTTTACAAGAGTTCTCTGACAAATCGGTAAGTGCTCATGATTTCCTTTTTGTTCCTTTCTACCATTCGGATCTTTTCTTCTAACATCTCCTTCTTTTTGCTGTTTGCGAATAGGGGTACAATTGTTCCACTTTGCCTCTATCATTCTCTGTACTTTCAACTTTTGTGTGGGTGTGGCCGATTGTTCTTTTCTTCTAATCTAGACTCTGCGTTTTTGGTAAGTGACTTCTTGTCTAGTTCAAACTATTCATTTTTTGATGGTTGATAAGTGTTGGTTGGAATGCAGATAACCCCCTAAGGTTTATTGATTAGTCTCTTGCAAGCAGATTAAGTGAGCAAGCCACAACCGACTGATCTAATCAAGTGAGAGGTAATCTTTTGGACAAGTATTTTTTGTGGGGGTTCTTGACGGGTCGATTGGATGTGATTAACCGAAACTTATGGTTGAATGTAGGTTGGAGTACTCGTGGACTATTTGCATGTTTTCATGAATAGGTGTGTAATCACACTGTTACAATCGTAAATAGGCCAAAAGCCAAAAATATGACAATTGACGCTACACGAGCGTGCGCTTGCTCATGTGGCATTTTGAATGCATAAAAGGTGTGCGTTTGACTGTAGAGGCCACCATAGGCGATTCTGTAGGCTTAGGTCGTTATGGGCCATATTGGGCCGAAATGGACCGTGTGGGCCCGACGGGCTTGTGGGCCCCACGCGAGGTAAACCACATGGATGTGTGGATGATATTGGGCCAGGCTGGGAAGTACACATGGCCTAGGTCATTTTTGGGCTTTGCGGTGGGCCTTGGGCCCATTTTTTTACTATTTGTACTGTAAAGTTGCAAGGGACACCCAAGGCGACTATGGACCTACTAATGGGTCGGTAAGTGTACCTAGGCCCAAAATGATAAAATAACTTTTATGCCTCTATGAGATAAAACGACTGTTATGCCCTTATGCTATGTATGACTGTAATTGAGCATGCCATTTTATATATATATTGCATACATGTATGATATTATGATACTATGCATGACATTGCATGGGGTTGGGTTTATTATATTTGGAGGAAGTGTACTGTACTGTTAAGGTTGCACGGGTTGCCCAGACGACTGTGGACCTACTGATGGCTTTATGCCACTTATTTTACTGGCAGCTCCACTGCAATACTGTTTAATGCCACAACCAGTGCTAACATTGTAAGTCTAGGGATGGGTGGGTGATTTATTCCCCACAAGAGTGCAGGGTTGGACAGGAGATAGTGTGCAGGTGTTGGTTGGGAAAACATGCATTATGCACATAGCATACTGATTTCTGATATTGTTATGGGTTAAGGCCCAACTGATACTGTTATGGGCTAAGGCCCAACTGATACTATTACTGTGAAGGGCTTAGGCCCAGTTTGTTCTATTGCATGTTATCTGTATGAATATTTGGGGAATTACACACTGAGTTTTCGTAAACTCACCCTTCTATTTTTACTGTACAGGTAATCCCCAACCTTAGGCGGATCGGTGCATTGGAGGACTCAGCGGTGGCCACACTACTCATTAAATTTGATTTTAGTACTTTATAATAATTATGATTTCGGTATTTGGGTTTTTGTTTTGTAATATGGCCTCTCTAAATTTTTAACTTTTGAATTGGGATTTTATTGACATGTTGGTTTATACCTTATACTTTATAATAAAAGGTTGTTTCAAAATTAATAACGATTTAATAAGTAAATGACTTTTGGATAATAAACCAAGTTTTTAAATGAAAGACATGTCTTCAAATCAAGGATAGATACATAAAAGGGGGTTAAATAAGATAAAGTTTTAGCATCAGTTTGTTTTATGAAAAACACTTCAATGTGACATCGCCAGATTTGGCCATAACGTCTAGGCCAAGTTTGGGGTGTTACAAGTACTGTGTCCATTAATTACAAATTCAATCCATTTAAATAATTAATTCATTAGTTATCTAACAATTATGATGCAAGAATAACTTAGGCATGATTTTACTTAATCAAGTAATTTACCGAGGACTATAACAACATAAACACAATTTTAACAATTTAAGTAGATGAAATGCAATCAACCTAACATGAATTAAATTCAAGCTAAATTAATTAAACTAAAAATTTCAACAGCATAAATATTCATAAACATGTTTGTCAAAACAACAACGAAAATTAAAAAGATAGGGAACATGAATCAAATCCAGTGTTTCTCCGTGGCTTGACTAGCATGCTCCATTCTTCGTTCTTCTGTTGTCCTCGGCATTCAAGGTGGAGTTTGAACACCCAATTGCTGCTCCAAGTGGCTGATGAGAAACCTATTTTCCAAGAGAAGAAATCGGCATAAGAAGCTTGGCTTTTTGGAAGAAAAGAGAGAATGGAGAGAAGAGAAGTGAATGAGAGAATGAGGGAGTGAGGGAGTGAGTGATGCTTTGAATGATTAGCCACGGATGGCTTTTATAGCTAAATTTGGCAGCTAAAAATAGAAAAGATAATCAGCCTAAGAGACCTCCCTTGGTCGGCCACACACATGGCAAAGTTGAGAGTTTCAACTTTGCTATTTTAGGCTTGGGGCAAATCCATAAAGCCACAATTAGTGAAGGGGCTTGAATGCAACTTTGACAAGTCTTCAATGGCTTTTTTTCAGCTTAATTATTCAGCTAATGAGCTGAATTGGGTCAGCACTTGGATGGTTTTTGGCTGTCCAATTTGTGGCCAGTTCGGTTCAATTGGTTCGGTTCAACTAGACCCCTTTCTTTCATAATTTAATTAATAATAATTTATTAACCCAAATTAATTGAGTATAAATTAAAATTAATTATTTTTTGAATTAATAAAAATATTTTTAGACCATATTAGGCTGAAAATTAATTCGTCTTAATACTCTAAATTGCTTCTCAATTTTGTGCGTCTAGCGGTGTCTACCGAGCCAATTTTCGACCTTTGCGAGAATCTATCAAAAATAATCAAAATTAATCAAAATTAACTATAAAATTAATTAAAATTCATCATGTTCATATTTTAAGCACAGGTTAATTATTTTATAAAAATTAATTATTTTTTGACAAGAATTTAACTGGATTTGCATGAATTTAAGTAAAAAAGAGTATGAAAAAGTATATAAATTTTTGTGTTTCCACACCCCAAACTTAATTCATTGCTCGTCTTGAGTAATGCACAAATTTTGAAAAGAATTTATTGGAAACACGTTTGAAAAACTCCTTCAGAACAACATTTTTCTCAAAATTATGAATTTGATATACTCATGCTTAAGAATAAGAAATTTGATAGTTATGCTACTTAAGTATAATATGTTCAACAATTAAATTCAACAATTATTACAATAGCAAAATTAGACTGAATTCTTTCTTAAAAAAGGCATGTTAACCCTTACCAATTTGATTTTGATTCCCTCATTCCAGACTAAGCTGCAATCATTAACTTATGTCTTCATATGTTGATCTTAGCAATTTCTCTCCACTAATGTAGGTAGCATTAGAAACTTGAATCAATAGGTCTTTATTAAGGTTGTAACGTGGCTAGGCTAAGCGTAGGTAAAAGATAGATGAATTTTGGCTTAAAACCCCAGACTCAGTGATAACGGCTCGCGATATTAAGTAATAAAATTTATAAAACTGATCACACCAAAACTAGCTAATATCACGACCTTAAAGGCAAGCGCACCTATCGAACAATAGTATAGTTTAGTGGCAAGACCGAGTTATCGTACCCAAGGGAACTAAAAGTACTAGTAATTACTTCCTTTCTATTATCTAGCCTAAAAATAAAGAGAGTTGATTTAAACTAATTCTAAAACTAACTAAAAGTGCACAAAAAGTAAATTGAGGAAAAAATTTTAGGAAAACTGATTGATATGAGCAACACTCAAGGGAGAATCCACCTAGACTTAACTTGTAATTGGTTCTTGAGCTAGACGATTTATTCACTTGACTTGATCCATAGAGATCCCTAATTTATGCTAAACCCTCCGTCGAGGCGAAGAGCAACTAGGCCTAGGTTGTTAACTAAAGTTTCTTTATTAATTAACACCCTAGGTTGCATTAATTCGATCTATGGTTCCCCATATTAGGTTTGACCCTAATCCGGCAGATTTATGTCGCCCTATGTCTAGGGTTGCATGCAACTCCGCTTAATTATGGTAGATCTACTTTTATCACAGGGACTTTTGCTCCTCTGCTTTAAGCACATCTGTTTCTTGAATTAACACCTAGGCTTATTAACACAAGAATTAAGCAAACATAATGAAGAACAACTCAAGTATTTATCATATAACTCAAGAATAAATAATAACAAGATTCGTCTTAGGTTTCATCCCCCTCAAGTATTTGAGGGTTTTAGTTCATAATAAAGAAAAAAACATCTCAGAAAAATTAAGATAACAAAACATAAAGAACCCGAAATCCCCTAAAGAATTTAGGGAGATCCTCTATCTTGATGTAGAATTCTGGCTTCTGGGATGAATCAATCGGCTTCCCTTGGAGTAATTCCTTACTTTCACTCCTTGTGTTGGCGGAAAGATAGCGCTCCTTTTTGGGAGAAAAGAGTATTCCCTTAGCGGGAAATAAGCACACCCTTAGAGTATCCTCCTAGGGTCTTTATATAGAGCTTTGGAGGAGCCTTTCTTAGCCTCTAAGCATCCCAATTCGAGTGAAATTCCTCTTCCTCACGGCTAGAACACGCCCGTGTGCCATGCTCGTGTACTTCAACAAGAGGCCGTGTGAGATTCTATTGATTGGGGCACGGCCGTGTGGCCTGGCCGTGCTTATCGGGGCTGGACCGTGTGGACTTCGTGTGGCACGACTGTGTGTCACGGCCGTGTGATGACTTCTTGGGCCGTGCGTTTTCACATTTTGGCCTATTTTCTTCGGTTTTTGGTCCATTTTTCATTCTTTTCTCTTCCATATGCTCTCGTGAGTGTAAGACATGAAAAAGAAAGATTAAGAGCACCAATTCTCACTAAATTGATAATAATTCATCCAAAATATAGGCTAAACATGAGGTAAAAATATGTATAATTTAGCGTTTATCACTCAGCGTAAATCGAACCTTCTGAATTTTTACCTTTGATACACCAACTTACTTAATTTTCACATGCTCTTCCATCTATTTTCAAGTACATGTGCTCTTTTTTTTTCTAAGACAACACGAGCACTCACTTTATGTACTACAATTTTTGAGCAATTGATACTTCCTTTCAACTCCCCAAACTTATTTTCGAAGAATATTTTGAATAATACTGAGTCTAGTGTTTAGGACAATTTAAAGGTAATTAAGAGAAAAATGATGGCTAAATATTGTAAGGGTCCAAATAAAATTAGGTCATATAGTCTCAAAGTTGGGTTTCAAAGGATAAATTTATCATGGTTGGCTTGAAAGGCTCAAACGGTCCAAAACAATAATTACCTAAATCATTTTCTACATTCTATGCACCTAAAATTTCGCCTCAAGAAACCACTAAGTCAATTCTAAAGACTTAAACTTTCATGCATGCCTAATTTTTCGTAAGGAACTAAAAATTTATGGTACGATTTGTACGTTTTATTAAAAATTCATTCATATCATTATTAAGCTAACATAATAATTTATTGAAATAATAAAACTTTATCCATACTAAAGTTTAACATACTTAACAAAATTTCAAATTATTGAACAAATATATCCTTATCATAATTTAAAAGAAAATTTTATTCTGAGTGGAAATAATTCAATTTTTTGGTCCCCCTACTTAAAATGAACAATGTCCTCATTGTTTAAAGTGAATAGATACTATACACCAGGTAGGATTTTAGAAAAGAGGAGGTGAATCAATTTGACTGCTTAAGTACCAAGCTCTCTCTAAATCCAATCCTAGACATGTATATATCTATTGCCACACTTTAGACTTTGTGACTTTTTTGAATTTTATTCATGATTTTCCTCTCCTATTTTATTATGCAAGAATAAAAATTCCTAATTAACCTGATCATAAAATAACCTAAAAACAAAAATAAAATAAAGTCGAGATCCTCCCATTTTTATTTATTTGTAGATCCTTCCGAATTTGACTCATCTTTTGCTTCATCATTATTGCCTTTGCACGAATCGCTTCGCTCCTTCTTCGATAATGGACTCCATGGTTCGAATATGAAATCTGGAAACTTAAGCACAAAAATAAATGAGTCATTGTAAATTTTCTTAAAGGCACTTCTCATCGAGTCATCCCTTATTTTTGAGTATCTCTAGTAGGCTTGTTGCTGCCATTGCATATGTTGCATTATGTCCATTAACTTTGACAGCTCGTCTCGAAGATTTGGGCTAGGTGGTTTGTAATGGCCCAACTTTCAGTGACATTGAAAATAATGGTTCGAGACCACCGGATTTGATAGATGAACTCGTAGATTATATTATTTAATATTTATGAGCCAAATGCAACTTTTAAAAGCTTTCTGAAATAGTAAATTGTGTTTTATAAAGATTTATTTGGTTAAAAAATTAAGAAAAAGAGGTATCGAAATCTCGGTGTTATAAACTGAGCCATAAATGTTTTATGAATATTTACAGAGTGTTAATAAGGTAGTATTATAATTTTCGTTAGAAAATTTTGACGTTTGGTTGGTTAATTAAATAAAAAAGACTAAATTGCAAAAGTGAGAAAAGTTTTGTTGCACAAGAGTAAATACTCAAAATTTGAAGGGTTAAGTGTAAATATGAAGAAGTTGAAGGACTAATAGTGTAAATATTTTAAGGGTGGAATGATCTAGAAACTAAGGAAAATTGATGAATTAGGACCAAATAAGGAAAATTCGTCCCATCCTTCTTCTTCACGAACAGTACTGGTGCTTCCTATGGAGACACACTCGGTCTAATAAAACCCCTATCCAACAGCTCTTGGATTTGTGCTTTCAATTCCACTAACTCTTTCGGTGCCATCCTATAGGGTGCGATGGACACTGGAGCCATTCTAGGTAGCAGGTTGATTCTAAACTCGACTGCTTGATTCAGAGGTAATCTAGGAAGCTCCTCAAGAAAGATATCTTAAAACTCCTTAACAGTTCTAACCATCTCCACAGTCACATCCTCAGTCTCCATTCAACTTACAAAGGCCAAGTACGCCTCGCAACCCTTGCGAATCAGCTTCTCAGCCCTTAAGGCAAAAACAACATTGGACAAGTAGTCCCTTCGCTCCCCAATAATCATCACCTCCTCATCCTCTGTAGTCCTTAACACCATCCTCTTAGCCGCACAATCCAAAGTCGCCCTATGCTTAGTCAACTAGTCCATCCCTAAGATAAGATCGAACTCTCCGAACGGTAGCTCCATTAAGTCTCCAGAGAAAATCCTACCTTGAATCTCTAAAGGTACATCCCTAAAGAGTTTGTCTACCCTAACTGAGTGACCCAGTGGCCTCATCATAGTTACCCCACTCATAGTTTCCTTACAGGGCACACCCAACGACCCAGATTTATCACATGCAACATACGAATAAGTAGAACCCATATCTATCAAAGCAGTGTATGGCATGCTAGAGATACCAGTTATGACGTCAGGTGCATCACCCTCCTCTCGGCGATGAGTAGCATACACCAATCTGGCTGACGAGCCTCTGCATTTCCAGCACCCCTGCCAGGTGCTCCTCGTCCACATCCATTTTCGTTGCCACCCCTACCTTGACCACGGCCTCTTGGTGGTTGCGGTCCACTGCGCACTGGATGTGCAACCCTCTGTTCAGCAACTTGAGTCTGAGCTGGCCTCCGAGGACAATTTTTGACCCTATGCTCCTTGAACCCACACCAGAGACATGCTCCAGTATGCTTCCAGCATTCTCCCAAATGTACTCTACCACAGTCCCCACAAGCCTGTGGTCTAACTGTATTTACCAGAACTACTCGGACCTGTTCATCCACTCTAGCTCGCTTAGCATTCCTGTTTGCAGCACCAAAGGGTCCAGGATCCCTCTTGAATCGGTTTCGATCTTTCTCATGGTTTTGCTGTTCAGTTCGCTTCACCTCTTCGGCTATCTTAGCCTTCTCCACCAATGCAGCAAAGTCACGCTCCCTCTGCAGAGCTATCAACACCCTAAGCTCATCCCTAAGGCCATCCTCAAAACAAACGCTACGCTCGTACTCAGTAGCAACTATGCCGCTAGCATACCGGCTCAACCTTAGAAACTCTGCCTCATATTCAGCAACAGACTTATTGTCCTAGGTCAGATTCAAGAATTCTTTCCTACGAGCATCCACATAGCTTGCTCCAACGTAGTTTCCCTTGAAAGCCATCTTAAACAGTTCCCAGGTCACCCGCTTCACTGGGGTACTCTCCTTCACAGTGATCCACCATTGATACGCCTCGTCTTACAGCAGAGACACCGCTCCTTTCAGCTTTTCCTCCACCGAGAAGTCCAAGTCATCCATAATCTATTCTGTGGCTTCTAGCTAGTATTCAGCCACATTTGGGGCTACTCCAGATATGCCCCTGAAGACCTCCGCTCCATTAGCCAGAGTCGCTCAGAAATGGATCCCCTATTCACAGTCCCAGTGCTCGCCCCAGCGACCCTTTCTAAAATCCTTAACATTGCCTAGGACAGAGCATCGTCCCCTGCAGCCTGATCATATGATCTAGTCTCAGTCGCTAGTGGCGCTCGTGCCTCCTCAGCTGGCATATGTCCTGAAGACGAAGATCCAGCTTGCACATTACCTCAGCCACTTCCACGGCCTTATCCATGAGCTAACTTCGTACTCATATCGACTTATCTGATTACGAATTTTATGACATTAGTTTAATATTTCAATTGTTTATTACAAATGTCTTATGTACAGATAGAGTTTCAGAGTTTGTTTTCGCGAAATCGTAGCCTAGCTACAATTTCGGTCTTCTAGGGTTTAGTTTTCCTACTTCTCAGTTTCTATAGTTTCAATATTACCCTAACTACAGTATCATCGTAGGGTCTCAGTTCTATCTACAGTGATATCTCATTACAATACAGTATAAGAGAAAGAAGTACTTACAGACTTGGTGCCGGGAATTCAGTGTGCCACTTTTTTAGATACCAAATTTCAGAAAGCCCAGAAAACTTAAACTTTTTAAAGTAAACCTTAAATGAGTATTACTTGAAGAAGTTTGAAAAGGGGTTTTCTTAAAAATTTTCCAAAATTGATTTTCAAAATACCCTTCTTGGGCATTGATTTTAAAATTTTGTAAAAACTTTTTAGACCCAATCCACAGCTGAGTTGTTGCAACTAGGCTCTGATACCACTAAATATAACACCCAAAACCCGGCCCAAACGTTACGGCCAAGTCTGGTGTGTCACATCAACGTAGGTTTAAACATATATTCTTTAGTTATTACGGTTAGGTGAGTTTTGCAAAACTGTTATTAAGGTCTAAAGATAAAATCCAGGTTTAGTTGTGATCGTCCTATCCACTACCAAATTTCAGGGGGTGTTCTATTATAAGATCTTGGATTAACTTTTGTAATTCGTTTGATACGTGTGATTTATTTTGAAAGCATTGATTAATTTTAAGAAAACTTGCGCAGCCTTATTCTACCTATTTAAAACCAATTATAAATAAAGAATTAAAAACCCAAAATTTAAAATAGTTAAAGCGACCTTATTACAACCCAAACCATAATGAGAAATAATTTAAAATAAATGCGAAAATAAAAAGACTTAATTAAAACCAATATGTGCAGTCCACATGGCCACTCTGAATCCCTCCAGCTGCCAAGTCCTCTAGCTCAGGGCTCACCTACGCAGATGAAAGGAAATGGTGAGTTTGGAAACTCAGTGTGTAAAGAAAGCCCAACTAGAGCCCAAATTAGCTCAAGCTCACTAGGCCTAAGCCCTATCCAGTCTCAGTAATAACTGGGCCGAAGCCTATTCAGTATACAGTTACTGGGTCTTAGCCCTATTCAGATATCAGTGCGGCCCATAGGCCCATAACAGTAACAGAATAGAATAATGCATATATGTAAAGCCCAGCCCATGTCCAGCCCTACACACCACCCGTACTAGCCCTACACACCATGTGGGGAATAACTCAACCCACCCAGCCCTACACACCACAGTCACAACATAGCTGCTCAGATAACGTGGCCAAGCCACTAACATATTTAAACACCATTTCAGTATCCAAAACTCAAAAATTTTAGAATTTCACCAAAAATCACAAAAACCCGAAAAATCCCAAAAATCAGGGCGTTACATGAAACTTACCAGATAATTATGCATATTTAGGATTATGAATTGTTACACAAAATTCATGAAAATGATAGTACATGAAATATTGATACAATGAATTGAATGATTTATGTTTATGACAAAACAACAAGAGAATGATATACATCATGATATGTAAATATGTGACTATCTCTAATACGTGATATATGAAAATTATGTAAATTGTGATGAGTAATAAAATCAAATGTAATTTGTTGATACAATAAGTTTATCAATATTGAATTTATAGGAAATATGATCAAGTATATTAACAAGTGTTATTGTTGTTGTTGTTGACACTTAGACAATTGTCTAATTACTGGTTAAACAGTAAAATGTTTATTATATGATGCGTTGAAAGGGTAAGTACTCAAATGAAAATATATATTGTGTTCGTGGAAGAGTGGTAAGTTTTAAGTTGTGAAATTCTCTTACAAAATAGATTATCTGAAATTGTTCTAAAAATTTCAGTAATGTCTCGTAACCCTATTTCGGTGACGGATTCATGTTAGGGACATTACAATACATGATTGAGTTGAGTGAGCAAATGTTGAATAATTGAAACGTTTTAATTTGGGTGTAAATTTTATGTCTCGGTTTAGTACGATTGTATCTATTTTGCTCCGGTAATGCCTAGTATCCTATTCTAGCATTGAACACGGGTAAGGCGTGTTACACGGTTGAGCTCTGAACATTGGAATTTCATCATCAGGTTCAGCTTCTAGTTCCATTTGTTCTGCTTCATCAGGGACTTCTGGCTCGATCTCTATGGGATCATCTTCTTCTTCTTCTTCGGGATCCTCACTTTCTTCAACTTGTTGCTGTAGAACAGAATCTCCAGCTACTCAGTAGAGGTTCCAATCAGTAATTGTACCTTGGCTATACCCTATCTTCCTTACGTTTGCAAGAATTTTAGCTTTCAAACACAGAATTGTTATCGTAAAGGGAAAGTAGGCTGGGCCAGAACATCTAACGGCATAATTCTGCATTTCTCTCAGTATGATTTTGCCCACATCAATGGTCTTTCTAGTTAAAATCGAGTATAATAGGACCATTTGCTCTAATGAGATTGTAGTCTCATACAAACTCGACATAAGGCTGAAACGGATGAAATAGAACCATACCTTTGCAAGTGGTGTCAAATATTCTCTTCGATAAATGTGGATTCCTTACTTTGACACAGTTCACTTAGAACCTAGAACTGTAAGTTCCTCGAGAATTTCTTACAGATTTTCAGGCTTAATGTTGCTCAGCAAAGAAGAATATTCATAGTTTTTGAAATCAGGTAATTCAAAGAACTCATTAATAGCATTTGAAATTATTGGTACCTTGATTCCACGAACTGAAACTTCGGTCAACTCACTTAAGGTTAAATTCGCATAGAATTCGCGAACTAGTTCCTCATCCACACTAGGTCACTTTTCACAAAATAATACCCAATTGAGGGCTTCAGCAACTTGACGAATACGTGCCATAAAGTCTCTGTAGTTGCTCTCTTTTAATGTGAAGCCTTTCTCTAGATGCATCTGTTGATTTTTGAAGATACTTTCGTACCTCAATTTGGCTTCTTCACAGTGGAATTTGTTTTGTGTTTCGTCAATTTAAGTGGAGGCACGAGTTCTCTTGCGAGGCATGTTTGACTTGAACATAAGATGGAAAATTTTATTTTCTCAAAAATTTAATTAGTCAAAATTATTAATAATTCAATAAATTAAAAAATTTAAATAATTGAATAAAATTAAAGTTTAAGAGAAAACTAAGTCTTACCACATTTTTTTGTAAAAATATAAGAACCTTAAAGAAAAATAATTATGAAGGAAAAGATGGTAATTAAAAGAAGTTGGAGGAATTGGCTAAAGGGCTTGGTGTGCAAGGTGGCTAGGTGCTTGGCCGGATGGTGCTGAAGTCAGCAACAACACGCAGCAGGGGGCCTTCGGTAGTAGGCCTGGCTTGGGCACTAAGGCGCTAGGTGCTAGTGCGAGTGAGGAAGCAGGACACGGCCTGGACAGCTACTAGGCAGGAGTAGCAGCCGCGCGCAAGGATGGGCATTGGGCAGCAGGTATGCACGTTGTGGCCTGGAGCAGCAAAGACTGCTGGGCGCTCGGGCGTGCTGGCCGATTGCTGTGGCTAGGCTGCTGGGCGAATAGTTGGCTAGAGGGTTGCAGCACTTAGGGGATTTTGTGCTTGAGGTTTTGGGTGATGCGTGAATGGGAAGAAGTGAGGGTGGAATTTATAGTATGAGAAATAGGACTTAGAGTAGAACTCTTAGTATAATTTAATAATTAAAATAAAAGTCTAATTCTAATTCTACTCAAAATTAACAATAATTAATAATCAAATATATGCATATTAAATTATTAATGCTATTAATTTATTAAAACAAAAATAAAATATGATTAAAATTAAACTAATCCTAATTCTATGCTAAGTTGATAAAAATTAATATATAAATTATAATATATATAATTAAATATTAAAGTTTACCATATTATTAATGTATAAATATATAATATTAAGTAAAAATATTTATATTAGATGCCTTTTGAAAATATTTACAAAGAGAGGCAACTAATTTTTATTATTTACAAAAATAGCAATAAAATTTTAAAAATAATTCAATTAAGTCCCTAGATATAATGAAAATTTAAAATTGAGCTGCACATTAAAACTTGGATCAAAATTGACCCTTTTTATTTGAAAAGCCAAAAGTTTATTTTGTTATTTAGGGAATAATTTCTCAGAAAATTATGTTAAAATAAATTCCTAAGGAAGATTGGAGGGGTCACAAGCGGTCCTGCTTAAGTTCCAATCTCCTAGATAGAATTTATTTAAACATACTAAATCCGAAAATATACCCTAAATCCTTTATTTAAAAGAAAACAAGAATAATTAACTATCTGATAAAATGAACGAGATTGTATCACGTTCAATTTTATTTCCCCGGTAATGTTTCAAGTGTTGATCGTTAACTCAAAAATTAGCTCCCTTGCCTTAGAGTTCGACAACTCTGTATGGATAGACGTGATGAACCGTAAATGGACCGGACCAGTGTGATTTTAACTTACTTGGAAAGAACTTCAATCTGGAATTAAATAACAAGACTTGCTGACCTGCTTCAAATTCTCTAATTCGGATGTGCTTGTCATGCCACTTATTGAGTCTTTCTTTAAGTAATTTGGCATTTTCGTATAAGAACATTCGGAATTCCTCTCACTTATTGAGTTGGAGCATCTGTTTCACTTTAGCAAGCTTGAGGTCCAAGTTGAGTCGTCGAAGAGCCCAGTAAGCTTTGTGCTCTAACTCCAGGGGTAGATGACAGGCTTTCTAAAAACCAACCTATAGGGTGACATTCCTAAAGGTGTCTTGTATGCTATCCTGTAAGCCCATAAAGCATCATCTAGTCTTTTAGACCAATCTCATCGATTTAGGCAAACTGCCTTCTCAAGTATGCCTTTGATCTCCTTATTCGCCAGCTTAGCTTGCCCATTCCTCTATAGATGGTGAGCTAAAGAAACCTTATGTTTCACTCCATGTTTATCTAACAACCATTTTAACCACTTGTTCACAAAATAGGACCCTTCATCGATGATAATAGCTCTTGGGGTTCCAAACCTTATGAACACGTGTTTCTACAAGAACTTCCTAACAATCCTAGCATCATTTGTTGAATAAGCTTCAGCCTCAACCCACTTGGACACATAGTTTATTGCTACCAATATGTACTTGTGACCAAAGGTCGAATGGAAAGGACCGAGAAAGTTAATACCCCATACATCGAACAATTCTACCTTAATGATGTTTGCTCGATGCGTCTCATTTTTGTTGGTGACATTTCCAACCCTTTGACATTGATCACAACTCTTCATATAAGCATATGCATTCTTGAATAGTGTTGGCCAAAAGAATCTGGCTTGTAATACTTTGGCCATAGTACGAGTACCTCCGAAGTGTCCCCCACTCGGAGCTGAGTGACAACATCTTCTGCCATGCATCTCCTGATCATCTGATCTACATATTTTTTAAACAGGTATGGCTCTTCCCAGAAATAGTACTTCACATTGTGAATAAACTTTTTCTTTTGTTGATACGTCTTATCAACCGACATCAAACCACAAGCTAAATAGTTAGTAATATCAACAAACCAAGGGTTGTTATGGTCATGATTTACCTTCAGTGTGTGTTCATCTAGAAATGTCTCCTGAATTGGTACAAGTGGAGAATTCCCTTCTTGCAGCTCTAATCTGGACCAGTGATCTGCTACTTGGTTTTTTACTCCCTTTCAATCTTGAATTTCTAGATCGAACTCTTGAAGTAGAAGTACCCACCAGATCAGTCTCGGCTTAGTGTCTTTCTTGGCAAATAAATATTTAATTACTGAGTGGCCCGTATAGACAGTCACATTCGTACCTATAAGGTAAGATCAAAACTTGTCGAAAGCAAACACAATAGTAAGTAACTCTTTTTTTTTTACCATGTAATTCAGTTGAGCTCCTGTTAGAGTCCGACTTGTGTAGTAGATGGGATGAAAAACTTTGTTCCTTCGCTGGCCCATGATAGCTCCAATTGTAAAGTCACTTGCGTCACACATCAGTTCAAATGGCAAATCCAAGTTTGGTGTGACGATTATGGGTGCCATAACTAATCGACTCTTCAAATCATTAAAAGCCTTCAAGCATTCCTCATCAAACTTGAATGTCGTGTCCTTCTCCAATAATTTGCACAAAGATTTATCAATTTTGGAGAAGTCTTTGATAAATCTTCGATAAAATCCGGTGTGGCCCAAAAAGCTCCTAACACCCTTTACAGATGTTGGAGGTGGGAGTTTCTCAATAACATCTACTTTGCTTTATCTACCTCGATTCCATGTCTCGATATCTGATGCCCTAGAACAATACCTTTATGTACCATGAAATGGCACTTTTCCCAGTTGAGTACTAGGTTTGTTTCTTCGCATCGCATTAGTACCTTAGCTAGATTGGCTAAGCAATCATCATAAGTATCTCTGAATACTGAAAAATCATCCATGAAAACTTCCAAATACTTCTCAACCATGTCAGTAAAATTAGACATCATACATCTTTGAAATGTAACAGGTGCATTACATAAACCAAATGGCATGCGTCTAAATGCAAATGTACTCTACAGGCAGGTGAATGTCATTTTGTGTTGATCTTTTGATGCTACAGTAATCTGATTATACCATGACTATGCATTGAGAAAATAGTAATAGTTCGCCTCGCAAGTCTATCCAGCATCTGGTCCAAGAACGGCAAAGGAAAATGATCTTTCCTAGTCGCCTTATTCAACTTTTGGTAATATATACATATTCTCCATCCCGTAACCGTTCTAGTTGGTACCAACTTATTATTCTCATTCTCGATGACCGTGATACCTCTTTTTTTTGGCACGCACTGGACTGGATTTACCCATGAACTGTCTGAGATAGGGTAAATTATACCCGCATCTAACCACTTAATGATTTCCTTCTTTACTACATCTTTCATAATGGGGTTCAGTCTCCATTGTCCATCAATCATCCCGTTCTTGCTATCTTCTAATATGATCTTGTGTATGCATACAGATGGACTAATACCGCGAATATTGGCTATGGTCCATCCGATAACCTTTTTGAATTGTTTCAATACAAGGATAAGTTTCTCTTCTTGCTCAGTAGTTAATTCTGCTAAAACAATCACAGGCAGAGTAGAAGCGTTACCTAAATAAATATATTTTAAATGTGAAGGTAATACCTTGAGTTCTAATTTAGCTGGCTCCTCGATTGACGCTTTCGGTTGGGTGTAATCCCTTTTCTCTAGCTCCAAAGATTCAAAATAGGATTGCAAATTAAATCCCTTTTGATTAGCTTCTAGGAAAGCTAGGTCTTCATCATCCTCTTCATCATTCGAAGGGTCTGATGTTAGAATTCATTCCAATGGATCCTCAACATAGTCCACTATTAAATCCTCTAAATCGAATATTGCAGAACAATTATCAATTGTGTTAGGAAATCGCATTGACTTAAAAACATTAAATGTTACCTGATCATCCTGAACACGCATAGAAAAAGGTTCTTCCAGTTGCTAAGAACGGTCTTCCTAGGATAATTGGCACTTCTTTGTCTGCTTCAAAGTCTAGAATCACAAAATCAGTAAGAAAGATAAATTTGTCTACACTTACCAATACATCCTCAATTTTTCCTTCTGGATGTGCTAAGGATCGATCTACTAATTGAATTGTAACCGTAGTAGGTCTAACTTCACCTATCCCTAATTTTCTAAATATTGACATAGGCATCAAGTTGATCCTCGCACCTAACTTTTCGCATCTTAGACAGGATATCCTTCATGAACTTGACGTAATTTGGCATTTGCTCAAGTACTTCAACCAACGGGATGTTGATAAGAAATTGCTTGAGTACATCTAAGAACTTCTTGAATTGAATCTCCTACTTTTGCTTTTGAAGTTTTTGAGGGTAGGGTGGTGGTGGTTTCTTTACTGGAATTGGTAATGGTTGATTCATCTTCTATGGAAATTCTGCATCTAACGGAGTTGTTAGTTTATCAGAATTAGCTAGTTCTGAAGTTACCTTGTTGGGTTTTGCAGATTTCGGTTCTGGTGAAACTAGAATTTCAACACTCGGTTGAACTTCCTCTAAGTCTTAAGCATTAGCTTGCTCTTTTTCAGCTTCAATGGTATTGGGCTCTATTGTCTTTCCGCTTCTCAATGTCAACGCTTTGCAATGCAGCTTTCTCAGATTTCTTAGATTCTCCGTAGCACTAGGTAAAGCACCTTGTGGTCGGTTCCTAAGTTTAGTAGCGACTTGGCCCACTTGATTCTCCAAATTCCTTAGAGTGGCGTTATTTTTCACCATGTATGCCTTCAATATATTCTTTAAGCTATTGGATGATTCAGCTTGAGTTTGTTTCTGAACTTGTTGAGGGAAACTAGGCGGCTGGGTTGGACTAGGTTGGGCTTAAGTATTACTGGTTCTTGCCCCTTGGTTACTCTAGGAAAAATTAGGGTGATTTCACAACGGTCGGTTATAATAGTTGGATTGCAGCCCTTGCCTTCCTCAATTTTGGTTCTGGTTACCTATGTAGTACATAGATTCTGGGTTTGATGGACATTCTTCAAACAAATGTCCTTCCCCACAATAGACACAGGCTATATTCTTAAATTGGTTAGGTGGCTGTGCTGCAAAACTACTAGACCCATTCGTGGTAAGATTCTTAAGCATTGAGGATATTGATGATACCTGAGATGCGAGTGAAGTAAGAGCGTCTACTTCATGTATTCCAGCAACTCGTCTTCCTGACGCTGCTTGATTGGTTGGCCATTGATAATTGTTGCTGACAATCCTCTCAATAATTTCATAAGCCTCATTATAAGACTTAGAAAGGAGAGCACCGTTAGCAGAAGCGTCCACTACCATCCTCGTGTGAGCATTGTAACCGTTATAAAACGTCTCAAGTTGGATGCAATGCAGGATTACATGATGAGGGCACTTTCGTAATAACTCATTATACCTTTCCCATGCCTCATACAAGGACTCATCATCCATCTGTTGGAAGGCAGTGATCTTGTTCCTCAACTTAGCATTCTTGCTAAGCGGGAAATACTTCATAAGAAATCTTTTTGCTAACTCTTGCCATGTGGAAATTGAGTTTGGTGGCAATGAGTTCAACCAGGCTCGAGCTCTGTCCCTTAGCGAGTATGGGAACAACTTCAATCATAATGCATCTTCGTGTACTTCAGCTAACTTGAAAGAGTCGCTTACCTCCATGAACAGTCTCAAGTACAGGTGAGGGTCTTCGCTAGGCATTCCACTGAATTGGCCCACTGTCTGAAGCATCTGGAACATGACTGGCTTCAGCTTGAATTGTTGTGCCTCAATTTTGGGTCTACTAATTCCCGGATTAAGATCATGAAACACTGGCATGGCATATTGACTTAAGGCTCTATCCCTATCATTAGCAATAAGGATAGGATTTTAAGCAGGGTTTGCTCCGTTTCCTTGGTTCATATTTTCAAAATTCATCTCCTCGGTCCTTCTCTGATTTGCTTCTCTTCTTCACTATCGAAAAGTTCTTTCTATCTCAGGGTCTACAAGGAGTAAATCAATAATTCGGTCAATACTCATAAACACCTGAAATAATCACAGAAAAATTAATTAAGTTAAAATTAAACAGAAAATAAACCAAAATGCAAAAATAATAAATTCACAAATAATGACTTTTTAGAACAGTCCCCGGCAACGGCACCAAAAACTTGGAACGACGGAAATGTGCACATGTACACAATCGCAACAAGTAATAAAGTGACAAGTAAATGTTGAGTTATCGTACCCATAGGGACTATGAAAAGAATTATTTATGAAAGTAATTTAAAACACTTTGGTGAGGTGAAAAAAATTTGTTGAAAAGAGTGATTAAAAACTATGGTTTAAAAATAAGTAAAATAAATAAATTAAAGAAAAAAAAGTTCTAATGTACGATTTCAAAATATGAATTTAATCAATATGGCTTAATTGTGTTAGATTAATTTCACTTCTTAGAATTATTAAACTTATGTTCATGCTGCTACGAATAATTTCACGGCAACCCGGTAATTTGTTAACTTATGAACATATTTACCTACCAAAAATCCATTCATCTATTTGACATATCCCTGTGCCAATTCAATTGATAATATAGATTTCATAAACAAACATGTTATTGCACATACATACTTATTAAACTAAATAATCTCTTGCATATTCCTAAGTCAATTCGAACAATTAATTAATCTAATAAGCATATAAAAGACTATGTGACGTAACAAGATTCCCTTACCTTAAACCAATTTAATCACAATAATCTTGCAAGTTATGCAAGGCATATGTATCGCCAAATACAATGCTAATTTAGAAGAATAAACATGCACTGATTAAGTATAATCAAGCAATTTACCAAGGCCTATAACAGCATAAACATAATTTTAACAATTTAAGTAGACGAAATGCAATCAACCTAACACGAATTAAATTCAAGCTAAATTAATTAAATTAACCATTTCTACAGCATAAATATTCATAAACATGTTTTTCAAAACAACAATGAAAATTAAAAAGATAGGGAACAAGAATCAAATCCAGTGTTTCTCCTTAGCTTGACTAGCATGCTCCGTTCTTTGTTCTTCCATTGTCCTCGGCTATCAAGGTGGCTTTTGAACACCCAGTTGCTACTTCAAATGGCTGATGAGAAACCTCTTTTCCAAGAGAAGAAATTTGCACAAGAAGCTTGGCATTTTGGAAGAAAAAAGAGAATGGAGAGAAGAGAAGTGAATGAGAGAATGAGGGAGTGAGTGATGCTTTGAATGATCAGCCAAGGGTGGCTTTTATAGCTGAATGTGACAGCTAAAAATAGAAAAAATAATCAGCCAAAGAGCCCTCCCTTGGCCGGCCACACACATGGAAAAGTTGAGAGTTTCAACTTTGCGATTTTAGGCTTGGGGCAAATCCATAAAGCCACAATTAGCAGAGGGGCTTGAATGCAAATTTGACAGGTCTTCAAGGGCTTTTTTGTAGCTTAATTACTCGGCTAATGAGCTGAATTGGGTCAGCAATTGGACGGTTTTGGGCTGTCCAATTTGTGGTCGGTTCGGTTCAATCGATTCGGTTCAACTAGACCCATTTATTTCATAATTTAATTAATAATAATTTATGAACCCAAATTAATTGAGTATAAACTAAAATTAATTATTTTATGAATTAATACACATCTTTTAGGACCGTATTAGGCTGAAAATTAATTCGCCTTGATACTCCAAATTGCTTCTCGGTTTTGTGCGTCTAGCTGTGTCTGCCGAGCCAATTTTCGCCCTTTGCGACAATCTGTCGAAAATAATCAAAATTAACTATAAAATTAATTAAAATTCATCATGTTCATATTTTAAGCACAATTTAATTATTTTATAAAAATTAATTACTTTTTGACAAGAATTTAACCGGATTTGCATGAATTTAAGTAAAAATGGGTATGAAAAAGTATATAAATTTTTGTGTTTCCAATTAGTAATTATTTTCTATAGTTAATTTAATATTAATTTCTCCAATCTGCAATCCTTTGGGTATTACCAATGTTTCGTTGTAAACTTTACTATATTAAAATTTGACCCGTACAGTTGCGGACATCGCTGATTTAATTAATATATTTTTAGTGTGATATTTATACTAGAAACGATAACATGTTTATAGGCGATCAAGTTGGAGGCACTGTTGTCGGGGATTACGATAGTGAAATATTTATTAGATTGATTCCTGTAAAATAATATTAATTGATAGATGAACAAGCTAGATAATGTTCTAACTTTTATTTTATTTAATTTATTATTTAGTGAGCAAAAAAAATTATTATGAATATTATTATTTTTACTTACGTTGTTGATTATTAGATATAATCATGGATATTGAGTTTTATAGGTTGGTGTGTATGAGCTATCCAAATCAAGTTGGTTTTATAGAGATTCGACAAACCAATGGAGTCGATATTAAAAAGACAAGCAGTCTGAGTGTTCAAATGAATTCCCACCTAAGCTGAATGAGTCTACATCCGAGAGAGGTGGAGACCCGACGAATCAATGGAGTTATGATAAAGAATGTGGCATGGCTGAATACTCAGTTCAGTAAGAATTGGATTTAAGAATGGACAATGATGTATATGGGCACTTACTTGACACATATCAGAGCAAACAAAGGCTAAGTCGAATATAAGAAGTCTCAACAAGTCAGCAGAGCTATGATCGCAAGATTGGAAACTATGATTATTCATCCGAACTCCCTTATGAGTTAGATTTATATAAGTCTTTTCCCTATGACCTTGAATTTTAAGAAATTAAAAAACAGACGGATGACTTAGAGGAATGATGCCAAAAGCAAACAGAAGTAGAGATTCTATTTGAGGAGATACCTGAGCAACAATTGGGAACATCTGAATATCTAACCAAAACTCCTCATGATTTGTATGACTATACATCCGATCAAGAAAGCTGTGAGTGAGAATTCCAAGTTAAATCAAAGAGAATCCAACAATAGTTGGATCAATTAGAGGAATTCTTCCAGCAAAGATCTAAAACAAATACTCCATTGGAAAAGGTCGTACATGATGTATTCAATTTTGATCTGAAGGACCAATGTATATCGATGACCATCTAGAATTAGATCATGAAAGTCAACAAGAGTTTGGATTTGAAAACATGAACAAATTGAATACAATGGAAGATGTTTCCGATCAATGTAAATGTAGAAGTAGAGGTAGAGGTAGAATTAACAACTAACTTCGAGCTACAACCGATTCGATGATCCGATACACTTTCTGGCCATAACCAAGGAAATGCCAGCTAAAGAAACCAATGAGTATGTCTCGTTCTCGTTTGATGATGAAGGAAAAACTCAAGCGAGCAAAGCTTCTCAAGGGAGGAAGCATGAGAAAATAATTGTAACAACCTGAATTTAGGCCTAGTCAGAATAGTGGTTTCGGAACCACAAATCTGAGGTTGGAGAAATTATTTTTCAATATTATTTTATGTGTTATAGCTTGATTATATAAGTGCATGAAAATTTTGGTGAATTAATTTTAGCGATTGTGAGCTTAATTGCGAAAAATGACTAAATCGCATAAAGGGAAAAAGTTTTGTTTTACTAGAAAATTGTGTTAAATAGCTTGAGAATCATCATTAAGGGTCTTTAAAGAGCAAATAAGCCTAAAAATTGGGTGATGATCAGCCATGAGACAAGAGAAAACAAATTGATCAAAATTAGGTGAAGTTGGTGGTTTATTTTGACTAAAGAAATTAATAAAACAAATAAAAGGCTTCATCTCTTTCATTTTTCTTCTCCTCCACCGAAAATACCAGCAAAATTAATGGTTTTAGAAGCTTGAAAACTTATCCACTCTCCACCCTTGCAAGTAAGTGATTTTGATAGCTTCTTTTGATAATTTTTGTACTTTTGGGACCTTGTAGCATGAGCTAGCTATTGAGGGGACTATTTTGCAAAATGGTTGAAAGTTTAGGGTTTTACCATGAGAGTGTTTATGTTTTTTGCTGAAATTTTATGAAAGAAAATGAATATTGGTTGTTAAATAAACAACCTTTGTGAAACGATTTCCATGAAAAATCACTAAATAGACTATTTTGTAAAAGTTGTAATTTAGATAGTAATTGTATGAAATACTTGAAATTTGGAGCTGCCATTAGAGTAATAAAGGTTCGGCTAGGCTTGGTTAATGAGGAAATTTGATGAAAATCGACTTTCAATCCTACGGGTAAAATCATCATTTAATGAAAGTCTAGGGCAAAATAGTCCTTTGTCAAAATGTGAATTTTGGATTGTCTTAATTATTATGGTGATTAAATTAGTAAATTTTTATTATTCTAGATCAAGAAATATGAAATCTGAACCTAAACTAGGGGAAGGCCGAGCAAGTGGACTAAATCGATTAGTCGCCTACCCTTTTGTATACCGAGGTAAGTTGTGTGTAAATATTACAACTCCATTGTGTTTATGCATGGATTAATTGATATAGCATAAAATTTTTAATTGTGATTATAAAATTGCATGATGAGAATGATATGGTAAAATACTAAACCGTAGGAATAGATCGAATAGTCATGCCATAATACTAGGGTTATCCAAGAGCTGTGTAAGTCCATGTCTAGGACATGGCATCAGCCTTGAGATATGAACCAGTGTAAAACCATGTCTGGGACATGGCATCGGCATTGATGTGAGTGCTAGTGTAAGACCATGTTTAGGACATGGCACCAGCCTCGTTTTGTGTCAATGTAAGACCATGTTTGGGACATGGCATTGACATCAATATGTGAGAGCCAGTGTAAGTCCATCTCTGGGACATGGCATTGGCTTTGATATGTGTTAGTGTAAAACCATGTCTAGGACATGGTATTGGCACGGATAGAGGAGAGCCAGTGTAAGACCATGTTTGGGACATGGCATCGGCCTCGATGTGTGAGAGTCAGTGTAAGACCATGTTTGGGACATGGCATCGACATTGACATGTGAGCCAGTGTAAAACCATGTCTAGGACATGGCATCAACATTCTACCCTATGTATGAGGCTTATCAGATATCCTTAAATATTCCAATGGTTCAACGGGTGATTGATAGTTTGTGTCAAGAATGAGAAATGTTATGATTATGTTGTCAGTGGTAGAGATACCTAAACGAAATTTATGAGGATTGAGCTCAATTCATGTTGTGTAAATTGTGCAGGTGGAAATGAGTAAATTATGACTATGAGTGTTTATGGTTATGTACATATGATAATAAGTTGTGAGTATGTTAATGCATGGTATACAGTTGTCAATTATTTATATGCAACTTACTAATCTTTATGCGTACCCTTTTTTCCTTTCTAATTTCTTATAGTGCTGCCTAATTAGCTCGTGGATCAAAGAACGTCAAAGGCATCGATCACACTATCATCTGAAGCCCTTGGTATAGTTAGCTTTTATAAGTTAAGTAATGGCATGTATAGGGACTTAGCCTTCGGTTAAGTGTCATTTTGTTTTGAGCCAAGTGTGTTGGCTTGATTTGGAATACTCCATTTTGTATAAGGCCATGGATATGGCTAATATTTGTTATTAATATATATATATATATATATATATATACAAATGATGATGTTTTTAATGATGGGCAAATGGTATGAATGAATAAGTACATGATTGAGTCACTTAAATATGTGATGAGGATGTATGAGTAATGTAAGGTGTTTGTGATGAGAATGACTTGATTGTGGACATTTAGAGGTACATTCATGTAATAAAATGTATTGCTTGGAATTGGTATGTGTTTGATTGCTTGGAATTGGTATGTGTTTGATTTTGTTTCAGGGTGGCAAAAGGCTTGGTAGATAGCCTTATATTGTCCACACGAGTAGACACATGGGCGTGTGTCTAGGCCGTGTGTGACACACGGTCCACCCCACGGGCGTATGGTCAGGTTGTGTGTCCCCTGCTCCTTAAGTTGAAAAAATTAAATGCCCAGTAGTAACCACACGGGCTATGACATGGCCGTGTGTCCCAACCGTGTGAAAGACACGGCCTAATACGCGGGGGTGTGCCATGGCTGTGTGACCTTAAATGGTTGCTGACGTCAGAAACAGAATGTCAAGATTTTCACACACGAGCTAAGACAAGGGCGTGTCATGACCGTGTGAGAGACATGGGCCAGGGACACGGGCGTGTGTCAGGCCGTGTGAAAACCCCTATAGGTTCTATGTTTGAAAATAAATGTAACACCCCTAACCCGTATCCGTCGCCGGATTGGGGTTACGAGATATTACCGGATGAGACACAAATTTCTCAAACATTCACATTTACACATATGTTATAATCACAAAACTAAAACATAAATTTCTTTAAACATTAAGCACATAATTTAAATCAATACAATTATCAATAAAATTCAAAGTCATATAAAATATATGCAGCATTGGCTTTCAGAAACGCAATCAATAGACATTAGTATATTATATCCTATCACTTTACAACATAGAATAATATTTATTATTATATAAGGTAAAACTAACATTATAACATGGCCAAAAATATTCCTTTTAGAAATCAATTTCATGCGCATATTACCAAATTAAAATGGACTATTTTTAATCAATATTACCAAGTCAAAACATACTAAGATTTATATACAAAATACTAAGTACCCATACATAATTTATTTGGTCATTAATATACCTACCATTAATGCACACCATTTCTATATGACTTAATAAATTAATTTTATAAATATTAATGCCAAATCAAAATATGTCAATTTCACAAGTTATACACCATACTAAAATATCATACACAAAACCAAATCTTCTCTTATCAACTAATAAAAATCCTCCTATACACATTCATAAATTTTCAATTAACAAATGAAACTATATATATATAGCCATTTCACCTATAATTTATATTCAATATTTTACTTCTTGTACCATCACTGCCAAATCACAAAGTTGATAGTAACTATATCATATATTTTCATCTTATAGCCAAATACATAAGTGCATTATAACAATTTCCAAACCAATTCACGATATAAATTCTACTTCTCAAAAATAAATCATTATCCAAATATAAAATATATATATATATATATATCAAAAACACAAATATTACATACCATATGGAAAACATATTAAAATAACCCCTACCATGTTCGAATATAACAAAATATCTTTTAATAACCAAACCATATATAACACCTTAACCAAACATAATAACCAAATTCACATATATATTTTATCTTAGTATGAATCACATCCAAATCGACCAAACATACCTATGTATATAACATGACCGGTTCAATCATATCACATCCAAATTCATCAGCCAAACTCAATACACAAACACATATCACAAATTCTAATCATTCATGGCACATAGCATAATAACCAAAATGAACTTAAACCATAATTAAACCAAAACCGAACTCAAGCATAGAAATTAAGCCATTTTTGCATGGCTCAAATTATACATGGACCAAAATACAACATTTCTAAAGTATAATCCAGCCTATACATGCAATAGTTCCAAAAATTCAGTTTCTAAAATATCAAAGACAATCAATAGTGTGATAGACTTTGCTGACGATCCCCGAGCTCGTAACTTGACTCCAAAATCTATAAAATAGAGGTAAACAAGAATATACACACAGTAAGCTATTTAAGCTTAGTAAGTCATAAGCAAATAAACAATTTAATGATATAATCAACTCAATTAAACTAAACCAAATTATATTATCATTACCACAATTAGTCTCAAACTTACAAATTTCATAAATAATACACTTTCATACACAAATGCTACCTTGGCCGAATGCTCATATAATTAAAATAACAAATTATCATTCAATTTTCAAAACCAAAATGTCATTATATAACCAATTATACATACATCATATGCACAAGCTCAATAATCAATATATAACATCATGTACATATATTACTTATGTGGCCGAATATACATGGTCATATATACACATATTTAAGAATCAATTCCATAATTTTCATATCATTTATTCACTAAACCAAATACACTTACCATGTTCACATACGTTCTTCCTTTACTTCATACAAGACTTACAACAAATATCAAGTAACTTACTTACCTTATTTCAAGTAGGAAATAAACTAATTCATACCTGATCATTTTAGCTCAATTTACACATTCGATCACAATTATCATTGCCTGATGAAACATTCGGAATTGGGTAGGACACTCGGATAATCACATATATCGTACAATGCCAACGTCCTAGACGTGGTCTTACATGTAATCACATATCGATGCCACTGTCCCAGACAGGGTCTTACTCGCACACATAAATCGGAGTTAGATATCGATGCCAACTTATAAAACATGGTCTTACTCGCACACATATATCGATGCCATGGTCATACTAGCACATCACATATCAGAATCTTATGTCATGGCATATGTATCCTAGCTATTCCTAAGGTTCATACGGGGCTTTCAGACATCGTAACTCAGTTGAAACGAATTCATAAACATTTCTGCCAAGCTCATTCACATTCCGCTAATATATATATATATATATATATATTCGTATATTTCAATTCAGCATATATAATTCACATTTAATTATAATTAAGTATGTCTATTTGCTTATAAACTTACCTTAGACGATAAAAAATGGAGCGGGACGGCTAGTCGACAACTTTAGTTTTCCCCCGATCCAAATCCGATTTTCTCTTTTCTTGATCTAAATTAAAATAAATTAAACTCATTTAATCAAATTTTTATCAAATTCATCCAAAAACACATAAATGGGCAAATTACACTTTTGCCCTTGACATTTCATATTTTTCATAGAGTCCCTCAAATTGTC
Organism: Gossypium stocksii; assembly: GCA_020496765.1. Taxonomy (NCBI): domain Eukaryota; kingdom Viridiplantae; phylum Streptophyta; class Magnoliopsida; order Malvales; family Malvaceae; genus Gossypium; species Gossypium stocksii. Next base: position 16,194,389 of record CM035625.1, on the reverse strand, counting down.
ATTTTTGCAATTTAGTCCTAATTACTCAAAATCGTCAAAAATTCCGATACAAAACATGTTAATCTATCACATATCTTTCATTTTCTACCATCAAACAACAAAAATCACAAGCTTTCAACAATGGCATAATTCAAAATATTCACCAAAATAAAAAATACAAGCATGGGTCTTGATAACTTAGCAACGATCTCAAAAACGTAAAAATTATCAAAAACCGAGCTAATTACATACCTTGATTGAGCTTAGAAATGGCCAAACATGAGAAAACCTTATTCTTTTCTTTTTCTTTTAAGTTTCGACAAAAACAAACATTATGAAACCATATATTTATTTTTATGTTTTATTATAACATTATTATTTACCATTTTACATTAATATCCTTTATAATTTAATAACTAAAATGTATATATCAAGGATACAACCGTACATCATTAACCCCAATGGTATTATTGCTACATAAGTACTTCATGAAATAAAGACAACATCAATTTGGCCCTTTTACAATTAACCGCAATTAAGTCCATTTTATTTAATCGTACACTTAAACGAAAAAATTAAAGCACAAAAATTTCACAGATATAAATTCACACATAATAAACACAGGAAATAATTTTAAAATATTTTTCTAACTCGGATTCGTGGTCCCGAAACCATCATTTCGAATAGGGTCTAAATCAGGCTATTACAATAAATCCACACGGGTGAGGGGCACGGGTATGTCTCTATATGCCTAGGCCGTGTGAGCTACACGGGCCTTTAGCACAGCCATGTTTTAAGGCCACATGGGCGTGTTGCCCATCCACACGAGCGTGTGCCTTGTTTTTAGTGGTTTTTCTTGAAGGTTTTCTAAGTAATTTGAAGGTTTTCTTGAAGGTTTTAAGTGGTTTTTAGTGTCTAAAGTGTGTTTTGGGCTTCGTAGGCCCATATTAGGGACTTAAAAAAAGTTTGAAAAGTTTTAAATTAGAATGAAGTTTATCAATCCAGGAATGTATGTTTGCGTGTGTATTAGTTACGTAATGCCTCGTACCTTGTTCCAGCATCGGATACGGGTAAGGGGTGTTACATTTAGTAGTATCGGAGCTATGGTTTAGTCAATTCTAGGACTAACCTAGCGTGTATATGAGTCTAGCTATACATGCCATTGTTATAATATGATAGAGTGACGACTCCTGAAGAATATAAGTTGTATTTTTATATAGTAAATGGATCTCGATGGAGCTACGGCAGATGATGTGGAAAGCAATACATCATCTCCCACTGAAGGGACTGCGCTAGTTGAAAATGGACCCGTGATAATGAATTAAGGCGGAAGGGCTAGAGAAGCCTACCTCCACATGATGGATTCTTGGTACTTGGAGTTTATTTACGCAAATTCGAATAATACACCTCCCCCACGCCTCCGATTCCTCAACCTGCTCCTATAGCTCCTCAAGGAGCAAAAATGGTTAGGAGAGAGAAGCCCCCAGTAAACAAAATTAGAAAGCAAGGGGCCGAGGAATTCTGGGCGAATATAGATGATGACTTAGAGAGAGCAGAGTTCTGGCTAGAGAATGCCATTAGGGTATTTGATGAGCTATCATGCACGCCTTAAGAGTGCATGAAATGTGTAGTGTCACTTTTATGAGACTCAGCCTACCAGTAGTGGAATACTCTCGTGTTAGTTGTACCGAGAGAGGATAAGTTGGAAATTCTTTCAAGAGGAGTTTCGTAAAAAGTAAATTATTAAAAAGTTCATCGACCAGAAAAGGAAAAAATTTCTTGAGCTGAAGCAAGGCCGTATGATTGTGACAGAGTATGAGCGAGAGTTTGTAAAGCTCAGTAAATATGCACGAGAGTGCGTATATACAGAAGCCACCATGTGTAAGAGATTTGAAGACAGGTTAAACGAAGACATCCACTTGTTGGTGGGCATTCTTGAGTTAAGGGAATTTGTGGTGCTTATTGAAAGAGCGTGTAAGGCCGAAGAGTTGGCCAAAGAGAAAAAAAGAACTAATATTAAGTCTTGGGACTCAAAGAAAAGATAGATAGGGAAATCACATCAGTCATCATCCAAGAGATCTAAAGAGTTTACTACCAGATCGAATGCTTCAGTGGGGTTTCCAAGTAGAAACAAGAATAAGCAGTACACGGCATCGAAAGCCCAAACCACTTCTGTTACGAGTGTGGGTAGTGCTTGACCGAATAGGCCAGAGTGTTCGCAGTGTGGTAGACGACACTTCAGTGAGTGTCGAGGAAATGAATGAGGCTGTTTTAAGTGTGGGTCATTAGACCACCTCATTTGAAATTGCCCTAAAATGGATGAGAAAGACAAAAACCAAGATATGAGAGTGAGTAATGCTCTATCGAGGGGTAGACCATAGAAAAATTCGGGTAGTGGGACTAGTAGCAGAGGTGCACCTAGAGATCCTGCCATGAGGTCCGAGGGCAGAGTGCCTGCAAGGACTTATGCCATTCGCGCCCTCGAAGAGGCTTCATCTCCAGATGTGATTACGGGTACCTTTTCTATATATGATATTTCTGTGGTAGCGTTAATTGATTTGGGGTCAACCCATTCCTATATGTGCATGAAATTGGTACCTAGTATAAATATGCATGCTAAGTCTACCGAGTTTGTAGTAAAAGTATCAAACCCATTAGGCAAGCATGTGCTAGTTGACCAAGTGTATAGGAATTGTCCCTTGATAATTAGAGGTAATTGTTTTCCAGCTAACCTAATATTATTGCTGTTTGATGAATTTGACAGAATCCTTGGTATGGATTGGTTGACTACTCATGATGTAAGAATAAGTACCCTTTGCCTAGAATAGATGACTTGTCTGATAAATTGAAAGGAGCCACCATGTTTTCTAAGATAGACCTAAAGTCTGGTTACTACCAGTTGAGAGTTAAGGAGTAAGATGTACCGAAAACTGCATTTCAGACGAGGTATGGTCACTATGAGTTCCTCGTCATGCCCTTTGGCTTGACGAATGCCCTTGCAGTAATTATGGATTTAATGAACCGCATTTTCTGACCTAATTTGGACAAGTTTGTCGTCATTTTTATTGATGACATACTAATTTATTCCCGTGACGAGAGTGAGCATGCGGAGTATCTAAGGACTGTCTTGCTAACTTTATGAAATAAGTAGTTGTATGCCATGTTCAGTAAAAGTGAATTTTGGTTACGAGAGGTCAGATTTTTGGGAAACATAGTATCAAGTGACGGGATTAGAGTTGACCCAAGTAAGATCTCGGCTACGATCGAGTAGAGACCACCGAGAAATGTATCAGAGATTAGAAGCTTTCTGGGTTTAGTGGGCTACTACAAACGGTTTGTAAAAGGGTTTTCTATGATTGCTACTCCAATGATGAGATTACTGCAGAAAGACGTGAAGTTTGAATGGACGAAAAAATGCCAACAAAGTTTTGAGAAACTAAAGGCTTTATTGACCGAAGCCCTAGTTTTAGTGCAGCCAGAACCGGGAAAAGAATTCGTGGTGTATAGCGATGCATCATTGAATGGATTAGGGTGTGTGCTCATGCAAGAAGGTAAGGTAATAGCCTATGCCTCTAGAAAATTAAAGCCATACGAGAAAAACTACCTGACCCACGATTTAGAGTTCGCAGCCATCGTGTACGCATTGAAGATATGGAGACACCACTTGTCTAGTGAGAAATGTCAAGTATTCACGGACCACAAAAGTTTAAAGTATTTGATGACCCAAAAGGAGCTGAACATATGACAATGGAGATGGTTAGAGTTGATTAAGGATTATGAGTTGATAATCGAATACCGTCCCGGAAAGGCGAATGTAGTCGCCGATGCTTTGAGTAGGAAGTTATTATTCGCCTTAAGGGCCATGAATGCTCAGTTGTCTATAATTGATGATGGTTCGATCCTACCTGAGTTGAGAGCTAGACCAACATTCTTGCATGATATTTGCAAAGTTCAGAAAGGTGATAAGGATTTACAAGCCAAGATGACTCAATACGAGATGGGTAATGAATCAGATTTTCAGATTGGTACTGATGGTTGTTTGATGTTCTGAGATAGAGTCTATGTACCTAAGAATAATGAGCTTATTCAGAAGATTTTGCAACAGGCACATAGTGGTTTCTTGTCTATCCATCCGGGTAGTGTAAAAATGTATAATGACTTGAAGAAAATGTATTGGTGGTCAGGCATGAAGAGAGACATATTAAAATTTTTTTCCAAGTGTTTAATTTGTCAGCAAGTGAAGGCCAAATATCAAGTGCCTTCAGGTTTACTTCAACCTATGATGGTTCCTGAGTGGAAATGGGACCGCATCACCATGGATTTTGTATCAAGGTTGCCTTTAACGCTAAAGAAGAAGGATGCCGTATGGGTTGTTGTGGATAGGCTAACTAAGTTGGCCCATTTTATACCAGTGCGTACCGATTATCCACTTGAGAAACTAGTCGATTTGTATGTTTCTGAAATTGTGAGACTTCACGAAGTACCCTTATCGATTATTTCGGATAGAGATTCGAGGTTCAAATCTCGATTTTGAAAAAGTTACAAAAGGTTTTGGGGACAAAATTGAATTTTAGCACTGCTTTTCATCCGTAGACCGATGGTCAGTCAAAAAGAGTAATCTAGATTCTTGAAGACATGTTACCGTGTTGTGTTCTCGAGTTTTAAGGCAGTTGGGAAAAATACTTACCACTGGTCAAACTCGCCTACAACAATAGTTATCAATCGAGTCTAAAAATGGCACCTTATGAGGCTTTGTGTGGATGTAAGTGTCGAACGGCCTTATATTGGACCGAACTTAGAGAGAATCAGATACATGAGGTCGACTTAGTCAAAGAGACTGAAGAGAAAGTTAAATTGATTCGTGATTGCTTGAAAGCCGCCTCAGATAGATAGAAATACTATGCAGATTTGAAATGAAAAGAGATTGAGTTTCAAGTCAGTGATAAGGCAGATTTAGGGTTGGCTCGGATTCTGCACCTGGTGGCTCATGATATGGATGTTGCACTGGTCGAAGATAAGGCAATATCATTGGAATCAGTCGAAGGTTTTGGTTTAGATTTAACGATAATGGAACAAAAAAGGAACAAAGTGTCGAGGACTTATTAGAAGTCGTTCTTCAGGGGCGATACGAATTGTCCCGACTCTGAAAAAGGTCTTTGATTTTAAATTTTAGTTTTTGTTTTTTTACTGTTAGTTAGTTTTTAGGATTTAAAATTTTAATTGCATATTAGAATTAGGAGCAAACATGTTTCTAGACATAATGGGACAAGGAGAAGCTTAGTGAGGATGAAAAGGATGACCGAAGGACTTCAACACATCTCAAAGGGCTAGGAACAATGTCGTGCCGTGCCATAGTTTGAAGCCAAATTATGGGATATAAACGCCCTCCTCTAATCATCACAGCTCTCCCTAAAGATCTAGCTTTGAATTTTTACATCCCCTACCTTTGATTTTCACAAGTATGCTCTCTTCTTCTCTTTTTTCATAGTTTTCTAGTTCTCATATTCTATTTCAGATTATATTCCACATCAGCTGAAGAAGAAATTTTGTCAGCAACTACCTAATGTTTTGTTTTCTAACTTTGTTTTCATCAATTTAATTATTTGGGTTTGTTGTTATTTTTCTTTAATTAAAAATAATAATATGGACGGAAACAGATTATTGGATGGAGGGGCGTGGCGAGTACTGAGGTGCCCCCCAAATTCAACACAACCATTATGTTTCTGATGGCTAATATGTGGATGCAATTCATTTGCACCCGCCTGGCACCGACACAAAACGCTACTGAGTTACCGCCTATCGAGCATGTAGAGGGACTTAGTCATTTTCTGTGTGAGTTGTTATGTTTTGGCCCAATATATTGGCTTGTAATGGTTAAAGGTTTGATTTATGTGTAACCATGTAACTTGACTTATATTGGCTAATTGGTTGTAAGCATATATATACATTATTTATGTGCCAATGCCTTGTGATGTGAGTTATGTTTGCATGATACATGATGAGTTGTGGGTTATGGCCTAAATACCTACTGGTTGAATGTGCTAGTAGTCTTGATGCCTAATGGCTAAGTTTGGCTCAAAGGTATGGTATGATAGTTAGGTATAATTATGCACGGATATGAGATGTTGATGATGCATATTGAATGTGACTAAGTGAGACTAGGTATATTGGTTATTAAATAACAAGTCTAAGGCTAAATTGTTGATATATTGGTCGTTTATTTATGCCATGAAATACACCTTTGAAGTTATGTTTAAGTATGTGCAAATGAGGTTGACAAATGGTTGGGAACATAACCAATTTCTTAACTATACAGGCAGAGACACGGTCGTGTGTCTCTGCAGTGTGAGGGACACAGCCTAGCACACAGGCGTGTGACTTGGCCGTGTGACCCCAAATTGTTGATGGCGTCATAAAGAGAGAGTTACATGGGCTAAGGACATGGGCGTGTCCCAAGCCACACGGGCATGTGACTCTCCAAATTATGAAAGTTTCGAAAGTTCTCGGTTTAGTCCCTAAGCACTTCCAATGTATGTTTAGGGCCTTGTAGGCTCGTTTAAGGGATGATATGATTGTTTTTGAAAAGTTTTAATTTTAAGTGGAAATTTTATGGCCTGTTTTTGCATGGATGTTAATGTTTAAGTCTGGTAACACCTCGAACCCTGTCCCGGCGTCGGATGCGGGTAAGGGGTGTTACATAAACACTTATTAAACATTTTCATTACTATAACGTAAGCTCCTTTAATTTCACCTTTATATCATAAGTCCAAGCACTTCATCAACCAAAAGTTTCACAATTTTATTCATTTCTATGTTCATATGGATCAAATATATTTTGTTATCAATTTGTTCACATTTATACATACATAATCAAATATCTATATAACCTCACTCAATCCAACATCCGTCACAATTACTTTAGCCAAGATAAATCATGTAAAATATCATCAAATAACGGTACTTTGCATACAATATGCCATACTTATGTATAATTAAAACAACTATAACTCATGTCTCATGTATCATTCAATTCATATTTCGATATAGTCAAATAAACGCATTATGGCATGAAGCATACTTATACACAAATCTTTCTCGTTTCATATTAATGATACATTATAAGCTCACTAATTCACCTTCATCCAATTCTCACATAGGTTTGGTACATACCTGTTTGACTTAATTCAGTCATACTTACATTCTCATCATGACTTTGTCCATTAAATCATCCGAAATCACTAAGGATACATCAGAATCTTACACATAAGTGCCACATATGTAGCCAAAGCTACCTTAACACATATAGGCTCGCTCTCAATCTATTCACAAGCTTGCTCACACAAGCTTTCGGTCAAAACGTGGCTACACAATGCTACTCACACAAGCTGTCAGGTATCTGCAACATATACCAGAGTACCTAGCCACTGGTAGGATGTACGAGACCAGCACCTGGAATCATATATGAATAGTACAATGCCATATCCTAGATATGGTCTTACATGTAATCACATATCTGCCATATCCTAGATATGGTCTTACATGTAATCACATATCGATGCCATAGCCCAGCTGTGGTCTTACACGAAATCTCATACCGACGTCATGTCCTAGACATGGTCTTACACGTAATCTTATATTGACGCCATATCCCAAATATGGTCTTACACGTAATCTTATATCGGTGCCATATCCCAGATATGGTATTACAGGTAATCTTATACTGCCATGGTCCAAACATGGTCTTTTCCGTCAATTCATTTTTCGCTATGAAACGATTGTAATCGTTGCTGCATTTTTACTTATTTCGAACATTTAATATTAATTTCACATTTCCATCCATTATATAATGCATATAATACACAATTCAATAACATTTGTTAGCATACGAACTTACCTTGGCATAAAAGTGGCGAAAAGGATTTAACCGTCATATACTTGTTTTTCCCTCGTTCTAATTCTGAACCTCATTTTTATCGATCTATAATATCACATTTAACTCATTTAATCATCATACTATTCAAATCAGCCCAAAATCACGTTATGGTAAAAATTACATTTTTACCCTTAAAATTTTACATCTTTACATTTTAGTCCCTAGGCTCGTAAAATGAAATGTACTCAATTTCTTCAATACCCATGCCTAGCCGAATGTTATACATGCTTATAACAGCCCACATTTTTCTTTTATTCAGATTTTAACACCCATTTTACCACCTTTTTACAAGTAGGTCCATTTTGACTTTTTTACCGAAAATCACTTAGCAAAAGTCGTTTATCTAACAACTAACATGCATTTTCTACCATTAAACATCAAAATACAGGAATTTCTAACATGGGTAAAATTTTAAACTTTGATAATACTTCAAAATAGTCCTTGGAAAAGCTAGATTAGGTTGCACGGATCTCAAAAATGTAAAAATCATTAAAAACGGGGCTAAAACGGACTTACAATTGAGCTTGGAAGCTTGACAAACCCAAGCCATGGTTTCACCTTGCAAAATTCAGCCATGGGAGGAAGATGGACAAAAATTGGCTTTTAATTTGACTTTTTAATTCATTTAATAGCCAAATTACTAAAATGTCCTCCGTGAAAAAACTTTAGAAACATACCTAACCATGTCCATTTTTATCCACCAACTTAACCAATGGTCTAATTTCCATATAAGGACTCCCAATTTAAAAATTCATGACAATTAGATACCTTTAACCTATAGAACTCACATTTTGTACTTATTACAATTTAGTCCTTTTGACTAAATTGAGTGCCCAAACATCAAAAATTTTTAATGAAATTTTCCCAAAATTATTCAATAAAACTGTAGACTATAGAAATATATTAAAAATAAATTTTTCTGCGTCAAATTTGCGGTCTCAAAACCATTATTCCGACTAGACCCAAAATCAAGCTGTTACATCATATGTTCAGTCGGTCCCTTCACTAGCTCGTTGAAACTATAAATAAATTTTATGTTTGAATAAAAATGAATGGAATGAATAGAAGAATTAAAATCGGAAAGAATTAGGAATGATTATGGCTTTCTTCGAAATGGAGAAATAGAATCATTTGGAAATGAATGTAGGTTTCCAAAAATGGAAATGGAAACAAAAATGGAAATTTGCAATCCTATATTGGATTACTTAAAAAATTATGGAAGAATGAATTTATATTTTTGGGATGTTTCAAAGGCCAAAAATAGAGAAAAAAAACATTCAGTCATAGTGAACATGTTAAGTTGTGACATATTGAACAAATTTTCTCAAAATTTTATCGCAGGTAAAATCATCAAAATTTTACTAGGGAAAAATTAGGGTGAGAAAATTATTTAATATGAAGATATTAAATTTTATTTTGGGAAATAAAAAATTGAATCGGTTTAGATCATATTACAAAGTAATAGGTCAAAAAGGCCCAAAAAATACTTGTAATTGGACCCGATATAAAAGAGGCCCAAAACCCCTCATATAACATCAAGGGGCAACAACCCTAGTAGAAATACAAGGGTGAGTCGTTCACCCCTCTCCTACTCTAAGTAGGATGTTGTTTTTCTATTTAAAATAAGCCTCTACAACTCTACAAGTGTTCTACCTTCTCTTCCAATAAATAGATGGCATCGATAAAGCTATTAATAGAACTTTTGAAGGATTATTATTCTGCTAAAAAATAGAGAGAATTTATTCTCAACTTATAAACATATTCTTCAAAAGAACAATTTTACTGGCTTCTATTAAAGAAGAGAGAATTTTCATTTTCACCTCAAAAGGAAAACTTTTTCATGTTCTGTGTTTTGATCAATTGATCCGAATCCACACTCAAAGTAATTCGTGGAAGCAGATTAGTGGAGAAGATCAATTGGCTGAAAGCTAAAAAAATCAAGGATCCACTTATCCAAAAATATAGGTACGGATTTGATTAAGGTTTGTTGCTATAAATATCACAAACTGGGTCGATTTTCAAAATTTTAATTTTCCGTTGTACAACAAAACCGTTTTCAAATCAGATTTTTTTCAAGATCCGCATGTATCGAAAATTGGGGATAAGTTTTAGTACCTCAAAATGAGATTTTGATACCTTTTTTTCCTTGAATTTCTCATTGCTCACTATCTGATATGTTTTGAAACATCAAGGCCATGCACCAATACATGCAATCAATTCCAATAAATGTTTGTGTTGTTTCATTCTTTTGCTTGTTGACTTGTATGTTTTGATACATATTAGTTTATGTAATAGAACTTAGATCCAAGATTGGTTAAAATTATTTTCCAAAGACTTTTTAGGGGTATTTCAAACTCATAAAAAAATTCTAAGTTATTTTGATCAAGTCTATGAGTTTAGAAACATTTGAAAATAATTTTTAGAGTATTTGACAGGAATGTTACAAATTTGATTTAAGGAAGTTTTTGATTAGTTTTCTTATATCTAAACATTTGAAGTCAAAGCTAACACCACATCAACTATCATATTAACCACCACGTCATTACTTAACAACATGTACTAAGTGTAATGACCCTAATTCTAGTAGTGCCGAAAAAGGTGATTTTGGAACCTCGTTCTTAGATGGTTAAGTCTATAAATATTATTTAATAATATTATGAGTTTATTATAGTGTTATATTAAATTTTGATTTGACAGATTTTATTAATTGGTCAATTAATCAAGGTACAAGTGGTTTGTACCAAAAGTCTGTGATTTTGGAAAATGAGGTATCGAGACCTCATTTTCATAAATCGAGCTTCGTAAATATTTAATAAAAACATTTATGAAGATTTTTTATAAGTGAATTGAATTTCAGTCGGTTACTTTTATTGAATTAGTGTTTAATTATGGTACAAGGACTAAATCGTAAAACTATAAAAAGTTTAATCATTTATATATTTTCACTAATTGGAAATGGAATAAGGATTAAAATGGTAAATATACCCTTTATAAGTATAGTGGATGGTAGCCTGATAATTTTATAAAGAAAAAGGTGATAAAATATTAATAATTAATCAAATAAAACATTAATAATAAAATAAAGTTGGTGGAAAAAACCAAAAGGATTTTCATAAATTTTTCTTTATTCAAGCAAAAACATTGAGAGAGAAACTCTCAACACACGGCTAGGGCTCCAATATTTCAAGCTTCAATTTGGTTACTTCAATCTAGTCATTTTTTCAAAATTTTTATATTTTCGAAATCCTTGAAACTTAAGCTAGTCGACCCATGTCATAATTTTTGGTACTGTTAAAATTTGAGATTGTTACCATTGTTGGGTAATTGAAGCTTAAAGTGTCATTTTGATAGATTTTAAGTTTAGAATTGAAAAAGAACTAAATTGTAAAGTCAATTGATGATTTTGTGCAATAGGGACTAAAATGAATAAATTTTGAATTTAGTGGTAGAAATATTAAATAGGATGTTAAATTTGACTTAGAGAGAAATATTTATAAAAATTGGGGGTTAAATTTGAAAGTTATGATAGTCCCAATTTTAGGGACTAAATTAAATAAAATACAAAAGTTACATAAATTAGCAACTGAACATGAAAATGATTATGTATTGATGATTCGATATATTTATTTTAATACATAGCTAACGCCAACCTGGATTCCTCAAAGCAGAAAGAAAAGGATAACGCTATCGACAAATAGCTCAGAGTTTATGGTTTGTATTTCTATAACCCAAACATTTATAATTTGTACAAATACAAACTGCATTGCATGTAATAATATAAGGTAAGCTGGAAATAATTCAATGAGCTGAATTGAATCGCTTTGAATTAGTTGGTTGTGATAAGGCATAACACCCCTAACCCGTATCCGTCACCGGACTAGGGTTAAAGGAATTTCCGAATAGTTCAGAACTTTTATAGACATTATACAATCATTCATCTCTAAACATAATCAAACATAATCATATAGTCCCTTATGAAGGTCTTTAAGACCTTAAACATGCATTAGAAGTAGGTCGAGACTAAACCGAACACTTAGAAAATTTTTTAAAACTTTAACATTTTTCAATACTACATAGGTCACATGCTCGCGTGACTAGGCCGTGTCAAAACAGGGCATACATACTGACTTATGCACACAGCCAACAGACACACCCGTGTGTCTAGGCTGTGTGAAATCTTGAGAGCTACTGACTTGTACACATGGCCACAAGGGACGCCCGTGTATCTAACCCGTGCGACATCCTGATCAATTCGACTAAGGTACAGGGGTCACATGGTTGAGACACACGCCCGTGTGCTCAGGCCGTGTGGCACAAAATGGGCTTGGTTTAAGCCACAATTCCCATCCAAAATGCCAAATAACTATAAATCAACTTGTATATAAATAAAGAAACAACAATAATCAACCATTTCAGCCAATTACCAAACCAAAACATAGCTTAATTCATCATTGTCCAATTCATCCCCATCATCCAAACCAAATCATACTAAAATCTCAAACATAATAACATACCAATATACACTCACCTTAACCTAATAGCATCATATTCAATCACTTATAAAACTTACTAGAATCAAAACATTTTTCATACCAAAATGACCATTACTCAAGCCCATTCTTGCATCACATATAACTTACTAAAACAGGCATATTCATAACCATTTGTTAGTCACATCTCATGGCATAACTTATAAACATTTCAAAACATAACCCAAAGATATCTAGCTTATACATGCCATATTTTAACGTATTCACTTACAAAATATACCAAATAAAGATAGATAGTGTGGTGATGATCATTGACGATCCCTGAGCTTTCGGTAGCTTCGATATCTATAAAACAGAGTAAACAAATAAAAAGTAAGCTACAAGTAGGTTAGTAAGCCATATACAAATAATTCCATAACAAATAACCGTTTTAAACAATTTTAAACACATGATTTATGGCATAACATAATCACAAGTAATATTTCTCATAGATCTCAACTAATTAAATTCACTTACTCCAATTCACATATCATATCCATGTAACTCACATATCAAATGATCATATACAGACATACCTCTTATTCTCTAAATTTTTTTATACAATCATACGTACCGAAGTTTAGATGTGCATTCGTATACTCATTCACTTTTTTAGAGTGCCCATTAAATCGATCGAGATCAAGTAGGAACGCGGAAAAACTCAGAAAATATCATACAATGCCAATGTCCCAGACGTGGTCTTACATGTAGTCGGATATCGATGCCACTATCTCGGACAGGGTCTTACACGAAATCAAATACGATGCCAATGTCCCAGACATGGTCTTACACGTAAATTTAAAATCGATGCCAACGTCCCAAACGTGGTCTTACATGAAAACATATATTGGATCTATGTCATGACATATGTATCCTAGCTATTCCTAAGGTTCGGACGGGGCTTTTCGGTCGTTGTCACATACTCGAAAATTTCTTAGATTTCATCTTCCATATTCATCCATCACAATTCAATTTTACTTAAATACATTTATTTGTATATAGACTTACCTTGTACAGATTCAGACGTTTACGAACAGCTATTCAACTACTTTTGACTTTCCCTGTTCCAATTCCGTTCTATTTGGTTCTTGATCTATATAAGTTCAAATTAAGCTATTTTCTTCAAAAATTCATCCAATTCAATCCAAAAACACATAATTAGGGTATTTTACAAATTAGCCCTCACATTTGTACATTTTGACAATTTAGTCCCTAATTCACAAAATCATCAATCATCAAATTTAATCACATTTAAATATAGCCGAATTTCAATGCTATTTAATTAAGCCCATATAACACAATTATTTCACAAATTAGTCCTCCAAAATATCATTTCCACAATTTAGCCTAAATAGCTCAATTTCATCCAAAATTCATGGTAAAACATATTAATCTCACAACAAGCTTCCATAAATCATTCATTAAACTTCAAAGCTCTTAAAAATCAATAATGGCATTTCATGAAATCTTCAACAAAAATAGAAATTGAGACATGGGCCTTGTAGTATACGAAGCAACGATTACAAAAACATAAAAATCATCAAAAACTGATCAAAATCTAATACCTAAATAGCCAATGCAAGTGTCGAAACCTTCAAAGCTTTTAAATTCTTTTTCTTTCTCTTATTTTTGGCAAAATGGATGATATTATGGCCTATTTTCATGTTTTGTTTCTTTAATGAACATTAATAATTCATTTACTAAAATGCCCATCATTTTAAACACATAAAATGCGTAATCCAAGGTCATTTATGACCACCAACAATCATAATGGTATAATTTCCACATAAGACCATTATAACCATAAGCCATTTCAATTGAACACATGAACATATAGCATATGATAAGTGATAAATTATACATATTTTTACCTCATGCTTAGCCCAATTTCTGGATGAATTAACCCTTGATTTGTGAAAATTGATGCTCTTAAATCTTTAATTTCATGTTTTATACTCAGGTGAGCATAGGGAAGTGAAAAGAACGAGAAACGGGCCGAAAACGGAGAAAATAGGCCAAAGTATGAAAACAACACAGCCTAGAGGATCGCCACATGGCCGCGTCACACGGCCGTGCCACTTTAAGCATGAACATGGCCCAACCCCGATTCACACGTCCAGAACACACGGCCGTGCCATTTCAACAGGCCTGAATACGGTTCATTGTTGACATCACATGGGCGTGGCACACAGGCGTGTCCTTGTCGTTAGGAAGTTCAATTTCACTCGGAAAAGGCTACTTAGGGGCTAAGAAAGGCATTCCAAAACTCTATATAAAGACCCTAGGAGGCAACTCCAAGGGTGTGCTTTTTCTCCCACAAAAGAGTGTTTTATTTCTGCCAACACAAGGAGTAGAAGCAAGGAATTACTCCAAGGGAAGCCGACTGATCCATCTCAGAAGCTGAATTGTTCCTCAAGACTAAAGATCTCCTTTCAATTACCTCCAGGGGTTTTTGGGTTCTTTATGTTTTGTTATTTTATTTCTTCTGAGATTTATAATTATGAACTAAATCCCCCAAATACTTGAAGGGGATGAAACCTAAGACAATCTTGTTATTATTTTCTCTTGAATTATATGATAAATATTTGATTTTTTTCTTAATTGTGTTTTTAACTCTTAAATTGATATTTCCAGGATATTGATTTAAGTCAAATGTTCTTATGTAGAGGAGCAAAAGTCCCTGCATAGGAGTAGATCCAACACAATTAAGCGGAGTTGATTGCAATCCTAGAGATAGGACGACGAAAATCTACCGGATTAGGGTCAAACCTAATAAGGGAATCCATAGATCAAGTTAAAGCAACACTAGGGGTTTTAATTAGAAAGAGATTCCAATTAATCAACCTAGGGTTAGTTGTTTTTAGTCTCGAGAGAGATATTAACATAAGTTAGGGATTTCTATGGATCAAGTCAAGTGAATAAATCGTCTAGTTCAAGAGTTGATAACAAGTGAAGTCTAGGTAGATTCTCCCTTGAGTATTGTCCAAATCAATCAGTTTTCCTAAAAGTTTTTCCCCAATTCATTTTTTGTGCATTCTTAGCTTAGTCTAATAATTAGTTTAGTTTAATAAAAATCCCCTTTCATTTCTAGGTTAAATAATAGAAAGAAAGTTAGTACTAGTACTTTTAGTTCCTTTGGGTACGATATCTCGGTCTTGCTTTAACTATACTACTGTTCGATAGGTGCGCTTGCCTTAATTCGTGATAATAGTTAGTTTCTGGTGTGATCATTTGTTATAACTTTTATTACTTCATATCACGTATATCAAGTTTTTGGCGCCGTTGCCGGGGAACTAAGATATTAGGAACACTCAATTTTTATTACTTTAGCCATTACTATATTTATTTCCAATATTTATTTTTATTTGTTTTATTTATTTTAATTTTCTTTGTCTTTTCCCTTCTAGGTATCTCTAGTTTATGACTAGAAGAAACCCAGGAGGACCATTACTTTTTGACGAAGATTTAGAAGCTACAGTTCGTAGAACTCGTAGAGAGATCAGACAAAGCCTACATTACCCAGAACAAGGACAAGAAGAACCAGAGTATACTGAAGAGATGGAAGCAAATCAGGACAATCTACCACATCTCGCGATAGCAGCAGAACCGGTGAACCAAAATAATGCTCCTTGTACTATGTATGATTATGCTAAACCTAATTTGGCTGGTAGTGAATCTAGTATTGTTAGGCCTACTATTGCTGCAAATAATTTTGAATTAAAACCTAACACTATTCAGATGATTTAGCAATTTGTTCAGTTTGATGGTTTACAGGATGAGGATCCCAACTCACACTTAGCCAATTTCTTGGAATTTTGCGACACTTTTAAAATAAATGGTGTTTCTGATGATGCCATTCATCTTAGGCTATTCCCATTCTCCTTGAGAAATAAGGCTAAACAGCGGTTAAACTCCCTACCACGAGGCTCAATCACTACATGGGAACAAATGACCGAAAAATTCTTGCTCAAATATTTTTCGCTGGCTAAAACGGCAAAATTAAGGAATGATATCTCTTCTTTTGTGCAGATGGATTTAAAAACATTCTACGATGCCTGGGAAAGATATAAGGACTTATTGAGGAGGTGCCCCACCATGGATTACCTTTGTGGTTACAAGTTCAAACTTTTCATAACGGTTTGAATCCCTTAACAAGGCAGATGATCGATGCAGCCGCCAGTGGAACAATCAACAAAAAAACACCCGAAGCAGCTTATGAGTTTATAGAAGAAATGTCACTGAATAATTATCAATGGCAGGTCATGCAAACAAAACCACAGAAAGCCGCAGGAGTTTTTAATATTGATGCAGTCACTATGCTTTCTAATCAAGTAGAACTTCTTAATAAAAAAATTGACAACTTTGTTGGTTCTACGCAGGTACACCCAGTGATGCAGTGCGACTTAATTCAAGGAAACATGCACAATCCAGATTACTCCTCCTATGGACATGACATGGAAACTGAGCAAGCCAACTATATGGGTAACAATTCTAGATCTCAAAATAACCCTTATAGTAACACTTATAATGCAGGTTGGCGGAACCACCCTAATTTTTCATGGGGAGGACAAGGAAATCAAAGACAACCACTCCCTCCGGGATTTCAACAGCCACTATTCCAACAAGAGAAAAAGCTGAACCTTGAAAAGATGCTCACAAAACTTATTGCCATGTAAGAAACCCGTTTCTAAAACACCAAAATGGCACTGAAGAACCAGCAAGCATCCATTCAAGGACTTGAAACACAAATAGGCCAGCTCACCAAGTTAATTTCTGAAAGACCATAAGGTGGGTTACCAAGCAACACTGAGACTAACCCTAAGGAGCAACTCAATGCCGTGAATACAATAGATGAGGAATGGTTAACTAAAACCAAACCAGAGCCATGTAAGGAAACTGTGGTAAGTAAAGGTCAGGCCAGGGCAAGTAATAGCGAGCCAGTCATCAAGGAATATAAACCTCGTATCCCATACCCAAACGCATTAAAGAAAGACCGTACATATGAGCAATTTGGTAAGTTTCTTGAACTCTTTCAGCAATTACACATTAACTTACCTTTTGTTGAAGCCATTTCACAGATGCTGACATATGCAAAATTTTTGAAAGAACTTCTTACAAACAAAAGGAAGCTTGAAGAACTATCTATAGTGGAACTTAAAGAAGAGTGTTCAGCAATTCTCCAAAATAAACTCCCAACAAAATTGAAAGATCCAGGAGTTTTACTCTTCCTTGTTTACTTGGTAGCTTAGACACCAAAAATGTTTTAGCTGATTTAGGGGCTAGTATAAATGTCATGCCATTTAAATTGTTTAAACAACTAGGTCTTGAAAAACCTAAACAAACCAAGATGAGCATCCAATTAGCTGATAAGACCATTAGGTTTCCAAAGGGAATAATTGAAGATGTGCTTGTCAAAATTGATAAATTCATATTCCCAGTTGACTTTGTTGTGTTAGACATTGATAAGGATAGCAATATACCCTTAATTCTAGGACGACCCTTTTTAGCAACTGCCAGAACAATAATTGATGTAGGAATAGGTGAATTTACACTACGTGTAGGTGCTGACAAAGTCACTTTACAAGCTCGAAACTCGATTAAGACTGTTGATAATAATATAGTTACAAGCCCTTGTAAAAACACTAAACTCACCACCCAACCTTCTGTGCTGGATACACTCCACATAAAGGCAACCCAACCACAGACAAGTCCATCCAAGGGAGATGCACCTGAAAAGCGAATGCTTCAGATTGAGGAACTAGAGGCTGAACTATCATGAAAAGCCCACAATATGCCACACTAACTTAAAGTATTTCTGAGATGACCCCCGGGTAAAAATGAATCAAATCAATATTGGAGATAAGGTAATCTTAGGGGAAAACGATCCTCGAATCTCGAATTTAAACGAACATACAAGTGATACACCTTACTTCATGGTAATAAAAATCTTCCCCTATGGTACAGTCGAGATAAAACACGAGTCACTCGGCACTTTCAAGGTAAACGGTCATCGGCTTAAACATTATAAAGGTGAGGATTTCAGGAATAATAGGAAGGAGCTTCAGCCCCATGATTCCTCGTAATGACATACACAAAGCAGAGTCGAGCTTAAACTCTAAATAAGCACTTTTCGGGAGGCAACCCGAGCACTAACTTAGTAAATTCTTTTGTTTTAGGCTCTCTAATACATCAACTAACCCTTCTGAATACAAGTTTTTCGAGCCACATGGTCATGCCCACGGGCGTGCCATAGACCGTGTGACATCATGCACAGAGACACGGGCTACGGCACCATGCCAGGGCCGTGCGATATGGCATGGCCAAGCCTGACAAATCGACACTGGCATGTGACACGCCCTTGTCCCTAAGCCATGGCCAAACCTGTTACTCCAAACACGGGCGTGCGACACGCCCGTGCCCCAAGGCCGTGGTCAAACCTGCCATTTCAGACACGACTGTGTACCCCAATACGCCCTAGGAACACGGGCCTGTGTTATGAAATCGGCGCGCCAAAACCCCCAATTTTCAAACCACACAGGCTAACCCCGAGTCACACGGGCATGTGCCATGCCCGTGAGACCCAAAATCCTATATAAACAGCCCACTTTTCACCTTCTTCCTCACCTAAACCCTAAAAATCTCTCAACCCAACTCCCATACCCACCATTCCTAGCGCTGCCGCCGGCCTCAACAATGCCACCACGCTCATGCAACTTCGCCATGACCATGCTCCGCACCATAACCACCCATTCGGTTCCCCTTTTCTTACTTTTTCTCTTTATTTTCAATGCCTTTTATCTATTTATCTATTAATAATCTCTTTTATTTTGTTATTTACATTGTTTTTTTATAGGAATCTTATTCATTTAGCATGATTAATCTAGAAACTTCATTACGTCATTTAGACCTCTCATTTGGCTGCCACTTTTACCTATCTAGAGTAGTTGTCACTTAGTATAAAATGATAACTATGCATCCATCATTTGATACCATGCTTAGAATGAATTGATTATATTAGTTAGGTTAGTAAAATCAACATTTCAATATTATACTTAATAATGTTTTGCTTTGTTTAAATTGTCGTTTAAATCTTAAGAAATTGTTAATAGTCATATTTTTAGGACTAATGCATAATTTTGTTTTTCCATTCTCTTTTCTTTTATAAATCATGTCATCGTCACGTGGAAAGAAAGCTGTCGTCCCTACTTCAAAGAAGCGAAAGGGACCCGGTGGTTCCTCTTCTAGACCCAACACCGAAATCTGACACTATTCCTACAATTCCCGCAGAACTCCCAAGAGGAGTTATTTCAGATTTTACGGGTACAACCTCTTGGAGTCGGAAGGTGCATTGATTGGGCCGCTTTAGAGCAGTTTCACCTAGCGGATGAGGTCCGAGCCCTATTAACAACGGATCCATGGGAGCAGTTCTTTCAAATCGTAGAGCCGACCTACCTCAAACTCACCCTCTAGTTCTGCTCCACATTCCATCTCTAGACGGTGATGAGCCGACATGATGATCCTGGGACGATACAATTCTGGCTCGAAGGCCTCCTTCGTCAACTCAGTGTACCGGAATTCGGCACAGCACTAGGCCTGTACACTGAGTAGTTCATAAAAGAGGAGGACCTCTCCAAACTCCACCGCCACATCCATCTACCACCATCTAAGTGTTGAGAGGCCTTAGTCCCTGCATTGTCCACATACGACCCTAGTCACTCCAAGGCGACAGCCCTTGCCCCATTTCTGAGGTACCTCCACACCTCCTCGCACATACATTGACAGAGAGGCGCGAGAGCACCAGTGTCGTTATTACTCACGATGCTTATTTTCTGTGGAGCATGGCACACGGCCACGTTTTTGACCTTGCCTATTTCATCGCTCTTGCCATCCAGCATCAGACGGAGCGGCATTGTAAGGGGGTAATTAGCACCGGCCCATACGTGACGCGCCTTGCAAGGCACTTTGACCTACTTAGCACAATAGCACAGTCATCCTCACTCACCCTTATCGGCCAGATGTCTCCACAAGGCATCAAAACCATGCTTCACGTGAGGATGGTTTAGAGGCGACATGGATATGATCCACAACAGTACCGCCTAGTCCAGTCCACTGAGCAGGAGGCTTCAAAAGACATTACTGATGATGTTTCCCCACCCCACGAGGAGCCACCATCTCAGCCACCACCAATCCATCACCCAATTCATGCGGCTGCTTTATACGCTGACTTATTTGAGTGCCTCACACGATTCGAGCAGCAGTGCTTCCAATGCTTTGACCATATCGACGCCACCCTCCAGCAAATATGTCAGCATCTCTATATCTCATCGACACCCCCACCTCGCGATCCATTAGGCGATGAGGACTTTTGATTATTTTTATTTTTAGTTGCTATCTTTATCTTTATTTTTATTTTCATTTTTATTTTTTTTATCCTTCAGTTTAACTTTCATGTTTATCCTTACTATTTTTTCATCCTTAGGTTTCATAAGTCTTTATTGAGTAATTTATATTTTCGGTAATTTTCTAATGAGTAATACTTATTTTTCATCTTTCCTAAATATTGGTTCCATCGCAATTACACAAGAGTTCTAAAACTTACTATTAATTAGGAATGAACAACTCCACTTGGAAAGAGTCTCCTCTCCTAAACTACATCTCCAAATCAAGTTTCCACACCAAGGAAGCCATCCAAAATTTAGGAAGTTTCACCTCTCTCTCTCCCTTATGATATCATGCTCTTCATCTCTAAATACTATCTTTGTACATTGAGGACAATGTACATCTTAAGTGCCGGGGGGTAAAATATATCATGATCAGAAAATCCCTGAATTCTTCTCAAGTAACTTTCTCATATCACTATTAGAGTGAATTCTGATTGATTTTTTTATTTTTATTGATATATTGAGAATTAAGACATAGGTGCTTATGCTTTGATTATTCAAACTTTAAGATATTAGGGAATCAGACACAATAAGTTGAAATTTTTGAGAATTTAAATTTTTCTAGGCTATCTTCCCTAATTTTAAGTGTTATCTTGAGATTTGAAATTTGCAGGATTGACATCAAAAAGTCATAATTCTGGTGAGATTTTTTAGCCTTTTGACCATACATCCTTTCGTGCTCACTTTTATTGTTGCTTTGAGTGAGTCAATACTGATTTGTTATTCTAGAACTTGCTTTGATTATACATGTCGAGACCACATCATTGATTTGATACACTAAAATGATAAAGGTAACTAGGTTTAACCCACTTACTCCATAAAAGCCTACCTCCATAAATTAACCCCTAGTAAACCCCATTGAGCATAACAAACTATTCCTTGACTTACCTCTAATATTAACCCATAACCCGTTTTTTTTAATTCCATTCAATTACTTTAATCCTCATTTTTTTTGAGATTTGAGTTGAATTATTATCTAGCTTTCTTCTCTTCTCTTTTTCAGTTCGTAAAGTTTATATTTAACTTAAACATTTGATTTATTCCTAAAAAAAATTGTATATATAGTTAATTCAGTTATAATCTGTAATAGTTCAATATTTTTTGCATATTTCTACAAGCTTCCAAATCCAGAACGATGTCATCATCAGGACTAGCTCAAGGAATATGTTCCGATGATAGAGATTTTTCAAGCTAGATGATTTTTCAATTCAATCTCGATTCTAACCCTCTTTTTTCAGCTTGTGACAACACCCCTAACCAAAGCCCCATTACAACCATTGAAAGACCTTTTGATCAATGTGTCATATCAATCTAAAGTGGTGGAGATTTGATTTTCTTGCAAGCCTATGGTAATAACTTTTCAGGTTGACTAAAGAGTGCTTAATTCTTGAACCCTAAACACTTTGAGTGGATAGAGTGAATCTTTAGTGAGGATGTCAAATCTAGTTGATTTTGATTGAAAGGTAATCACTTAAGAGAAGGGAGAAAACCTATGTTCTTGTGATAAAATTCTCAACTTAGAGTGTTTGAAACTTTAATGTTCTTTTGGTTGAATTTTCATTGTATGATTACTTATGGATTAGTTTGAAACATTATTGATGAGGATTATAAGTTGAGAAGAATGATTCTTAATTGTGAATTGAGATTTTGCTTGAGGACAAGCAAAGGCTTAAGTATGGGGGTATTTGATAAGCGATAAATTATACATATTTTTACCTCATGCTTAGCCCAATTTTTGGATAAATTAACCCTTGATTTGTGAAAATTGATGCTCTTAAACCTTTAATTTCATGTTTTATACTCAGGTGAGTATACGGAGGTGAAAGGAACGAGAAACGGGCCGAAAACGGAGAAAATGGGCCAAAGTATGAAGACAACACGGCCTAGAGGATCGCCACACGGCCGTGCCACTTTGAGCATGAACATGGCCCAACCCCAATTCACACGGCCAGAACACACTGTCGTGCCATTTCAATAGGCCTGAACACGACCCATTGTCGACATCACATGGGCGTGGCACACGGGCGTGTCCCTGTCGTGAGGAAGTTCAATTTCACTCAGAAAAGGCTACTTATAGGCTAAGAAAGGCAATTCCAAAACTCTTTATAAAGACCCTAGGCAACTCCAAGGGTGTGCTTTTTCTCCCACAAAAGAGTGCTTTATTTCTGCTAACACAGGGAGTAGAAGCAAGGAATTACTCCAAGGGAAGCCGACTAATCCATCTCAAAAGCCGAATTCTTCCTCAAGACTGAAGATCTCCTTTTAATTACCTCTAGGGTTTTTGGGTTCTTTATGTTTTGTTATTTTATTTCTTCTGAGATTTATAATTATGAACTAAATCCCCCAAATACTTGAAGGGGATGAAACCTAAGACAGATCTTGTTATTATTTTCTCTTGAATTATATGATAAATATTTGATTTTTTCTTAATTGTGTTTTTAACTCTTAAATTGATATTTTCAGGATATTGATTTAAGTCGAATTTTCTTATGTAGAGAAGCAAAAGTCCCTGCATAGGAGTAGGTCCAACACAATTAAACGGATTTGATTGCAATCCTAGAGATAGGACGACGAAAATCTGCCGGATTAGGGTCAAACCTAATAAGAGAATCCATAGATCAAGTTAAAGCAACACTAGGGGTTTTAATTAGAAAGAGATTTCAATTAATCAACCTAGGGTTAGTTGTTTTTAGTCTCGAGAGAGATATTAACATAAGTTAGGGATTTCTACGGATCAAGTCAAGTGAATAAATCGTCTAGTTCAAGAGTTGATAACAAGTGAAGTCTAGGTGGATTCTCCCTTAAGTATTGTCCAAATCAATCAGTTTTCCTAAAAGTTTTTCCCCAATTCATTTTTTGTGCATTCTTAGCTTAGTCTAATAATTTGTTTAGTTTAACAAAAATCCCCTTTTATTTCTAGGTTAAATAATAGAAAGAAAGTTAGTACTAGTACTTTTAGTTCCTTTGGGTATGATATCTCGGTCTTGCCTTAACTATACTGCTGTTCGATAGGTTCGCTTGCCTTAATTCATGATAATAGTTAGTTTCTGGTGTGATCATTTGTTATAAATTTTATTACTTCATATCACGTATATCAGCATACTAATTTTAACACTTATGCACTTTAATCCTTTCTCTGAATTTAGCATAGAAACAGACAAATTAAATCACAAAAATTTCACAGAAGTTAATTTAGATAACACAGGCATAGAAAATAATATTAAAATATTTTTAGGCTTGGATATGTGGTCCCGAAACTACTATTTTGATTAGGGTATAAATCGGGCTGTTACATAAGGACTAAATTTAATAGATTTGAAAACATGATATATCATTATAATTATGATATTGAATTTAGTTGTTGCTGACTTATGCTATCACATATGTGATTTGATGGTTGGTTGATGAAATATGTTGCGAAATTGAGAAATCGGGTATAAATGAAATTGAAATAAGTTTGGATAGTGGATATAAGTTTATAAGCTCAAAATTATGGATTTGACTTTGTACGGTTTAATCAATTTGATTGAGATAAGGAAAAATGTATATGATTCAACTATGACAACTTAGTTTAAGATATGTAAATAGATTTAATATTTAAGTGATGTATTAGGACTTGTAGATTGACATGTTAAAATGCATTATAAACATTATTTTATGTTTTATGTTCAATTATAGAAATACCACTAGGTATACTTAGCATATGATTTTGATTTCTGTGGTGGGTTAGATACTTTACAATTCAAATGTCAACTCAGCATCCAGCAACAATCCCGAACTCAAGGGTTGGTGATGAGTTCATTTTGGTCTTGGCATGTACCTAGGATGTCTAATGTTTATAAGGAACATTGAGTATTTGGGTGGCCATTTTGGAAGTTATGTATATAATGTATATGTATGTGTTGGAAATAGCCATGTTGTTATCATCTTGTTAGGTAGCATGGTTTATATGTTTAATGAATTAATGTTGGAGAAAATTATATGTTATGTGATATGCGTTGTGATATATACTCGCGATATTAAGTAATAAAATTTATAAAACTGATCACACCAAAACTAACTAATATCACGATATTAAAGGCAAGTGCACCTATCGAACAGTAGTATAGTTTAGCGGCAAGACCGAGTTATCGTACCCAAGAGAACCAAAAGTACTAATACTTACTTCCTTTCTATTATCTAGCCTGAAAATAAAAGGGGTTTGGTTGAAACTAATTCTAAAACTAACTAAAAGTGCTCAAAAAGTAAATTGGGGAAAAACTTTTAGGGAAAAGCTGATTGATATAAGCAATACTTAAGGGATAATCCACCTAGACTTCACTTGTTATTGGTTCTTGAGCTAGACGATTTATTCACTTAACTTGATCCATAGAGATCCCTAATTTATGTTAAACTCTCTGTCGAGGCGAAGAGCAACTAGGCCTAGGTTGTTAACTAAAGTTCCTTTATTAATTAACACCCTAGGTTGCATTAATTCGATCTATGGTTCCCCATATTAGGTTTGACCCTAATCCGGCAGATTTATATCGCCCTATGTCTAGGGCTGCATGTAACTCCGCTTAATTATGGTAGATCTACTCTTATCACAGGAACTTTTGCTCCTCTGCTTTAAGCATATCTGTTTCTTGAATTAATACTTAGGCTTATTAACACAAGAATTAAGCATACATAATTAAGAACAACTCAAGTATTTATCATATAACTCAAGAATAAATAATAACAAGATCCATCTTAGGTTTCATCCACCTCAAGTATTTGAGGGGTTTAGTTCATAATAAAGAAAGAAAAAATCTCAGAAGAATTAAGATAATAAAACATAAAGAACCCAAAAACCCCTGAAGGAATTTAGGGAGATCCTCTATCTTGATGTAGAATTCTAGCTTCTGGGATGAATCAATCGGCTTCCCTTGGAGTAATTCCTTGCTTTCACTCCTTGTGTTGACAGAAATATGGCGCTCTTTCTCGAGAGAAAAGATTATATCCTTCGCGAGAAATAAGCACACCCTTGAAGTTACCTCCTAGGGTCTTTATATAGAGTTTAGAATGGCTTTTTTAGCCCCTAAGTATCCTTTTTCGAGTAGAATTAAACTTCCTCATAATAGGGACACGCCCGTGTGCCACGCCCGTGTGGATCGATAAGAGGCAGTGTGCTGGCCTGTTGATGGTGGCACAGCCGTGTGGCCTAGCCGTGCTTGTCGGGGCTGGGCCGTGTTGGACCTCATGTGGCACGGCCGTGTGCCACGGCTGTGTGGTGACTCTTTGGGCCGTGTTGTTTTCATATTTTGGCCCATTTTCCTCGTTTTTGGCCTGTTTCTCGTTCTTTTCTCTTCCCTATGCTCTCTTGAGTATAATATATGAAAAAGGAAGATTAAGAGCACCGATTTTCACAAAATAAATAATAATTCGTCCAAAATGTAGGCTAAACATGAGGTAAAAATATGTATAATTTATCGTTTATCAAATACCCCCACACTTAAGCTTTTGCTTGTCCTCAAGCAAAATCTCAATCCCTAATAAAGAATCATTTCTCTCAACTTACAATCTTTATCAATAATGTTTTAAACTAATCCACAGGTAATCATACAATGAAAATTCAATCAAAAGAACATTAAAGATTCAATCACTCTAAGCTGAGAATTTTATCATTGAAACATAAATTTTCTCTTTCCTCCTAAGTAATTATCTCTCCATCTTAATTAACAGAAGTTGACATCCTCACTAGAGGTTCACGCTATCCACTCGAAGTGTTTAGGGTTCAAGAATTAAGCACTCTCTAGTCAACCTGAGAAGTTATTACCATAGGCTTATAAGAAAATCACATCTCCACCACTATAGATTAACATGGCATATTGATCAAAAGCTCTTATAAGGGTTGTAACGGGGCTTGGTTAGGGTTGTTGTCACAGGTTGCAAAAGAGGGTTAGAATTGAGATTGAACTGAAAAATTATTTAGCTAGAAAAATCTCTATCACTTGGAACATATTTCCAGGGCTAATTCTTATGATAATATCATTTATGCCTAGGTAGCCTTAAAATAGAAATATGCAAAAACTTTTGAACTATTACAACTGAATTTAATTGTATATACACTTTTTTTTTAGAACAATTCACATTGAAAACAATAACTTGAATATTTACAACTTTACATGCTGGAAGAGAGAATAAAGCTAGATAATAATTTCAACTCAAATCTCGACAAAAATAGGGGTCAAAGTAATTGAATAAAATTCGACAAAAAATGGGTTATTGGTTTAATAAATAGAAGGTAAGTCAAAGAATGGGTTGTTAGGCTCAACGGGGTTCACTAGGGGTTAATTTATGGAGGTAGGTCTTTATAGAGTGAGTGGGTTAAATCTTAAGTGCCTTTATCATCTCGGTATATCAAGTCAATGATGTGGTATTGACGTGTATAATCCAAGCAAGTTCTAGAATAACAAATCAGTATTGACTCACTCAAAGCAATAATAAAAGTAAGCACGAAAGAATGTATGCTCAAAAGGCTCAAAATCTCACCAGAATTATGGCTTTTGATGTTAATCCTATGAATTTCAAATCTCAAGATAATACTTAGAATTAAAGAAAATAACTTATGCAAAAAAATGGGGTTCTCAAAAATTTCAACTTATCATGCTTGATTCCCTAATGTTTTAAAGTTTGAATAATCAAAGCGTAAGCACCTATGTCTTAATTTTCAACACATCAATAAAAATCATAAATCAATCAGAATTAATTCCTAACAAGAGATTTGAAGATAATGCAGAGAATTTGAAATTTGAGAGAAAGTTTCAGGGATTTCAAAGATAATATAAAGAATGAAAGTGAGTTCCCCCCACACTTAAGATGTACATTGCCCTCAATGTACAAAGATAACATTAATAGCAATAGAAACACAAGATCATAAGTTAGGGAGAGAAGTAAAACTCCCTGAATATTGGATGAAACCTTTGAATTGTGAAAGCTATCTTAGAGGAAGGAATACTTGAAGTTCATGGTTTTGAAACTATGATAGCACTTAAGGGATTTTAGGTATTTCAGGATTAGAACAATTACTCGTTAGGAAATAACCAATATAAAATAACTGAAATAACATAAACTAGTTCTGAGAACACTAAAATTCAGATAAAGAAAAAAATAAAATGGAAAAACAAAAATCCCAGGGATTTTGGCGTGCCTAGCTCGAGACACAAGCCCGTGTTGCGAGGGCGTGTTGAGGCACACGGCCGTGTCGCACGGCCGTGTCCTGCGATGTTCGCTTCTCCGAAGGTCGTGTATGGGGTCGCACGCCCATGTTGGAATTGACAGTGTTGGCCACTGCCATATCGCACGGCCATGGCTATTTATCGTAGCCCGTGCCTTAGGGAAAATTTTACCCTGCTTGTACACGGCCAAGTTGCACGACCGTGTCTCTGCTCAAAGTGTACAACAGCCAAAGGCACGCTCGTGGGCGTGGCCGTGTGGTCCTAAATTTCTACATTAAAGAGGGTTAGTTGATGCATAAAAATACTAAAATCAAAAATAAAAGAAAAGTTACTAGCTCAGGTTGCCTCCCGAGAAGCGTTTATTTATAGTCTAAGCTCGACTTTGCTCGAGCTTGTACGTTCACGGTGGTTTGAAGAGTTGATACTCTTCTATCCTGCTTACAATTTCATTATCAACGTAAGATTTAAGTTGAGTGTGATTTACCTTGAAAGTGCCGAGTGACTCATGTTTTATCCCAACTGTACCATAGGGAAAGATTTTCATTACCGTGAAGTAAGGTGTATCACTTGTATGCTCTTTTAAATTCAAGATTCGAGGATCGTTTTCCCCTAAGATTACCTTATCCCCAACCTTAAGTTGATTCGTTTGTACCTGAGGGTCATCTTGGTGATGCTCTGGGTTGGTTTGGCATACTTTGGGCTTTTCATGATAGTTCAGCCGCTCATCTAGTTCCTCGATCTGAAGCATTCGCTTTTCAGGTGCATCTCCCTTAGATGGACTTGTCTGTGATTGGGTCGTTTTTATATGGAGTGTATCCTGCACAAAAGGTTATGTGGTGAATTCAGTGTTTTTACAAGGACTCGTGACTATATTATTATCAACAGTCTTAATCGAGTTTCGAGCTTGTAAGGTAACATGGTCATCACTTACACGTAGTGTAAGGTCACCTGTTCCTAATTCAATTATTGTTCTGGCAGTTGCTAAAAAAGGTCGCCCTAGAATTAAGGGTACATTGCTATCCTCATCAATGTCTAAAATAACAAAGTCAACTGGGAATATGAATCTATCAATTTTGACAAGCACATCTTCAATTATTCCCTTAGGAAACCTAATAGTTTTATCAGCCAGTTGAATGCTCATCCTAGTTTGCTTAGGTTTTCCAAGACCTAGTTGTTTACACAGTTTATAAGGCATGACATTTATTCTAGCCCCTAAATCAGCTAAAGCATTTTTGGCGTCTAGGCTACCAAGTAAACAAGGAATAGCAAAACTCCCTGAATCTTTCAGTTTGGTTGGTAGTTTATTTTGGAGAATAGCTGAGCATTCCTCGTTGAGTTCCACTGTGGACAGTTCTTCCATCTTCCTTTTATTTGTGAGAAGTTCCTTTAAAAATTTTGCGTATTCTGGCATCTGCATAATTGCTTCAACAAATGGTAAGTTGATATGTAATTTCTGTAAGAGTTTAAGAAACTTACCAAATTGCTCATCTGTGCGGTCCTTCTTTAGCGCGGTTGGGTATGGGATACGAGGTTTAAATTCTTTGGTAGTTTCATCTTTGTGACTTACCTCATTCTTTCCTTTACTTACCACAGGCTCCTTGCATGGCTCTAGGTTAGTTTTGGTTATCCCCTCATCATCTATCGTATCCACAGTATTGAGTTGCTCCTTAGGGTTAGTCTCAGTGTTGCTTGGTAACCCACCTTGCGGTCTTTCAGAGATTAGCTTTGCGAGCTGGCCTATTTGAGTTTCAAGTCCTTGAATGGATGCCTGCTAGTTCCTCAGTGCCGTTTTGGTGTTTTGAAAATCGGTTTCTGATACGGCCATAAATTTTATGAACATCTTTTCAAGGTTCGGCTTTTTCTCTTGTTGTGGAGGTAGCTGTTGGAATCCCTAAGGGGGTTGTTGTCTTTGATTCCCTTGTCCTCCCCAAGAAAAATTGGGATGGTTTCACCAACCTGCATTATATGTGTTACTATATGGATTATTTTGAAATCTAAAATTGTTACCCATATAATTGGTCTGCTCAGTTTCTGTGCCATTGGCAGAAGGTGAGTAGTCTGGAGTGAACATATTTGCCTGAGTTGTGTCATACTGCATTACTGCTTGTGCCTGCGTAGAACCAACAAAATGATCAAACTTCTTATTTAAAAGTTCTACCTGATTAGTAAGCATAGCGACAGCATCAATATTATAAACTCCTGCAGCTTTTGTCGGCTTTGTCCTCATGACTTGCCACTAATAGTTATTCAACGACATCTCTTCAAAAAATTCATAAGCTGCTTCTGGTGTTTTGTTATTGATTGTTCCTCCTGCGGCGGCATTGATCATTTGTCTCGTTGATGGGTTCAAACTGTTGTGAAAGGTTTGAACTTGTAGCCACAAAGGTAGGCCATGATGAGGGCATCTTCTCAAAAGATCTTTGTATCTCTCCTAGGCATCATAGAGTGTCTCTAAATCCATTTACACAAAAGAAGAGATATCGTTTTGTAATTTAGCTGTTTTAGCTGGAGGGAAATATTTAAGTAAAAATTTTTTGGTCATCTATTCCCATGTGGTGATTGAGCCTCGTGGTAAAGGATTTAACCACTGTTTGGCTTTATTTCTCAAAGAGAATGGAAATAGCCTTAGATAAATAGCGTCATCAGAAACGCCATTAATTTTGAAGGTATCACAAAGTTCTAAAAAATTGGCTATATGGGAATTTGGATCTTCATCCTATAAACCATGAAACTGCACCAATTTCCGTATCATCTGAATAGTGTTAGGCTTTAATTCAAAATTATTAGCAGCAATAGTAGGTCTAAGAATGCTAGTTTGGGTACCAACCAAACTAGGTTTAGCATAATCATACATAGTGCAAGGAGCTTCTTCCTGATTTACTGGTGGCGCGACTATTGCGGAAGGTGGTGGAACGTTTTGATTTGCTTCCATCTCTTCTATAGGTTCTGGTCTTTGTTCTTGATCTTGTTCTGGATATTGTAGGCTTAGTCTGATCTCTCTGAGATTTCTGCGAACTGTTGCCTCTAAATCTTCGTCAAAAAGTAATGGTCCTGCTGGGTTGTTTCTAGTCATAAACTAGAAATACCTACAAGGAAAAAGCAAAGAAAAATAGAATAAAATAAAATAAAATAATAATAATAAAATAAAATAAAAACTGAAAATAGATAAATATAGTAATGGCTAAAGTAATAGAAATCGAGTTTTCTTAATATTTCAGTTCCCCGGCAACGGCGCCAAAAACTTGATATATACTCGCGATATTAAGTAATAAAATTTATAAAACTGATCACACCAAACTAACTAATATCACGATATTAAAGGCAAGCGCACCTATCGAACAGTAGTATAGTTTAGCGGCAAGACCGAGTAATCGTACCCAAGGGAACCAAAAGTACTAATACTTAGTTCCTTTCTATTATCTAGCCTGAAAATAAAAGGAGTTTGGTTGAAACTAATTCTAAAACTAACTAAAAGTGCTCAAAAAGTAAATTGGGGAAAAACTTTTAGGGAAAAGCTGATTGATATAAGCAATACTTAAGGGAGAATCCACCTAGACTTCACTTGTTATTGGTTCTTGAGCTAGACGATTTATTCACTTGACTTGATCTGTAGAGAACCCTAATTTATGCTAAACCCTCTGTCGACGCGAAGAGCAACTAGGCCTAGGTTGTTAACTAAAGTTCCTTTATTAATTAACAGCCTAGGTTGCATTAATTCGATCTATGGTTCCCCATATTAGGTTTGACCCTAATCCGGCAGATTTATGTCGCCCTATGTCTAGGGTTGCATGCAACTCCGCTTAATTATGGTAGATCTACTCTTATCACAGGGACTTTTTCTCCTCTGCTTTAAGCACATCCGTTTCTTGAATTAATACCTAGGCTTATTAACACAAGAATTAAGCACACATAATTAAGAACAACTCAAGTATTTATCATATAACTCAAGAATAAATAATAACAATATACATCTTAGGTTTCATCCCCCGCAAGTATTTGAGGGGTTTAGTTCATAATAAAGAAAGAAAACATCTTAGAAGAATTAAGATAACAAAACATAAAGAACCCGAAAACCTCTGAAGGAGTTTAGGGAGATCCTCTGTCTTGATGTAGAATTTCGGCTTCTGGAATGAATCAATCGGCTTCCCTTGGAGTAATTCCTTACTTTCACTCCTTGTGTTGGCAGAAATATGGCGCTCTTTCTCGAGAGAAAAGAGTATATCCTTCGCGGGAAATAAGCACACCCTTGAAGTTACCTCCTAGGGTCTTTATATAGAGTTTAGAATGGCTTTCTTAGCCCCTAAGTATCCTTTTTCGAGTAGAATTGAACTTCTTCACGATAGGGACATGCCCATGTGCCACGCCCGTGTGGATCGATAAGAGGCCGTGTGCGGGCCTGTTGATGGTGGCACAGCCGTGTGGCCTAGCCGTGCTTGTCGGGACTGGGCCGTGTTGGACCTCATGTGGCACGACCGTGTGCCACGGCCGTGTGGTGACTCTTTGGGCCGTGTTGTTTTCATATTTGGCCCATTTTCCTCGTTTTTGGTCTGTTTCTCGTTCTTTTCTCTTCCCTATGCTCTCCTGAGTATAAGATATGAAAAAGGAAGATTAAGAGCACCAATTTTCACAAAATAAATAATAATTCATCCAAGATGTAGGCTAAACATGAGGTAAAAATATGTATAATTTATCGTTTATCACGTTGGTTGATGCTTAGTTATGGAATGATGAATGGTAAGCTTAGGTATGCATGAAATGAATTGGTAAGCTTGATGCTTATACATGCAATTGTTTTGAATGGTCATTTGATGTTTGATTAGATAATATTGAAATTCTCATTAAAGGCTTATTGAATTGGTATATATGTACTCTTTTGGTTGTTCTTAAAAAGGTTGAACTTGTTAAGGTGCCTTGAAGGCCTATTGGTATGAATAAATATGATAAATTGATTGATTTTGAATTGTGAATTGAGGTGCCAATTGTAGTATATTAGCTAGGCACTTAAGGTGGTTGTTATAAATGATAATTTTGGTTTGACTTGGATGCTTTTGATTTGGTTGAATGTGGTTCAAAAGGTTTGCTTGTTGCCTAATTAAGTTAAGGTAGAAATCTTTGATTGAAAGGTAAATTCAGGTACTCACAGCCTCAGACACAGCTTGGCGCATAGCCATGTGCACGTGTGGCCTGTAAGTTTTTAGGTGATTTTGGTGCACTTGGCCTTAGGCTATTACATGGCCCAATGACACAATCATGTGACACATTTTTTAGTATTTACATTTTTGACCCACATTGCCTCACTCTCTTCACATAGTCAGAGGACACGAGTGTGTTACCCATGTTTGCAGAAGTTTCCTATTTTTCTATTTTGTTTTGGTTTGATCCCTAATTGATATTGGGTTGATTTTAAGCTTTCGTACGCTCGATATAAACCCAAAATTGATTGAATTGCATGTTGTATTGATATATATATATGAATAAAATGATATTGAGTTGGTATTTAGATTATGAAATGAAATTAAATGTTTTGTATTTGTTTGTAACACTTTATTGCTCGGGTCAGGCGATCGAATCGGGTATGGGGTGTTACATTTAATAGTATCAGAGCTATAGGTTTAGCCAATTCTCGGACTAAATTGAGCTCAGAATTGAATCTAGAGGTGCATGCCATTGTTGAGCTGAATTTGAGTTAAGATTTGGATGCTGATTATTAAATTCTTCTGTTTTATAATTGAAATTTTTAAGGGAACCGAGAAACTATGATAATGATGATATGAGTAATAGTGATCACTCTGTTGAGAGTGAAAACAAGATTAGGGTCGAAGCACATAGTGATGATTTAGCCAGTGTTTGACAAAATAGAACAGTGAAATCTTGATGGGAAGATTGTAGTAATGAGGATTACCTCGCCAGATAGTGAAAATCCTTCAAAGAATGGTGAGAACTACTCCACAAACTGCTTCAACAAATACAACTAGATGAGCCTGAATAAAAGAACTATAGGAGAAAAAGTGGCTGATTCTTCAACGGTCAAAATGTAGCTAGAGGCAACAAACCGAGTACTTCAACAGTTAGAATACACGCCTCGCGAATGTGTTATCTGTGTCATTTCTCTTCTGGAAGGAGAAGCTTATATTTGGTGGCAGACTGTTATTTAACATGTGCCTGCTAAGCAGATTGGTTGGGATTTCTTGCATTCTGAATTCCAGAAAAAGTATGTTGGTGAACTGTACTTAGAGGACAGAAAGCAAGAATTCCTATGGCTGAAGTAAAGCAAAATGACAATAATTGATTACAAGCACAAATTTTCGCGGCTCAATAGGTACGCTCTAAAACTTGTCCCAACTAAAAAAGAAAGTTGTAAGTGGTTCCTTCAGAGAATACGAGATAAGCTTCGAGTCTACTTGGTCTTGCACAAAACAAAAGAGTTTGATGATCTAGTTGAACAAGCGAAATTGGTTGAACAAGCCTTAGGCCTAGACAAGAAATACGAGTCTTTCCAAGCATTCAGAAAAAGAGTTGAGATTAGTGGTTCGCAACCCCTTCCTAAGTCAGCTAAAGAGTTTCGAAGTTCTTGGAAATTAGTTCCACTGAATGTTGAATCTGAGAAAGATCAGGTTACACAACCATCCGAATCTATTAGCAATATTAAAAAGTTGAAAAAAGACATAACTATTCTGAATTGCGAACTTCGTGGCAGGAAATACAGAAGTGAATGTTGGAAGAAAACGGGAGCATGTTTTCAAAGTAGATCTTTAGAGCATATCGCTCAAAATTGTCCAAGAAAAGTTAGTAGTATTTCGTCCTCTACCTAGAGATCTATTCCGAAAGAAAAAGGTCGAGGAAAATTAGTTTTCCCAAAAATCACTTAGATTTTCTAAATTAATTTTTCAAGAAAATTCCTTAACAAATTTCTCCAGTTGAACTATTCTTATGACCATCCAATTTAATTTCACATCGAATAAATCAACTCAATTAAATTATTTCCAAAGTTGTAGAATTTTCTTCTGATTCAAATGTTGTCCAATCGAGCTTTTTTTGAGCTAGCAGAGGGACCAATCGAACATATACAATTAGGCTCTAGTAATTATAATTATGTCCAGAAGCATCATTCCGATAATTCGCAATTACTTAATCATTGAGTCAATCCACAAAAAGTACCATGATTAGAAACTCATTATTGTATACTCTTTACGAAAGTAATTCATTCAACTGTTTTGTCCAATGACCTCGTAATGTGTATGTTACATTCATATGATATCTTTGATTCCATTGAGTTAAATTTGTTCACTAAATACAATCCTATTTTATCTCATTGTCACCATTGTGTCTTTTAATGATTAATATTATCACTATCAACAAATGACTGTGATAAATTGCTCATTCGAGAACTAGCAACTCGTGGCCATGTTCCATATTTATCAATCCACACAATGTCAATGAGAGGATACCTTTAACTCTTTAATTGAGCTATGAATTACACTGTTGCTAGTAAAGCTATGCCATACACAAGTCATGTACCTAACATACTGGCTATCAGCTCAATTATCTTTAGAGCATAAGCCTCCACTTGTATCAAAGCACATGAGTTACATACGTATGGTTAATGGTTAACTCAGGATTTAGGTAAATCACACCATGAATGTCACAAGTGAATTAGTTCACAAATGGATTCAGATTTAATTCATCTTAGGTCCAGTCCAATGTATCATTGTGCCAATGAATACATCTATGTCTCTATCCATGGAGTCAACTCTCTGATAGCCAAGACTAGCCATCTCCTCAATTGGAATTGTAGACAACATAATAATCCTTCTCAATTTGAAAAAAATGCTCATTTTGATTCTTTTACAGGATTACGGGCTCGTTTAGATTATCTACTGAAGTAAGTTATCTTTCTCACAATGTAAACGTTCTTACAATGTCACTTATCATCAGTTCTTAAACAATCAATAAGCTAATATTTGCTTGTCACAATTTCGTAATGCATACAAAATATGAAAAAGAAAATTACAAAAGACATAACAGTGAAATGTGAAATTTATTTATTGATCGTTCATATACATAGAAAACAATTATATGCTTACTACAATATGGGCACACTTCCCAATAGATGCTTGGTTATGGAATGATGAATGGTAAGCTTAGATATGCTTGAAATGAATTGGTAAGCTTGATGCCTATATATGAAATTATTTTTAATGGCATTTCATGTTTGATTAGATAATAGTGAAATTGTCATTAAAGGCTTATTGAACTAGTATATATGTACTCATTTGGTTGTTCTTAAAAGGGTTGAACTTCATAAGGTCCCTAGAAGGCATATTGGTATGAATGAATGTGATAAATTGATTGATTTTGAATTGTGAAATGAGGAGACAATTGTGGCATATTAGTTAGACACTTAGGGTGGTTGTTATAAACGATAATCTTGGTTTGATTTTGATGCTTTTGATTTGGTTGAATGTGGATTAAAAGGGTTGCTTGTTGCATAAGTGAGTTAAGGTAGAAATCTTACATTGA
The DNA here is from genome assembly GCA_020496765.1 of Gossypium stocksii. Taxonomy (NCBI): domain Eukaryota; kingdom Viridiplantae; phylum Streptophyta; class Magnoliopsida; order Malvales; family Malvaceae; genus Gossypium; species Gossypium stocksii. Next base: position 16,157,788 of record CM035625.1, on the reverse strand, counting down.
AAGGTAAATCTAGGTACTCATAGCCAAAGCCATGACTTGGTGCATAGCCATATGCCATATACGGGCATATCGCATGGCCGTGGGATGTGTAAGCTTTTAAATGATTTTGGTGCACATAGCCACAAGCTGTTACCTGGTCTAACGACACGGTCGTGTGACACATTTTTTACCCACATGGCCTCACTCTCTTCACACGGTTAGGGGACACGGGCATGTGACCCCTGTTTGCACAATTTTCTTATTTTTGTAATTTTGTTTTTATTTTATCCCTGATTGTTATTAGGTTGGTTTTAAGCTTTCGTAAGCTTAATATAGACCCGAAATTGATTGAATTTCTTGTTATATTGATGTATATATATGAACAAAATGATATTGAGTTGGTATTTGGACTATGAAATGAAATTAAATGTTTTGTCTTTGTTTGTAGCACTTTATAGCTCAGGTCTGACAATCGGACTAGGTATGGGGTGTTACAAAAAGCTTTGATAAAAAAACTATTTTTCAAAGGCTCAATTTATTGCATGTTTTCAATTAGGGACTTAATCACTACATGAAAACAGGTTTTTGGCAGTATTTTTTTGGGCCTAAGCGCCGCTAAAACAATTTGCGGCATTTTGATAAGTGCCGCAAAAAACGCCGCTATAGATAACGGTGCTAAATTTTACAGCGTTTATGTGGGAAAATGCTGGTATAGAACATGACCTTTAGTGGTGCTTTTCCCAAAAACGCTGCTATAAAAAAAGAACATGACTTTTAGTGGCGCTTTCCCCACAAACGCCGCTAAAGAACATAGCGGTGCTTTCCCCATAAACGCTGCTATAGAACATGACCTTTAGCGGTGCTTTCCCCACAAACACTGCTAAAGAACATGACCTTTAGTGGCACTTTCCTCACAAACGTCACTAAAGAACATGACTTTTAGCGGCGCTTTTCCCAAAAATGCCACTAAAGGTCATCTTCTTTAGCAGCGTTTTTAATAAAAGCACCACTAAAAGTCATGTTTTTTTACAGCATTTATGAAAAAATGCCACTAACTTTAGCAGATTTTACCAATCCATTTTCATTCATATAGAACCCGAATTGTCAACATAATTTCCTGTAACATCAAATCTAACCAAAAACTGCAAATCAAATGATACTTCAAATCCAACTAAAGAAATATGTATATGATATAAATTAATAAATAAAATAATAAAATTATATTATATTCAAAAGTTATATTGTTAAAATATTCTCACAATAAGAAAACAAAAGTCTAAAATGGTGGATTCTGCTACTATTGAAACATCTTCATCATATTCTAAAGCTGTAGCTAGAGTTCATCATATTTTTTGCTTGCCTCTGCTTCTCTTGATGCTACCTTCGCTTTAAGTTGAGCAATTTGCTAAACTATGCTCGCTTATATCTAAGTCATCTAGTCTCTTAACCTCTAAACTTCAGCTTGAGCCTGATTCCCCGAAGGAATGTATTGCTGCGAGTTGGATCCAAAATATTGGGTTGGGTTAACAAAAGATCCTTGAAATCGAACCCGACCATACCTTTCAAGACCCAAAACTTTAGTAATAATTTGATTATCAATGTCATCAAGATTAACAGAACTATCACTTGAAGCGATCGCTCCATACTCTGCCCTTTTATCATTTAGTTTCTCCTAAAAAATCAATCAAAGAGTTAGAAACAAAATATATAATCGAAACAAATGCAACATAACTTAACATTATTTGCATTACAAACGATGAATTAAACTATTATAATTAAACATGATAAATATTTAAAATATGTAACGCCCTAAAATTTTTGTTTGTGCTTCTGTAAAATTTTGACACAACTGTCTACCTGCTTCAGTGGTTAAGTGTTCTGGATGTGTGTGAGAGGTCTCAAGTTCAAGCCTTTTCGTGGGTAAATTTTGAGATTTTTCTAATATAAGCTTGGCACTTGAGGAGTAGATTTATATTTAATTATTTGTAAATATACATCAGAATGGGCATACTGGTTTAGTGGTTAAGTGGAGTATTAGTCTGCTGAAAGTCCTGTGTTTGAATCCCTACATGGGCAAGGGAGATTATTTTTGCTCAGTTTGGTGGCTGAGAGTTGAGTTGTATTGAAAAACTAAGTAGCGGGTGGTTGAGATAGTATAGGTAGTGGGATTTGAGTAAATCAGTTCCCAAAATTCTCTCTCCAAGAAAATGACAATTTTTTTCCTCATCTCCCTAAAATTTTTCTGACGCCAAAATTCTGCCATACTTCTTGTTTCAGCCGCTGCTTCTTTTTGTTTCCATCTATATCGTTTTCTTTTCCCCGTTTTTTAATTCTCTTTATCAGTTTATTCCTTGTTTTTTATTTTCGCGAGATTGGTAAGTCTTCATTCATCCTCATTTGTGGCATAACGTTAGTCATAGGAAGACTAATCTCTGCGGTTTTGGGTGGAAGAAAAGGTTGTGAGAAGTGATTTTCAGTTTTCTTTTCGTTTAGTAGTGTTAACGAAGGTTTGTCGTCGTTGGTAAGTATCACGTGTTGTTTCAGGTTTATGTGTAGATTCGTGAATTGATGGCTAATTGGTATTTGGGAATATTTTTTATAGGTTTTAGAGTGCTTGAGATTACTTTTCCTGCGAAGACGTACTAGGTGTGTACCCAAAAACATAGAAAACTAAGTTTTGGCAAAAGCCGAAAACCTCACTATCGACACCACACGGGCGTGTGGTTGCCTATGTGGTAGGCCGTATGTGAATGACACGACCGTGTGTTTGACAAAGGCCAGGCCGTGCACTAGACAAGGCCGTGTGATGGCCAAGTGTGGCCGTGTGCAACACACGGGCTAAACCAACCTAGGCTGTGTGGGCCACACGGGTATGTGGATTTTAAGGCCAGGCCGTGTGATCCAGACAAGCCAAGGCCAATCTGGGCGTGTGGACTACAAGGGCGAGCCACAATATGGGCCCATTTATCTGAAATGCTTTTTAGGGTTGCAGAAGTTGTCCAAATCGACTATGAACCTACTGTAGGGTCGGTAAAGGCTAACTAGACCCTAAATTGTATAATCTGAATGTTTAAATACTGATCTGTATGTTTGATTGATAAACGACTATTAGCATGTAAGCATGTTATTCTGTATGTCTGCATTGAGCATATCTGTTTGCATCTGCATTTGGGGTGGGATGATGATTATTGGAGTAAATGCATTAAAAGGCATTTATGCCTATTATCTAGCAGCACAGCTGTAATATATTTGATATGTGCCGCATTTCGGTACAACATGGTGTGTAGGGATGGGTGTTTTAAACCCCACATGGTGTGTAGGGATGGTCAGAGATGGTGTGTAGAAGCTGAAGGTAGGATCTGATTCTGTTCTGACTGTTTGACTACATCTGTATCTGAGATGGGCTAAGGCCCAATCCTGTATATGTAACTGTAATGGGCTTAGGCCCGAATCTAAAACTGTATGACTCTGATATTTTGAATCTGTAATGGGCTTAGTCCCAAGACTGTATTTGACTGATATCTGTTAATTGTTTGAGTGCATGTTTTTCTGTAGGGATTACACACTGAGTTTACGTAACCTCACCCCCTTCTATTTAATCTGTACAAATAATCCCCAGAGTTAGACAAATTGGTACAACGGGGGACTTGACAATGACCACTACTATTTAAATTGCTTCGTATCTATTTTATAGTTAAATTATTTTCTTTTATTATTATTTTTAGGTAATTTGATGTAATTGGGACTTACGGACTGTTTGCTTTACTTTGGGATTTTACACTATTTTTATGGACTTTTAAACTGCAAAACTCAACAAAATACGGTTTTTACTAAAAACAAAAGTTTTCCTAACAACGAACAGCTTTCCATAAAATGAACGAATTCTAAAAACAATGTTTTTACACGCTCCTGTTACACAAAAATGTTTTTACCTCTAAATTGTTAAAAAGGATAAAAGTTTTAAAGTAGAATATAGCGAAAAGGGGCTAACGAACAAGATTGGTTTTGTTACTGAGTGACGCTGTTTTAAAACCTTATGATGTGACACTGCCAGATTCGGCCATAACGTCTAGGCCGGGTTTGAGGTGTTACAAAATAATTCAAATTTTATTAAGTACATATACCATAATTTCTGCAGGTTCAGTAGTCATAGGAGATCCATCTTTCTTTCTATGTGTAATGTCAAAAAGCTGAAGGCATCCAAGTTTTTGACCAAATGACAGTTCCTACAACATAGTAGGAAAAATATTATTTAGTAGAAAGTAATTAATAGTTGACACAATTAATAAATTCAAAATACCTCATCATCAGCTACACAAGCAAAACTTTTCGACTCAGCTATGTGCGTGAATTTTTGTTTTTGCCTACTTGTAGTTCCAACTCACTCACAATCCTACATTATGAAATTATTATTACGTATATAGTAAATACTATAAACTGAAATAATTATAAGAGTTTGGAAGTACGTAATACCTATCCTTTCTTTGAATTCCAAAATCTAACAGTATCTTCTCATTGGTACCTCAGCATTCCTTCAAGACATTTCATAATTTCTCTTCGAGGCTTACATTTTTCTTAAAATATTCCTTCTTTAAAGCACTTTTATGGTCTCTCCATTTTTTCCCTAATGCCTTCTTCACATAATTATCCGAGACATCTAAAACAAATCTCTCCTGCAAATAACACAAGTTTAGAAAGTAAATATAAATGAAACTTAAACAAAAGTATTATAAATTACATTCACGTTATTACTTTAATATTATCGAGAGCTTGATTTTTGTTACTATCAGGCATATAATGCCATGACTCATAGTTCATAGGCAACAGATTGGCATTTAGTGCTATAATGCCCAAGTACCCTGCTAAAAGTTAAGCTTTTGATCCAATAGGCTGACCATGATTATTTTTAGCTACTTTGACATGCTCGACCGAATTTAACTTGTATAAATCTTTTAATAGCATACATCCTCGAGTTTTGTGCCTCCCACCACTTTTAGCTAAAAAATGGTATATTATAATATAAGAATTTGAAACAAAAATCAATAATAAAAGTCGATATGCATGTAAATTAAAGTTAACATTACTTTGAATTTCTGCAAGTTCATCGGTTGTATTCAAAACATTCAAAGATCCAATAGCAGTATGTTGTTCACTGTTTGTTTCTTTCAAATTTGGAGGATTTTGAATAACACTTAGATCTCGCAATCTTCTTCTAGGCATTTTATCTGTAATACACATAAAATAGTTGAAATATTAGTAACTAATTATAATAATAATACATACAAAATAATTGAAATATTTAACAAGATCAAGATTTAAATTATAATATTACATATAATTAAAAATCATAAAATCTTACTACATCATGATTCGTAAATATCTTCATCCACATCCTAGAGAACAAATTGAAATTGTGTACTTGTACTAGGGATAGTTTCATTTAAGTTTTGTTCCAAAAAAGACAAAGTTTCTGATCTTTTGTCGATGTCATCTCTACTTCAATTGCCCATGTCAAACAAATCTCTAGGGGTGTTACAGAGTACAATGTGCCAACTCTCATTAGTTGGATCTTTCGAGTAAAAAACTTGTTTGACTCGGCTCATCTACCAATTGTTGTCTAGTGTGAATTAATCGAGAGAAGTTCACCATTGTAAAACCAAATTGATCTTTTTTAATTCCGCGAGCAGTACTAATATTATCCCAATCACATTGAAATAAGACAACCTTCTGTTTGTCATAGTAATCAAACTCAATAATGCCAGTAAGAAGATCGTAATACTCCAAATTTCCCTTAACAGGATTACTATCCTTAGAACTAGCATAACTTGTAATTGAAGAATTAACAACTATTCCACAATTTTGAGTCTTCTTCAATCTTTCGTGAGATTTTGGATGAAACTTGAATCCATTAACGAGGAAGGTAGTATATCTTTTTACTACTCTATTCAGACATTGGGAAAGCCATTTAACTTCGTCATTGACGTCATTTCCGCTCCAAACCTATTGAATTGAAAGTAAATTGATTAATTATAAATGTTATACCAAAACATTATCATTTGTCAATGAAAGCTTCAATTGCATACCGTTTGCCCTAACCATTCATGAAAAGATTTTATGACTAACTTATGAATCTCCCGATGTTGTAATCTTCGGGAGCGTGAACAAGATCCCAAGACTTGTTTGTACTCACTATGCTAAAAAGTGGATTACTTGGTTAGAAGATAAACAAATTAAAAAGATAAATATTTATCAAATTCTATAACTTACTTGCATAATGATTCAATTGAATCATAGTGAAAAAGAACATATCTATGTGCTTGTACCCAAGATCTATCATCTAAATGTGCAATTTCAACTTTACTAATTGGTTCTCCATAATTTCGAAATAGATAAGTTTCAACTAAGTTATGATTAGTGAGCCCAGCATTTCTACTTGGTCTATTTAGTCTTGTTTCAACATCTTCTAAATATCTAGAGTAGAAATTCATACACTCCTCTCCCAAGTAACCTTCAGCAATTGATCCTTCTGGATAACGCTTATTACGACAATAAGGCTTCAATTTGCATAGGAAACTAAACACGATATACAACATTATCAAAAGTTGTAACTAAAGGTGTATTCATGAACGAATGAAAACTTTACAAAAAAATTAGCACCTCTTTATAGGATACATCCACCGATAAAAAACTGGTCCACCAAGTTTTGCTTCATGAGGTAGATGGATTAGCAAGTGCACCATAATAGTGAAGAAAGAAAGTGGAAAGATCTTTTCCAAATTGCATAAAGTCAAGGCAGCTCGATCTTATACTTTCTCAAGTTCTTTAACAATCAAAACTTTACCACAAATAGCTTTAATTATATTGGATAGTTCAATACCATAAAGCAACTAGCAGTAAATGCTACATCAAGATTTGATAATCATGTGATTTTAGGGAACATAGTCTTCGATCTTTAAGACTCACACATCAAGATATATTTGATGCATACACATCTAGGACCTTTATATCCTTCAACACCATGCAGAACACTTCTTTTTCTTTATTCGACATTGCAAATATAGAAGGCAACAACTAAGATTTTCCATTCGAAAGTAATTGAAGATGAAGATCACACCGAATTCCCATGTCAACTAGATCAAGTTGACTCTGAAGATTGTCTTTCGATTTTCTATCAATATTCAGAATTGTCCCAATGATGTTCTTGCAAACATTCTTTTCAATATGCATGACATCAAGATTGTGTCGCAAAATATGATGCTCCCAATAAGACAACTCAAAAAAAATTTCTTTTTATTCACAAGTCCGCCTCATTAAGATCATCCTATTTATCAGATTCATCATCAATCTGCCAGTCAACATCACCAACATACTCCTCCCTTGATCATCTCTTTGTTTGCGTGTTAGGTGGTTGATTTATCTTCCCATAGCTGAAATTGATATCTTTTAACATGAACAAGATTTCAGATCTAATGGTCTGCTCAGGAGCTTCTCTAAACTCTTTAGTACCATCAAACAAAGTCCTCTGAAATCTAAATATATGATTTCCATCTAACCACCAACGATGCCCCATATAAGAGAACTTCTTCCCATTATATAACCACTTCGAACATGTTTGCACCACACAACAAGGACAAGCATAATGTCCTTTGGTACTCCAACCAGATAAATTGGCATAAGCCGAGAAATCATTAATAGTCCACAACAAAGCTACACATAAATAAAATTTCTCATTTCTCAGGACATCATATGTTTCAACACCCACCCATAATTTTTTCAACTCTTCAATAAAAGGCTGCATATAAATATCAATATCATTTTCGAGACCTTTTTCTCCAAGGATAATCATAGATAAGATAAAAGAAGATTGCTTCATACAAATCCACGATGGCAAAGTATAAGGAACAAGCACTATAAGCCAAATATTGTACGAAGTACTCATGATTTTAAAAGAATTAAATCCATCAGATGCTAGCCCAAGCCTCACATTCCGCGAATCGCTTGCAAAGCTTGGAAATTTACTATCAAATGATTTCCAAGCTAAAGAATCCACAAGATGCCTTAATAATCCATCATCGGTTCGTTGATCATGATGCCACCTCATAGACTCGGCTGTCTTTGACGACATGAAAAGCCTTTGAAGCCTTGGTATTAGTGGAAAATATCATAAAATCTTTATTGGCTTCTTTCTTGATTATGCCTCACCTTCATCCTCATTCACATCTTTTGTATTCCTATTCATCCAAAGAGATTTACCGCAAACATGACAAGACTATTGGTTTTTCGGATCATCCTAATACAACATGCAGTCATTTGGGAAACTATGAATTTTGTCGTACCCAAGGCTTAATTCTTTTATCAGTTTCTTCATATCTTTGCATGAATGAGGGATTTTTGCAAACAGAAATATATCTCTCAAAAACTCTAACAGCAGTATAAAACAGGTTTGGGGAACACATATTTTTCCGTTAAATTAGATTTGCTGAGATACTGTGCAAGTTAATTAATATGTCCAGTTGCAACTCTACAGGTAAACTCTCGAATACATATTTAAATTTTTTTAAAATTCATATACTCATACATTTGAAGCATCGTATTCTCAAACTATATACATTATCGAATATGAATAGTTAAAAAATTGAGCAACTCAAAAAAATCATAATATCCTCTGAAATGTCGAGCCACTAATGTATAATATTTACGGTATTTTCCATCCAAACGCCACTAAAACCTTAAATTCTTGTAGTGAATTGATTTTTAATTATTTTATGGGGTCTTTTTTAGCATTTAAGTTTATTATTTAATTTGATAAGCCTTTTACATACACTAGATTATGGTACACAGAGGATGTAAGGGAAAATTTTATTTAACAAATTTAAAAAAATTATATAATAACCAAATTTTATTTTAGTTGCATTGGTAAAGTTTAAGTTATCAAAAATTATAATTTTTGGGTTTGAATGTGTAAAAATTTTATATGAAAAGAAAAAATTACCTTTAAAAGAATATCTATTGCTTTGTAAAAATAAGGAACTTTTGGTAAGTTCGCCATTAAGTTAAGATCCGATTGAAAGGTAACGTTAACTTAATAAAAATATTAGGTACTAAACATTCCTTTGCACCATTCTTGTATTGTAATTATAAAAAATTCATGCAACATTAAAAATAAAGCTTTTTGTAGTTTTGTTTTTCATATATATGAATTGAAGAAAAATAATTAATAAAATATTTGACTTGTTGAATTATTTAGCAAACTAATTGAAAACGGTACTTGTGAGTCCAACTTTGAAGTCAACATCTCTAGAAACCGACTTCCGATGAAGTTGATTCCTAAAGGTGCCAACTTCAAAATCGGACCTCAGGGTTGTCCACTTTCATTATTATCATTATACAACATCGATGAAACTGGTCCTTGGAAGAGAGATAAGAGATAAAAGCAAACCATGCATGAAACTAAAAGCATGCAACTGGTCCTTAGCAGTCCTTGATAGGGAAATAAAGGCAAATAATGCATGAAATTAAAAGCATACAGGAAACAAATAATGGGGTGTCACAGGTAGGTAAGAGTTAATAGAGAAATTAGTTTTATTATACTTTTTTCATAATAATTTTAGTAGTTATTCAATTTGGTTCGTTAAAGTTTTGATTATGTAGCCATATTTTTCTCATTTTGCCAACATCTCATTCTCCCAACAACTTCTTCTTCTCTTATTTTCTATTTCTTTCAAGTACTTAATGCATATTTCTCTAAATCTACCTTTATTCTCTACAAATCCATCCCTAATTTTTTACATATTCAAGTAAGTATTTTTTTTTTTATCTTTTTAGTTGTAAAATGTTAAATATAGAGATTAATTGAATTTTTTGTTTATTGTACTATTTGATTATTGTTATTTTAAATGTTAGCAATCTATTATATTATTATATTTTAGTTTTTTTTTTTTTTGCTTAAAGGTTGATTTATTATTATTTATTTCGGTTAAATATGTTTAAAATTCGAGTTTATTGTTTGTAGAAAAGGTAAACTATTGGTATATTGATTTATTAAAGTTTATTGTTAGTTTTTTTTTTTTTTGTTTAAATGTTAATATATTTGTACATTTTGTAATTTTTTTTCTTTGTTTTAAGTTTTTTTTATGGATTTTTATTAAAAGTTTGTATGAAATTTTTAAAGTAAAAAAATCATTTTAAATGTTAGTTTATTTTTATATTTTAAATTATTGTTGGTTTGAATTTTTTTTTAAAGATAAATTTATGAATTCGTTCAATGAATGGAACCATATAATTTAAGGAAAAAATAACAAATACTCATTGTAGATGGTGAAAGACAAGCTACATCAACACAACAGAGGCTTTAGCTTCAACATCAATAGAACATTATGACACGTTGACAATTAGCTTTGTCACAACTCAAACACGACATATCTAGAATGATTGCAAGCACCTAATACGATAAGGAAATAAGCCTCGGATGGTCTAAAGTAGCGAGCGAAAATCGACAGAAGAATCGAGCATCCACCAAACTAGAGATGACGACAACAAAATCATTCCTAAAATGACTTGTAAAACTATGATTACGTGCATAAGCAATACTAAAAAACGTGCTATAAGAGCAGACAAAAACTTCCAAAACTGTGGAATTATTAAACAATGGAAAAACAAACAAAAAACATATAAATATAAGACAACACGAGTCTAAATCAACTTGTGAACTCATTTATTATTCTGAAATATTCTCAAACAAATTAAGAACTTTACGAAAAGTTACCCACTTTTCAAGAAAAAACTATTAGTGGCCAGTAGAATTTTACAGAACGACAGACACCATCATTTGTCCATCACAACTTGTAAAGACAACAAAGATACCCATAAAATAGATCTGCAAACTGAAAAGAGAGAAGACATGTGCAATAAATGAGAAGAATAAAAAAAGAAATGGTTGATGGAAGGGGAAAAAGGTGGGTGTTAGTTAGCCCGAAAACTAGCACTACTATTGGACAAAACAAAAGATATGAAACAACCGGCGTGCAGAAAAAGAGAAAATTTTTTAGGGTGATTATTGAATATAATTTTGTTTGTTTAAATTTTAGTATATTGTTATATATATAATTTTTAAGTGTTTGGAGAATATATAGTTTATTATTAGTCGTTTAAATGTTATTATGTTATTATATTTTAGTAATCTTGTATTTCTTTCCTTCGTATTGTTATTTGGTAAGTGTTTTTATTAAGTATTTGTAAACATAATTTTATTTTAAGTATAAATTTAAGCTTATGGTGATGTTTTAGTGGTGAGGGTTAATTGGAATATTAGACTAATTTTATATTGTTATATACTATTTTTAAGTGTTTGTAAAATATATAGGTAATTGTTGCACAAATGTTAGTAAAATAATAGTAATACAAAAAATTTTATATTAATTATAAGATCGAATAAGATCAATATTAATACATATATATAATTGGAAAACAGAAAAATTAAATTGAAATATTATACTGGTAGTTGAGGCCTATTTAGATTGTTTCCTTGAAGATAGATTCGGCGTTTCCTTTGAGTGCTGAAGAAACGTTGATCGACTGTCTCCCAAGATACAACAATAAGATGAGCACGATAGTAGTACGGCTGTAGCGATCAATGAATAGTGGCTTTACCTTCTTCTATCACCGAAAAACAAATTGAATAATATGTAGGGAAAGATATCTCGAAAAAGTTTGAAAAGTTAGTTTATATGATTTTGCCAATTATGTTTGTTATTGATTTGAGATAAATTATAGATACTTTGACAACGGTCGATGGTGGAAATTTGTTGAGTTTTGAGGATAGACATATTTCTACAGGTGAAGATGAACTGGTAAAATCTAGACATGCCAAAAATTGATTTGTTTTAATTTTATATTAAGAATTTTTTTTCTTTATTATTTTCAAAAAATTGGAAATAGCTAATATATCTATTTAATTTACAAGTAGAAGCGCAACATCTAGCACCGTAATTTGGGTATCGAAGACCCCATACAACCATGGAATCGTATCTTACTAATGTCAGGTTTTATAATGTGACCTGCACTCGGCATTGGTAAAAGATTCTTGTGTTGGTTATAATGTTGGTTGACTGTTGAAGGTCCAAGACGTACATATTTCACTTTCTATGCAAAGAATGCACGATCACATTGGAGGAGATGGCAGTACAACTTGACCTATCAATCGACAAGAGGATTGTGATTGGGAACCATGTTGTTGGGAAAGGATGTTTATGAAGTCTGCAACATGTACTTGAGTAAGGTTTCGAAGAGCAAATACGTAAAAAGTCTTCGTTTGAAGATAACATGGTTAGAACGATTATTCGAGTCCTGATGATATTATGCTCATTGCAAGAGCATATAATTTACATTTGATAGGAGGGATATTGATGCGGGATAAATTCAAATATTTGGTTAATGTGGCATATCTCCCATAGCTTACCTACAGGAGTGTAGGGACTATAGTTAGGGTTCGGCCGTCTTTACATTCATATATTAAAAAATGGGTCAAAGTTGGATAGATGAGGTAGGTGAGATAGAGGCATACAAATCAACTATTTCAATAATTATTTCTTTCAAATCAGGAAAATGAAAAGCCTAAACTTAGTGTTTAGAAAGTTGAAATTATATAACGTATTATAATCAGTGACCGTATCTAATATATCTTCTAGATAACATGTGAATGTTTACCAACAAAATTTCATACAGAATAAGATTCTTTTGAGTCATTAAAAAACTAAACTTTGAAATCAAGTATTTAAATTGAAACCAACGTCATCAAATCTGGATTAGGATTTAATAAATAAAAATATTTAAAGCTGTAAAAGGATGCTTTTAGTATAAGAAGTTCTGAGCCAAAATTTGGACAAATAAAATACTTAATACAAATCTCATGGATGTATCTAATATATAAAAATAAATTTATGAATTTTGAAGTAAATAAATTTGAACGACCATAAATTAGGTATATTATTCGTTCATGCTTAAGTTCATATTTAAGAAAATTTATCTACATGAAGTCTTTTAGATTTTACAAATAAATTAAAGAGTATATATCACTTAAAATATAATAAAAATACATAAACAAATAAGTCCTATAACCTATATATTTAATGTTACGAGAATATATAATTTTATATGTTTAGGTGGATTTATTCTTAGTTACATGTCAACACATGGTTTAATGCTAATGTAATTAATGCTAAATATATTTTGGTTCAAAGTAAGGAAAAAAGAAAGGAACCTTAAAAAGTCACATACCACCCTTGAAAACATTCAATCCATGTTGGAGATGGACCAAACTTTAAACTACATAGTTTTCTTTTTCCCTACATAGCATTAAATTATTCAATCCACGTTGCAGATGGACCAAACTTTAAAACTTGTTTAGCAGTCACAAATTAGGCCTTAAAAAAAACATCTTCAAATATTTTCACCCAAATTTACATCCACAAAAAGCCTTTGCTTTGTTGGTGAAGTTTGATTGATGCTTTTGACCCAAAAATCTCAAACTCTCTCAACCCTTTCATCTTTATGTGAATGATTGCCACAAATATAGCCATTGAAAATTATTCAGTAAGACCCCTTTATAATCTCCTAGCTTCAACACTTACCATGCATATATCTATATATTTGAATATAAATATATACACTTGCCAAGTTCCCTTCTTTGTTTTTAGATCCTTTGACGTCGAAAGGTCCTCAATTAAGAAACCTTGCAAATCAAGAAACAAAAAACTGTTAGAACCTATAAAAGTTTAGGGTTTATTGGAGGTAATAGTGAAGATATAAAGCACACATACAAAGTTTGAATGAGACAAAAGGAAAAGGAAAATAATACTGTATGCATGTACGTATAGTGGATAAATTTAATTATTCGTACCCAATGACATGTATTTATGTATGCATGCATGCATGTCATCCTATATAATTGTGTGTGTGCATTTTGATATTATATATATTTGCTTAAATCATCCTTTCTAGTTATGGATTCTCGCATGTTAATCATAAATATGCTCATTCCTAGTGGGCCAACATCATGCATGGATTCCACAACCTATTGGCTAATAATAATACTACTACATTTTCTTTTCACTAAAAGCAAACAATAACACATGCATGCGTGTAAATATAAGTATGCATTCCATACATTGATAATATATGTATCTATAATTAAATTATTTTGTAATATTTTTTTAGTATAAAAGAGTTTATAGACATGTCTCAAAGTCTGGCTACTTGTTTAATCAATACGAGCTCCGGTCCTTAAATTGTTTTTTCCCCTTCTAATTGGGACCATCCAACTGACCCTAATTACCTTTTAATCGTAAAAAGTAATTTTTATTTGAATTTAAATTAATATAAATATTAAAATAAATTATGGTTTTTAAAACTTTATTAATGAACAGTAACCCAAGCTTCAAAGACAGACTCAGGCTTCACCCATATCAAGCTCTTGGAGAAGAGATAAAAATATTTCAAGTGAAATTGAACCCAAACCTACTTAATGTAACCTATTGAAGATGATCACATGAACCAAGTTCATGATATCATCTGATAAGAAATTTTTAAATAATAAAATATATCAAGTTTATTTTTAATGAGGTTATTTCTACTTATGTAAGCATATACCCTTTTCATGCATCAAATAACATACATGTGTCCTCATTTCTCATTTAGCTTCCCACATGAAACAAAAGGAGAAAAATATATTAGACCTTATAAAAGACAAGACAAGAAAATAAATAAACATGTCAAATTTTTTATAATCATATATGTTAATAACATATATGAAACACAATATAAATACATGGATGAAATCTAATATTTACTGCCTAAATGCGCATGCATACCATTGAAACCTACTATTCTTGAATGAATTAGTCCATTTAAATGCAGCACAATCATAGCAATAAACACACAAAAATCTTTTCAAAAACAATATTTGAACGCAGCCAATAATCTTGACTTGATGGCAAGATTATTGTATTACATGACATAAATGCCATCCCTAGAATTATAAGCACAGACAAAACCACATTGAGAAACCCTAAAATTCACTCAAATGCTCTTGTTCTCTTAATCATCATCCTCTATTTCATCGTTATATATAACTTTAGCCTATCTATCCAACCTTGAAAGAATACTCTTTAACGTTGAAATTCGTGTAATACGTCAGCAGTGTTTTCAACTCTTCTACCATAGTTTGCTAGATCGTGGCAGACACACATTTGTTAGCTGTGAAAACATAGACATCCTAGTAATCAACATAGTTTGTTTAATTTGGCGGGTGCATGATAACATTATTTATTTCAGCTCTTTTATCGATCCTAGCTAGCTCTAAGGTGCATGGCTGAACATTAACTCAAAATCCCAAAACATAGACAAAATCTCTAGCTCATATGAAGCACAAGAGCTCAATGCGTTAAGCCCAAAAAGCCAAAATCAAGCAGCCAATCCTCATATCACACCACAACCGATACCTTTATCAACTCAATTAGTGAACCAACCTAACTACCAGCCAAAATCAGCAAACTCCACAAAAAACAATACACCTCCTCTTCACCAGCTACTCTAACCTAGCCATTATATAATATATACATATATCATTAAAGTAGCCTAGGTTATCTAGCTTTATCCCGACACATACACATGCAAATATTTACATATAATTTTTTGTGTAAACCCAATATATCCCGTCATATCGAACTCATATTCACTCTTATGTGATAAAGTCGCTATCACCTCAACAGTTTGTTGGTTATATGTATATAATATATATCCTGGGGTTGTTTTCATTGTATCGAGATTGAGTAGCATCCACCACCTGTCCAATACTTGTCCCAATAAAATTAAGAGATGAAAAAGAAAAAAGGAAGTTATTCGTACCAGCTGCCAGCAAATCTTGCTTTGCCAACCCAACACTTTGCTACTAACACTATAAACTACACAAAAATATAGATTTAATAAAAGCAAAATTCAAGAGTTCAGGATTCCTAAGAATATGGAGATTGATTGGTTAATAGTTAATAATTCACCCCATTTGTTTTTGCTTGTTTGCTTTGTGTTTAGTCTTCATTTTTTCTGTTGAATTCTCTTCTTTTTACTAAAATAAACAGTCCACATTACCTGATTATTCTATTAATTTGCTTCATTTCCCCCCTTATTTACTCCTTTGAATCCTCATTTCCCCCACCGGCCGAGACTGAGAGCAGCCTCGACGTCCAGCCGCCACGCTAAACAACCACCACCACTACCGCCATCCATTTTCCAGACATCACATGGCAACATCCTCGAGAACTTCTCCTTCTGCCATGTATACTGCAACCTTACCTTGCATGAAAATGCAGTGCAAAACCTAGGCAATTCTTGTTTGAACACAAGCCAGACCATTATCTCCGGTGGCGGCCGGCCGTCATTTGCCTCCCCTACTACCATCAACATCCTCTTGTAAGCTCCATTAACCCACTGAACCCTATTCAAACCATCTGATATAAACCCTGGACACGTGTCAATCTCCAGATTCTTTATCATCTCCACGTCCGAACTCCCTAGCTGTCTCACTTCCATGCAACTGTCCGTCACGCTCTCCACGGTCACCCACGACTCCACCACCGTTGCTTTCCTCGTTTGACTCACCAGAACCGTCCGATTAGTTTCTTCCACAACTCCCAAACGATCAAGCCAACGGTTATTGAAGTTCAAGTTACAAAAATAAAGTGGATCTTGATTTTCCCCCACAACTCTACCGTTTTGATTGTTAATCGATCCGTTCCCTTCAGTTTTCTCAGGCAATAACTGCAAAGTAACAATCGTTTGAGGATTGTCTGAAGTTTCATCATGATGAAGTTGATCTGACGATGATCTTTTCTTTCTTCTCATATTATTCTTTCGAACCCTAACGTACTTTCTTTTAGCTCTTGGATTACAAAGCAACAAATTTTTGTTATCAAACCGAACCCCATCAGAACCTGACTCACCGGAAACCGGTTTAGGGGCTATCGGCCGGAATCTTAACATTATCGGGTTTATCACCATCTTATCTGGTGCACCACCTGCGTAGCTAACCATGCTCCGCTTCTCTTCACCGTTCATCTCTCTGACGCCGTTTAAACCACCTCCAGAATAGAATCAAAGCTTCGCTTCCCTTCTTGTATCTTCCCACCTGCGTAGCTAACCCTGCCGCACTTCCGGGTTTTTTTTTTTTTTTTTTTTTCCAGAGGGTTTTGGTTATGAGAAGCGATAGCCATAGCGGCAAATTAACAGAGAAGCAACACGTGGCTAGGGCAAGAAAGGGACAGCTGAGTGTTTTGATTGGTTGAAAGTTAAGAGGTAGAGCCCAAGGGAAAAGTAAGAGGGCCCACAGACAGAACCAATGGGAAGAAGGCTAGTGTACAGCACTGCCGAAAGAGAGGGACACGTGGGCATTGTCTAGAGAGCAGAGTATTTTTCTAATGTTGAATGAAATGGAAAAGAGCACAAAAGGGGGAGGTTCGAGAAAGTGGACACGTGGTCCTTGTTCATTAGCTTTCTACCTCTAAATTCGGTGCCTATTCTTTCATATCTTAATGCCTCCACTCGCCACTTCTCGCCGTGATCCCACCTTCCAACTAATCACAGTAGTAAATTTTCAAATCTCTTTTACAAATTTACTATAAAAAAATTTATAACCAATTTATTAAATAATTCAGCAGAAAATGAATTTTTTAACAATTGTCAGAATTATAATTACACCTTGCAATTAAAGAAAATGTAATTCCTTCACCTCAATAAAACCACTAATTATAATAAATAGCTAAACACATGTTACTACATATATCCGATAGAATTACTAAATTTTTGTTCATAAAATAAGTTTTACTTTTTAAATCTATAAAATTATTAATTTCACGTTCTTTAAGGTTATTATATATATAATAATATTTTATATATTTAAAAAAAACAACTAAATATATATATTTGACAAGTTTATGTATGTAACAAACCTAATAAGAGTTAATATAATAATTTTCACTAAAATAATAATAATAAAAGAATCGAAGAGGAATATCCATGTAAAGTTGGAAGTGAATAGTTAAATGGAGTGAGGGGGATTACGTGCCAAAAAATGGCGCGTGGAAGAGTTGATACAATGAAAGGAAACAAGAAAGTAGGAAGAGGGACGCGTGGCGGATTCGATAAAGATGTGAATGGATATTATGGGTTAGAGATTTGTGACGTCATCCGATTTTATTTGAAAGGTGTCTGCATTATGGGAAGGGAAAACGGGTTGGCTGGGGATGTCTGCTGTTGCCACGTGCTTATTTCATAATTACTTTCACATTATTTTAACAATATTATTATTTTTTACTACAACAAACACAGTTACTATTAATAATGCCTTCCTAAAAGAAATTCTGTGATTGCTTTTAACTTTAGGCATCGTATTTTTAGGATCGATTCACCTTAAGAGTGACTCGAGATACTCTTTTTTATTATAAACTATTATTTATCCTATAATCTCTTCTTTTTAATTCAATCATTATATTATGTTTTTAAATTTACAAGGATTTTCTTACTTTTTTTTATTTATTTATTTAAATCATAAAAATATATGTATTGATTGAGTTTTCATTTTTTATTTTAAATTTGTAAATATCTGACATATTAAAAATCATAAATATATTTCAAATAATGTATTTAATATATCTCTCTAAGATTTGTTACCTATGGAAAGGGTCTTTCTTTTCTGGTCCATGAAATGGTCTATTGATGTATTACATATGTTCATGATATATATAAGCATTGATTGATTATTCCAAAAAACACTTTTACATTAAAAATTAGCTTCAATGTTTTATTAATTGCATTATTCTTCCTGTTTTCTTTTATTTGTTAATGTCTTTAATTTTACTCATATTTTTACTTGGTTTTTTTCATCGATAATTTATACTCGAATTTATCTTTTATTTTTTTTAAAAAAAAGTGTTATATGAAATTATAAGTAATAATACAGTTACACTAAATGGTTAACCTTATATGGTCAAACCCTATCCCTGTGTGACTCATGTTTTTATCTAAATAGAGCTTTTATATGGTCTTAGATTGTCAATGTAAACACGACTCCTAAAAAATAATGAATCCCCATTAGAATTGAAAGTCTAAAACCTACCACGTTATTATTTGTTAGTATATATTTGATTTTTCTCTTTATTTTTTTCCCTTTACCAATACATTATCAATCTCATTCCCTCCCTCCTAATCTGATCTTTTATAATCCATACATATTAAAGAAAAAAAATACTTTTTTTTTAACCCCTATTGTTGTTGTATAATTTGTCTTGCAAAAAAAAAAAAAAAAAAGGAGCTTAAATTACCTGCAAAAACTATGGGAATGGGTTGGGTTCCCATTGTTAGAGTCCCAAACTGAGAGCAGCCTTAACATCGAGCCTCCATGCAAATCCACCAAAGCTCATCTTCCACACATCGCAAGGAACCATTTTCGATTGCTTTTTCTTTCCCTTTCCATCTCCGTACCGTAACCCTACCCGGCACGAGAATGCACCCTGTGGGAATTTAAACCCTTCTTTCACCACCAACCCCACCGCGATTTCAGCCCCTTCTCCGCCCACCATGCTCTTGAACGCCTCGTTCACCCACAAAACACGGTGCCAACCGTCCGATATGAACCCTGGATACGTGTCCTTATCCAGATTCCTCATTCTATCCACGTCCGTACAGCTCCCCATGTCTCCTTCATCCATGCAGCTGTCTGTCATGCTCTCCACCGTCACCCATGACTCCACAACACTCACTTTCCTCCCCGTCTCCTGATCCGACAACCCCATCACCGCCGCCGCCACTTCTTGATCTGTTGCAACCATTTTCTGCAACTTCAAGCACAGCGGCGGCGGGTCCTCATGAGATTGATGATAACCATCACCAACCGTCCGATCGAGATCATGATCACCCGCCCCTGAGCTATCAACAACCGCTGATTTCTCTAGATCAGCTCTCTCAGGCATCAACTGCAGAGTTACGGAACCCTTATTTCCATCCTTATCGTCTTTAGCTTCATCCAAGGCTCTTCTTCTCCTATTATTCTTCGCACAAACCCTAACGTATTTTCTCTTCACTCTCATGCTTGTAACACCCGAGTTCTTGTTACCAAACGTCGACTCACCGGGAGCTGAGTCTCCGGTCGCCGGTTTTGGAGCAATCGGCCTGAATCTGAGCATTATCCGGTTGATTATCGTCTTATCTTGTACACCCCCAGCGCATTTTAGCATCCTCCATTGATCTCCGCCCTCCATTCCTCCTTTCAAAAAAATTAAAAAAACCTAACAAACCCTTCTCTCTCTTTCTCTCTCTTTGTTTTATCTTATCTTCGGATTTTATTTTATCTTTCTATTATTTTTTTCCTTTTTTTTTTTTCATCTAAGGGCAAAGGCTTTACCGGAGGTGAAGCGATAATCATAGCGGCAGCAATCGTGTCCAAGATCAGAGGAGTACACGTGTCCTACTGCGAAACTTGAAACAGTGACGAGATTTGATTGGCCGAAACCCAATGGGGCCGTTGCAAAAAAATAAAGTTACCTGTTTCGGCGTGTTCGAAGCCTGTGATTGGCCACCCTGTTAGCCAACCAAAAATAAGGACGTGTCGAGAACTGCGTAAAAGACGGATACACGTGGCCGCACCTCGGGGGACGGCATAAATATTCTGTTTGAAGTGGAGTGGGCTTTTAATTTTTTTTTCCGCCTTTTTGATTTTTTTGGTTTTTCTAAAAAATTGTATGAGGTAGGTTCCTGATTATGCAACACGTGTAATAGTTTTATTTGTTATGAAAGAGAAAGTTCAGTTGACCGTCACTTCCACTTTTCTGCACTGGAGCGTGTGATTGCCAACCTTGATATTTTCCCAACCCTACTGAACAAACCAATATTGTAGTTATTTATTATCGAATAAATTATTTTTATTTTTAATTTTTAATTCTCTTTTTGGTTCAAATTATTATTATCAATTTTTAAGTAAAATAGATTTTTTATGAAGTAATAAAAATATAAATAGAGTCCAAAAATGATTTGGACTCAATCATCACTTATTAATGCAACTAATACTTTATTAACTTAAGTAAAATATTCCTATGATTATTCATTTTTATATATTTTTTTTATTTTTCAAATTAAGTTGATATTCAGTAACTTTAGTTATGAGTTTTAGGTTATGTAGATTTTATTACAAAGGAAAAGCACGTGAAATTTGTTCTTTTAAGTTAAAAAGAAATAAAAATAAAGTTAAAGGTGAAATATCTATTGTTAACTCTTGTGGTTGAGTGGAATTGAGAAGTTAAGTTTATGGTAGAATTACGTTTCACCCATTATGTGGATTATAATTTTTTTTTTATATCTCATACGCATACGAAGGAATGATGTTTAGTTTTTACAATAACAATAAATAACAAAATAATCGAAAGTGAAAAACGATGGAGTAGGATTAGGGAAAGTGGGTGGTTAAACTATAATATATTAAAGTAATATATATATTATTAAAAGTTTGATTGAGTTTATCACCTACCATTCGGATGTTAATTCAATTATGATATTATTAAAAGTTTATTTTATTTATAAAACAATAAATACTATTTTGAGGATGTTTATATGTGTCTCAACCCAATTACGAAATAACCAAAAATTTATTCTTTTTACAAAGTAACAAATATTATTTTGAGAGTATTTATGTCCAACTTAGTTATAAAATTACCAAAAACTTATTCCTTGTACAAAGTAATAAAGATTATTTTGAGGGTGTTTATGTCATTTTATATTTTGATATATCTAGAAAAATACATACAAATTATGAGAATCATGATTTTTTTATAGCGAATCAAGCATTAATCATACAAAGGAAAAACCAAACTAATCTTGATATTTGAAGCAAACGATGCCCATCTTGTTACTACCCTAAATGCATGTGTTATCGATCCCACACTTTCTTTAGTTATGTGGGCATTACCGAGCTTCTTAATGTCCTCAATTAGAGGTGTCAGTTTCCAAATTAGGAGAAAAAGTTGTACATTCTAAGATTTCTTGTATTGCTTTGCCATTATTCATTAGAAAACCCACTATCCAACCTTTTTATTTTACCTGAATTAATGTTTCACAAACCTCATACAATGTTGTTTGTTGCATGTCTTCATACTCTAATATTTTATTAAAAGAAAATAGAAGATGTTAGTTCCTATCTACAAGCGAACATGCAACACTCATACCAGGCCTACCTTAGTTCCTAGCAACAAGTCCAATGCAGTTGTTTATAATCTTGGTTTCATTGACATTAATAAGCCCATTTTCTTTGAAAATGTTCTCTTTCTTTCTTCGATATTATAAGAAGTAAAAACACCGCTCTAATTGATACTTAATTCCTTTATAGATTGTTTAATTCCTTTATAGATTGTTTGTTCTACCTTTTCTTTTCCTTGAAAAACACACTCATTTGTTTGCAACCAATTGCACCATAAGATGCTAATCATGTTATAGATTCCAATACTCCACCATTCTGACATCGAATATAAAGTTATATTGTTTTCTCTTATAATCCTTTCTAGCGCTAGACAACCTACATCATGTTCCCTGAAGTCGTGTTATTACTCCTAAATTCGACCCAAACCATATTGCCCAATGCAAATTGTATCCACCCCACTGATTCTCTTACTTATATCCTCTCGACAAGGCAACCCTTTAACACAAATCTTTTATAAAAATAACATAATCTTATAGGGGACTTTCAGTTTCCATAAACTTTTCCAATCAGACTTGGTCTAGTTGCAATGAAATGACTCATTAGAAAATTATTTCGAATCATTTATAAAGCCTTGGTAGCCTGATCGAATGAGTATCCTCTGTCATTTGAAAATTTCCATACTTTTTTGTCTCTACCTCCAAAGATTTAGAACGAGCTTTGTAATAGATGTCACATTGCCTCTGCACTTAAATAATCATTAGTACAAGAAGTGTTCGAATACATTTCCTCATGGCACATTAGTTCAAAGAAATCATTGTTTTCATTCACCATCTCTTGTAGCCTTGCATCTCACTCTTATATTAACTCATTTTCTATTATCAAATGGTTACCATTCCACACTTGCCAATCTAAATATCTCTTACACAAAGCATTCACATGTAAAATACTTTTCCAAACCCACGACTCATTAAGCTTTAAACCAACTTTATCAAAATTCTCTTTACAACAATATTTTTTCACAATAGTATTCTAAAACACCCAACTATTGGATCTAGTGCCTTGAGTGTAGTATATTTGTTTGTGAACTTGTAATATTTTTGAACAGATTGATTTATAAAACAAATTCATTGATTATATTAATATACTTTGTATGATTGTCCTCATCTGGTTTTGCATGCAAAGCAAAATGGAAGCAAATGTTACTGATTGGTTGTCTAATGTTTAAAACAATACTAAGCAGTATTATGTTGTCGTATTGTAATACGGAAAAATAACTCGTATTAGTAGAAAACCTAAACATGTCCTTAGTCTAATAAAAAATTAGCAAAATGATTGAAAGACTAGTATGCCATCTATCAAGTCCAAATTGGGGAGATACTTTGTCTTGGAAATCAGAGTAAATGACTCTCAGAACATAGAGACATAGATGCGACTGATAGTACATCAAACTGGACCCAAGAAGAATAGATCCTCAATTCGTTTATGGATTTATTTACTCATGGCATTAATAGTGTGATATACCTAAATCCTGAGTGGATGACAAACTATGTATGTGTGACTCGTACATATTAATGTAAGTAAAAGCCTGAGTTCAAATATATAAGGAGCTGAAAGTTGGAGCGTTGGGTGTACGACTTTTACTATGTAGTGCCATTCACAATGGTGAAATTCATAGCTCGAGACATGACTAAATGATATGCTCTCATTGAAATTACATGGTTGATGAAAAGTAAATGTGGTCACAAGTCGATCGTCTTTGTGATGGATGACTTGATTACTATTTGGTAGTAATTGACTTTTCATAAAGAAAGATGTAATGGTTACCATAAGATAAAATAGAATCATATTGGGAGAACAGATATTGTCCCAAAGAGATTAAGGATCTCTTATAAGGGTAACACACTTATGATAAGGTTATTGGACGAGCATTGATCGAGTTGCTTTTGTAATGATATGTCGTTGAGGAGAGCTTAGTTACTATACTATAATGGAATAACTTCATGACTAAATGAGTTTATAATTAATAGGAAACAAGCAAGAACTTAATTATAAATCATTTGAGCCTCAATTACATATGTCTAATCTGTAACACCTCGATTCTAGCAGGTACAAGGTTTAGCATAAAGTCCAAAGGTCATATGATTGGCGGAGTAGGCTTTACCCAAATGCATCTTTCGGCATATAAAGCGGGCGTATACATTTATGTGGTTAAGTTAGTAAAGGTCCCTTGTCAGCTATACTAGTTGGAATAAGACCAGCGGCCAAGTAAAATGGTATTAAGAATATGAGTTCACGTTAAGGATATAATGCATTCGTTAATTGCGGTACTATGCAAGTTAAGTTGTAAGGTAAGCTAATTAGGAACCAATTGAATGTGAACTAGGATAGTTAAAATATAAAGGGATACTCAGTTAATATTAAAACATAGAAGTTAATATCCTTTTGAAAAGGATATAATGTTTTAATAACTTGTCATATGTTTCTCTAAAGGGATAATTCCATTTTTAATATGTGATATTAAATAAAAAGAAATAAGATCCCAAATTGGTGTTAGGGTTTGATAGCAGAATTGAGTATAGAGTCTAGCAACCATTTTTACTCTCTCTAAAAAAAGTTCAAGAAAATTTCTTTTGTTATTCATTCTTTGACCAAGAGGACTACGTAAAGGCCGAAAGACTTTTGTTGCAGCTTGGATCAGCATCGTTCAAAGAGATCTAATCAACAGTATTATTCACCGCTTTTCAGTTTCAAAAAGGTATATCTTCAACCCTATTTCAACCCGACTCGTTCCTTGTACATAGATCCATGGTTGATAATTACCGGAATAATTTTTCCATTGCCCCACAATGTGCACTGGCATTCCAACAACTCCAATCCAAATCTGGTGGATGGG
Organism: Gossypium stocksii; assembly: GCA_020496765.1. Lineage (NCBI taxonomy): Eukaryota > Viridiplantae > Streptophyta > Magnoliopsida > Malvales > Malvaceae > Gossypium > Gossypium stocksii. The sequence continues at coordinate 16,132,682 of CM035625.1, read as the reverse complement.
TCAGGTTAAGGGTGTTACAACTCATCTGAGCTAAACATATATTTGTATCAAGTTACCTGTTCGGGCTAAACCTTTAAATTGACATCAAGTTACACGTCCGAGCTAAACCTGTGTCACATGTATCTTCCATACAACAATTGCTCATTCGAGCTAAAAATATATGTAATTGTGTCAGGTTACCTGTCCAAGCTAAACCTTTAATGAAACATTTGATTGCTTAGTCAAGCTGAAAATTTACATGTAAGGTTACCTGTCTAGGCTAAACCTTTAAAACGACATCAAGTTACTCATTCAAGCAAAACTTGTATCACATGTATCTTCGAGTTTACAACAAATGTTGTATATCAATAATCATCTGTAATCAATCTGTATTAGTGTGCACAAGACCTTTACTAAGTGCATCTAGCATTTTCAACACATATATACATATACATTTCTTTACAATTTAGTCTAAATCTCACATTTTATACCAAATCGCAAACAATTCAAATTTCAATCAAGCCTACATATATTCATAATTTAAAAACATAAAAATTAAAAAAAAATTATACCATATGAACTTACCTAGTCAAATCAACAAACAAGTCAAATTTGTAAGGACTAATAAAAAATTTTATCTTTTCTTCGATTATCTTCATTTTGGTTCAATTCTCGATCTAAACAATAATTCAGTTCAATTTATCAATTTCAAATATTTTATAATATCCTATTATATGCATGGTTTAGTTTAATTTCAAATGCCCCTCAAGTTTTACATTTTATTCAATTTAGTCCTTAAAATCGAATTTACAATATCTTTCAAATTTGAGCTTCGATTTCAAAACTAATCTCAATAACATCCTTTTAGGACCCTTTATTATTATCTATAATTACACAAATTTTACATCAATTTTGAAATTTATACACTTTAATCCTTATGTTTAAAAACTAGCAATTAAACTTTACAATCTAGTCTTTTTTCACATCTAAGCGTAAAATCTAAGCATTTAACATTAATTTCATTAAGAAATCACCAATGGAAAATTTTAAAAACTTTAATTTTTTTTTAAAATTGGTACATGAGCTAGCTAAATCAAGCTCCTACTACCTCAAAAATATAAAAATTACAAGAAAAGCACTAAATTGAGCATACATATTAATAACTGAAAGTATAAAAGCTTCAAAACCCTTTTTTTTGTTTCATTAGAGGATGAAGATAAACATGAAATGTATTATTTTTATTTTTATTTAGCTTGTATACTTAGTTTAACTTTTAATTAATCTTAATTAACTTAATTAACCTTTAATTAACACTAAACATAATTAACTAATTTGGTGAATTACAAATAGCCTTCACAATCTTTTGGCATTATATTAATGGTCCAATTAATTAATTGGTCCTTTAATTATTGAAAATTTCATAGCGATTATCCTTATTACTTAATTAACTACCAATTTGACAAAATTAAGGGACCAAAATTTAATACCAACCTCATAAATATTAAATAATAATATTTACAAATTCAAACTTTGGGAATGCGATTTTGAAATCCTCGTTTTTGACACCATTGAAAAATAGGTTGTTACACATATTCTTCTTTTACAAGTGCAACCCACATTGAGGAAAAGAAAAAAAATTTATTCTTTATTCATTTCATCTCTTTTGTTTGAATCCACTAAAAATTTCACCTTTTTTCTTCCTCCTTTCTCAATTTCATTTTTAAAAACTCTCTAGTTAATTAAATCCCATCACCATCTTTTTCCTTGGACAACTTAATGTTTGATAGGTAAAGAAAGAGTAGGAGTTAGATAGATAGAGAGCAGTTGAGTAAGGGGTAAGAGAATTAATTTTCATCATATCATGCATATTATAATTTGGGTTTATATATTCTTAATGAGTAGTTGAAACAAATTTATGGCTATTTATTATTGTTATCTATGTGAGCATTATTGATTATTGTACATTTGAAGAGAAAGAGAGTGGAAGAGGAATTACAAGTAAAGGAAAGGAAAAACTTGTGGATTGAGGAGAGAGAGGATTTTCTCTTATTTTGACCATTTTTTTGGTAAGTTTCTCTTGGAAAATTCATGATTTATCTTGTTGTTTTGTGTTAGTTATGTATGTAATAAATTTTTATTATGACAAGTTTAATAGTATCAATTTGTATTAAAATGAGAGTAGGTTATGAGATTTAAGCCATGTAACTACCTTATCGTTAACATTTTTATGAGATAATTATTAAAAAAATATAATGTTCATGTGACTCAAAATAAAAAGTGTAGGGTTGCCATATTTGTAAATAAAGAAAAGTGTTTACGTATACTGTCTTTTATGAAAAAGATATTGATGCAAATCTTTTATGAAAGGATGTGTAAGTGATAAAATTTCAAATGTACTTATTGCTCTTGTAAGCTTAGTGAAAGAATTAAGGTACAATTTGGCATGCCAACAGGGTTAGTGAGCACACTATTTGATTGAAGAGAATGTTTAGTGTGAAAACAGTAAAACATGCCTTACGGCATGGCACTTATGTACATACTGAGGGCCTTAAGTCTATGGTGTTCGGTTGGATGCAGTTCTAATTAAATTCAGTGAATGGTGTTTGGTTGAAATCTTGAGTATTCAAAACTTATTTCATTAACATTGCTAAGGGCTAAACATCTAAACTTTATAATAAAGAAGTGACTAGATAAGTGTTATTTGAACCTTAAATATTATATGACTTTGAGAAGTAAAGTTTTGAATTATAAAATGCTTAACAAATATGAAGTGATGTGATTAAGTGAACTTATGAATGAATTATTGGAATGTACTGTATGTGTATGAATTATGTTAATATTGACTTATTGTGCTTATTATGCATGTTGAAGTGACTCAATTGGTTTGTCTGATAGCTATAACATTGCATTCTTACTTTTCTTGAGTCATGGATAATATCTTATTGGATCAAGGTAGGCTTAATGAATTTTCCATTAGATCTTACTAAGCACTATTACACGCTATTGTTTTTGTGTGGAGATTTTGAGGCTTGGCTCATCCTTTGGGACATCACATTATTGTGAGGCTAGAAGAGTATGAAACTAACTTATTTATGACTAGTGACTTTAATGGCACATATTAAGGACTCAATATACTTTGTAAATATGTCAGTGTCAGTTTCATGCCTACTTGAAAACTTTCCTTATGGTGTAATTGATGATTTGGTCCTTGTGCATATGGTGGCCATAAAGGTTATTTGAAGGAGTATGTTATTCATTTTGGTTACCTTAAAAATATCTTTAAATGTCTTTAATGATGTATGAATTCATGATAAGTTAGTTTGAGATTAATAATGCATGTCTTGAGCTGATATTTTGTGTAAGTTTATGATTGTTTTATTTAAAGGTGATTTAGAATGTGTTTGAAATGTTTTCTACTTGGATTTTTGGTCCCTTGCATCAAGGGTTCAATACCCTTCCTTTATTTATCGGCACTTCACTAGTAAGTGGTTAAAAATTTGATCCTATGGGTCCAAGGTTCGGTATCCATATAAAAGTATTGTACCATTGGAGATTGTAGCTGAAAGTATAGTTGAGCAAAACTAGATTCGACTCAAAAAATCGAAAAAAATTTCAAATTTTGAGTTATTGGAGTCAACTCAACTTTTTTCGAATTTCGAGTTCGAATCAAGTTTAGTTTTCAAATTCGAATAAACCGAATATCAGCCTATAATATTTTACATTTTTACCCCCAAACTTCCAAACATTTTTTATTTTACCCAAAAAACTTTTACTCCCTTCCCATCTACCCTAAACCCATTTCCCCCCCTTTTTTTTGAATATTTTCTTCCCTAAATTTTACCCCCCATTTACTTTTCCCCCAAAATTTTGCTCCCCTAATCCTCATAACTTTTTTATTTTCCCCTAAACTTTTACTTCTCACATTTACCCCCAAATAAAAGATCATCCAATAAAAATCTCTAAACATAAATAGTAATAATTTTATTTATATCTACTATTTATATTATTAAATTAAATTTCATACTTTTTTACTATTTATGTTATTGAATTGTTTAATCATATTAAATCTTTATCAATTTATGTTAAAATTGAATTATTGATGATGCCATAAAATATTTGTGTTAAAATTTAATGTTGGTGTCAATTTCATATTTTATCTTTAAGATAACTTTATTTAAAAAATCACATTTTTTATATTTAATATATTTTCTAATTTCAAAATATATGGTGACAAGAATTAGAAGATAATTGAAACAACTAAGTAAGAAAAGAAGTTAACCCGTATATAAAGATTAATAAATAAATTATGAGGGGATGAAAGTTAATAACAAATTTGATTACGATAAGTGACAGTGGTTACAAGGACATAAATTTTTTTTAATTTAACTCGAACAAATATATTCAATTCGATTCGAATTTCATCTCACTTAACTCGATTCGAGAAAAGTTCAAATAATGTTAGTGTAATGACCCAAATTCACAGGCACCGAAAAAACGAGTCATAGGGCCTCCGTCTTCGTAAACCGAGTTAGTAAATAATTATTAGGAATATTTGTGAGTCTAGTTGTGTGTTTAATCAAGCTTTGATTAGGTGAATTTAGTTTAATTAAGGGTAATTAGGAAAAATGACTAAATTAAATAAAAGGTAAAAGTTTAATTATATATTAATAGAAAGTAAAAAGGACTAAATTGGCAAATATACCATTTGACAATAGTGAGGCGGCAATTGATGATAAAAATATGAGATTTTATTGTTTAATTATATTAAATTATATTGTATATTATTATTTTATGGTTTTATATTTTATAAATATATTATTATTAATTGATATTATATTAAATAAAATAGATGGATAACAAATGTATGGTGTTTATAATGACATGTGGAAAATTGATATACATATAGTAGTAATTATTACATATTTACTTATTATTTAAGAAAACAATATTATATTATTATTTTATTTTTATTATATTAGACTAAATAAATAAAAGAAGTACCGTAAATAATATTATTATTTTATTGTTATTATATTAAAACAAAGTAAAAAGGGAACAAAAAGAAAGTAAAAGAAGGAAAAGTTACAGAATAGGCAAACGAAATAGAAGAAGAAAAGAAGAAAGAAAGAAAAAAAAAAGGACAATTTAGGGTTTTGAAGCTTGGAATTAAATTTGGTAAGTTAATTAAGTCGTTTTCTTTATAACTTTGATATTTTTGGAGTCCTAGAGTTGAATACTCTTGAATTTAAGTTGAAATTTTGAAAGTTAATGGATTTTTAAGTAGGGTTTATGTTGAACAAATGATTAAATTAGGGGTTTATTTGATAAAATGATTTATTAGAGTTGAATAAATGATTAAATTGTAAACTATACTATAAGTTTTGTGTTATATGGAATAAATTGAAAGAAATTTGAAATTAGGGTTTTTATTATGAGTGTTATAGAGTTAAGTAGAATATGGAAGGAAGATAAATAGAAATAAAGTATAAAATTGAGTTGGAAAAGTAAGTGAATTTAGTTGGATTAAATTGAAAATAATATGGAAGTTAAATAGAAACTCTATTAATTATTGTAAATAGTGCTGTAATTAATAGAATACATTATTACTATTTTCGTAGTTAGCAAAGAACCCGAAGCATCGGCACCGAAAGGAAAGGAAAAAGTCATCGAGGAGTAGTCGAACAAATCCGGGTTTGTATTACTATAATTCAAGTTATTTGTTATTAAATATTAAATTTTAATTTCTAGGTGGAAGGTAAGTAAATATTAAGGTAAGTGATTTTATTGAATTGAATGAGAATTATGGGTGTTACTATGGAATTGTATTTTCAAATGATGAATGGATAAGTGTATTGAATTGAATGGTATATTGTATTGGAAATTGAATTTGATATAAAAGTGGAATTGAATTGAGAAATAAATCGAATACCCTATTAACTAGTCGGGCTAAGTCGGATATAATTAGCATGCCATAGGATTTAGAAAAGTACGAGATTTATCGGCTTGGCCAATCAGGCACTTTATGTGTCATATTTAGGCACCTCGTGTGTCGTACTAGGCACCTCATGTGTCAATTCACGCACTTTATGTATCGTATATTGATCAGGTACTATGTACCGTTTAGGCACAATGTGTCGTATTGGTGTGTTTGGGTTAGAATTCGCGTATCCGTCAAAGTCCGAAGTGTTGATAGGGTGTATAATTGAAATGAGAAATTTATATGAGTTTGTTTGACTAATTATACTATTGAATACTGAAATGAATAAAAAATTAAAATGTGAATCGAAATTGAGAATAGATATGGAAAATATAAATTAAATGTTCATGTGGTAATTGTAATTGATGTTATGATTTATAGATGAAATTGATGCATAGCTAAAGTGTATTATAATTGTTAATATAGTTTAAGTAGAATTGTACTAGAAATTCATTTGTTATATATATATATATATATATATATATATATAAATATTTAATGTTTATCCTTAGATTTAGTTAATTATAATTTGAATTATGGTAATACCACTGAGAATTTCTAATACTCAGTGTACGGTTATTTTTCGTGCACAGGCTATGTAAAGTAAAGGTACGGTCCAGCATCCGAGTCACTCCTGACTTCAACTTCATTTTGGTGATGTAATCTATCTTTTGATAAATGTGGCATGTACTAGGTCTTGTTTTAGCCGTTTATATATGTTTTGTGCTTTGGATATAAATGTAGTACATAACTCTTAAGAAGGATATTGAAATGAATGAATGAATGAAAATATAAGTTAATTTTGAAAGATATGATATTTGATCAAATTTATAATTCAATGATTTAGGCATAATTTAGGTGTATTAAGTGTGTAAATGCATTGGTTGGAATGTCGGTATTGGATTGGTTTTGGTTTGAAATTTGCAGGGAGGTTAGTTTAATGTTTTAGGCTTATTTTTGAGTCCACACGACTTGGCACATGGACGTATGACCAAACCGTGGGAGACACACGGCTAGCACATGGGCGTGTGTCCCCTACAACTTAAAATATGAAATCAGGATATCACACGGGCTAGACACAGTCGTGTGTACTCTAGCATGGTCGTGTGATACGGCCGTGTGAAAATGGCTTAAAAATGGTGGAAAATCAGGTTACCACACGGCCTAGCCACATGGGTGTGTATAACAACCCAATTTCGAGTCTAATCAGAACAAGTGGTTTCGGGACCACTTAACAAAGTTGAAATATTTATTTTATTATTTTATTATGTCTTACAGCATGATAGAGTTACTGTGTGAAAGTTTCGTATAGAAATTTTACTGTTTAAATAGTTAATTCGATAAAAAGGACTAAATCGCATAAAGCGATAAATATGAATTCTATTAGAAAAATGGCTTAATTGGCTATAGCTTTTAAAATAGAAGGCCTTAAGTTGATATTATTCCTTTATTAAGTTAGTGGACATTTATATCCATATATAACATGATTTTTAAATGGATATAAATGTTATATTAGTTGGTATTTATTAATTATATGTTATATTAGTTTAATAAAATAGAATTATGGCTTTATTTTCATTCATCTTCCACCGAAATCAAACAAAAAAAAAATTCATGGAAAGGTTTTTACATTCGGCTACTATTTTGTTTGACTAAGGTACGGTTTTTTATCGGTTTTTAATGATTTCTATGTTTTTAAGCTCGTTGCAACTCGATATAGCTAGTCCGTACCTCAATTTCTAAAATTGGTAATGTTTTTGAAATGTGCCATTGTTGAATATATGTGTATTTTGATGTTTCTTGATAAATTATTGATAGTTGTTTATAAATATACAAGTTTTATAAAGTGAATTTTGACAAAAATGTGAATTAAGGATTAAATTGAAAAAGATAGAATTTTTGTGGTTAGAAATGTGAATAAGTGAAATATATGAGCTTGTATGGAGTATAGGAGTATTCGGTTATGTACTTGTTTATTGGGATTTTGATTATTTTGGGTATTTATGAATTAGGAATTAAATTGTTAAAATGTGAAATACAAGGGCTATTTTGTAAAATGGCTAAAATACATGTTTTTGGACTAAATTGAATGTATTAGTGCATCATTGAGTTAAATTTGGATTAATAGATCAAGTCAAACAAATCTCGAAACTTGATCAGGGGAAACAAAAAGTAAACGAATAGACATCGGGTATACGAGCTAAATCGAGGTAAGTTTGTATAATTAGAATTAAGTTATATTTTTTATTTAAATTGTTGACTTGAATATTGAATGATTGTATAAATGAAGTAAAGGATAGAAATGCCTATTGATTATCTGTGTAAAGTGATTTTCGAGTCCCGATCGAACCGTAGAAAGTCGTAGGATACAAGTGACATGTCACTAGGGCTACAGGTTGGTTGAGCTCCTGCATTCGTTGCAGAAATACATGTTATAAAGATACAAAATGTACATGGCATATATATATGTTGTATGGATTACATGGACTGCATGAACTACATGAATGATATGTTATAAGTATATGATTACATGGTATATGTTACATGGTTTAAAAAGGATTATGTGGTACAAGAGTATAAATGCTATTTGACGACTTGATAAATGAAGTATATGAGTTATATGTATGGAATGTGACATGGTTTACATGATCTTATAAATAGAAGATGAAATATGATATGTCATAAGTATGGAAAGGTGCATGAATAATGTGTTTGTTTCATTCTTTGAAGGAATGATTGGATGATTTATAAGTGACTAACATGTAGTTGAATGACTTGAATAGGCTATATGAGCATATGAGTTGGTTATTATTGCTTTAAATGTTTATTGATACTTTGGTAGGTTAAATTCTATATTATACGAGCTTATTAAGCTTTTAAAGCTTACTCCGTTTATTTTCCCGTGTTTTATAGATTCGGAATCTAGCTCGATTTTGGACGAAGTCGGAGATTGCTATCACATTATCCAAGCAAGCTTTTGGTACTTTTGGATCTTTGTAAATGTTGTAACTATGGCATGTATAGGCTAGTTTATAAGTTGATGTATATGGTTATCCATGTGGATGAATTTTGTATAATCTTTGTCACATGTTCAAGCTATGTGATATGGCTTGATTTTGAAAATGATGTTTTGGTATGAGACTTTTATATGATATGTCTTTTATATGATATGTAAATGTATTGGTATGGTAAGTTGGTAAATGCTTGTGGTAAATGACATTATTTTGATGAATGTGGAAATGGTATATTTTATGGCTTTGAATAAAATGTATATGGTATGTTTTGGAGAAGTTGAAATAGTCATTTTGGTATAAGAATTCTTGTGTAATAAGATGAGATTATGCTATGGATGAAATTGATAAGATTGAGATATGAAATGTAGGTATTGACTTGAAATGGATACTTGAAATGTAACACCCTATACCCGAGACCGTCGCCGGAATCAAGTACAGAGCATTACCGGACTTAACAGAACTTTACAGAACTTGATCGGAAATGAATCTAAAATATTGTGTAATTTATTGTATAAACGTTCATATTAACTGTTTTCGGACTATTTACATACATCTCGGATGGTTAGGATTCGAATCCTAACAAGTCGTGACTTAGAAAATTTTTCATGAAAAGCATCGTCACACACGCCCGTGTGACTTTTAGCACGGCCGTGTTGTTAAACCGTGTGGCTTTCACACGCCCATGCTAGGAACCGTGGAACATTCTGACTTACCCGACACGGCCACAAGCTATTTCACACGCCCGTGGAGTCAGGCCGTGTGCTTCCCACGGCTAAGGCACGCCCGTGTGCTCAGCCTGTGGAAGAATCTGTCAAATTCTACACGGTCTGGTCACACGCCCGTGTAACCAACCACTCAGGCCGTGTGAGGCTATCTACCAAGCCTTGGCCCTCCTGCACTCAAATACACAATTCATATCCCACTCATTTTCGTATAACACTAACCCAATTGACATTCATTTCATTACAAACATTATACAAGACATAAGAACTATATTTGTATTCAAACATAAAAATTACAAGTGACTCATACTAAACCTAGTACATGCCACAATATCAAAAGATAGATACATCACCACGAATTGGAGCTGAGATCGGGATTAACTTGGATGCTTGACTGAACCTCAATTTTACCTAACATGCGCACGGAAACAACCGTACGCTGAGTATGGGAATACTCAGTAGTATTACCATAATTCAAATTATACAATAACTTAGATACATTAATTTATATTTCAATTACTTAATAATTATTTCTTACTTTTAATCAAATTACTTAATAATTATAAGCCTTATTTCAAACTTGTATTTCATGAAACTTATACATTAGATCACTACCCAAATTTCATCGAATTTTTCACATCTAAATTCATTAGCTCATTTCATATCATATATAATTCACTAAGTTTTTATCACTTTATTCAATATTAGTTTTATTGCAATTTAGGTTTACCAAAGCCTTTTCTCCATTATAACAATTTCACTAATTGTTTTCATAAATCATCACTTTGCTTTAATCAATTCTTACCCATTTAGTTCATAATCCAAAATATCATATTACAATTTCATTTTCACATACCAGATTCACACTCAATTATATAATCCAATTATACGATTCTTTTCAATTAAATTCTCTTATTATTTATTTATATAATTTTCACACAAATTATGGACTTTAATTTCATTTCTCAATCTCATATAATATTTCAATTCATAGTCCAACTTTGAACACTTCATGAATCTTTAATTTAAGCATTCAATCTCATAGCACAAATCTCATTTTATATTTCATATCTTAAATTCACTTTCTTATTTCTTTTAATAGCTCAATCACATTCATTCAGAATTTATCATTTCACTTATTTACCCCTATTAACTCGACTCGGACCCTGGCGGATACACGGATCTAATTAAACATATCAGAATGGCGACCAACGCCTCATCGGATAGTTCGAAGTAAAGTGGCTACCAAAGCCTCATCGGATAGCTCGAAGTAATTCTATGGCACACCTAGTACCTCATCGGCATAGCCGAAGCAAAGTGGCTACCAAAGCCTCATCGAAACTATCCGAAGCAAATCTATGGCACACCAAGTACCTCATCGGCATAGCCGAAGCAAAGTGGCTACCAAAGCCTCATCGAAACTATCCGAAGCAAATCTATGGCACACCAAGTACCTCATCGGCATAGCCGAAGCAAAGTGGCTACCAAAGCCTCATCGAAACTATCCGAAGCAAATCTATGGCACACCAAGTGCCTCATCGACTCGAGGTCGAAGAATCTCTGAACTGTTCCGATCCTATGGCATGCCAACTATATCCACTAAGCCCGACTAGTTAATAGGGTATCAGAATCACTTATTCATTTCACTTCCACTTTCAACTGAATCACAATCATTCGGATTCAAGTTCAAATTCACATATTCACATTATTTACTTCCAAGTCACATTTCAACTCAATCACATTCAATTCAATTTGATTCAATTCAACATATATAATTCAATACCACATTAATTCTTCTCATTCAAACCATATTATCAGAAATTTCCATTTAATTCACACACAATTTATTCTTTTACTTACCTCAATTTGCTTATTATATACATATCAATTTAAAAGTTAACAAATAATCAAATTTGAATTATAGTAATACTAACCTGGATTTCTCGTTTTTACTTCCCATTTGTTTCTCTCTTTTCCTTCCTTGCTCGATGTCTCGAATTCTTTATTTACTACGGAAATAATAATAATTTGCATTATTAATTACAGCATTAAAATTTGAAATAATTAAACTTTTATTCAATTCCTATTCTTCCTCTTCATTCTACTTTCTTTTACACAATCCTATTATTTACTCATATATTCTTTTAAAGCTGTCTACCCGCGCAACAGTCACTAAATTGTTTATATTTGGAGCTACGAAACTCCAAATCAAGTTCCGTTAATTTTTCCCGAAACTAGACTCATGTACCTTTCTACCATAAAATTTACAAAATTTTTAGTTTTACCAATTAATACAGTTTATACCTCAAATTTACCCCTGATTCACTGTCTGATAGTTCCGACCCTCCTGTACTAAAGTTCAATTATCTCATAGCTCAGGACTCGGATAATGTTCTCGTCTATTTCTCTTGAAACTAGACTCACTGAGGATTCTAAACATTAAATTACAACTCATAACTATTTTTGTACAATTTTTAATGATTTTATCAAAACAGAACAGGGGATTTCGGAATCATCCTGAACCAGTCTTACAAAAATACAAATATCTCAATCTACAGACTTTCTTTGCTTGTTCTATTTCTTTTATCTAAAAATAGACTCAGCAAGCTTTAATTTCATATCTTATTCACCCTTTAATTTGGTTCCTACAATTTTTAGTGATTTTTCAAAGTTAAGCTTATGTTGCTGTCCAAAACTGTTTTCTTATAACTTACTAAATCATTTATCTAATTCTAACTTAAAATTCTTTCAATTAAACCCCTAATTCATTCTCTAATTTAACATAAACCATATTCAAAACCTTAAAACTTCAAAGACCTCAACTTAAACTCATCAAAACTTTATTCTAAAGCTTATAAAACATCAAAATTAAAAGGAAAGGGCCTAATTGACTTACCAATTAAACTTTAAAGCTTCAAACCTTGAATTTTCCCTTTTCTTTCTTTCCTTTCTTTTTCTCCTTCTTTCTCCCCTGTTTCACGTTTGCTCTCTGTTTCTTTCTTCATGTTTTGTTTCTTTTCTTTTTCTTTTACACACACATATATATATATATATATTAATTTATAATAATAATTGTTGTTATAAAAATCTATTTAATAACCAATATTTTAATTACACTTGTACACACACATTTTATTACACATGTATTTCATCAATACCATCCATTTGTTTTATTCTAATTTATTTATTATACAAAAATCTCTTTAAAAAAATATTTAATTAATAAATATCTTTTACCTAAATTTCAAGTAAATATATAATTATTTTACAAGTGTCTATATACACATTTTACACATGTACTAATCTTATACCATACACTTGTCATCATCTTATTATTAAACAAATTATAATATTTACAAAATTATTAATAATAATAACAACAAATAAATAAATATCTTTTACTTAATAATTAAGTAAATATATATCTAATATACACTTGTACCAATAATGTAAGCACACATGTATTTATTTTCTAACATACACATGTCACCCATTTGGTTTAATCACTAATTTAGTCCTTTAATATTTTTCTATTCCATAATTAAACTTTTATCCCTTATTCAATTTAGTCCTTTTTCCTAATTGCTCTCAATTAAGCTAAATTTACTTAATCAAAATCTAATTAAACACATGACTAAATTCATAAATAATTTTTAATAAATATTTACGAGTCCGTTTACCAAAAGCGGATATCCGATTACTTATTCTCCGATATCTGTACTTTTGAGGTTGTTACATGAAATGTATTCATGTTTGTGTTAATTATATGATATTGAATTGGTTGTTATGAAATGGTCTATTTAGTGTTTTGAATTGGCTGAATTGGTTACTCATTTGGTATATGAAATTGTTGTAATTTGATGCTTGTAGGTACATGATCAAGTGCGGTGTGAAAATGGCTTATACCAAGCCTATTTCGTGCCACACCGCCAGAGCACACGGGGTTTGTCTTGACTGTGTGACCCCTGTTTTGTAGCTTGTTAAGTCAGTTTTGCACACGGGCTAGACACACGGGCATGTCTGGTACCCGTGTAGCCAAGTCAGGATGCCACACAGCCAAGACACGCAAGTGTGTCTTATAGTCGTGGGTGCAAGTCAGTAGCTCCATAAATTCCACACGGTTGAAACACGCAGGCGTGTCTTTTAGCCATGTGCACAAGTCAGTATGCCTGCCCTATTTTCACACGGCCTGAGCACACGACCGTGTGACCCTATTCCGAAAATTTTCTTAAGTTTTCTTATATATTTTATATGTTTTCAAATTAGTCCCTATGATATGATTTGAGTTTTATAAGTCTATTTATAGTATGATTTGATTTTGAATGCTTGAAAAGTTATTGAATTATGATGTTATATGCTACATGGTTAATATTACACTGTTTAGATCTGTGTTTACAAGTCTGGTAATGCCCCTTACCTATTTCGGCGACGGTTACAGGATAGGGGTGTTGCAGGCCCTCTGTCTCTTATAAAATTACAAGTCAGCCTGCCACACGGGCTGGCCACACGGCCATGTCCTGAGCCACACAGACGTGTGCCCCTATTTTCACGAAATTTTCTTTAGAGTTTTCTAAAGTATCTGGTTTAGTCTCAAATCATTTCCTAAGCATGTTTTGGGCCTCGTAGGCCCATATTAAGAACTTTATGATGGAATTTGACAAGTTTTAAATTGAAATGAAAAATTATGATTCGGTTTGTACGATAGCTAGTGTTTAAGTCAGGTAATACCTCATAACCCTGTTCCGGCGATGGTTTGGGGTTAGGGGGTATTACACTTAGGATGATAAAATAGGATTTGTCAACTAAATTAACTCGAAATTTTTTCATTCGATTCGATTCAATTTGATCGAATGCTCACCCCTACCTAAAAAAACTATAATATTTAGGCCACAGTTCTGATACTTGGCTCTAAGGTACCAATGCCTTGCCTAAGGTATTGAAACATGGGGTTTACATATCAATACTTAGCCACCTGGGCAACTCCCCTACATTGTTTTCTGAGTTTTGAGCATTTCAAAGCTTGGTTTTAGTGTCAAACACCTCTGATTGCCCATAATTTGTTTTTAAATTATTTTAAGATGATTTAAAATCTCTAAATTATTTGGTAGTTCTACCCTACAGGGGCATTTTAGTAATTCTACCCTAGAGGGGTAATTCTGTAATTTTTACCCTAGAGGGGTATTTCCATAATTTCTACCCTATAGGGGCATATTAGTAATTTCCTAATGGTACGGGTTTTAATTATGGATTTTGGCCCATCAACAATTCCTCGCGGCTAAAGTGAACGGACATTATGCACCAGGTAGGATTCAAGAGAAGAGAAGCTGGGTCACTCGGATCGCTTAAGTACCAAGCTCTTCCTAGATCTAATCCTAGACATGCACACATCCATTACCACACCCTAGCCTAGCGACTTGTCCACAGACATATTTGATCGTTTAGTTAAGTCTTATGCAATTTGAGAATTCATCAGAACTAGGCCTAAAGTCCATTCAAACCCTAGCATACATTTCTACAATCCCATAAGGCCCACTAAGCCCAGTCATGTTCATAAAGCCCATTAAGCCCAATCATGTTTATGTAGCCCATTAGGCCCGATAAAAAACAAATCATACAATCATCCATATCAATCCATCATACAATTTCACATAACAACTTTGCTAATTTGGGCCCACAAACTCGGCAAGCCCATTTAGCCCTGTCTGGCCCGATTGGCCAAACAGTGGCCCGAGACCATGAGATCGCTTTCTAGGCCTCAGTAATCATATCGGTAACTCTAAATGAGTGTTCGCACACTCGTGTGATTACCGGCGCCATCCTTTTGGCTTTTCAACTTTTAAGCATTCTAGCATTTAGAGATTTCGGCTTTTGCCGATTAGTCATGTGTGCAATGTATGTACACACCTGGATAATGACCCGTGCTATACTATCCTCAGCCTCAACTTACAATCAATACCAACCTCGAATCAATTCCATACTTAATCACAACTTTTACCAAAAACCGAAGTCTTACCGTAGCCTTATCGTGTACCATCAGTTCTAAAAGCCATTCTTAGCTACTATTCCCGAATATCCTCTAGATCTGCATCAACACATATACTATCAACATCAAGTGACTCATATTCCACACGAGTCACCTCTATAGGCCATACTTACATTTGGTCACTTACTAATCCAAAAATTGAGACGAGTACACTTACCACTTGCTAGTGATCCTTACCACGCTTACGATCTTTGAACCCTACACCTTGTTAATACAGGGTTAACGATAAGAATGAGTTAGATAGCCTACCGACTTTTACCAAAACACACTAAAGAAGGTTTGACTAAGTACTTACCAAAACTAGCCTTTGATCCTGTGGCCTAGATAGCTACTGAGTGAGATCTGGCTTTTAGATCTTGATTAAGGGTAGTAGATAACAGAAACAGACTTGCGATGGAGGAAATCAAAAAGAAATCGGTAATTGAATATAGCTATTCAGCTTTTAAGAAATTAAAGAAAGAAATCGGCAAATGGGATATAGGTATTCGGCTTTTAAGAGATTAAGGATGGTATTCGACTTTTGAGAGAAAAAGAAACACAACGCTTAATGAGAATTTCAGCAAAAAGATGGTGAGTTATTCGGTAGTAGAATGAGAGGGATAAGAGAATTCGGCAATTAGGGAGAAGAAGAAAAATAATGAGAAGCCTAAAGAACCTCTCAAAGGAATTTGACACCTTTAAATAGCCACAAGCCGAACTTAGCTTCACCTAAAGTCCCATTCGGCACCATCACTTCCCCTCCTCAATCTCCTATTTTCTCTCCATTATCCTTACCTTAAATTTCTCTCTTGAACACTCCATTTCAGAGTCCACTCCAATGCCACTACCTCCCTTTCATGGTGCAAAAATAAAGTTCCCAAATTTACCACCCTAAGCCTCGAACCTTGGACCTCTTTAATTGATAGTGACGCCACCTATAACTCCTTAAGTGGCACTACCTTGCCACTGAGCCACAGGCTCACTTGCGTCCTATTTTCCCCTTAATTTGTTTAAGAGGCCTAATACTTGAGACCAGGGTTCCACTAAAACAAAAATTAAATTTTTGCTAAGGTCCAGGTTTGAACCCAGGCTAAGGTCCAGGTTTGAACCCAGGACTTCTCCAACACTTCCAAACACTCCCAAATCTCTTAGCCAACACACCAACATGTCACTCAACGTACATGAGCCCAGGGCGCCTTACACAACCCATGTGGGGTCCACAAGCCCATTGGGCCCACATGGCCCATTCTTCCAGGCCCAATTTCTGGGCATTACAGATTCAAAGTTTTAAACTTTATGTATGTTGTTTTTAAGATTCAATTAATTATTTTTACTCCGATGCATCTCCCATCTGTACCGGATGTGGGGACAGGTGAGGGGGTGTTACAACTTATATATATATATGAATTAGTACACTTCATGTTTGACCAAGCTCAACATAGTCCGAAACATGAGCCTAAAATTTTGTCCAAGCTAATCTTTTTTTTATAAATGGCTAACCAAATCCATTTTAGGTCTACTCATTTTATTTTTAATTTAATAATTAATAATTTAGATATTTTTATTTTATTAAAATTTCAAATTTAGAAACTCAACATATTTTTCATTTTTTGGAAAAAATATTTTTTAATATTTTCGTAGTATTATATATTACATAATTTTATGGGATATAAATTATATAATATATAAAAATAAAATAAAAAATTATATTACACAAGTATAAAATGGGCAGGGTTAAGAACTCAACCTATATTTTAAATAGGTCTAATTTTTTATACGCAAGCTTATTTTTCGAACTTCATACTTTTGTTCAAATTTTCTTATATATCCAACAGCCTTAAGACTTATACATATAATCTAACTCATGAATAAGTCTAAAATAAATATCAAACAAACAAATATTACTGCATAAAAGATTAATACGAAGTTTAACACAAATACTTTTCATTTGTTTATTTTTTTTATTTCCCTTTCTGTCATTTTTTTCTCTTTCTTCGTTTAAATATGCCCTAATCCGTGTACTTTTTTTTTAATTTAATTTTTTTTAACATTTCAATTGTCTAATTCTAAAAATAAAGTCCAACTGATAACAATATTAATCAATTTTTATTAAATTTGAATTCATAATTTTTTAATATTTAAAGTTATAATTTAAAAATTATAATACATATTCAATTTACCCCTACTCTTGCATAATTTCAATAAATATGAAAAGAAAGAAGAAACGGTGAATTTTCCAAAAAGATACTATTTACTCATTTTTATAAAAAGAAATGGTCAGTTTTCACCGACTTGGTGTTAGTTTAGTGTGATACCAAATTGTAAAATGATGGATATTTGGGGGTGAATTCAGAAATAATAGATATTGAGCAAATGATAATGATTGCTTATCCAAAAGAGTGTGTTGGCACGCGCGGGGATTGGAGAAAGGGGCATCTGAGAACTGTTGGGAACAGATGATCGTATGAGAGAGGACGCGTGGAAGGTGAGATAGAAGGGGCGAATCTTTGGGATAGATTTGTGATGTGACGAGGTAGAAGCTGATTGGTTATATCTGTGTTCGAAAGGATCTGTCCTGTCCTGTCCTGTAATTCAGCAGCGGTGTCGTCCAATGAAAGGTTTAGAATTTGCAAAGGTCCAGTTCACTCTTTCTTGTCATTTTTTGCTGGTCAAACGTGGCATCATCAAATGTTTATTCCACTATTTTTTTTTAAAGAAAATAGTTAATTTGGTTTCTTTGTTTTGCCCAAAATGGTTGGTGTAGAAATTATTTTCTTATGTCGTTTTAGGAAATTTTATTTTGGTTAATGAAATATTTTTATTTATAAAATATGTTATTATTATTTGTTGCAGTGAAATGTACACAATTTATAAGTCTATTTATATATTTAATTTTTCCTATGCAATTAAAAATTTCATTGTCGATCTACTAAAAATTTATCTTATTTAAAAATCTAAAATTTAAATAAATATTATTTTTCCCAAAAACATTTTACTGTTTTAAAAAATAGAATTTGAAAGGCCAAAATTTGTAATTATTTTTTTAATTTTAGTAAATTTATTTTAGTATTGGCATGAATTTTTTCCTAAATTATTATAAATTTAAATCTCATCATACATTAGCTTAATTTAAATTCATTCTAATTTTAATTTAGATTTGAGTGTATTTTAATTTTAATTAATTAAATATAAAATCAAACACATATTCAATAATACTAAAATATAAATTTATTATTGATCTACCGATATTCGTTTTTTTAATAAAATTTTTCTTTCTTGAAAAATCTAGTATTATATCTGTGCTTCCAGACCCCTCAAAAAAATAATAAATTATATGCAAATTTTAGTCAATTCGCTAACTTTGAATCGTTTATGTGGCTAAAATTGATAACACAAAACACAGCTAATACAAGTGTATCACGTGTATAAAATTTCACATCGAAATCACATCATAAATGTGAAAGCATAATAAAAAGAAAAGTTTCAATAACTTTTTAAAAAAAATCGAAATATCTAAAAAAAAACCCCAATAAATTGTTTAAAGAAAAACTTATGATTTTATAAAATAAACTTATATAATTATAATAATGCAAAGGAAAAAAAATTAAAACATTATAAAAAATAGTTATTTAAGCTATAATTTATATTAAATATAAATTTAATAATTTCAGATTTTGAAATTTTTGAAATTTATATCATAATTCTTTTAGAATTTTTCAAAAATTCTTAAAAAATTAAAAAAAAAGAGATCTAAAAAGTTCAAATAATTATTAAAAATAAAAAATACAATTATAAGAAATATGAAAATCTAAAAGCTATTTTTTTTTATAAATTCATAAAGATTAAAAAATTATTGAAATATCCAAACAACTAATCAAACCAACTTCACCATAGATCCTAAATTATTAAAGTTCCTTATATAGTCAAATATATGTCGAAACCATTTTTTTTTGAAAAAACGAATGTCGACTTAAAAATGAAAATGGGGAGTCGCCACCAACCTTTTTAGGTGTGATTGGGTCACCTTATAAAACGCTTTGGTCTACGAAGAATTAGAGAAAATGGATTCGGGAGTCGGTTACGCGCGGGGAAGGATTAGCACCCCCGCGACGCCCAAAATTGGTACCAAATTGAGCAATTTTCTGTCTTAAGTCGAAATTTAGAAAGATTTTAAAATAAGATTCTTCTTTGAAACTGGAATGGTTTAAGTTGAAAATCGAGATTCCTTTGCCTCGGAAGAATTCGAACGTCACATCCAGCACGATTGGACACGAGGTTCTTTAAATCCTTCGAAACTAAAGTTGTCTCATGAGTTACAAACTTTTGCTTAAAAGGGTATTTTAGGTATTTAGATGAGCGAGAAATCGCAACCCAGCACGTTAGGGCACTATTTCCCGTATCTCTAAACACAAAAATATTGCCTCGTTTTTGGAACATTTTTGAATGAAGTTGGGATGATTTAGATTGAAAAATCGAGATTCCTTCGCTTCGGAAGAATACGAACACCACATCCAGCACGATTGGACACGAAGTTCTTAAATTCCTCGAAACTAAAGTTATCTCGCGAGTTGCAAGATTTAGGAGGGTATTTTAGATATTTAGACAAACGAGAAATCGCAACCCAGCACGTTAGGGCACTATTCCCCGAATCTCTAAATACAAAAATATTACCTCGTTTATGAAACATTTGGATAATAACGCGATTGAGTTTTAAAATGCAACATATGGAGAATTTGTGAAATATATTGAAGTCGTATGTATACGTGATAGTATCGAAATATAGGGTATGCGTTTTAGAATAATAGTAATGTAAAAACGATTATTAATAATAAACATGTAACTATATACGTATATATATATACATAACATGCAAATAATAAAATGTAAAATATAGTGACTATAATATAGTATATTAGTGATGGTAATATTTTAGTATTATAAGGTATTATATATATACGGAATATGAAATAATGTAATATTGAAAATATATAACAAAAATACGGTTTTTAATTCATATGTAATATATGTATACGTGAGGACAAAAATATATACGTAAGTTACTATGAAAAATATATGTGTATGTGTAATATAAAAAATATGTGCGTAAAAGAATATATATTTGAGATGGTATAAAGTAGATAAATAACATTGAAATATATGTGGGAAATATAACATAATATCAGAAATACATATATGATATGACATTAAATATATATAAATACACAGGGCATAATAATAGAATATATAATGCATGTGGTACATAGATTTAATTATAATATATATATAATATATTAGAAGTATTAATACTAAAATATAATTAGCAATATACATATGTATGAAATTATATAAGAATGTTAATCACAATTAAAACTAATGTTAATCATAAAATAATAATAATACTAATAATGATAATAGTAAGGCATAATAGTGATAATAGTAATAATAATGTTGAAATATAACAATAATAATAATAATAATAATAATGTGACTAGTATTAAATCCAAAATAAAAGGTAGAAAAAGGATGAGATTGAGTTAAAAATCACAATTTTCGGGGCGAATTTAGAATAAAACGAAAAGGGAGGGCCTATTTGTGCACGCGTAAAACATAGGAGGGTCGAAACAACAATTTGCCAGAACCCTTTAAACGCAGCGCATCGAGAGGGATCGAATCGCAACACGTTGTAAATCTCAGGGCTGAATTTTAATTAAAAAAAACTCGATTGCAAAACCTAGAAAAAGCGGAAGGGCTAAATGCGAAATTAACCCTTCCGATGAAAAACATGCGGATCCTCCGGAGCGGGTCGGGTCCGTGCACGGGTTGGCTCAAAACGACGTCGTTTTGGGGTTAAAACGCAGCCCCCAAAACGACGTCGTTTTGGAGGGCTATAAAAGGCCCCAATCCGTGAAAAAAAAACATTTGAAGAAGGAAGAAGAAAAAAAAAGTGAGAGAGGGAGAGGGATGGGGACCGGAGGTGATTTCCGGTGGTCGGTCCGACCACCGTCTGGTCAACGGCCGGTCACCGGTGCCGGCGCCGGCCACCGCACGCGGTGGCCGGAAAAGGTAAAAATTTTCTCTCCTTTTTTTTATTTTTTTATTTTTCGTTATTATTTAAAATATATAAACATGTAAAATATTAGAAAGAGTCACATTGAGTTCCTGATTCTAATTTTGGTGTTTTGGCTCTCTGTTTCGGGGGTTTCCCTTTGCTGTGTTACTTGATCGGATCTTGCCTACTTTGTGTTTGGATTGTTTTAGTATTTTTGGAATGTACTGCTCTTGTATTCAAAAAATCCCCTTTTTACAAAATCTGATTCGGGTTTTATAACCCTTTTACAAGTTATTTTCTATTATTTCTATCTTTTCTTTTTAATGTTGGCAGAGGCTTGGACGGTGCTGAGACGTGACCATGGGCGGTGGAGCAGGTGGCTTCTGTCAGAGCAAGTGGGCAACAGGGGCTAGGGTTTTGTTGGGGTCTGGTTCGGGTAACCAGTTGGCGTAATGGGTAGGTTAGTGGGTAACCGGGTAGGATAGTAGGTAATCGGGTAGGTTAGTATTGGGCTTCTGTTTGGTTTTTTATTTTGGGTAAGGGATATTGGGTCTGATGTATTGGGTTTTGCTGGGCTAAAATGGGTTTTGGGTTTAATTTGGGTTTGGGGGCTTAATTTGGGTTAAGTATGTAAGTGGGCCAAAATTGGCCTACAACAATATAAATTTCTTCATTTGTATAACATAAATCCTAAATTATTAAAGTTATATAACTTGTACAACTATTGGGTATATAACATTAAACCTTAAATTCAAAAATTGAGTCTCAACTTTCAATATTAAATATTAAATCTTAAACTTAAACTTTAAACACTAATTTTAAACCTCAACCTAAACCCTAAAATATGAATTTGAAATGTTAGTATCTCGTTTGCAATTATATGTATATGTGTATTTATTGGTAACAAAAATTACTTACAAAAATACAACTACAATTTAACTTTAGCTCCCCCATTTTATGTGGCTTGCCATTTGAGCCTAATGAGGACATTAGCTTGCCTTACATTTCTATACATGGAACATTGTTTTGATTGTCTTGTCTCCTTAAAATCCATTTTGTTGTAGATTTTAATTAATGGAGGTTGATCTTTTGAATCTTTGTATTACTATAAATTCAAATACAATTTGTACCCTATCTGTTGCGACCAATACTTTTTATTAGGGAGTGGTTTAAACTTATTCCAATAAACATTAAATATAGTGTCAAGTATGTAGACCTTATCAAAATGCGAACATGGGTACCATAGTGCCTGAATGTGTCTATAACTAGACCATCTCTCACTAAGATCAACTTTAAATTACCTTATCAACACTCCTGTACTAGACTAACTAACTTATAAACCTTGTAAGTGTAAACAAGATAATTCTAAAACTTGATGGGAGTTAGCTTTGGCAGAATTAATGTAACATCCTCAAAACCCCTTTAGTAGAAAATAATATGAGATAGATTTTTTAGTGAAATAAGATATAACCAAAGTAAAAGATAAGGGATGTTAGAGAAAAATGAAATAAGCAGTATGTTGTGAAATATAAATTTGAGTCAAGGACTAAATCTAAAGATATAAAAAGTTTTATGGTCCAATTTTAAATATTTAAAATATGAAGGGTTAAACTATAAACGTGGAAAAGTTGAAGGGTCAGTAGTGAAAATATCTTAAAGGAGGAAGAGTCTAGAAAATAAGGAAAATGGATGAATAAGGACTAACTTGAATAAATGAAGAATTATTAGGGGCTGAATCATAATTTTACCAAATTAAATGATGATTCAATGATGAAATTTTTAAGGATTATAAAGGACAAAACAGTCAATTAGCATGAGAGAGAATTCTAGAGTGTAATGATGACATGGGAGATATTTTAATGATATTTTAAATTAAATAATTAGATAAATATTATAATATTATTATTTTAATTAGATTTTTGTTAATATTTTATTATGAAAATGATTGGTATAAAAAGAGAGGAAAGATGAAGAGAATTCATCATCTTTTCACATTTCAACTTAAGAGATAGTTAGAGAAGAGAAAGTTTTATTTTTCTTACAATTTAGTCTTTTGCCATGAAAACTTGCATTTTCACCAAAAATTCTTGAAAACTTCCTTAGACACCATGAAAAGATGTAGTGGAGATTCTAGTGAATATGTTCATCAATTTAGAAGTAAGAAAATAGTAAGTGAAATTGAAGAAAATGAGAAGAAAAGGGAAGAAAAGTTGTGAATGTAACACCCCAAACCCGGCTTAGACGTTATGGCCAAATCTGGCAATGTCACATGATAGTGCATTTGAAAACTGAGTTTTTGGGATAAAAATCATCTTCAAGTTATTATCTTTCTTAATCTCTTATTTAATTGGTTGGGATTTGAAAACGAGGTTCATTGCAGAAGTTTTGAAAACAATATAAGTACTCATGAGTTTAGAGAAATCATGTATTAATTTGAAAACTGAATTCCTTTACGACTAACAGTTATCAGTCCATATCGTAAATAAATAAGTAAAACCCAATTTTAAGCAAAAGTCCCAGAGAGTCCTCAAATTACATCCCCAAAACATAACAAATAGAAATAAAAAAAAAAAATAAAACCAGTGATCACAAATTAAAAACCATGAAAGTCTAGAAAACTGTGGTCACCGCTGAGTCCTCCGCCACACCAATCTGTCTAGGTCTGGGATTACCTGTGTACATTAAACAGAGAGGGGTGAGTTTACGTAAGCTCAGTGTGTAATCCCGCAGAAACAGCAAACAAAATAACAGTCACAATGCGTAATCAAAAGCAGTCTTGGGCCTAAGCACCTTTCAGTATCAGAATCAGTTAGGCCTTAGCCAAATACAGTATCACTATCAATATGCACAAGGGCCTAAGCCCATCAGTAACAGTAACAAATATACAATAGCATAAACCTAACCAACCAGCCTCCACACACCATTTTCGTCTAACCCTAAACTCCATGTGGGAATTTAATCAACCCACCCATCCCTACACTCCAAGTAGTACCGAATACAGCACAAAACAGTAGTTTGCAGCTGAGCTGCCAGTATATTAGGCTTAAGAGCCTTTCAGTATATTTCCTCCAAATATAATCAACCCAAACCAATGTAATGCAGGCAGACTATAGATGACATACTTTTATGCAATTATCAGTAAACAGATATACATCAGTAAACAGGCATACATTTAAACCATGCTCAGTCCAATAATCATTTGTTCAGTTCAAACAATTAAGAGTTTAATAGAGCTTACCGACCCTTCAGTAGGTTCACAGTCGACTTGGGTGACTCGTGCAGCTTTAGCAATCAAATCAGTACAAATGGCCCCACACGCCTGTTTGGCCTACGCGGCCCTTTGCCGTGTAGATCACACGGCTTGGCCTAGAATCCCACATACCCATGTGGAATACCCGTGTAGACCCATACGCTTGTGGGGCCCACACGTCCCAAATTAGTCTAGCCCGTGTCTCGCATAGGGCCTGCCTAGCCATCACACGGTCGTGTCCTTCACGCACAGCTTGGCCTCGTTGATCACACACCCGTATGGTGGCGCACAGCCTACCACACAGGAAACCAGACGCCCATGTGGTGTCGACCGTGGGGTTTTTTGGCTTTTCGTCGAACCCCGTTTTCTGCTTTCGAGTACACACCTGGTTTTGTTTTGACGCCTAATCACTCTCGAGCACTTTAAGGCCTAAAATCACGATACTTAACATCAATTTAACTAATTTACAAGCGAATTGACAACCAAGAACGAACAGAAACCCAACTTACCACTCACAATAACCCTCTATTTAACTATTGTTAAGATTAGAACACTGAATTCACTAGCCCGAGCCTCCCCCTACGCCCAAATCGCAGAGAAAAACATTACCACTTCAGTCGCTAAGAGATTCATGACAGAAACGAAGAGAAACACTTATCGAAACTAAGCGAGCACTAACTGCGTGCGAAAATGAAGGAAAACAAATGGATTAGGGAAAAATCAAAAAGAAGAAGAAAAAGAAGAGAAAGATGGAAAAATTCAGAGAATTTCAGCAAGAGTAAAGAGAGAAGAATAAAGGGCATAATTTTTTTTTAAGAAAAGAGTCAAAATTCGGTTATGGGAAAAAAATAAAATTAAATCCCGATAACCCCCAAAATCCATTAATCTTCTCCCTTAATTCCCACTACACATCCATTACTTAGAATCCCCTTATTACACAACTCTATCCTGAAATCTGAATAAAAAACAATACCCTTACCTGCGCAAGGATTCAAACACAAGACTTTTCGTATATTAACACTCTACTTAACCATCAGACTAGCAGGCCCATTCTGATGTAATTTACCCAACATTTAAACTTAAGCCCTTTAGGCCACGTTAAGACTTTATTTATAAAAATTCTAAAATTTACCCAAGTCATAACTTGAACTTGGGACCTCCCCCATGCATGGCCTGGCCTCGTTGATCACACGCCAGTTTGGTGGCGCTAGCCTACCACATGGGCAACCACACGCCCGTGTGGCGTTGACAGTGGTTTTTTGACTTTTCACCGAACCTCATTTTTTACTTTTCGGGTACACACATCATTTTGTTTTGACGCCTAATCACTCTCGTGCACTTCAAGGCCTAAAATCACGATACTCAACATCAATTTAATGTATTTACAAGTGAATTAACAACCAAGAACGAACAAAAACCCAACTTACCACCTATGATAAACCTTCGTTTAACTATTGTTAAGATGAGAACACTAAATTCACCAGTCCGAGCTTCCCCCTACACCTAAATCACAAAGAAAAACATTACCACTTTAGTCGCTAAGATATTCATGACAGAAACGAAGAGAAACACTTATCAAAATTAAGCCAGCACTAACCGCGTACGAAAACGAAAAAAAACAAATAGATTAGGGAAAAATCAAGAAGAAGAGAAAGATGGAAAAACTTAGAGAATTTTGGGAAGAGGAAAGGGAGAAGAATAGATGGCATAAATTTTTTTGGAGAAAAGAGCCAAAATTTGGTTATGGGAAAAAATAAAATTAAATCCCACTAACCTTTAAAATCCCTTAATCTTTTCCCCTAATTCCTATTACACATCCACTACTCAAAATCCCCCTATTACACAAATCTATACTGAAATCTGAGCAAAAATAATACCCTTGCCTGCGCAGGGATTCGAACACAAGACATTTCGCATATTAACACTGCACTTAACCACTAGACCAGCAAGCACATTCTAATGTAATTTACCCAATATTTAAACTTAAGCCCTTTAAGCCAGGTTAAGGCTTTATTTATAAAAATTCTAAAATTTTCCCAAGTTATGACTTGAACTTGGGACATTCGCCACACACTTAGAACACTTAACCACTGAAGTAGGCAAATATTTATGTCACACATCCATAAAAACAAAAATAAAAATTCTAGGGCGTTACAATTCTATTCCCTAAAAAAATTTTGTCCTCGAAATTTACCTGGTCAGAATAAATAAAGATACTGGTGATGCATCACATTCTTAGGCTCCCACGTGGCCTTCTCAGTGCTATGATTATGCCTAAGAACCTTAACCAGTGGAATAGACTTTCTCCTCAGAACCTTTATGTCACGATCTAGAATCTGAACTGGCTCCTCCTCAAAGGTCAAGTCTAGCCTAACCTCAATTTCCTAAATAGGGATAATGTGAGTAGGAACAGAGCGATAGCGCCTCAACATAGAGATATGGAATATGTCATGAATACGATCTAACTCTGGAGGTAGCTCCAACTGATAAGTAACTGGTCTCACCCACTTCAGAATACAGTAAGGTCTAATAAATGTAGGGCTGAACTTGCCCTTACGACCAAACCTCAATACCTTCTTCCATGGTAAGACCTTGAGAAATACGAAGTCCCCTACAAAATACTCAATCTCACGCCTTTTCAGATCCATATAAGATTTCTGCCTGTTAGAAGCCACTTTTAGTCGATCCCAAATCAGTCTATCCTTATCCTTTGTCTCAAATCCAGCTCAAGACCCAAAACACGTCGCTCACCCAACTCAGTCTAACATAAAAAAGTGTGACACTTACGGCTATACAGTGCCTCGTAAGGTGCCATCTAGATGCTAGACTGGTAGCTATTATTATAGGCAAACTCCGCTAATGGCAGATAATCCTCCCAACTGCCTTAGAAATCAATGATAAAGCTCATCAACATAGCCTCTAGTATCTAAATCACCCTCTCAGATTAACCATCAGTCTGAGGATAGAACGTAGTATTGAAGTCCAACCTAGAACCTAGAGCCTCATGCAACTTTCTCTAAAACCAAGACGTGAAGCGAGGATCCCTATCAGAGATGATCAAAACTGGTACTCCATGCAGTCTCACTATCTCTGAAATATAAAGCTTTGCTAGCTTCTGCAGAGAATAATCCGTACAAACAGGTATGAAGTGGGTGGACTTGGTCAATCAATCTACGATGACCCATGCTAAATCATTCTTAGTGGGTGTTTGAGACAATCCACTAACGAAGTCCATGACTACTAGCTCCCATTTCCAAAAAGGAATCTTAACCGGTTGCAGCAAACCCAAAGATAACTGATGCTCAGCCTTAACCTACTGGCAAGTCAGACATTTTCTTATAAAATCGGTAACCTCTCGTTTCAGACCGGGTCACCAGTATAACTCATGGAGGTCTCGGTACATCATATTTCTACCAGGATGCATAGCATAAGGGCTACTGTGCACCTCTCTTAGTATGGACTGTTTCAAATCAGTATTACTCGATACACATATCCGTCCACAGAAACACAACACCCCATCAGAGTTTAACCCAAAATCTATAATGCTACCCCTCTCAATTTGTTGAGACCGAGGACCCAATGACTCGTCCTCTAACTGCTTACCCTTAATCTGTTCAATTAATGTCGGCTTAACATGAAGCTTAGCTAATAAACTACCATAATCAAATAAGGTAAATATTACCCTCAACTCGGCCATATCTCCACGGCTTAGTGCATCGGCCACACATTGGCCTTACCAGGGTGGTACTCAATGGTGCAGTCATAATCATTAAGCAGTTCAATCCATCTACGCTGCCTAAGATTTAGCTCCTTCTGAGTGAGGAGATACTTGAGACATGTTTTTAGGCTGCTTCTACTTCAACACAACCTCAATCTTTCAAAGATCAACTCGAATCCCTTCAGCAAAAACCACATGTCCTAGAAATGTCACCTCATTCAACCAAAACTCACACTTACTAAACTTAGCACAGAGCTGTTTTTCCCTCAAAGTCTAAAGAACAACTCTAAGGTGCTCATTATGCTCAACCTTAGTCCTCGAGTAAACCAGTATGTCATCGATAAACACCACCACAAATCGATCCAAATAAGGATGAAATACTCGGTTCATCAAATCCATGAAAGCTATCGATGCATTAGTCAATCCAAATGGCATCACTAGGAACTCGTAATGACCATATCGAGTCCTAAACGCCGTCTTATGTACGTCAACCTCCTTAACCCTCAACTGATGATACCCAAATCAGATATCAATCTCAGAGAATATAGAAGCTCCTCAAAATTGGTCAAACAGATCATCTATCCTCAGTAGTGGGTACTTGTTCTTAATGGTCAACTTATTTAGTTACCGATTGTCGATACACATCTGTATGTATCCATCATTCTTCTTAACAAATAGTACCGGTGCTCCCTACGGAGACACACTAAGACAGATGAACCCACGATCCAATAACTCCTGAATCAGAGCCTTAAGCTCCACAAGCTCCTTCGGTGCCATTTGATAGGGAGCGATAGATACCGGAACTGTACCTGGAAGAAGCTCAATCCCAAACTCTAATTCGCGATTCGGAGGTAAACCCGATAGCTCCTTAAAAAAAACATCTGAAAAATCTTTTACCTTTCTGATGTCCTTAATCGTAGAGTCTCCAAAATCAAAAACACTTACGTAGGTCAAGAATGCCCCACATCCCTTATGAACCAACTTCTCTGCCACTAGTGCAGAAATCACGTTCGACAAATAATTTTGGCATTCCCCATCAAGACTACCTCATTATCCTCCTTAGTCCTCAATACGACATTCTTACTCACACAGTCCAAGCTAATACGGTGCTTGACCAACCAGTCTATCCCTAAAATCAAGTCGAACTCTTCAAATAGAAGCTCCATCAGATTGGCCAGAAAGGTTGCCCATTAAACCTCTAAATGGGCGTATCTAAACAACTTGTTAACCCTTATAGATTACCCCAATGGTTTCAGTACAGTAACCTCACTCGTAGTACTCTCAACCGAGATCCCTAACTTTTCAGACACAATATGGCTATATAGAAGTGAGTAAATCCTACATCTATCAATACAATATAAGGTACATTACATACCCGTGATGACGTTTGGAGAATCACCATTCTCTCGACGATGTGTAGCATATACTAGAGCAGGCTGCCTCGCCTCAGTCTGTCCAGCACCTCTGCCCAGTGCTCCCTGTCTACGGCCCATACCATTGCCACCATAGACTGACCATGGCCTCTTGGTGGCTACTGTACTACTCTCTGTGCCTGTGTAGTACAATTACCCTCAGCTTGCATTTGATCGGCCCTCAGCGGACACTCCCTAATACGATGATCCAAAGACCTACATCTTAGGCACGCCTCAGTCTTCCTCTAACACTCATCCTGATAGCATCTACCACAATCTTTACAAGGTAATACCCCAACAGGAGCAACAGAGGGCCCAGCTCTAACCGGCCTATCAGCTCTGCCCTTTTTCTTAGGCCTCCGAATCCCTCTTGTTCCTACTTCTCTCTCTGTCACAATTTTGGTGTTCAGCGTGCTTAACCTACTCGGTGATCTTCGCTTTTTCAACTAATGCAGGAAAATTACGCTCCCTCTGCAGAGCTATCAGAACCCTCAGATTATCCCTGAGGCCATCCTCAAAGCGAACGCATCACTCATACTCAGATGCCACCATACCTCGCGCATAGCGGCTCAGTCAAAAAAACTCGGCCTCATACTCAACCACTGATCGATCTCCCTGAGTCAGATTCAGAAACTCCCTCCTACGGGCATTTATATAACTGGCTCCCACATATTTCCCTTGGAAGGCAGTCTTAAAGAACTCTTAGGTCTGACGTTCGGGCTGAGTGCCCTCCTTAACAGTAAGCCACCACTGATAAGCCTCATTCCTGAATAGTGAGACTGCACCCTTCAATTTCTGTACGGAGGTGCAATCTAAATCATCCATGATCCTATCCGTGGCCTCAATCCAGTACTCGGCCACATTAGGGGCAACTCTAATGACACTCTTGAAGAGTTTAACTCCATTAGACCAGAGTCACTTTGTAACTGACCCTCGGCCCCTAAATACAGTATTGGGCCTAGTGACCCTCTCCAAAATCCTTAGCATAGCCCGAGATAGTGTATCGTCCCTAGCTATGCGATCATGAGACCTAGTATTATTAACAGGTGATACTGGCATCTCACTCGTGTCTAGATTAGGTATGTTGCCAGATGACGAGGACTCAGCTCGAGCCCTTATACGGCCTCTACCTCGGCCCCTAGTACCCCTTTCGCAGATACCTCGTGTGCTCATATCTAAACGAATTTATCTGTATTAAAAGTTTTATGTATCAGTTACAGTTTAATATTTCTTAATAGATATTTTATGTAAACAGTTTCAATAATTCAAAATTTGTTCTCATATGCCGCAATCTCTAATAGTTTACTATATTTTCAATTTGACTATAGTTTTTAGTACATATTAACTAGAGTATTTTCACAGTTTACTACCTATAGTAGTTTCAAAATATCATAGCATTTTCAATTTAAACATAAATCAGTTTCAGAATACCTACAAGATTGGCGCCAGAGACTCGCTGTACCACATATTCAGTAAAAATATTTCAAATTATTAGAAATTAGTTCTTTAAAAAAATCCAGTTTTAAAATCCATAATCCACTGTTGAGTTTTGAAACCTGGCTCTGATACCACTAAATGTAACACTCCAAAATCGACTTAGACGTTATGACTGAATCTGGCAATATCACATGATAGTGCATTTGAAAACAAAGTTGTTGCAATAAAAATCATCTCCAAGTTATTCTCTTTCTTAATCTCTTATTTAATTCATTGGGATTCAAAAACGAGGTTCATTGTGGAAGTTTTAAAAATAATATAAGTACCCGTGAGTTTAGAGAAATCATGTATTAATTTGAAAATCAAATTTTCCTACGACTAGCAGTTATCAGTCCATATGATA
This sequence comes from Gossypium stocksii, assembly GCA_020496765.1. Taxonomy (NCBI): domain Eukaryota; kingdom Viridiplantae; phylum Streptophyta; class Magnoliopsida; order Malvales; family Malvaceae; genus Gossypium; species Gossypium stocksii. Next base: position 16,100,699 of record CM035625.1, on the reverse strand, counting down.
AATAAATAAGTAAAACCCAATTTAAAGCAAAAGTCCCAGAGAGTCCTCAAATTACTTCCCCAAAACATAACCAATAGAAATAAAAATAAAAATAAAAATAAATAAAACCAATTATCGTAAATTAAAAACCATGAAAGTCTAAAAAACTATGGTCACCGCTGAGCTCTCCGCTGCACCGATACGTCTAGGTCCGGGGATTACATGTGCACATTAAACAGAAGGGTGTGAGAGCAGTCACAGTGTACAGTCAAAAGCAGTCTTGGGTGTAAGCCCCTTTCAATATCAGAATCAGTTAGGCCTTAGGCAAATACAGTATCAGTATCAATATGCACAAGGGCTTAAGCCCATCAGTAACAGTAACAAATATACAGTAGCATAGTCTTACCCAACTAGCCTCTACACACTATCTCCGTCCAACCCTACACTCCATGTGGGGATTTAATCAACCCACACATCCCCACACTACAAGTGGTATCGAATGCAGCACAAAGCAGTAGTTTGTAGCTGAGCTGTTAATATATTAGGTTTAAAAGCATTTTAGTACACTTCTACCAAATATAATCAACCTAACCCAATGTAATGCAAACATACTATAGATGACATGATTTTATGCAATAATTAATAAACAGATATATATAAGTAAATAGGCATACATTTAAATCATGCTCAATCTAATCATCATTTGCTCAGTTCACACAATTAAGGGTCTAAATGGAGCTTACCAACTGTAACAATCAGATCAGTGAAAATGGGCCCACACGCTCGTTTAGCCCATACGGCCTAATTTGGCATTGGCTGTGTGGGTCACATGGCCAGACCCAAAATCCCACACGCCCGTATGGAATACCTGTGTGGATCCACACGCTTGTGGGGCCTATATGGCCCAAATCAGTTTAGCTCATGTTTCACACACGGCTTGTTTGGCTATCACACGGCCGTGTCCTTCACGCACGGTCTGGCCTCGTCGATTACACACCCGTGTGGTGGCGTATAGCCTACCACATAGGCAACCACACGCCTATGTAGAGTCGATAGTGGGGTTTTTCAGTTTTTCATCGAACCTCATTTTTTATGTTTCGGGTACACACCTCGTTTTGTTTTGACGCCTAATCACTCACGTGCACTTCAAGGCCTAAAACCACGATACTCAACATCAATTTAACGTATTTACAAGCGAATTGACAACTAAGAACGAGCAAAAACCCAATTTGCCACCCATGATAACCCTACGTTTAACTATTGTTAAGACGAGAACACTGAATTCACCAATCCGAGCCTCCCCCTACGCCCAAATCACAGAGAAAAACATTACCACTTCAGTCGCTAAGAGATTCATGATAGAAACGAAGAGAAACACTTATCGAAACTAAGCCAGCACAACCGCGTGCGAAAACGAAGAAAAACAAATGGATTAGGGAAAAACCTAGAAGAAGAGAAAGATGGAAAAACTTAGAGAATTTTGGGAAGAGGAAAGGGAGAAGAATAGATGGCAAAAATTTTTTTAGAGAAGAGAGCCAAAATTTGGTTATGGGAAAAAATAAAATTAAATCCCACTAACCCCCAAAATCCCTTAATCTTCTCCCCTAATTCCCATTACACATCCACTACTCAGAATCCCCCTATTACACAAATCTATACCAAAATCTGAGCAAAAATAATGCCCTTGCCTGCGCAGGGATTCGAACACAAGACATTTCGCATATTAACACTCCACTTAACCACTAGACCAGCAGGCCAATTCTAATGTAATTTACCCAACATTTAAACTTAAGCCCTTTAGGCAAGGTTAAGGTTTTATTTATAAAAATTCTAAAATTTACCCAAGTCATGACTTGAACTTGGGACCTCCCCCACACACCTAGAACACTTAACCACTGAAGTAGACAAATATTTATGTCACACATCCACAAAAACAAAAATAGAAATTTTGGGGCGTGAAAGTAAAGATGAGGAAGAAAGGGAAATGACGAAGAAAGGAAGAAATTCTTGACATAGTGGGTAAGTTCCATACAAAGTGGGTAAGTTCCATACTAACCCTACTTGTATTTCAATAGATTGAGTTAAACGTGTTGTGAATGAGATTTATGAAACATATATTTGAATCTAAAAACTAGAAATAGAAAGTATACGATGAAGTATAGAGATTTAAAACATTAAATTGGAAAGTAAGAGAAAATGTGATTTGTATTGTGAAAAGTACTAATATTAAGAAATGAATATGTAATATACACATAAACATAAGTGATTAAACTGAATAGTAATCAAAATATGGTGATTATGTATGATTGAATGAAAGATAGTGCAAAGAACCATGGAAAAGAAAACATTTTCATTAAAACAATTTGGACAACAGTTGCTTAACTTTGAAAATTCACCAAAAATCATAGAAATTTAATTAGAAGTTGAATTAAATATAGAATTAAGTCTTATTAGATATAGTTTCGTATGGAAAAAAATGGTGTAAGCAATGAAATTGTAGATTTTGAAATATATTTTCTAACACGTAGAAGAACTTTAAATTTACTGTTGAAGTATCGAGTGAGCGAATGTCTTAAAATGAATTAAGGAAATCTTAATTGATGAATTGATTGATAAATGTTCGCAATAATGATGGTATGTGGAAAAAGTAAACTATATTTTTCAGTACAAGTCTTCTAAAGGACTTATTTGTAAAACTTCAATAATTGTATTAATTCTATAAATTTTGGTACAAAAAGTATGCACATAGACTTCATCAATTAAGAAAATATAATATATATTTAAGAAACGGGTTGTTGGATAATGATCTTGGATGATAAATTGCATTATTGGGCTAATTTGAAATGACTTAAAGAAGTTAGGGAATAAAAGTGTAAATTATTCCATGATGAATTTCTCTTATTTCCAAACATCGAATCAAGATTTGGCATCGATACATGAGTAAAATACTGATAAATTAAGGAAGGTACTAATACTTCAGCCAAAGCATCGATACTATAGTAAAGGTATTGATATATGTTGAATTTTGTTTAAATTTTTTGAACTTTGAAGCTCAAATTGATATCAATACCTAAGCCAGGGTACTGATACCTTATATTCAGTATCGATACTTGAGTCCTACTTTGTATAAAAAAATGTTGAAACAAATTTTACCCAATAAATTTATAAGATTTTATTTAAGACTGACTTAATATGGGAATATAATGTTGATAATACTAAAATATTTACTACGAGAAACCCAGTTAATTAGAATATAGCCATGGTTGTTCTGGCAACAAATGTAGCATTCTTATATCTTGACCTGATAATCTAGATAGGTATAAGAGTGTTACAATTAAATTTCATAACATTGGTAATGGTTTTGTAGAAATGTGTTCATCCTTCATCATTGTAGCTTGTTTCTTTTCCTTCTTCACAAAAACTTTGGCCAATTTTAAGTCTACCATTTGAACTAACGTAGTAATGAATAGATCACATGTTGACTTCAACATTGCGTTGATGCATTTCTCAAGATTTATTGTTATATAACAGTAGCATAACTCTCATCATATGATTGCACTCACTTCTGTTTTAGGATTTTATCAAGCTAATTACTTTCACCATCATTGAATGCACATGTTAGTTCCAATCTTTGATGGACACAAGGTCTACTAAGTTCAAACCTTGTTCAATGCAAAATAGTTAAAAGTAGCCTAAAACAACCACAAATCTACATGTGAATTTTTTAAAAATATAATTATGTACCCATATTTGCAACATGTTGGTCTAAATTTTTTTATTATTAAACTTCCTTGTGAAATCTAATGCAATGTGCCAAACAAAATAAACATCATATGCTTGTGGTGTATTTCATACATTACCTTGACACCTCACTGCAACATTGATAAACTTGTGTCAATAAGATATCAAGCATATCTTAGTAATATCTTGGATAAGTCTTCACAAATTTCTCAAAAAAAGTGTCCAATCCTATGTTGTCCCATTCTTAATGATGGATAACACAATTGGTATTATGTTTTGATTCCCATTTACACAAGGGACAATAATAATTCCTCTTTGTATTTTTCATACTAACAGGTTTTGTTTATTTGAACCATCAGCTTGCAGTACGCAAACCTTTGGATACATCACTCTAATATCTAAAATACTTGACAAAATATTTGTTTTTTCCTAACGAACTAATACCTATAATATGTAGGAACCATTTCAATTCCAACAATCATATCGGAATGAGTTGTTTGACCATAAATAACCACTTAGGCAGATTGTTATGACATTAATAGTCGTGTAGCTAACTTTTTCTTTTCTTTCCACGCTTTTTTGTATAAGGTGAAATATCCATATTAGAAAAACATCTCAACAATTAAAAATAAAATGAATATCGCTAGATTTGCTTTAACCAATGTAGTGATAGACTTTTTAGTCTAATTTTCAAGGATTCTATGATACCCTTGCAGCCTTGCACGCATGTGGATAAACATATTTCTAGTTTTTCAAAACTTTTTTAATCTTAAACAATGTTGTCCAAATACCCCACTTGTAGGTTTCACCTTACATAGCACATTTATATGCATATTTGGTTGATGTAGATTAAGTCATCATTTAATCTACCACTTTTTGATGTTGTAGTACTTGATTGCTTTAAGTATGATGTATTTTGAAATAAATTGTAAGCTAACAAAAAAAAAACTACTTTATTTAACAATAGGTAAATTCAAATATGAGATTTGATGGGCATATTCAGGAAATTCATGCTTGTGAAAAGTATCAATGTTGATAGCCCTTGTAAAAGATGGAGGCTAATATACAAGAAGATTTCGACTTTGAGGGACAACAATAGTTGGAATTTCCTTATCCTTGGAATCACTACCATCCTTATCTTCAACATTGAGTGTGACTTCGACTTTGAGTTTAGGGTCACTAAAGCTCTTATTTCTTCGACATCATGCCCGAAATAATTGAGATCTAATGAAAGCATCAAATGGAGATTGCATCTACTAGACTTTAAAACTTCATTTTAGTCTATTATTATCGGAGGAATCTTTTATAGAGGTTGAAGCATCTAAAGATGACATTGTGTGGCTAGTTCAATTGAGGCTAGCAATGATGAATTCACTAACATTTGATGCAACTCATGTATTGTGGCCACTTTCAAGTTTTAATATTAACATTGAGAAAACTTAAAGGATTATCTTAATAATATTGTAGGATCAGGATTGTTGATGCACTTGGATAATTGAAAACTTCGTATCCATGGTGAACATATTTTAGTTTCGCACATAGCTCAAGTGCAATATTGCCACTTTGTTGGTGTCCAAAATATAATCATCCTTACATAATCATCGTCATCATTAAGGGTCATTACATAATACTAAATACTTCATCTAGTAGATCCTAGAAATCAATACTTATGATTAGATATACTTTTTTTATTTTCAGCTTAAATTTTCATATAAATCATCCTTTTAATTTCTTCCAACATCACATCATTCTTATACATCATGTTAATAGAATATTCTATTTTAAATGCAATGCTTATCTCACTCGAAAAAATTAACCCATTGTAATGGACTAAATCGATAAATAGGTTGGCCATCTCGTCAATTGAGACCGTAAAATATTAAATTACTAGCACTAGGAACAATACTAACAAATTCAATAGTTGTTAAGAACATATCATCCAATTAAAAAATACACTAATTTACAATTGTAGAAGGAGAAATATTGGACCAATTAGAATTTAGTGGCATTATTGTTTATCTCCAATTAAATTAATTAAAAGATAAATCAAGAAATTAAATCCTTTAGATAGAAAAAACTAAATTTTGTAAGGATTTTTTTTACCTCTAATTAATTTACGATAATATGAGATAAATAATGACTAATTGAGTTTAATCTTTGTAGACCATTCAAATGAAAAGGTTATATTCTACAAGAACACTCTTTTACTTTACTAATTGATATAAAATGAGATTACCTCCAAATTATTCAACACAACTTAATAAGCTTGAAAGTCTAAAAGTTCAAAATTTAAAGCTCGGGGAGGTGATAATGAGCTTATTTTACATACTTTTGAATTTTGGTATGAATTATTAATTTTCTATATAGGTGTGACACATATCCAAAGTGTTAGAATACAAGCGGAAATGTAAAATTACTAATAAGATTTGACAGTGGAACAAAAATTGACATATAAGACTTTTAGATTTTAGGATTATTTTATTTTAAATAGTTAATTTTATTTTTATTTTGTAAAGATATTTTATTAGGAGTTTAATTAGGATTAGATTTATCTTTGTTTAGTGAATGATTAGTAGATTTTTATCGTTAGTAGTTAGGATACAACTAGAAGACTCCTTAGCAGCTTGAGTTAATTCGGCTATAAACCTTAAAGAAGGTGAGGTGCAAAAGAAACTTAATTTTTTTTTGTTTCTTTCATTTCTTTTATTTGTGGTTTTAGATTGGTGAAAGAGGGAGACATGCCCCCTTTGTTATTTCTTCGGAGTTAATAAAATAGTTCTTTTACTTTTTTTAGTTATTCTTTAATTTGTCTAGATAAATTCTAATCTAGCCTTAGACTAAGTGCTAGATTTTTTAGATTTGAAATTGTGCTTCGCTCTTCACCTTGGTATTCGGTACTTTTTTTTTTAATTTATAGGAAAGATAAGGTCAACTCATAGAATTGTTTTGAGAAGGGCCCCTTGTTCGATGCTTGGAGTAGTACATTGTTGGTAAAAGTAACTCACTTAGTAATTATTGTTTCATTTTACCAAAGAACAAATTTGTGGATTCAATTGGATGCATTTGGGTGACTTCAAGAGAATTAGGAATCTAGTTTAAATGGCTCACGTAGTTGAGGTTGTTAATTTGAGTCAAATTCTTTTTGTTTGTAAGGCTGTCGAAGAATTAAGCCTTGAGAGCTAATCTTAAGGTTGTCTGTTTGACAAGAGTTAATTGTCGGCTATTCTCATAGTTAATTTACCACTACGAAAGAATAAGATGTTTGAGGTTATTCCTCAACTGCTATAAACTTATCTTCAAGTGGAGTAGGATCCATAATCTATGATCAGATCAAAATTGAAATCGAAGTCATGTCAGAGGGCTAGAGTTCTCATTCTATTGGTTAAATTTACTTTTATTTCAAACTTTCTTATTCTACTTTATTTTTTTATATTTGGGTTCTTATTATTTAATTATACTATACTTTAAACCCTCTTTTTTGTTTTTCATAGAACAGTAAAAGGCGTGGCATGAAACTATCCATGAAACACTCTAGTTCTAAGAAATCTTGAAATTAGTTAGACCAACCTCGTGGGATCAACACTACTTCCCTAACAATGAGTTTTAATTTTGTTTTAGGCATAGGAGGTTTAATATTAGTTGATTCGGTTGTTGGGAAAATTGGTTTAGAAAATGTGTTTGTTTGCGCAAAGAAAATTTAATTTTTTTTTCTAAATCTCAAGCCTTTTGTGTTATTTATAGCAATGAACTTTACCAAATTAATACCTATGTTATTCATTTATCAATTTTAGTTGATTCTTGCTTTCAATTAACATGATCTTCTTTGTTATTCTCAAACCCTCAATTTGCTTAGAGAATGGGTTCTAATTCATGAACTTAACATAATGAAAACTTTAACTTTCCAGTGGGGAAGGTTAGTTCTATGGGTAAGATAACAAACTTAAGTTCTCACAAAAAATATAATTTATTTGGGAAAATAAAATCTCATTTTTCGATGCCCTTAAAATTTTACATTTTATTTATTTTAGTCCTTGAATTCAATATAATCATGTCTTTCAATTTTGAGTCTCGGTTTAAAAACCAACTTCAATTACATACACTAGAGACCCTCTAATTCCTATTTATACCAAAATTTTACAACCACATTTTTTTCATTTTAGTCCCTATATGCAAAATAAATAATTAAACTTTACAATCTAGTCAATTTTCCTAATCTAGCTTCAAATCTATCAATTTAACACCAATTTTTTCAAGAAATCAACAATGACAACTTTCAAAAACTTTAACAGTTTTACAAATTGGTATATGGGCTAGCTAAATCAAGCTTTCATGACCTCAAAAATATACATATTACAAGAAAATGCCTTGAAATTACTTACCAATCAAGGACCAAAAGTTCAAAGCTTCAAAAATGGTTTTTCTTAGGTTTCAAAGCTTGGTCGACTAGGAGAAATGAAGAAGATAGAAAAACCCCCCACTAACTTATTTATACCTCGAGTAGTTGTTAATTAAGCCCACTTAATTAATTAAATCATGAGTTATTTAACATAATTAATTATCAATCCATCTTAATGCAATTCTCCATCATTATCTACTATCACATATTTTAAGATGGTTTAATTGACATTTTAGACCTTTGGCTAATTGCAATTTAAGTCCATAAGACTTTGGCCAATTAAAAACATATAGCAATTGGACTTTTACAATTTAGTGTCTGCACCTAAATTAACTATTAATTCAATAAAATTACCAGACCGAAATTTAATATACTTTTATACCAACTTCGTAAATATTCAAATTTAATATTCACAGACCTTGTATACAAAGAATTGGATTTCGAAACTACATTTTCCAACACTATTAGAAATCTGATTGTTACAATAACAATTCACCAAAGTGCCCTTTTGGCATCAAATTACCATTTTGCTCCCTTTTGACTTAAAGTTAAACTTCTTCTCAAGAATTACTACTTATCAAAACCAAATCTCAAAATTCACATATTACCTTTAAGTATGGATCTATGGATGGTGAAAATTATTTCTTTTCCCTTTTCTTGGTAAATTTAAAGAATTTGTCAATTTTGTCCATGTACTTTTCAATTTCTTCCAATTTGGTCCAAATTGTGATTCTCATCACACCAATACATATTTCAAATTATTCTTATGCCAATTAATCAGTAACAACTCACTTTTCTTATTTTGGTCAATTTTACACTTGTCCTTAACTTTTCAAAATTTGTGATTTGGTCTTTTAATCACATTTCCACTTCTAAAATTCTTTGTATTATTTTCCATATCCAACAACACTTTATTTTCATAAGAATACTTTTATAAGACAAAATTTTCAATTTCCTCAAAAATTCACTATATTTGTTACCGGAATAGTGCCACATGTTAAATCAAAAACTTTTGGGATGTTAGAGGTTAAGTAAAATGGAGATTGAGTTTAGCTGAGTAAATGGTGGTTTAACCTTGCCAGCGTGATCAAGTTTGAGCTCTTCTTAAAAGCGAGATTTGTGAATTAGGAGGCAAGATTTAGGTTAATAGAGAGTCGAGAGATCATTTTAAGTTTACATCTAGTATTTGCAATCTCAACTTAGTCAACAATCCTTCAATTATGTAAGAGTTAATGATTAACCATCATTGATATTCTTGTTTAAAGAAAGTTGTTAAGAGTTTCATTTAGTGTTTTTAGATGTTTTCTTTAGTTAAATAGATAGGATAACTTTGCAAATCAATTTCGATCATGTTAATAATCTTGAATCTTACTAGAGAGGTATTCAAAATGATGAGTTTACTTCTTTGCTTTTGCTAAAAATACAATTAATTCAACCTAATTCAACCTTTACATTTCAAATTTATCCTTGTAGGTACAATCCTTGGAGTAATTGTTTTTACAAGTATTTTGTTGTAAAAATTTTATTCTATTACCTGACTTTTGTGCTTGTGATTAACTTGTGCATTATAAATCTTTATTTTTTTACACATACTTAGAGGCATGACCAGTAGGAGGCTTCCAAATTGAGTAACAAAACTTTTATATCCATATCTCATTTTATACTATTAGTTAGTATGTCTAGTTGCAACTGAACATGTATCTAGAAGGTGAAATTATCGAATCTCACTTTCTTTTCTTATTTTTTCCCCAAGATTTTTTGAGTTGATTATTCATCCAAACTGTAAACTCGGTATTTTGAGTATGAGATTTCGCACATTATATAAGATTTTATGTAATATTTTTCCTTTCATAATTGATAAATAAAAACCCAAACTAATTCAAAAGTTTAAGTTTAGAAATATGGTATTGTAACACCCCAAACCTGGCCTAAAAGTTATGACTTGATACTGAGGAATTACATCAACTCGTTCAAAGCTTTGGTTTAAACAAACTCAACACATGTTTTGAAAACATAAATTTTTTGCAAAAACTCCCATAGATGATTAGAAAAACCAAAGTTTGAAAATAGTTATTTAAAACCCAGAATTCACATTTCAAATTGCGCGCTTTGAAAGTACTAACATTGGTAGATCATATCTAGTACTAAAATGGTCATTCGTTAAGCACCATAAATTTTACTTACAGAAAATACTTAAGTGATTCTTAATCTTGCAGCAAAAAAATTATCGGAGTTTTAGTTATTTGAAATCCAAAATCTAATTTGTTAACTTGTGTGATTTGTTGTTTTATGCTTGAAAATGTTAAATGCTAATGAATAAAACAAAAACCAAAATCAAACCTAAAACTAAATTACAGTCTAAAAATAACTAAAACATAAATCAACATATATTTTAATGAGTAACCAATCCAAGCACCCGTACACCGTTCGGTCTTAAGTCGGAAGTTAACCTAAAATATATTAAACAAAAAAATAAGCTAAAAGCCCAATGTGTCTCTCAGCCCACAAACATAATTTTGATTTAACAAGCACATACGTAAATGTCATCATAAAATTTCACTTTTAATGTACAAATGGCTTATCAGAATATACAAATACAGATACAAATCCTACCCCTATCCGCTACACACCAACTCCTTCCAACCAATAACGCCAATTAGTACTTCAAGAATCCATTCATCTAATCACACTAGGTCGTAGTGGAATGCCACTCATAATAGTGCAGCTGAGCTTTCAAACATATATTGTGGTTTAATCACCGAAAATGGAATAATATTGCTTAAAGCCACTTTCTCCAATAAATCAGAACCCACCCCAATGCATATGCAATATCACGTTAACATTCATACATTTCACATAGGTTGTCTGACACACATACATAAATAGATATTATACGAAGCTTAACATAACACATAATTTATTCAAATCATAGCATATCGTATTACACAGGCGAATTGGATAGCTTATTAGAACAGATAATAGAATACATATAACACACATGGTTTACAAAATAGCCATAGTTGACTTACGTAGCTAATCATAATGCATTATTATACTTATCGGAACCTATTTAACATACCTTCTGCACTTAACCATGTTTGTTTACTAAAACTTATGCTTTTCTAGACCTACATAATGCCTACGGACCCCATTTATGATTCTCCCAATCGAGCCTATAATTGGTCCCAAAGGCCCACACGGTTTGTATGATTTCACATAGCCATGTGCCCCATACAGACTACCCACATAGCCTGTATGATTTCACATGGTCATGTGCCCCACACTGCCTACCCACACGACCTGCATGATTTCACACCATTGTATGCTCTATATGGTTGTGTGGGGCTGGGCAATTTCGAAAACAACCCCTGATTCACATTTTACTCGAGTTTTAAATGATGAATCAAGTTAGTTTCACACATCTGATTATTGATTTGATCGAATACACAACAGGAACTTTTAGAAACCTACAATTGTTTATCACCCGTATTAATTAAACGAAAGAAAAATCATCTCCAATTCATGTCGATTAAATCGAGCCTATTCTGCTGGAGGGTCTTGATTGACACCCCTTTTGTCTAACAAAAACCATAGAATTACCACTCATCGTACCTAACAAAAACGGTATCAAAACAACAATTCCTTATTAAAACGAACTAAAAGCAAAATCTCAAGAAAAATAATTAAACAATGCTTACCCTTCACATGAACTATTATTCAAGAGATATAACCCACACGAACGCAAACAAAAATTGATTGGTAGAAGTCAAGAACCAACTAAACAGGTAGCAAAAAGAAAGAAGAAACATGAAGAGAAAAAGAAAGAAGAGAAAATATAAAAAGAAATAAAATAAACATGGAAAATAGAGGGGGTTGGACAGTTATTATTGGGAGCAAAGATAGGAATATCTTGTTTATTGTTAAAACAAAAAAAAAATAACTTAAAATATTTACCATTTTGCTCACGTAAAGATTCAAACATAGAACCAAAGAGAAACCTAAAACCTAATCACTGAACCAGTAGACTCAACCTAAACATTAAATGAGCGAAAATAATTTATAGATTAGATGTTCTAAGATAAGGGTTTACGTAAAAATAACAAAAATACAAGGCAAAAGATTCAAACCCAAAAACTCTCATACACGTACACAACACCGATCCACTAAATCAAATTAATTCCCTTGAGATAATTTCACAATTTCAATTTCTTGTAACTCGATTTTCAAGATGTAACAGGTATGAAAAGATGTCAAATGGTATTAAATTTTCAAAATATTATTAAAATTTTTATTTAATTACATAACTTTTAATTATGTTAAAATTTATTTTTTTAATATTTATATTTGATTTAATTAGAAAATGTCTATTTTATTTGCTAAAATATATATAATCATAATAGTTAAAACCTATACATCATCCGGATCAAAAACTAGTTTACATTAGGTAACCTGATTACAACGGAATTTTATAATCCATTTTTATTATGCAATTGAATGGAAAAAATAAAATAAAAAAAAACGTAATTAATGAGGAAGTTTTATAATAATAATAATAATAATAATAATAATAATAACGGTGGATTGGGTTTTCACTTTCATTGACATCTGAAGAGAATAAAAAAAAAAATATCTTCCAACAAAGATGGATAAGCATGCAATGCCAATAATTCAAAAACTACTTAGTGATCTAATTTTCTTTAAATTTCATTCATCTTTTTGGTAAGATTTTGACGTTTTGTTTGAAGTTAACATGAACAAAATGGCCTACTTGGCTATTTCTTTGCAAATGCTTCGATCATTGAAAGCCGCTGTAGCCTAGATGCCTAAACGGGCTAAGACTAAAATATATGACCCAATAATTCTTGGGCTCATATTAAATGAGGACCCAAGTCATTATGCCATATTATATTAATATACTTTTTTCACCATAAAATCTAGTATTAAATTAATATCACAATATATATATATATATATATATATCTAATCATATATATACATGCTATAGCAATGTGAGATTATAAAAAAAAATAGTCATGTTTTCATAGAGTTTTTTTGGACGAAAATTCAATTGTGAAAGTATTTGAAAATTTTTAAGTTAATATAATGCTTAGTACTACTTGTAACTAATCCTAACCCTTAAATAGGAGAATAAACGTGCTTTAACACGCTCAAACCCACGTCCTCCTGCACTAGCAACAATGCCAATGCCAACACCAACCGAGCTAAGACTCAATCAGCTTATAATTTTTTATATGTTAAATATAGAGCTGATTTTAAATAAATTATCTCTTTATTTTATGATTTTACTTAATTAGATTAACTCTTAAGTTGTGTTTGGAAAGCCACAAAGTAATTGAATTTGAGTGTAATTGCTTATAATTATATAGGAGTTGCATCTTTGGATAACCATTGTAATTGGTGAGCATCATTAAATTTGGTGTACTTAGAGCACCCCAATTACACTTTTCAATTTTTAGGTTTCGAGTCATTATGCAGGTAATTACACTCAAATCCAATTGCCTTATGGCTTTCCAAACACTCATATATGATTTAGCTTTAAAAATTTACTTTTTATACAAGTTTAAATTATAAAAATTATATTATAAGCATGAACATGTATGAATGTTTGGGATAGCCGTGGGTAAAAAAGTTTTAAGATTATATTGTAAATAAAAAAATATATTATAAAAACAATTTATATGTATTTTATAAAGTTATAACAAAATTTTTTATATTATTTAAATGCTAAATAGTTTCTAATATTATGGCCGAAAAGTATATTATAGAAAAATAATTTACGTGTTATAAAAGTATTATAATGTACTTATTTATAAAAAAAAATTGTGATTAAGACGTATGAATATAACTTATTTACGTGTTCATGTTATATATTATAAAAATAATAATATACTTATTTATTAAAAATGTTACACATTTTTGTTATAACTTATTTATAAAAAATAATTTTCTAAAGTTATGACCGAAAGTAATATTATTTATAAAAAAATGTTATAGAAATTATTGAATAATTTATAAAACCTTATTTTATAATAATTTTATATTATAAATTTTATATTACTTTAACCTAATTTAAGTATTATAAAAAAAGTTTTCAATCTAGTTTAATTCTTTCTTCAAATTAACTTTATATTAAAATTTTATAATCAAATCTACATACCATGAACTTAATTATTATGTGGTAGATACCAATTATGTAAGTACAAAAAATTTTCTTGCACCATGCATTGGGTATGATACCATTTGAGAGAATGAAGTCAAATACACTAGAGACGACTTGCAAACTCTTTAATTTGATACATTCAAAGGTTCAAAAATGTGATTAAGAGGACATTTGTTGTTCTAAAAAAAGATTTCTCATCTTAACGATATCACATCAATATAGCATAAAAAAACAAAGTGTAGATCATACTAGCATATGCATACTCTATAACTTCACTTGTAGGTGGAATTAAGATGATTCATACATTGGAGTATACATGTAAACATGAGATCTTAATAATTTTAATGATATATATTCAAATTCAAATGATGAAGAATTCGGTCAAAGACCAACAGATGATGATACGGAGAATATGTTAAATGTTAAAGAGGGAATAGCTCAAAAAATATGGAATGTTCAAGCAATTAGATAAAATTTCATATGGTGTTTATTTTTCTTGTTATTTTTATTATTAATTATATTATCGACTACTTTATTAGACTAATATATTACATATGATGATTTGATTTCAATTTTTGTTCGTTTAGAAATTTTTTATCGTAATGATATTTTTTTATAATAATTAATATTTTTAAAAGATATAAATTATATAACTATGTAATTACAATTTGTAATATCAAATGCGACATAAGAAATTATGATGTAATTACCAAACACGTTTGGAGAATTACAATTCTTTATAATTACAAGAGAGTGTAAGTAATTACACTTTTATTCAATTACTTTGTACTATCCAAACAAACCCTAAAAGTATCATATAAAAATAATGAATATTAAATTGTTAAACTTAAAACATATATTTTAAAAAGATAAATATTAATAATATTTATCAAATTAAATTTATATTTTTCAAATATAATAAGGGTTAATTGATTAAAGTAGAGAAGAGATAAATATAAAATTACAAAAAATTGAATATTAATAATTTTGACATTAAAACAAATTAATTTAACAGTATATATATAAAAGATAACCTGTAAGAAATTATTAATAATATTATTTAAAAATTATAATAATATTAATAGTCAAACTATAAATTTTTATTATTATTTTAATATTAATTTTTTTAAAATTAAATAATAGTAATATAATGTAGAAATTAGTTAAATACTTTTTTTAAAAAATTAAATATTACTTTTTTAACTTATATACTATAACAATATGAGATTAAAAATGAAAATAAATACTAATGCTCACATTATAATTTTTTGACACATAGCAGTTTCTATTTGAAGCACTTAATTATAATTTGGGCAAATTACTATTTTACTCTTTAGCTTTTAATTTTTTTAAACTATTCTATGCTTTTTTTTTTTAATTTTTATTTAAAATCTTTTATACGTTAAATATAAAGTTTATTTATTGAACAAATAAAAATAAAGTTGATTTTAGATAAATTATCTCTTTATTTAAAGACTTTAATTAATTGAATTAATTTTTAATGTTATAATATTAAATTGTTAAACTTAAAATATAATTTTTTTAAAAAGACACATATTAATAACATTTATCCAATTAAATTTATATTTTCTAAATAAAATAAGAATTAAATACATTAATTGATTAAAGTAGAGCAAAGATAAATATATATATATATATATATATATATATATAAATACAAAAAAATAAAATCGAATACGTGATGCTTTAATAGTAAAAGCCTTAGCTAGCACCCAAGCAATTAGATTTGCTCAAGAGATGGGTTTCCAATTTGTGGAAATAGAAGGTGATTCTTCATTAGTGATAAAGAAACTTGGGATGATATGCATTGACAAATCTGTGATTAGTAATATTATTTGAGACACGAAACATTCTCTGCGGGGGGTTTTGAGAGAATCAAGTTCCAGCATATTAAGGGAGGGAGAATCGAGTAATTCACCTACTCGCAAAGGAAGGGTTTCATTGTAAACGGGATGTTTGGTGGATTGAAGAAGTCTCGACGATGATTTAGGAAATGACAGAGGCAAACCGGCAATACCTTCATTGTCTCATAGGCATTTTCAGTTATAGGCATTTCGAGAAGCTAAAAAGTTATTTTTTTTTCTCTAACAAAAATTTGTTTTTGACTCACTACGTCAAAAATACCCTACCGCGACACTTTTTTTGACCTAAGACGACGCAAAAAAGGTTGGCATAGGTTTCGCGACGCTTCTCTCGACGCTTCCAAAAAGGTTGTCTTTAGTACCGTTGGCGTAGGCACGGCGACACTTTTGAAAAAGCGTTGGCAAAAGTCAGCATACTACGACCCTTATTGAAGGGTTGTGAAAGGCTTAGTCAATGCCGACCTTTAAAAAGGGTTGGGATAGACCTAGTCAAGGGCAACCTTTGAAAAATGTTGTGATAAACCTGTCTAAGGCAACCTTAAAAAGGTTGGTAGTTCTTATCTAAGGTAACTTTTAAAAACGGTTGGCATAGAGTCATCTAAGTCAACGTTAAAAAGGTTGGGATAGACATGGTCTAAAACAACCTATAAAAAAAGGTTGCGATAGACTTATCTAAGACAACCTTAAACAGGTTGGAATAGACATGTCTAAGGCAACCTTTAAAAAAGGTTGCGATAAACCCGTCTAAGGCAACCTTAAAAAGGTTGCCTTAGACATTGTCTAAGGTAACTTTTAAAAAAAGTTAGGATAAACCTATTTAAAGCAACCCTAAAAAAGTTAGAATAAATCTTGTCTAAGGCAACCTTTAAAAAAGGTTGGTATAAACCCGTCTAAAGTAACCTTTAAAAGATTGTGATAGACACGTATAATATAATTTTTTTCTATTTTTTATTATTTCAATATTAATATATTTTTATAAATATTTATAGTGAATAATGATAGAAATTGTGCTTTAAATACAATTAAAAAATACAAAATATAAAATTAAAATTAAAATTAAAATTAAAATTAAAAATTAAAATAAAGATTGAATATTCACTACAAAAATCGATCCAACAATCAAAATACACTAACATTTAGCTTAAATGTATACCACTAACATTCAACTCAATGTACAAAAGTGAACAAATAAAAAAGTACCTAATATGATGGACATTAATATTGATGTTGTACTACATAAAAGCTAATACAGTTTGCTGCAACTTCAACAATCCATTTGCTTACTACCTACTTATAACATATGCAATTTTCTCTCTTTTCACCTTTATTGCTTCCCGACTCTTGGCTATATTTTGCTTCTGAGATCGATGCCTGATCCACCCACCCTGTTCAACCATGTCAAAAGGGAAAAAAAAAAAAGCTTCCATTAGTGACAAAAACCAGATCAGAAGTTGCCATTCCAAACGCTTTTTAACCTAATATTCAGTATTCAAATGCAAGATGTAAATGAGTCAGCTATGTAGTTTAGTGTAACTGTGTAAGAAGAGAAGAAAAGATTATGGATTCTTTCGAGTTATAAAGAGCATTTCTAATTATATAGACCTTTTTATTTACTTAACAGAGAAACCTTGTTGAAAGCGAAAAAGGAACACTATTTTGATTATTAAAGAGAAGGGGTAGGCAGAGGGGGATTTGTGGTCTTCAAGACTGCAATAATACCAATTACCTACGATATGGTAGTTGAAGAAAATAAAAAATACAGCGACAGAAGCATCACTAAGCATATATCTCTAAACTGATCTCTATGGAAAAGGGAAACTTTAAAAAAAAAATGGAGCCAACACATAAGATCTTAAATATCAGTATAAATATATTTCCAAAAAGAGAAAAAGGCATTCAACCAACACATTACAATAAAATTTTGGGGTCTCATCATTCAAATTTTTTTCAGATTTTATCACTATTGAGTTGCATTTCCAAATGATCGCTGCTAGATACATTATTTTCCCAGCTTAAAGAAACAAATTATCTACTAAAAGGATGCATTTATTTATAACCAATTATTGCAAAATGAGATCTGAATACGGTATAAAAAAACCATCTAAACTTCATAATTGGAAAATATAATAAATTCACAATCCATACCCTTGATGCTAAATTATCCAAAGACTGAAGTCTAAAAACTAGAAACATACCATATAAAGAGGAAGCATTTGACAGTGTGTGAGTCGGAGGAGGAAGTGAAGTGGTCCCTAAGGTTGGTGCAATGCGTACGTGGTCTGAAATTTGTTATTGAATCTAAAATGATGCACAACACAACAAACAATAATGAGTCAATTGTAGTCATGCGCCTTATTGCATGATCAAGAAGAAACTATATTTATTTATGGAATCTAAAATACATACATACTACCAGCGAAAATTAATGTATAAAAAATCATAATATGTTATTCCACATCAACCATATACATACCAGGTATGCCATTGTGTGTCCACCTCATGGCTTTAGAAACTGAAACAAAATCAACGATTGATTCTCTCTGATGTCCAGTTTTTCACTCCATTCATATCAATAGTAGATAGAAACTCAACTCTCTCATTATTCTTCAAATTCAAATAATCAACTGCAAATTATGATATAATTCTTAAATAGAAGTAGCACATAGAAACTGTAAGATTGGACGAGGGATAACCTGATCAGGATCAAGAACCAGTAGACAAAAAGCAGCAACCGGGCCAATTGAAGGATCTAAACGAACTTCCTCCTCACTTTGGTGCTCACTTATGCGGGGCAGACTAGGATTAGGTCCCAAGTATTGTAGCCTTGATTTAACAGAGCTAGAAAACCAAGATTTCTCCCTTTGCTGCAGTATGCATGCATGTATTAAGTGCTTAACGGAGTAGGTTTCACGAGTTAACCAAAGACTAACTCGGTTGGGAAATGACTAAAGAGTTATCTTTTTCACGAAGTAATAAATATTATATCAGAAGGATGTTTGCCATTTTGTTGTTTTCTATAGCTCAGAATAAATCTAGAACACATAATGGGATCTGAACTTAAGGCACAAATGATTCTTTAAAGCCTAATTTATTTCACAATTTCTTTTTTCCATAATCAACTAAGTTACAATATGCTTAATCCTTTTAATCTACTAAATTATTATTAATTGCTAAATAAAATTGATATTTCATATATCATAAGATTAATGAATTTAAATATTATTTAAATTAACTTTTATTTTATTGTGTACAATGAATATATAACTCTACATAGATTAAAAACTCATTTCAAAAGTACTTAAAACTAGTTCTGAGTCATAATATTAGCAATATAAGTTCATATAATAATGGAGTCAAATATTGGTGGATTGTTGCCTAACCTGGAGTTTGAAGGTGTCAGGATTGGATCCATCAATAACATCAACTCTTCCACTGATTCGAAACTGCTCCCATGAATCAGTAAAGTACCAACATATCTGCAATGAAAAGGAGAAATAAAAAGGGATTTACATTAAACCCTAAGTAAAATACAGGTTATTAAAAATAATGGGGATACTATACCCTCAAAAAAGATAATACGTCAGCAAAAGGGTAATGCTTTAGCTCTTCTATCTGCGAAATTAACAAATAATATTGTACCCATTTCAGAATTGAAAGAATCCGGAAAGAGGGGAAGTGAATTAAAGAACCTTGTGAGTCCTGTTATCGGTGTTGATATGGAACTTGTTGCTGCTCTCTTGAAATCCTCTGTAAATTCAATCGAATCACATTGAATATCAAACAAATGAAATTTGGAATTTGAGAAGCATTTCACACAGAAATGAATGAAAAAGGATCCCTAAAAACCAAGGTGCGATTGGAGGGTCTTCCTTTGCATCCCACCATGGCTTATAACAGTAAGAAGTAGCAACAACAAGTCAACAAAAAAAAAAAGAGGATAAAAAAAAAGAGAAGAGTGAAAAAGGAGAAAGGCGGCTAAGGAGTTGAAAGTAGTAAGAGTGCTTGAGATGGGAATTAGATTCCAAAGCGTTGAGAAGAAGTTGCTTCCATTGCGCAGTTATCGTTCCCATTCCCTTTTTCCTTTTTCGTTTTACACAGTCTTTCTAATGAAAAGGAAAAATAAGTTTGGGTTTTGCAGGAATGAGAAAAACAGTGTAAACAAAAGGTTAAAACAAAAGGGGGGAAATTTAAGGTTTTTTGGATTAAAAATTAAAATGGCGCCATTTTAGTTAAAATAAAATAATTTTTTCAATTTAATTTTCTTCTTTGTTTCTATATTTGAAAGGTTTAATACCTTTAAATTAAGTTTGTTTTGTTCCAAACAATATATTTAATTTTTAAATTTTTATAATGGTGTACAAAAATAATTTTAAATAATATGAAAACTTGAGCTGAATATGTCTTCCTAATAAAGAATTCTTAATTTTTTGTATTAAAGAAGACGGAGCTTATGATGTTACGATAGAATCGAAAAAATTAGAAGAATCAAATCAATCCGAAAGAAGTTCATGGGTAGTTAATACAAATGTTAATTATATTCCTTTGACTCTTTATTTTACTTGAAGTATTCGTGTCTGAAACTTGTTTCTAACACTTGCAAGAACATATGACACGAACATATGACATTCTATGAACCCTACAAATAAGGGTAAAAAAACTTGATTAAAAATAGCTCAGTTCCAGTTGACATCGGTTAACTGATTCACTGACCAAACCGTTCTTTAGTAGCATTGGCCTCTCCTTCACTCTCATCTTCATTTGATCATTTCTAAACCCTAAACACTACATTTGAAACCCTAAATCCAAAACTCAAAACCTAAATTTCTAAATCATAAATCATAAACCCTAAATCATAAACTTTAAACCCTAAATTAATTAGATAAAATTTGAATATTATATATTCTTCCAATATTTTAGGAAATTTAAATAACATTTTCAATTTACTAATGAATATTATTTCTCTAGAGATGCATGGGTTAGCAATTTTTTTAGTTTAATATGTTTAAAGTTTATCTATTATTATCTTTTAAATAATTAAACTATAATGATAATTTTAATATATTCAAATTAATATTATCTCTTTTACAAATATATAAGAAATTATTTAATATATGAATTAAAAGACAAGCAGTCATATACCCCAAAAAAAACTTTAATATTATTTTAAATCATAGTATTTTAATTTTTAGAAATTAAATTGATAGATGGGTATGGCATGGTGTAGTATTGTTGAAAAGATTTCTTTTTTCAATATTATTCTTTTTTCAATATGAAATTCTAATTTTGGTTTAAATTTATACTTGAAACTTTAATTTTGATTTAATCATACACATTTTAAAAATAAATATATCAATTTTTTATATTGAATAAATATAAATATTTATGTATGCAATATATAAATATAAAATGATGTTATATCAATAATTGTGTTAATAATTTACAAGAACTGGATCAAATTAAAGTTTATATATTCAATTGCACATTAAACCATTGTTCATGTATGCTTTTGGGATTTATCCCATTTTGATATTTTATTTTTTGAAAAATAATAATTTATATTTATCTTATTTATGATTAAAATTTTTAAATATATATAATATAAATTTTGAAACATTTATATTAAAAAAACCGTAAAATCTTAAACCTCAAAACCTTAATCACAAAATCCTAAGATCTTAAACCCCAAACCCATTGATGTATGTTATGTGTGATCATACCTAAAAACTAACTATTATCACGATAAATGCAAGCACACCTATCGAACAGTAGTATAGCTTATGGCAAGACCGAGATGTCGAGCCCACAAGGACTAAAAGTACTAGTATCAACCTTCTTTTTATTATCTAGCCTAAAAATAAAGGGGTGATTGCTTCAATTAAACTAATTATTAACTAAACTAAGAATGCACAGGGAGTAATTTGGGAAAATACTTTGGGAAAACTGATTGATTAAGACAATACTTTAGGAAGAATCCACCTAGACTTCACTTGTTATTTGACTCTGAACTAGACGATTTATTCACTTGACT
The DNA here is from genome assembly GCA_020496765.1 of Gossypium stocksii. Taxonomy (NCBI): domain Eukaryota; kingdom Viridiplantae; phylum Streptophyta; class Magnoliopsida; order Malvales; family Malvaceae; genus Gossypium; species Gossypium stocksii. The sequence continues at coordinate 16,078,491 of CM035625.1, read as the reverse complement.
TGATCCATAGAAATCCCCAATTTATGTTAATATCTCTTTCAAGATGAAAAACAACTAACCCTAGGTTGATTAATTGAAATTTCTTTCTAATTAAAACCCCTAGTATTGTATTAACTCGATCTATGGATTTCCATATTAGATTTGACTCTAATTCAGTAGATTTTCGTCGTCCTGTGTATAAATCATGAAATTAAAGGATTATGAGCATCAAATTCCACAAATTTAATGAGAATTCGTCCATAAATGTGCCAAGCATGGGATAAAAATATGTATATATTATGGTTTATCACCCATAAACACAAAACCCTAAAACCTTAAACTATATATAAACTATAATCCCTAAACCCTAAACTAAATTGATTTTTTGCGGCATTTTTATTAAAAACCTTATTCACACTCGAAGCTATTAAGTTATTTTTAATTTGAATATATATAATTATTGACAAACTGATGATGTAAAATTTTAAGAATTTTCATATTTTAAATCCAAATTTTTGGTGCTACACATTCAAAAAAAGCTGGAATTAAGGAAATTTGGGACGTTACACATTTATACAAAGAGTTGGCCAGAGCGTATGTTGACAAGTCTATCTCAACACTTAGGAAAGTGTCGCCCCAAAACTGTCGTCTTAGGACTAGACAAAAGCCAACTCTTATTCAAGCATTGCCTTAGGCATACATATCCCAACCCTTATACAAAGAGTTGCCCAAAGCGTAGTCTATCCCAACACTTAGGAAAGTGTTGCCACAAAAGTGTCGTCTTAGGACTACACAAAACCCAACTCTTATTGAAGCGTTGCCTTAGGCATACATATCCCAACCCTTATACAAAGAGTTGCCGAAACCATAGTCTATCCCAACACTTAGGAAAGTGTCGCCACAAAAGTGTCGTCTTAGGACTACACAAAAGCCAACTCTTATTCAAGCGTTGCCTTAGGCATACATATCCCAACCCTTATACAAAGAGTTGCCAAAGCATAGTCTATCCCAACACTTAGGAAAGTGTTGACCCAAAAGTGTCGTCTTAGGACTAGACAAAGCCAACTCTTATTTAAGCGTTGCCTTAGGCATGCATATCGCAACCCTTATACAAAGAGTTGGCCAAAGCATATGTTGGCCAGTCTATCCCAACACTTAGGAAAGTGTCGCCCCAAAAGTGTCGTTTTAGGACTATTTTGTTGTAGTGACTTGAGCCTAGTCATCGTTTCCTTTTAGTGTTATGAGGTTTCTTTATTGGCATGAAGATGTCCCTACGATAGAGGAAAGGACTTGTTTTTCTAGTCTTTGTTTTTCTTTAGTTTCCCAATATGTTTCTTTAAGACATGTTATCACTGTTTCTATCCTCTCTTTTTTTCAATAAAACCTATCAGTTTACATTAAAAAAATTATAAGTTTAATATATTCAATCCACCTGTACATTGCACATGAATACAAACTAGTATATGAAGGATTTTACCTAAACATGAAAAGTTCAGTTTGATGGATGACAAATGGCACCACCTTACATTACCACGTGTACTCCTTCAAAGATGATGTTGAAGAAAGTGTCTACCTTAAATTGACTATGTTTAATCAAGTTAAGTTTTTATTCTTTCACTCAATCACCGCAAGAAATTGAATGTATCTCTCAATTTATGTATTCATTTTATGATATTTGTAAAAGATTTCATCAATGACATTTATTTACGCAAATTATCAAGAAAAAATACAAAATAAATAAATTAACATAAAATAAAAAAAATGATGGTTAAAATCAATTAAAAAAAAGATTGCCATGGCATATGTTTTTTTTAAAAAATGATATTTAAACAAATTAAGTAAATAATAATAATGATTTTTATTAGGCAACACATCAATACAAATTAAGAAAATAATAAAAATACACATAATTCCCAAAATCAATGAATATAAGAAAATATATGAATACGAAAGATACTAAATCCTACAATTGTCTAAAATTGGCAATATTAGTATAACCTTTTAGAAAAGTTGTGAAGTTTTATGAATATGGAAATAAATAAATAAGTGGAAAAAAATATTGCTCAATATCTACATATGTAAGAATATGATCGTGGAAAATTTATTCTGTAATTTGAAACCCTAAAACATTAAAAATGGAGAAGATTCTTCAAAGCAGAAACAGGTACCATTTTGATCTCTATGACAATGTAAAAAGAGGAAGAGAAGTCAAAGGTAAATCTCTGATATGAATTACTGCTTAAATTAATTATTATTTTTTTCTTGAAATATCATTCTTTTGTTATATAAACATAATTCTTTTATAGTTTAACAACAGATGACATAATAAAATGAGTGGAAGGGAAGTCTAAGCTTGGCCAAGAGATACTTATGGTTTCTTTTTGCGATTGTTTGCTGTTTGGTTAAACGTCAGTTTAACATTAAACATTTTTAGATTAAAAAAAACATTTTTGAATAAAAGTTAAAATTTTCTATTTTTGTTTTTATCAAAAAGTGCTTTCGTAAAACATTTTTCATCTCAAAAACATTTTTAAAAAAGTTTAAAAATATCTTATTTAAAAAAATATTTTTTATTTAAAAAATGCTTTCGAAAAACAATACTAAATTTACTGCAAATTATTTATTTTTACAGTGGTTCCATGATGGAATGTAATTTTTGAGTCCTATTTTGTTGGTTGTGATTCCTATTAGCTGGAATTTTTTCGATTGGGTAAGATTTAAATGAGTGGGATTTTGAGCTGGATGGTGGGATTTTATTTGTTCATAATTCAAAGAGATGAGATTATGTTACGTGGAGTTTGAACAAATTGTGGCCTGTTGAGGACCTTGTTCTCTAGCTTTGGTGCTTGGGAATTTTCCTTCTTATTTTAACTACATGTTGGCTGAAAGGGAAGAGCATTTTTGTCAGCTCCTTGGAGTGATGTGGTACTTGCTTATGCGTGTTTTTACTGACGAAAGGGAAGGCCGAATTATGGTTGTGCTATGATTATTCGGATGGTCTTAATTTTTAGAAATTTCAGAAATAGAATAAACATGGTATTTTATTAAAAAAAAAAACCCATTTCCAACATTATTTAGGGAAATAGGCCACTTAAAACATTATTTATTAGAATGAGTTAAAAAACTCAAAATATGCCTACGTTGAAGCATTTTGAGGAAAAATTTTAGAAAAGCGCTCCTTTGAGGACGCGTTTTAGCCTGTATTTTTGCCTCAATGGTCACCTCCAATGGTTATTTAAAAATTTGACCGTTGGGGCCCCAACAGTCATAAAAAAATTATAAAACACCCACCCATTTTTTCACACAAAATTTCTTCCAAATTACATTTCTTTTAAATTTATCTCTAAATTTCTCAAAAAAGTTCTCAAAGCTCTCTAAGTTTTTAATTTTTTCTAAACCAGTATTATTTTTTTTATAATTTCTATCTCGATTATAAACATATTTCCATCGAAAAATGAAAATATAAAGGGTTAATTTTAATTTTTTTAATATTTTTCATTTATGTAATTTTAATTAATATTTTTTATAATTTTTTATAACAGTCGCTAGATTGGGTGTTACAATGATATTCGTAATATGTCTGGTCCTCCATCACTGTTGATAGAAAATTACTTGAGGGAAGTGAGTTATTGGCACGTGGCCAATATAGGCCGGGGGTGCAAGTTGGACCCGAAACTCATCAGCTCGTTCATAGAGAGATGGAGACCCAAGACGCACACATTCCATCTTCCATGCGAGAAGTGTACTATCACTTTGAAGGATGTGCAGTTACAATTGGGGTTACCGGTGGATAGGTCTATACTCACCGGGTCCACTCAATCTGATGATTCGATTGAAGTAGAAAAAATATGATATGCTCAGGCATACATCTTTGAGTTCCTCAGAGGTTATTTGATGCCGGACAAGTCATGAAACCACATACATCTGAGGTGGCTGCTGAAACTCGTCGATTTTAGAGCAACTAGCGAACTCAGTTGGAGGTCTGCCGTGTTGTCGACATTGTACTGAGAGATGTGTCAGGCGATGCAACCAAATAAAATTAAAATCAAAGGTTGTTTCTCACTGCTACAATTATGAGTTCGGTTTCGCTTTCCATTTTTACATCTTTAAGTGAATCGCCGTATACATTTCCACTCTTAACAAGGTAAAATTTATATTAGATTTTACAATTATTGCATAGATTTGAAATATAATTTTATGTTAAAATTTTATTTAAATAGGTAGAATCATTTGGCGAGTTACGGAGGAATACCTACTGCTCTTGAAGATATACGACTTCTATTAGACCAATTGTCGGAAGTGCATGTAAGTATATATTTCATTTTGATCTATATATACATAACATAGTCGTTTCGTATCTAGTATTTAGTATTATCTATATAACTACTATTTTTATCATATTCATATAGTTTCAATAGACATTATACAAGGATCTGAAAATTCGGGTAGTAATTCCAAATGAATTCCTACAAAATCTGAACATTTAACATGTTAGGGTCCTATTGGTCAACTACGCTGCTGTCGAGATGCACCAGACAGATAGAGTGTTGCGGCAATTTGGATTCTGACAACCGATTCTCTCGGCACCTGAGGTGCTCGATGAAAAGCACAAGATCGACTTATAGTGACCGAATACACATTGGCCAGTCTTCTTATCAGAATATATCTAAATGTGAGAAAATCGGTATAATAATATACTTACTTGCGAAGTGATTATCGTTCTAGATTTAGCATGCGAGTTGGATTACTTGTCATGGTTTAGGATCCATAACAAGCCATATTTGCTTTCGAAAGAGCAGAGGCATTGATAATTCCGTGTCGAAAGGAAATGACGGGGCCCTTTAAATCCAAAAACAATGGCTGACGAGGCGGGCCCATAACAGTACCCATGCAATCACCGGGCCCAATGAAGTATGGGACGATGCCCACACCACAATCCCTTCAGATTATGCCAGGTGTGTATCCTAGCCCTTATATGTATCTTAACCCTTATATGTTTCCTTTTCCCAATCCTATATAAGGTTGGAATGCATGGCCCAGAGCATCTCCTTTCCCAATGGCTCCGACTCAATCGACGATATATAGGCCATTGTCACAAGAGGGACTACACAAAGCACCGTCAGGGAGCTCATCTTATTTTCAATTCATATCGCCTTATGGGATTCAAACACCTCCGCCATTGGTGATGCAAACACCTTCGCAATCTTTGTTCTATCAAGGTGGGTCATCCTCCCAGCACCCACAACCAGAACAACTACAACCCCAACCGGAAGTTAAACCAAGAAGGAATCTAGCACATAACCTTCGACCACCCCTATGTGGCACTAATTTCGACCATCACATGCATTGATTTTTTAAATATATTTATACAAATTGTTTTTATATTGTTTCATTTAATAAAATAGAAGTTGTTTTAAATAGTTTTGTACAAATTATTTTTATATTTTGTCCTATTTACTAAAATAGAAGTTCTTTTAAATAAAATAATACAAATTATTTTTTCATAATTTCATTTAATAAATTAGGAACTATTTCAATTTGGACATGTTTGAATCATATGACCTGGTTTCCTATACCACCTGCACAACTTCTGTTGGTTCGTTCTTTCTCAGATATCCATATTATCACGTATTTTAGTCAAGCACAGTCAACCTTTTGGTTTGTGACGCAATTCTCTATCCAGTAACAACTTAAATGGAGCAAGCGATACAGACGGGCACTTATGTTCATTTGGGACTGGTGGGAATGTGTCTCCATACGTTGTACATGTATTCTAATTTGTACACTTTATCAACATAGCTCATAGGACCCAAACGAAGATTCTGACAAGCTGCAATTACATGAGTGCATGGATAACGAAGTGCGTCAAACCTCCCACAATCGCAAGTTTTATTTCTCAAGTGTACACGATATTGTCTGTTGATAATACTTTGGTTCAGTCTGTCGAACTCCGTCACACGAAACCATAGGTTGTTGTGATCGTGACACGCTGTGCGCATAGAGTTGGCCCGCGCCTTTGCCTTATTAATTTCTTGCACTACCTTTCGGCACCATACATAGCCTCCTTGTATGTGGCCTTTATAACTCGCTACTATCTTTAGAAATAGTGCCGCCAAATAGAAATATGTCTCCCATACAACTGAGGTTATCGGTAAATGACGTATTTCTTTTAGAACAGAATTTATGCATTCAGCTAGGTTTGAGATCATATGCCGTCACCATATGCTTGTGTCCACTGATCAAAATGTATGTTACAGAGGAAGTTTACGCCTTGATCATTAATTGATTGCAAAATCGCTAACATCTCATAAAAACAGTCTTTTTTGATCTCGTACCCTGTCAATATAAGTGGATAATGATAATTACATACTCCTCTTGTATTCAGAACAAATTGAATATTACAAACTAAATAATATTGGTGGCGATTAAATATCCATGTTGGTCACTTGTTGTCGTTCAATGGTAGACCAGTATTGCTCATAGTAGTTGGACGTAACTTGCCTTAGACAATATTAATGGTGTATGAGAGGCTTCCCTATCGCTCAATTGTGGCTAGTATTTTAGCGCCTTGATCCAATATAACGCAGATATCAGGTTGGGGGCAGAAAAGCCTCCTCAACCAAAAAAGAAAGGTATATCTATCATACATAAATGTATTGTTAATTTTTACCAGAGGCTTCTCCGATGTTATTACAAACACAATTGGAAGGATCCTCCCATTACTATCATATGTCATAGCTAGCAATAGCCGATGGGTATATCTATCATACATAAAGGTACTGTTAATTTGTACCAATAGCTTGCAGTACACAAATGCGTTTCAACATTGCTTAAACCTCCAAAACAGACATTTGAATACTTGGCATCTAAGGAGCAAGCGGTCATTTTAGTACGCAAGAATCGTTTGAAGGTCTGTTACACAGCCCGGTATGTGCCTCTCTAGCATCTGACACCAGTACCACATCTTATTGTATGAAATGTCTCACCCACTGTGCATCTTATCCAATGCCTTCTGTTTAGCTATCCAAGCATTGCGACAAGAAGGCGTATACTTGAATTGGCTACGAATATTGGTAATTAAAACCGATATAATAATTCTAGTATCTGCTTTAACCATCGGTAGTATTGAGCCCACTATCATATCTGAATCCATATTGGGATAATCTTGTAAAACACCTGTCAACCCATGAGTACGTTAAATAATACAACATTAAATAATAACAGTAACATTCAAAAACCCTAAACATCCAGTGATACTGTATCGGCAACACACGTATGTAGACATTTGAACTTCTTTATCTCTCACAACCCTGTCATCTTCTTAACCGAAGTAATGATTTTTCATAAACATGTATTGTCTCACACTACACACTTGGCCTCAAACTTCTTGGATTTGGATTTAACCACAGGGTAGTTAACCTCGTTCATGATGTTATATTGCTTTAATACACCGAGAAAATCATTCTTACTTGAAAACTCCTTACCAACTTTTAATTCACCCGAATCCAACGATGAACTTGTATGGTCATGCCTCCTATGTGGTAGATTTGAAAACTTCAACGCATCATCTATCGATAAATTGACATTATGCATATGGCTTGGAGGTGGGTACGCCGTGAATTGTAGATCTTCTTCTTCTTCATCTGAGCCCCTTTCACCATCTTCAGGTTCAGTTGGAACAGGCTCCAGTTTAAAAAATAATGTAACTTTTGCACTATCGAGGCCAGGCCCTCGAAGGAGATCTATATCGGACTCATTATCCAACCTACCAATATCTGTAACGTACGAGGTCCCCTCGCTGGTGGACGTCGTAGGGAGCACATCATCCCTTCTTGTGGACGTTTTATAATGTCCCCAATCAGAAGTGGATTGCAAACCACTAGGAGTTGATGTTATTCCTAGTACGTATTTCTAGTATTGAACATTGACCCACTGAGGTGCATGTCCCATCTACTAGCGGAGTGTCGTGCAAGGGTCATGTATTCCATACTACCATAAAAAACAGACACTTTTGTGTTTTGTCTCCCACTAACGGAATGTCGAGCAGGGGTCATGTATTTCTCTCAAACAGTAATAGATGTTGAAGTCGCAAGTGCTTCATTTGGCGATAAAAATTTCATATATAACTCAAGATAGGGTGATCCACTAGCGAGATGAGTTTGCACCATCGCCTCCAAGCCGCGACCACCTTTGATATCAGATGAGTCATATGCCATGGGGTCAGTCAAAACACAAAATTAATACTTAATAGAAGAAACTCTCATTGGAGTCGTTCCGAAGATTTTATGCCTAATTCTTTTACAAAGTTCTGTCAAATCTATATTCTGGTTAAAAACCAGTCGTGTTGTATTCTCTAATGAAAAAAACAACGCCATTCTTGGTGTTACGGACCTCACCGTCATAGTAAATAACAACACTAATACGTTCACTCATTTTCAACCAAATTATCTGTCAAAAGAAATTCAAAATAAAAAAACATTATGCAAAAATATAATGATTCGTATAAATATTAATATGATAAATCAACTTATACCTTATCAACTTCTTCAATTTCTATTCTTCTGAACTTCTTTAATTTATATTTTTCTGAACTTCTTCAATTTCTCTTATGTAACTTATGCAACAAAAAAAAATAAAATTTGGCTCATTTATAGCCTAAGGGATAGTGGGATGCACTATCACTAGCACTACAAGAAAAAGCATCCAGCTGGGAGCTTTTTTCAATACTTTTACTGACAATGTATCCTACTTGAAGCGTTTTTCAACCTACTTTTTCAGAACCATCTTCTCAAGATTATTTTTTTTAGAAACAATTGTGCAAAAAAAAGTCCAGCTTAGAGCTTTTTTTAGTACTTTTGCTGACAATGCATCCTGTTTGAAGTGTTTTTCAACCTATTTTTTCAAAACCTTCTCAAAATTATTTTTTCAGAATCAACTATACAGAAAAAGGTCCAACTGGGAGTTTTTTTAGTACTTTTGTTGACAGTGCATCCTGCTTGAAGTGTTTTTGAACCCAAACTATCTGATTTCCCGTAAATTTCGGGATATTTTTTTAGAACCATCTTCTCAAAATTATTTTTTTAGAATAAACTGTACAAAAAAAGTCCAGCTAGAATCTTTTTCTGTTCATTTACTGACTATACAAAAATAAAATAAAATCCATATCGTCAAAATAATTTTTTCAAAATAAATCACTTACCTATTAAAAAACCCTAAACCCAGATTTATTTTTTAAAAACATTAAACCCTAATTTATTTTTTTCAAAAAGTCTAACCCTAAACCCTAAACACTATAATTTATTTTGTCAAAACCCCTAACCTTAAACACTAAAACCCTACCCATAAACCGTAAGCCCTGACATGCAAATAACCCAAAAACCCTAGAAAAACACAAGCTAAAGTGCTTCCACGTCAGTGCATTTTTGCTGACATAGCAAAAGTTCTCCCTCGAGGAGGTGCTTTTCTGAAATCTCCCCTTAAAACGTTTCCACGTAGGCGTGTTTTGGGTTTTTTGACCCATTCCGATAAATAATGTTTTAAATGACCCATTTTCATAAATATTGTAGAAATGGACTTTTTTTTTAGTAAAATGTCCTAAAGAACATACTTTTTTACTTGAATAAAGATTACTAATTTTTAATATTTAAAATATTATTTTAAGTAATAAAATGACATTCCAAGTTACAATATATGCCTGTTTTAATATTTTATTAAGTAATAGATTATGAAAAATGAAAATTTTTAAATATAGAATTTTCTTGAATTTTTTTTTTTTGTTAGAGTACGAAATCATTTAACAGAAATAATTCTTTTTCCATTTACAATAATGCGATTGATATGACACATATACAGCCATTTAAAAAGGAATAGATAATTTATACAATTAAAATTGTTTTAAAAAATAAATCATACGTTATACAAATAAAATTAATTAAAAATTAAATACAAATATTGATTCTAACTATTAAAAATAAAAATACATGACTAAGGTGTTAACGAGCGGAATTGAAATTGAATTAGGATAAGCTCAACTAAAAAACCTGAAGGTCGAGCTCGACTCCAGTCAACTTGGCTTAAAGTTTAAATTAATCTTTACAATTTTTCTTTTTAAATTTTGCTAGCATTACTATTTACCTATTCTAACGTCATTTGCTCCATGTTTCCAACTATTTGAAATAGGAAAGATGAACCGTGAGATTAAAAACTTGAAAGAACAAATTAACGTTTAAATTACTATATTCAAAGTCAATTCACAATCCAAAAGAAGTTATATTCAAAGTGTCGAAACCATTTTTTTTAAAACTGTGAATCGACTTTAAAATTTGGAAATAGAGTCGCCACCGACCTTTTCGAGGTGCGATCGGGTCACCTTAAATTATTTTAATAAAGCATTTTGAGTTATTAAAATAATTAATTTTGGTCTACGAAAATCAAAGAATAGGTTCGGGAATCGGTTACGCACGAGGAAGGATTAGCACCCTCGTAACGCCCAAAATTGGTACCTAATTGATTACTTAATGTCCTATCATCGAATGATTGAAAAGATTCTAAAATTACGATCCTTTGTCTAAAAAGGTTCTTGGTTATTGGAATAAGAATCGGGATTCATTTACTTCGAAGAAATAAGGATGCCATACCTAGTAAGTTAAGGTGTAGCATATTAGTTCCTCGAAATTAAGTTTATCTCCTTTCCAAAACTTGTATATTAAAATCAAGAAGGGATATTTAATTATTCTGGATCGCACGAAGAAAAAGAAACCCAGTAAGTTAGGGCCCAATTTATCGAGGTTCCAAAACATAAGATATTACCTTAGTTTAGAAATTCCTATCTCGAGACCTTAAACGCTACATTCAGTAAGTTAGTATGTAGCATTTCGAGGCTTCGAATATAGATTTTATTTGAAAACTCATGGGTTTTAGTTTTGAAATCGAGGCTCGGTGGTTAGGATTTAACAAGAGAAATCGGAACCTAGTAAGTTAAGGCTCGATCTTTTCGATATGTCCAAACACAAATTATATTTTTGGAAGTCTTTGAGTAAAAAACGAATTTAACAAAATGATATACGATTGCTTTTTATGAAATACAAGCAGAGGATAAGAACATGCAGAATAGAGAAATGATTCATTAACATCATACCATATCAACGGATTAACACAAAATGATGTACATGTATTAGTAATGATCATAACATGTCATTTTATGCAAGTAATAATATTAGTTTCGTTCTAAAGACTAAGAGTAAATTTAAAAGAAACGTAAGACAGAATGAAATAAAAGACTAGCGAATAATAATCATTGATTAAGAAAGAATATTTAAGGTTATAAAAATAAAAAAATAAGGCTTTTGAAAGATGAGTAAAGAAGTCGTATGTTTAGAAAATAGACATATACACGTATAACAAAGTATTTTAAAATATTTGTTTAGTATAACACAAAAATGTAGAAGAACGGCAAATACATAATATGAAGAGTATAATGTACAAAAAATATTGAAATATGTATATGTAATATACGGAAATACTTATACATAATAGTATTAAAGTGTATACATGAGATATTGTAAAAATATGAGAATAGCATGATATTAAAATACACATATAACATATAGAATATAATGTTTTTTTTTTTAAAATAATAATTCGTACATAATATAAAAATACATATACATAATGTAGCATTAAAATATGTACGTAAGTATATGAACAAATAATAATGGTAAAACTTAAAACATGTTATTAAAAATATATATATATAATAGTATTGAAACATAACTAATAATATTTAACATATGTACATAATATATATATTTAAAAAATTAAATTCATATATGTATACACATGATGTATAAAATGATATAACACAAAAATAATATATATTTGTAATGATAATAGAAAATAACATATGTATAAAATATACATGTTAGTGATTATGAAAAGAAAGTAATGATAAATTACTATTAATATCACAGTAATAACAATATATTAATAACAATGATAAGAAGTAATAATCTTGAAATAATACTAAATATGATAGCAATGATAAAGTAGAAAATAATAATATGTTAGTGTGAAAAATAACAACATAATAATAGATATAATAGGAAATATAATAATACAAGTTTAATAAATAAGGAACATATTAAAAGTAATAATCATATTAATAATAATAATAATAATAATAATAATAATAATAATAATAGTAATCGAAAAATATAATTATAATGATAATAGTAATAATAAAAAAATAATGATAAAGGAGTGAAAATAAATAAAGAAGGACGAAAATCAAATTGAAAGAGGAGTTTTGGGCTCAAATCAGAAATAAAAATAAGAACGGGCCCGAACGGAACACGCCAAAGTTTGCAGGGACCAAAAGGGAGATTATCCCTAGCCCTGAACGCTGCGCATTGAGTTCCACAGGTCGAAGGACTCAATTGAAAGCTATGCAAAATCTGTTGGCCAAATTATAAAACGAAAAGGGGGCCGATCGGGTAGCATCATAAAAGGAAGAGGCCCTCTCGCGCAAATATCCCATTTATCGGGATAGCGCGGATCCTGGGGCAACTAGAACGGGTTGAAGTCGGGTCTGGGTACCAAGACATGATACGGTGCCGTTTTGCTCTCTTTTGAGAGCTAGGGATTAAATCCCTTTGGCCTTATCCCGAAATCAAAAGAGGAAACGGGTGAGGGGTTCTTCTTCCCCATCTGCCCTCTCTTCAGTTAGGGTTCTAAGACCCTTTTACTCGCGCCGCCGCTTGACTAAACCTTCGGTGGCCGATGAAGGGCCAAACAGGCGAAGCTCGAAGCTTTCAGCCTTATTAGAGCACCCCTTTCTCACCGAAGGCCAAGCAACCGATATTCAGGGAGGTTCGGGTAAGGTTTCGAGGTCCCTCCATTTTAGAACAAAATAAAACCCCCATTTTTAAGCAAGGTATTTAACACAAAAAGGGAACGGAACCTCAAATGGGGTGGCCACCGTTTGCGTCGCCTCTCCTACCCTCGTCAGAACCCAAATGGGTTTCGCGATGCTTGGGTCACCAGAGTCATGCCGATGCGCTAACGACCGACTCAGAGGTGAGTTTTTTTTATTTATTCTTATTATTTTACTTTTTATTTGAAATGATAAACGGGTAAGATGCGAAATGGTAAAAAATTTACCTTTGAATGTTTTTGATAAAAATCGAAAATCCCCCCATCCTTACAAAGGTTTTGGTTTCGGCTTTATATAGCCGGTTACAAAGCAAATCCTAGTATATTTGTTTGCTGTTTTGTCATTTCGTTTATCTCTGCTATACTGTTTCTGTTCGTATCTGCCCTCTTCTTGTTTGCTGTTCGGTTTCTATCCTGATTCATTTTGCAGGTCCATCAGGGGTCAACGGGACAGATCTCTTCCATTTTGGTGCAACAATGACCGACCTCGGGACAAGGTGCCTCGGGACGATGCGTGGGCTAGATGACCGAGGCGAACGGTACAGGGAGGCTAGGGTTTCCTTTGCCCGAAAATGTTGTTGGGTTATTGGGCATTTTGGGCTTACCGGGTATTTGGGTTAGTAATTAGGTTTTGGGCTCGTAGCCCACTTGTAATTTTGGGTTTCATAGTTGTAACTGGACACTTTGTTATTAATTGGGTTTGTATTTTATGCCTGGTCAAATTTGGACCTATACAGCTGCCCCTCTTTGCTCATTGTCGTGTAACGGGAATAGAGCAAAGACTTCAAGAGGGCCAAATTTGCTTGGTACTTCTATCAGTTTCACTCGTAGCTCCGGAAGGGCGAGATCTGGTGTCTTTGGTTTGCTTAACTGCAACTTCAGGAAGGCAAAATCTGGTGTTTTTGGATTAGCTCCACTGCAACTTCAGAGAGGCAAGATCTGATTTTTGATTAGCTTCACTGCAACTTCAGGAAGGCAAAATCTGGTGTTTTTGATTAGCTCCACTTCAACTTCAGGGAGGCAAAATCTGATTTTTGATTAGCTCCACTGCAACTTCAGGGAGGCAAAATCTGATTTTTTATTAGCTTCACTGCAACTTCAGGAAGGCAAAATCTGGTGTTTTTGATTAGCTCCACTGCAACTTCAGGGAGGCAAAATCTAGTGTATTCGATCTGCTTCATTGCAACTTCAGGAAGGCAAAATCTGGTGTTTTTTTGATTAGCTCCACTGCAACTTCAGGGAGGCAAAATCTGATGTATTCGATCTGCTTCACTGCAACTTCAGGAAGGCAAAATATTGTATTTTTTTATTAGCTCCACTGCAACTTCAGGGAGGCAAAATCTGATTTTTGATTAGCTCCACTGCAACTTCAGGGAGGCAAAATCTGATGTTTTTGATCAGCTCCACTGCAACTTCAGGGAGGCAAAATCTGGTGTTTTTGATAATATGGTTATGCTCCTGTCAAATAACTAGGATGCTATGACCGAGATGAATCAAATATCCCCAACTAGATGTGATGCTTATGTCAAATGATTAAGATGCGATGATGCATCAACGATCCTAAATATGAATGGTGTGTATGCGAAACAACGATTTTTCATTTTTCTTTACTGGTCCTCCATCAGGGCTTTATCCTTGACGTACTATTACAATCTGGGCCATCATCTCCAACATTCCCTTGAATTTGAGCGGTTTGAACTAATTAGTCCCGTTTCAAGCCCTTGTGTCATTTAGATTTATTTCAGAGTAATATGCAGAAACTCTTTTTGAATGTTATCAGTCTATAAGTCATTATTTCAATGAAATGCACTTGAAAGAGATTGATGAGGTGTGTAAGATAGTGTTTTATTGAGAGCGATGCTCCAAACGAGTCAGGTAATCAGAATATCACATTTTGCTAGGATACAAAAAGAAATAAAACGAACATAGATGCCCCTAGATATCGTAGTGTGAGTTTCTCTGTACAACTCTTCTCGAAGACCCTTTTGAACTTGGTGTGTGTTTCAGAAGGCCAAAAGTGTTCTGTTGATGCTTCGCGATGTAACATGCTTTTTCATTGTTAACTCAAGCAAAATCTCTACGTGCCCCACTATTGGTCAAAATTTGAACCGCCCTTTTTGGGTTTTCAGTTCAAATCCTCTTTTGGTCTCAAAGCGCCCTTTGCGGGTTTTCGCCTTGGCCCCTCCTTCTTTTTTTTTTTGAAGTCTCACAGCGCCCTTTTCGAGTTTTCGCATCGGCTTCTTCCCCTTTAGGTGAAGTATTTCTTGACAGAATCTGAGTTTATAGGATTCGGCAAATCTTTGCCATCCATCTCAGTCAGAATCAATGCTCCTCCCGAGAAAGCTTTCTTTACCACATAAGGTCCTTCCCAGTTTGGCATCCATTTTCCTCTAAAATCTTTTTGTATGGGAAGGATCTTCTTTAATACCAGATCCCCTTCACTGAATTCTCGAGGGCGAACCTTCTTGTTATAAGCCCGTATCATTCGTCTTTGGTACATTTGACCGTGGTGGATTGCTTTTAATCTCTTTTCTTCGATTAAATTCAACTGGTCATACCGAGCCTGAACCCATTCTGCTTCATCTAGTTTCAGCTCCGTCAAAACTCGAAGGGAAGGAATCTCAACTTCGATTGGTAATACCGCCTCCATTCCATAGACTAATGAGAAAGGCGTTGCCCCTGTAGAAGTTCTGACAGATGTTCGATAAGCAAAAAGTGCAAAGGGTAACTTCTCATGCCAATCTTTATAAGTCTCAGTCATCTTTCCCACTATCTTTTTGATATTTTTGTTAGCTGCTTCCACCGCGCCATTCATCTTTGGACGGTAAGGAGACGAGTTATGATGTTTGATCCCAAATTGGCTACAGACCTCCGCAATCGTACTGTTATTCAAGTTCAGCGCATTGTCTGATATGATCCTCTCAGGCATCCCATATCGACATATGATCTCCTTTTTTAAGAACTTGCTGACTGCTGACTTCGTAACATTGGCGTAAGAAGTAGCCTCTACCCATTTGGTGAAATAATCGATAACTACGAAGATGAAACGATGCCCATTAGATGCTTTTGGCGAGATTGGCCCTATGACATCCATGCCCCACATTGAAAAAGGCCATGGAGAAGTCATGACATGAAGGGGCGAAGGTGGCACATGAATTTTATCTCCATAGATTTGGCATTTATGGCATTTCTTGGCATAACTGATGCAATCCCCTTCCATGGTGGACCAATAATACCCGAATCTCATGATTTGTCGGGCCATCGTGAAACCATTAGCGTGCGTCCCACAGACTCCTTCGTGGACCTCTTCTAAGATCTGCTTAGCTTCGACGGCGTCCACACACCTCAAGAGTACCTGATCCTTCCCCCTTTTGTATAGGATCTCTCCGTCTAGGACATAGTCGTTGGCTAACCTTCTTAACGTTCTCTTATCATTTTCTGTTGCTTGGTCTGGATATTCGCGATTCTTCACGTATCGCAATATGTTCTGGTACCACGGGTGATCGTCTTTTTCTTCTTCTTCAATGTTACAACAATGAGCCGGAATCTCACAAATACTCATTTGGATGGGTTTGATTTTCCGATTTATTCACTTTGATCATTGAAGCCAACGTCGCCAAGGCATCAGCCATCTGGTTCTCATCTCGCGGAAGATAGTGAAAGGTGATATCGTCGAACTCCTCAATTAATTCTAGGGTCAATCTTCGGTAATGGATCAACTTAGGGTCCCTCGTTACCCATTCGCCCTTGAGCTGATAGATCACTAGGGCAGAATCTCCATATACTTTTAGTATCTTGACTTTGCGTTCGATGGCTGCACGGATCCCCATGATGCACGCTTCATATTCCGCCATATTATTTGTGCAATCAAAATCCAATTTACTGGTAAAGGGATGATGATCACCATTTGGGGATGTTAGAACTGCCCCGATCCCGTTACCAACAGCGTTTGAAGCTCCATCGAAATTCAGCTTCCAAAAAGGATCTTCTCGGGAGTCTTCTTCAATGGATGTAATATACGTCAGATCTTCATTCGGGAAATCAAAACTCAAAGGCTCATAATCTTCTAAAGCTCTACTGGCCAAAAAATCCGCTATCGCACTACCTTTTATGGCCTTCTGGTTTACGTAGACTATGTCGAATTCAGACAGTAGAATTTGCCAACGAGCCATTCTTCCATTCAAAGCATTCGACTCCATCATATATTTCAAAGGGTCTAACTTTGAAATAAGCCAGGTTGTGTGGTACAGCATGTATTGTCTCAATCTTCGGGTTGTCCAGATCAAAGCACAGCACAATCTTTCGATCGGCGAATATCTCGCCTCACACTCAGTAAATTTTTTACTGAGATAATATATTGCTTTTTCTTTTCTTCCTGATTCATCATGTTGACCTAACACACATCCCATAGAGTTTTCGAATACTGCTAGGTACAATATCAGGGGCTTATCCGGGTTAGGTGGCATCAGTACCGGGGCATTAGACAAGTAATGCTTGACTTTATCAAAAGTCTTTTGACACTCTTCATCCCACACACCTGGGTTGTGTTTCTTTAGGAGACGGAATATTGGATCATATTTCTCTGTTAGTTGTGAAATGAAACGGGCGATATAATTCAACCTCCCCAGGAAGCCTCTAACTTCCTTTTGAGTACGTGGTGGACGTAGCTCTCGTATGGCCTTGACTTTATCTGGGTCGATTTCGATCCCCTTTTCACTGACTACAAATCCTAGTAACTTTCCGGACCTAGTCCCAAAGGCACATTTTGCTGGGTTGAGCTTTAGCTGAAATTTCCTCAACCTTAAGAACAGCCTCCTCAAGATTTGTATGTGTTCTTTTTCTGTTTTGGACTTCGCAATCATATCATCGACGTAGACTTCGACCTCTTTATGCATCAAGTCGTGGAACAGAGTCACCATGGCTCTTTGGTATGTCGCTCCTGCATTTTTTAATCCGAATGGCATCACTTTGTAGCAAAACGTCCCCCACATGGTCACAAATGTGGTCTTCTCCATATCTTCAGGATCCATCTTTATCTGGTTGTAGCCTGAGAATCCATCCATGAAGGAGAAGAGCGAATAACCTGCCGTGTTGTCCACTAATGTATCAATGTGAGGCAACGGAAAATTATCCTTTGGACTGGCTTTGTTCAAATCTCGATAGTCCACACACATTCGCACCTTACCATCTTTTTTAGGAACGGGGACTATATTGGCCACCCACTCTGAGTATTTAACCACCCGTAAGAATCCTGCGTCGAATTGCTTTCTAACCTCCTCTTTTATCTTTAACAAGACGTCAGGCCTCATTCTCCGGAGTTTCTGTTGGACGGGCTTACACTCTTCTTTTATGGGGAGTCGGTGTACCACGATATCAGTATTTAACCCGGGCATATCCTCATAAGACCATGCGAAAACGTCTTTGAATTTATGTAGTAACTGGATGAGGTCTTGCCTTGTTTCTGGGACAATACGCGTTCCAATCTTCACCTCTTTTCCTTCTCCTAAGCTCACAATTTCCACCGACTCCTTGTAAGGTTGGATTTGCTTTTCCTCTTGTTCCATCATTCTTAACAAATCAGGGGATGGATTATAACCTTGGTCATCCTCAAAACCCAAAAGGCTTTCTTCACACACTTCCTGCTCAAAAGGAGACTCCAAACTAGTAGCAGTGTCGCTCACACCATTAATATCTGGGAGCCTGTTATAAGGGAGAACAAAAATCCAAAGAACAAAAGAATCTAAGAATATTTGTTTATGTGTTATGATTATGAAATGAAATGGAAAGAAAGAATGTTTGCTCGAAATGATACGCAAAAGTGCATTTTCATTGAAATAATAATATTTGGACATATGCCTATTTCATAAAAGATTCTTATTGCTCCTAGGCTCAGAGCGATAAGCTTGTTTCGGACATTACTCTGAATTAATTTTAAAAGCTACAGGGATTTCCTCCGCGGTCCAATTGTTCAAGGTACTTCCAGGCGTGTACGGGTGAATGCCTGCTTGATTACCTCCCCTCGTCTCTTCTTCAGATAATGCGTTGATGCTTAAATCAGGCTCTTCCCCCATTAATTTTCCGTCAGAGTAAACGGTCCCTCCTGACACGAAGCTGCTGGATATATGGGGGAAGGTCATTGGTTCCCACTTAACCTCTTCCCCATTCAGACAAGCTCTTCTTCTCTGTTGTCTTTTCTCTATCTCTTTCTTCTTTTGCTTGGCATCTGGCTTGTATCCTAAGCCAAAACGGTCTCGTTTATCTATGATCTTGAGCGTGTCGACCCGTCCCTGTAAGTCTCTTCCAAGTCCTTTTCCGATCAAAGCCCCCTTTCCAATTGTCAGCTGTAAACCCATTCTGGTAGTTTTGGAGATTTTAGGCATTGGAATCTTGTTCCCTTCAACAATGAAGGTTGCGTTCACAAATTCTAGTGATCGGAAAGAACACTCTATTGCTTCCTCCTCCGTTTCTACATAAGGTGCATCGTTGGTAACTGATGCGATAATATCTTCCTCTGCGTTTATAGTCACCAATCGGCCCTCCGTTACCAACTTAAGCTTTTGGTGCAGCGACGATGGCACTGCACCGGCTGAGTGAATCCAAGGCCTCCCCAATAAGCAGTTATAAGAGGGTTTGATGTCCATTACCAAGAAATCTACCTCGTACGTGCTTGGGCCGATTAAAAGGGGTACCTCAATCCTTCCCAATACTTTTCTCTCAGTGCCATCGAACGCCCTCACTACATTGTGGCACGCCTTCATGTGGGAACTATCCACTGGCAACCTATTCAGCGTGGATAAAGGTAAAACATTCAACGCGGACCCATTGTCGATCAGTACTCCCGGTAGTGTGTACCCTTTACAACGGGTGGTGATGTGCAGTGCCTTTGTAGACCCCATTCCTCCTGGTGGTATCTCATCATCATTGAAGAATATGAAATTATCGGCACTTATGTTATTAATGAGGCGATCTAGCTTATTGACTGAGATGTTATCAGCGACGTAAGTCTCATTTAGCACTTTCATCAATGCACTCCGGTGTGTCTCCGAATTCAAAAGTAAGTCTAGTATTGAGATACGAGCTGGCTGTTTATGAAGTTGTTCTACGACGCTGTACTCACTATGCTTCAAAAACTTTAAAAATTCTTTAGCCTCTCTTTCAGTCACCGGCTCGTTGACTGGTGGTTCAGGCCTGACTAATTTCTCATTCCTTTGCTCGACCACTGGACTCTTTTCTTTGACAGCTTCGGTTTCCATACTCACAGGAACATAATGTTTTCCACTGCGAGTATAAAAACCTAGATCTTGGTTTACTTCTGAAGTACTAGCTGGGCCTTCTTCCCTCAGGATTGTAACGTTGCAGTCATAACTCCACGGGACCTTTTTGCTATCCTTATAGGGGAAGGATGCGGGTTTCTGAATTATGATTTTAGGTGCCGCTCGTACTCCTGCTTCGTTACTCATTGGTCGCGAAATTATCACCACCGGGTGATTGACTCCTGGGACTCCTCCTACCACTCCTTCTTCCGAGGCATAGACCTCTCCTCTTTCGGTTTCTTCACTTTCTTCATAAAATTCCAGCTCTTTATTGTCTATCAGATTCTGCAACACGGACCTAAACTCACTGCATTCTTGAATGTCATGGTTACATTCAGAGTGGAACTCACAATACTTCATTGCCCCTTCGGACCTTTTTCTTGACCCTTGCGTGATCATACCTCTAACAACCATTTGCTTCCAAACCCAACTCAGTGGGGTTTTTACTTCCGTCAGATCAGTCTTGATCTTCTTACCCACGTTTTCCACTATTGCGTTTATCCCCTTATTGGCATGATCAGGTAATGGATTTCCCGTCACATTGGGTTCTGGTGGGCCATGGAGCTTTACAATACCCATTTCAATAAGCCTTTCCACCAATTTCTTGAATGCAATACAATTCTCAATCGAATGCCCCGTTATCCCTGCATGGTAATCACATTGGGCTTTAGAGTCGTACCACTTCGGAAATGGGGGTTGCAAGGGTCGCGTGTAGAAAGGTGATACTATACGAGCTTCGAATAGGGTTTTATATAAATCTTTGTAAGACGTCGGAATAGGTGTAAATTGAACTCTCTCCGAATTAGGCCTTGAGTTTGAATCTTGCCTTGTAGAGACCTGATGGCTAGCGGTTACTGTCCTTGGCTGGCTTACAGTGACTGGTTTGGAATAACCCATGTTCGTGTTGTTTACCTCGTTCTCTTTCCTTCTCGGGGCTGATTTCCTAGCGCTTTCTCCCATTTCGATCTTCCCACATCTTATTGCGTTTTCTATCATTTCTCCAGACATCACTATGTTTGAGAAACTTTTAGTAGCGCCTCCTAGTAGGTGATTGATAAACGGGGCCTTCAAGGTGTTGATGAAGAGCATAGTCATTTCTCTTTCCAATAGAGGTGGCTGGACTTGAGTCGCTATCTCCCTCCATCGCTGGGCATATTTTCTGAAGCTTTCTCCGGGCTTCTTTTCCATGTTTTGTAACGTAATCCTATCGGGTGCTATGTCTGTCACATGACCATATTGTTTCATGAAAGCTTGGGCTAGATCCTTCCATGAGCCAATTTGGGCACGGCTCAACTGGTTGTACCATTTTGTTGCGGACCCGGTCAAACTGTCCTGAAAGCAATGGATCAGTAGCTGGTCATTGTTGACATGTCCCGTCATTTTTCGACAAAACATTGTGATATGTGCCTCTGGGCAGCTGGTCCCGTTATATTTCTCAAATTTCGGAGTTTTGAACTTGGGAGGAAGTACTAATTCTGGGACCAAACTTAGGTCCTTGGCATTCATTCCGCAACGGAAGTCAGCACTCTCCATTGCTCTGAGCTTTTCCTCTAGCCGCTTGTATCGATCATCCGGTTGTTTCGGGGGTTCCGTTCTTGTCTTCTCCATCTCAGCCATGTCGTCGAGATTGGTAACAATAGGGTTGGTAGGGTTATCTCCTGGGTTAGAACCTGAACCTGTTGGAAGATTCATTGGTACTGATGTACCAGCCTGATATTGGGGTCTGATTGTAACCGGCACTCTTTGCGTGTATACATTTGTTTGCGTTGGTGGAGTAAAGCCTGGAGGATAGGTAGGTTCTTCGTTATCATCGCCAGGATGAATTGCGGGGCCCTTTCCTTTATCAGACCCTCCGGCTAATAGCTGAGCCAGTTGACTCATCAAGCTTCTTTGGGATTCTACCATTTGATCCCTCATATCCTGTTGAATTTTAGCTAGCTGCTCCTGCATTTGCGCTTGCAACTGTTCTTGCATTTCTTTTTGTAGCTGTTCGAGCCTTTCCATTCTTTGGTCCATGTCTTTAGTTTTTCTTCGAGTACCGTAGTGATGTGTAGTTGGTTGATTTTTTGTATTTTCCAGATTAACTTTCTTTATCTCTCTGAAATAATTTTCGCTTATCAGAATCTTTTTTATAAGTTTCAATACATATAATGCAATGCGATGCACATGCATGGAATGAATGCAAAGAAAGCGTCAATTCTGATTCAGTTCCATTTAGAAAACTTTACTAGAAATCAAATATCTTTACATAAAATGGATTACAGATACGACTTGGCCCTAATGCCTAAATTCTTGACTTTCCTAAGCAACGACGCTAGTTCTTGACCCTTATTCGAATTCAGCTCGTACTTCAAACTTAGCATATTTGCTTGGACCGCTAAAACCTGCAAGTGGTCAGCCACTTCTCGAATCTGTGTAATGGCTTCACCCATGAGATAATCTCGGCTATCAACTTGGCTTTGAGTGTGATGAAGTTGGTCTCTCCAACGTTCCTCATTTGTTTCGAGAAGTTCGATTCGAAGTTCACAATTTTGCAAAGCAGCCTCCAACTCCTCTATTCTTCCCTTCATCTCTTCAATCTTGCTAAAGCTAGCCCTTAATTCAACCACCGTATTACGATTTCTGTATTGATGCAGCACTTTTTCCAGCTCGGCCACTCGGGTCTTTAATTCCCCTTTATCATTCTGGGCTTCCAACAGACTCTTCTCTAAGGCTTCCCTCTGAGCTAGCCCCTCTCGGAATCTTCTCTCCCATTTTTCTGCATTGGTTCTTTCTACTTGGATCTCTTGCCGCCATTGCTCTGACGTTTTTCCCAGCTCCGCTGTCTTCACTGATTGACGATATTTTTTATAATATGTCTTCAAGCCATCTAAGTCCTCTTCGGCTTTGTTTTTTCCTTTCTTCAGTTTCTCAGCTTCTAACTTTTGAACATCTACATCCCACTTTAAATGTACTTTTTCTTCCTCCAATTGCTCAATTTTCTTTTGAAGCTCCAAATTCCTCTTCTCGTAATCTTGTTTTATTATTTCTAGTTCCGATGGGACCACCCTCAAATACTCTTCTATTGTTTGGGCACCCTCTAAGTTCGGCCTCGGGATGTTATCGTTAATCCTTCTACTGAACCAGTCGTTGTATTCGGGCGTCACAGATCCTGCACGTAGATTTTTCACCCTATGAATTTGATTCCAAGCAGTGGAGATCTCCTTGATCTTTTTCTTGAAACTGTCTCCTTTGTACGGGAATTCACACTGAGCTAAACCATGCGTCACCGGTACAAATTGCTTTGTTCCATATTGCCTTAATGCCATCAAAGGGGCGTAACCAATGGCTCCCCAAACTCCAAGCAGAGGAACCCAATCAAAATCTCCACATCGAAAAAGAATATCACTCGGCATGAACCAAGGAGCTCTCCATTCAATATCCTCCTCTCGTAGGTTTTGCAAAAGTGCTATCCAATTTTCCTCCGATACGTCGCTTCTCCTTGACTTTGTGACAGTTTCTTTCAGTGGAGAATATCCGCTCAAGAAGACTCCATAAGAAGGCTTGTCTACTTTCCAAAAGTGGCCGTGAAACCAGACTAGCAGCAATTGGGCGCAACCTATGAACCTGCCCTCTCCGGACCTTCTACATGCATTTAGTGATCTGAAAGTTTCGGCTAAGATTGCAGGAATTGGTGTGACTCCTTGATCAAGCCGATTGAAGAGATCCGTGACTCCTTCATCCACATGTCCCAAAGCTCTAGGGAATAATACTAACCCATAAATACTAAGTGCAAAGACATCGATCCTCTTAGAAGTGTCGGGGTGAGCTAGAATCAAATCCCTTAAATTCTTCCAAGGGATACACTTACACTCGCCCTTTTGCTTAATTCTGGCCATTATCCATTGTTCGGTCATTCCCGTTATGCTCATCAATTTCTTCCAAAAAGCCGGAACATAAACGGCTCTCGAATAAATCTTGTCTGCTTGAACCTTCGGGCAATTTAGCAGGGCTGTATATTCCTCCACAGTGGGTATCAAATCTAATCCTCCGAAAGTAAAGCAACTATATGCTGAGTTCCAATACTGGGTGAGAGCTCGAAACAGATGCTCGTCTATGTTAACGTCCAACAGGTACGGTAAATCTCCATAACTATTGTAGAACAAACTCTTGGTTTCATCATCCCACTGACTCCATATTTCTTTTAATTCCTGAAGATTATTCTGTGTAACACTAATACGGGTGTAGTCCCACAATTCTGACACGTGTCCCACAGTTAAGCTGTCCCCCTTCTCCAATTGTGTTGTCTCAGACCAATTTTGGACTGCCGCATTGCGTTCCACTTTATCAAGAAGTTTGTTTTCCATGACTGAGCTCTCTAATTTAGCAATCGAACCCGAATTGACACCTCTTTTATGTGAAAGTGCATGCAAAACATGGCAAAGATAAACAAAAGGTTAGTACAGTATATACAATGAAATTCAGAACATGTATAGAGAAAAGGAAACAATCAAACACCTATCAGGGTAACCACTAGGGTCTTAAGTGCGGCTTTACCTAGGGTGGGCTTTTAGGGTTCTCTATATGCTGTTTGGCTCTAAAGTTGGGATACCTGAACCAGCAGATTCCTCAGTCTTCACCCATTATAGGCTCATATGGACCGAGTTCAGTTCAGGAGAATACATTTCCCTACGGCTGCACGGAGATGAAAATCTCACGAAGCACATAGGTACGGATGTATTCCGGAAGCGGTTCACTATCCTACACGGAGGTTAAAAACCTCACGAAGGAGTAGCTTCTTGCTCCCACTTAAAGGGTGTGACCCGGCGGTCATGCAATATGATGTTCAAAATTATTTCACAAAATTTAATCTACAGCAATCACATGAGATTTTGTAAACCAACTGTGATGAAAGGATCGTAATTTTTCAAATCAATTTTCGATTTTCGATGAAAGGACAACAAGTAATTGATTTAACGGCTTGACTCTCGAAAGTCCCCAGTGGAGTCGCCAAGCTGTCGAAACCATTTTTTTTAAAACTGTGAATCGACTTTAAAATTTGGAAATAGAGTCACCACCGACCTTTTCGAGGTGCGATCGGGTCACCTTAAATTATTTTAATAAAGCATTTTGAGTTATTAAAATAATTAATTTTGGTCTACGAAAATCAAAGAATAGGTTCGGGAATCGGTTACGCACGAGGAAGGATTAGCACCCTCGTAACGCCCAAAATTGGTACCTAATTGATTACTTAATGTCCTATCATCGAATGATTGAAAAGATTCTAAAATTACGATCCTTTGTCTAAAAAGGTTCTTGGTTATTGGAATAAGAATCGGGATTCATTTACTTCGAAGAAATAAGGATGCCATACCTAGTAAGTTAAGGTATAGCATATTAGTTCCTCGAAATTAAGTTTATCTCCTTTCCAAAACTTGTATATTAAAATCAAGAAGGGATATTTAATTATTCTGGATCGCACGAAGAAAAAGAAACCCAGTAAGTTAGGGCCCAATTTATCGAGGTTCCAAAACATAAGATATTACCTTAGTTTAGAAATTCCTATCTCGAGACCTTAAACGCTACATTCAGTAAGTTAGTATGTAGCATTTCGAGGCTTCGAATATAGATTTTATTTGAAAACTCATGGGTTTTAGTTTTGAAATCGAGGCTCGGTGGTTAGGATTTAACAAGAGAAATCGGAACCTAGTAAGTTAAGGCTCGATCTTTTCGATATGTCCAAACACAAATTATATTTTTGGAAGTCTTTGAGTAAAAAACGAATTTAACAAAATGATATACGATTGCTTTTTATGAAATACAAGCAGAGGATAAGAACATGCAGAATAGAGAAATGATTCATTAACATCATACCATATCAACGGATTAACACAAAATGATGTACATGTATTAGTAATGATCATAACATGTCATTTTATGCAAGTAATAATATTAGTTTCGTTCTAAAGACTAAGAGTAAATTTAAAAGAAACGTAAGACAGAATGAAATAAAAGACTAGCGAATAATAATCATTGATTAAGAAAGAATATTTAAGGTTATAAAAATAAAAAAATAAGGCTTTTGAAAGATGAGTAAAGAAGTCGTATGTTTAGAAAATAGACATATACACGTATAACAAAGTATTTTAAAATATTTGTTTAGTATAACACAAAAATGTAGAAGAACGGCAAATACATAATATGAAGAGTATAATGTACAAAAAATATTGAAATATGTATATGTAATATACGGAAATACTTATACATAATAGTATTAAAGTGTATACATGAGATATTGTAAAAATATGAGAATAGCATGATATTAAAATACACATATAACATATAGAATATAATGTTTTTTTTTTTTTAAAATAATAATTCGTACATAATATAAAAATACATATACATAATGTAGCATTAAAATATGTACGTAAGTATATGAACAAATAATAATGGTAAAACTTAAAACATGTTATTAAAAATATATATATATAATAGTATTGAAACATAACTAATAATATTTAACATATGTACATAATATATATATTTAAAAAATTAAATTCATATATGTATACACATGATGTATAAAATGATATAACACAAAAATAATATATATTTGTAATGATAATAGAAAATAACATATGTATAAAATATACATGTTAGTGATTATGAAAAGAAAGTAATGATAAATTACTATTAATATCACAGTAATAACAATATATTAATAACAATGATAAGAAGTAATAATCTTGAAATAATACTAAATATGATAGCAATGATAAAGTAGAAAATAATAATATGTTAGTGTGAAAAATAACAACATAATAATAGATATAATAGGAAATATAATAATACAAGTTTAATAAATAAGGAACATATTAAAAGTAATAATAATAATAATAATAATAATAATAATAGTAATCGAAAAATATAATTATAATGATAATAGTAATAATAAAAAAATAATGATAAAGGAGTGAAAATAAATAAAGAAGGACGAAAATCAAATTGAAAGAGGAGTTTTGGGCTCAAATCAGAAATAAAAATAAGAACGGGCCCGAACGGAACACGCCAAAGTTTGCAGGGACCAAAAGGGAGATTATCCCTAGCCCTGAACGCTGCGCATTGAGTTCCACAGGTCGAAGGACTCAATTGAAAGCTATGCAAAATCTGTTGGCCAAATTATAAAACGAAAAGGGGGCCGATCGGGTAGAATCATAAAAGGAAGAGGCCCTCTTGCGCAAATATCCCATTTATCGGGATAGCGCGGATCCTGGGGCAACTAGAACGGGTTGAAGTCGGGTCTGGGTACCAAGACATGATACGGTGCCGTTTTGCTCTCTTTTGAGAGCTAGGGATTAAATCCCTTTGGCCTTATCCCGAAATCAAAAGAGGAAACGGGTGAGGGGTTCTTCTTCCCCATCTGCCCTCTCTTCAGTTAGGGTTCTAAGACCCTTTTACTCGCGCCGCCGCTTGACTAAACCTTCGGTGGCCGATGAAGGGCCAAACAGGCGAAGCTCGAAGCTTTCAGCCTTATTAGAGCACCCCTTTCTCACCGAAGGCCAAGCAACCGATATTCAGGGAGGTTCGGGTAAGGTTTCGAGGTCCCTCCATTTTAGAACAAAATAAAACCCCCATTTTTAAGCAAGGTATTTAACACAAAAAGGGAACGGAACCTCAAATGGGGTGGCCACCGTTCGCGTCGCCTCTCCTACCCTCGTCAGAACCCGAATGGGTTTCGCGATGCTTGGGTCACCAGAGTCATGCCGATGCGCTAACGACCGACTCAGAGGTGAGTTTTTTTTTATTTATTCTTATTATTTTACTTTTTATTGGAAATGATAAACGGGTAAGATGCGAAATGGTAAAAAATTTACCTTTGAATGTTTTTGATAAAAATCGAAAATCCCCCCATCCTTACAAAGGTTTTGGTTTCGGCTTTATATAGCCGGTTACAAAGCAAATCCTAGTATATTTGTTTGCTGTTTTGTCATTTCGTTTATCTCTGCTATACTGTTTCTGTTCGTATCTGCCCTCTTCTTGTTTGCTGTTCGGTTTCTATCCTGATTCATTTTGCAGGTCCATCAGGGGTCAACGGGACAGATCTCTTCCATTTTGGTGCAACAATGACCGACCTCGGGACAAGGCGCCTCGGGACGATGCGTGGGCTAGATGACCGAGGCGAACGGCGCAGGGAGGCTAGGGTTTCCTTTGCCCGAAAATGTTGTTGGGTTATTGGGCATTTTGGGCTTACCAGGTATTTGGGTTAGTAATTAGGTTTTGGGCTCGTAGCCCACTTGTAATTTTGGGTTTCATAGTTGTAACTGGACACTTTATTATTAATTGGGTTTGTATTTTATGCCTGGTCAAATTTGGACCTATACACAAAGTTTATAGATAAACCAAAACAAACGCAAACACCATTAAAAAGTTCATAACTATTACCATTTTCCTATTCCATGCCACATGCCCTTCTCGATAAGTTTTTTTATTCCAAAACCCCTACAAAACATTTCGAACACCATCATTATAATTATCAAAGTAAAAAACTATGAAAATTCATAATGATCTATTTAAGTACTATAAAATTAAAGAGGACAAGAAGGAAGTGAAAGAAAAACAACCTATCATGGAATAACAATCTAGGGAATAGGAAGAATGATTTCTTTTGGAAGGTCTTCATCAATAAACTGCAAATATGAGTCTATGACATTGTAATTAGATAAAATTTATTCAAAATGATAAGAGAAATATAAAATAAAAGATAATTATCCTTACTGTTTCTGGAAGTAATGAAGCTCTATATGGATCGATCATGCAACTCCCTATACTAAATGTAGCCTCGGAAGCAACAGTAGTAATAGGAATAGCCAAGAGATCAGCACAAAATGCGAAATTTTGTAGCTCTATCCTTCCATCACTCCAAGGCATCAAACCTACTTCCTTGAAAATCAAAGGTGCCTTCCTTAATATACATATCAACTTCCGATTTCTTAGCCTCATTCAATCCACTTCTCACAACTTGTAAAACCCTAGACATCCCTAGAAGGCTTCCTCCAACAACATTTGAAGTTCCATTTCCATAATCATCAAAGTCATCCATTAAAGGAGAATACAAAGCCTTATACTCATCATACAACTCATACAAAGTATCTATTTGTGAATATTCTCTCTAACAACATTTGAATGTAACATTTGTAACACCTTATACCCGATTCGATCGTCAAGTTCGAATATCGGATGCCACAACTAACCGAATAACTTAACACATTCCTATTTGAAGTTGATTTGCAAATATGTATACTTAGACAACTTAGACATTCCTGCTT
The DNA here is from genome assembly GCA_020496765.1 of Gossypium stocksii. Lineage (NCBI taxonomy): Eukaryota > Viridiplantae > Streptophyta > Magnoliopsida > Malvales > Malvaceae > Gossypium > Gossypium stocksii. Next base: position 16,048,961 of record CM035625.1, on the reverse strand, counting down.
CTTATTGGCGTTTACATATACACTCATATTAGTTCTAATTCCTTACAACTTGTCACACATAATTATTCAACAATTATTTACAATTTACAATTCGACTCCAAGCAGACTCAGTCAATTTTGACCCTAATGCAAAGCCCCCATGGGTGCCATTTTGTATACATGTTTAGCTACCGCTTACCACCTAACTTTGGCGAAGTTTGGTTTGATCCCTTTTGAACTTTTCTAGGTTACTATCTAACTTGTATTCAAGTAGCAATTTTTATAAGTTCGAGGGAACTTAATAAGGTCTGTACATAAATGCGTAAAAGATCACATACTATTTAAGAAAAAGAGCCTTTTGGTTCAGAGTTAAGCTCCCTAGATTCCATAGGAGATTTTGCAAACTCAATTGGCCAACCAATGCCCTAGTCACTCTAAGTCATTCCTTGACGGACATGATCCCTAACCTAGCCATAAACATGATTTCTCATTTGGGTCTCACCCAACTTATCATTAATCCACAACCTTAAAACTCGTATTCTTTACTTCTGACTGGTGACATTCAGTGTTTATTCAAATAGTTGTCATCAACGCAGGTCCTTACTAGATTTGCGATCTCTTTCTAACATTCTCTTTCCCTTGAAGAAACTAGTGCCCATAATGCAACCTGAATAGCACCCACTCTTTCAGTCCATTCCTCAAGAAGCTTCATTAGACATGCGGTTCTTACCTAAGGTAGATTAACAAGATCTTCATCGTCTCTCATGGTCCTGACAAACTTCAGTTTTTCACCTTTCTTTGGTAGACTTGATTGATCATTAAGCATTAAACTGACATTTCCTCCAATGAAGACTCTAATCGGTCTACCTAATCTCTCGGCTACCTCATTATCGTCTTACAAATTTAAAATTGTATCTACAACTTCCCTGGCAAATTATTTTTGTTGCACATTAAGTATAACTCCTTATTTAATGAGCTTTTTTTTTTTTTTTATCTTTTCACCCTAATTGGATTGAGACGTTACCTTGCCTCACTTATCATCACCTTTGGAAAATTTGCCCATTATCCTGATAGCGTGTGTCTCTCAGGCGCTTTAAGCTCATTCATTATTATGTCTTATCGCACTAGTCACATTGTTAACTCTACTTTAAACCTTGGCCTCTCTCTTGTAATACTAATTTGTGGATTTTCCAGGTGTAACCCTATGTTTCATATATTGATGGACTTTCTCGAGTTTATTGTCCCAATGGACTACCTTGTGTTTACTATCTCGGCAAACTATATTGGTTGTCATAACTGAGTTATGGTCTTACACGTTAGACCTCTTATCATTGTGGTGTCGCCCCATAGAGCCTGTTAACTGTTGTCATGATTTTGATCTATAGAACCTAATAACTATTTTTCGGGTGTCATTTCGAAGGACTTATTTCTTATTTCACCTTAATGTTTGAACACCAAAGTGTCCACCTCCACAAGGCCCAGAGTTTCACATATCACAATCTGCACTCAGCAATACTGTATGGCGGTACCTTAACGGAATTCTTTTTTCCTATTCCTGTGTCCATTCCACTATTTTTTCATTCCTAACCTTGATGCTCGAACACCATAGTGTCCCCTCCGCAAGGCCCAGAGCTTCACACATCATTGTTTGCATGCAACAATACCGTTTAGTGGTATTTAACAAAATTTTTCATTCCGAGTCCTAACTTCATCTATATTATCGATAAATTTCTTGTCGGTAAATTTCCCTTAACAATATGCATACAATATTCAAGCAAATCATACAAATTATCATTGAAAATACATTACACCAGTCTATTTATCATCAATTAGCTACCAAAAACTACTAGCAGATAATTGGTGAAAACACACACGTATAATGTAACGCCCTAATTTTTCGGGTTTTTCGGGATTTTTGTGATCTTGTGTGAACTTTAGATTATGCTTTTCTGGACATGCTAAATTATGGTTAAGTGTGTTAGTGGGCCTTTAGAAGGCCCAAGCTTAAGTGAAAACTCGGTAGAGTTTTAAAATTTTAGACTTAAAATAAGAGGGGCTTTGGCTGAGTGGGCTTTTAAACAAAAAGTAGGGAAAATAAAGCATGGAAGAGTAGTGGTAGAGTGGCAGAAGTAGCGCCACTTAATGCCTAGGGGGAGGGCGTGTAGAGCTATGGAGAACCGAGGTTCGAATCCAGGTAGTTGCAATGTGCTATTTATTTTTATGCTCATGTAATGTAAGTGTTAAAATTCAAAGTAAACTCTGAAGGAGAGAGTTTGAAGTGTTCATGAGATTCAGTCAAGTAGGATAAGGGAGAGAAATTTTAGGGATTTTTAATGAAGGCAAGAGTTGGCCGGCCAAGGGACTTTGGTGTGGCATTTGCGGCTAGGGGTGTTAGAAGTTGTCAATTTCAGCAATTGGGAAGTAAGTGCCGATTTCTCCTAGTAGTTAGCCTTCGGGATTTTTCAAGTGGGACATTTTCTTTCTGCCGATTAGGTATAGTACTCCTTACTTCTCTTTTTCTTCCTCTCGTATGTTCTAAAAGCTGAAAACGAGACCTATAAACCCTTTTGGTGCCGTTTTACCCAAAGAGCCGAACCCTCCCTCACTTCTCATCCTAAAACCGAATCAATCACCCTCTCTTCTTTTCTTCTTTTCTTCTCTTCTTCTCTTCTTCTTTTTTTCTTCATTGATCCCTTTAAACCTCATTTAGCCGATTGCTTCAAAGTTAAACCTGAATCTTTTCTAGCCAAATTCTTCTTAACCGATTTTCATAAAAGCCGAAATCCTGGGAATACAAGCCTGTGTCGATTTTCCCTATTAGCTGAAACCCCATTCCTCTTTTAGTCCAATTAGCCGAATCTCATCATACTCCCACCCCTGTCAACATCACTTCTCCTATCCATAGTTCAAATCATCTTCTTCTTCTCACAATAAAAGCTGAAATCTCCACATTAAGAGTAATTCAGGAATTGAACCTCTAGATTTCTTAGATCTATTCTCTACTCGAGTCTTGAGGTTAGATCTGCGTCAGACCTGAGATAGAAAAGGATTAGAAGCATTCTTTATCAAGTAGACCTTCAATAAGCACTTGGATTCCCTGTCCATTCAAGTAACTTATGGGTTAAGAAAAGTCGAAAACCCCTATGTACATAGGGTGGTTGATGTTTGGGGCTTTATTGAGTTTTACCATTCGATTTATTATGTGTTAGTATGGATTGAAGGCTAGTCATCAAGGGATATTGGAGGCTAGAACCGTTGGAGCAACTAGATCTTGATCTACTCACTGTTTTCGGCAAAGGTAAGGATTCTAGGGCCTAAAGTGATGTTGGCCGAATATGGTAAGAAGTTGTTATAATAGTTATCATCGATTCATAGTTTAATATTTTAGTGATCGATTGTAGGATAATCGCGTGGGAGATTTCGTCAACGTCTGTCGCAAATCAGGTGTGTAAATGAACCCCTCTAGTAGACTAAATCGGTAAAAGTCAAAAAGCTGAAATGTCGAAATTTTGGCATTTCGTGGGCTTGCAAGCGTGCGAACGCTCATGGGTCAGTTAGGACCGGTAAGATCGATTGTCACAATGGGTAAGATGGACGTGTGCGCGATTTCGTGCACCTCGGTAAATTTAGGCCTCGAGGGGCTGAATTTGGGCTCAATGGGCTTATGAGCCCATATGGGTGAAAATGAGCAGTAAGTGGGTTCTGGTATTTTTTAGGTTAAAACTGTTAAAACAACTGTGAAATTTGGGCTAAGTGGGCTAAAATAGCTAGTAGACACTGTAGGGCCTATTAGGGGTTTTAGGGCCTAATAGCTCTAAAGATGGTAGATGGGCTAGATCAGCCACTTAAATGAAAATTTGACTGTTAATAACTAAAATGTGCATAAAACCCTAAAAACTTGTAAATTTACTGAATACCCCTTAAGGGTGGAAAATTACAGTTTTACCCCTAGGTGCAAAATGACCATTATACCTTTAGGGTTAAATCTGATTGAAATGCATGGGACTGGGTTTTTGATGGAAGAAGTGCTAAGTGGCATTGCCATGTTTACTAAAAGGGGTTATGTCTCGTTTTACTGTTAGTGGCTTGGCCACGTTATCAGATTAAGCAGCTACGCTGTGACTGTAGTGTGTAGGGATGGGTGGGTTGAATTATTCCCCGCATGGTGTGTAGGGTTGGTACGGGTGGTGTGTAGGACTGGACATGGGCTGGGTTTTGCATACATGCATAATATCTGTTCTGTTACTGTAATGGGCCTATGGGCCGCACTGATTACTGAATAGGGCTAAGGCCCAATTAAACTGAATCTGAATAGGGCTTCGACCCAGTTATTTACTGAATCTGAATAGGGCTTCGGCCCAGTTATTTACTGAAATTGGATAGGGCTTAGGCCCGATAAGCTTAGGCTGATTTGGGCTCTGGTTGGGTTTTCTTTACACACTGAGTTTTCCAAACTCACCCATTCCTTTCATCTATACAGGTGAGCCCTAAGCTAGTGGACTTGGCGCTGGAGTGGCCACAATGACTGCACATAGTGGTTTTTAATTGAGTTATTTATTTTCGTATCTATTTAAAATTATTTTCATTTCGATTTTTTATTGTAATAAGGCCGCTCTTAAGTATTTATTTCTTATTTATAATTTGATTAAAATGGGTAGATTAAGGCTGCGCGGGTTTTTCTTAAAATTAATCAACGTTTTCAAAACGAAACCTATGTATCAAATGGATAACGAATAGACAGACGAGATCTTGTAACAAAATAAATTATAAACCAGTAGTGGATAGTATGTTCACAAACTAAACCTGGATTTTCCTCTTAAACTATAATAATGGTTTTGCAAAACTCACCCTAATTGTAATGACTAAGGATCATGAGTAACCTGTGGTTGATGTGACACACCAGACTTGGCCGTAACGTCTGGGCCAGGTTTGGGGTGTTACACACAACCTATTCTTTCTTCAAATACATACACATCATAACTTCGACAACCTCAGTATATCCTCATCATGGTACATACAAAGTTACATAACATCATCTATCATCTAGAAGGTAAGGTACAGAACCTCGCCTCATTTCCTTAACAATGTCAACCTGACTTGTCTGAATGCCAGAGCCACTCTGTCCTGACAGCTAAGCATGACAACCATTTATCAGTTAAACTAAAAGTATTCAATCCTTAAAACCTAGAAACCATGATTATACAGAAACTCTTAAAAGTTCTTACTCTACCTCATTATTAAATTTACATATGTAGAGAGGTAAGGAAAATTACCAGTTCCTCAATTTCTCTACTATTAAACTTCAATCTATACAATGGTTGTAACATAAAGTGCTTCCTTCAGTTGCATCCTCTCCTTCTTCAAGACAGCCAAAGAAGATGATGTTTTAGAGAAAAATGGGTAAACAAAATTAAAAAGGATTCTATCTTCCACCCACACTCACACTCACACTCACACTCACACTCACACTCACACTCACACCTACATAAACATATATATAGCCAAAGTTGGCACAGTCTCCTTAGTCAATTACCACTAATCATTCTATCCACTGCTATGGAGCCAGCCAGTTTTATCCTAACCAAAATAGAATTGAGATTCAACTAATCACAATTCAGTCACTAAAATTTTTAAATTTCTTAGTGGGGTTTCACAATTCACTAATTCTTTCAATTTAGTCCTAACTATCCTAGATTTTGGGTTAATAAGATACTCGAGTGTTACAACATTTCTGGAAAAGTAATATCAACAACCTTCATTTTTAAGTGAGGGTCCAACATTGCTTAAATAACCATGAGAAAATTATATACACCTCAATACTTATCAAACATTTCTTTCATACTTTTGACCATGTTTTTAACAAATTCGTCAAGAGAATTAGAACTTGTATATAACATTTCTTTAATGAAATTGTAACAGCCTGAATTAGGGCTGAAATGGAATAGTGGTTTTGGAACCACAAATTCAAAGCTAAAATATTGATTTTATGATTTTTTTAAGGTCTATGGAGTGATTGAATGCATGTGTGAAAATTTCTTTAAGAAATTTTAGCGATAGAGTGTCCAATTTGAATATTATGACTAAATTGCAGAGGTTGCAAAAAAAGTGTTCTAGAAGCTTTTAGTGCTTAATTGAAATGCATTTTTAAATTGGAAGTCCTTATTTAGTAAATAGACCATTATATGTCATGATGGACAAAAATGGACATAGAAGGGTAAAATTTTAAAGAAAGACCTTAAGAGCATTTTGGTCATTTGGTTAATAAAAGAATAAAAAGAGAAAAATCAAGTTAAAATTGGTGTCCATCTTCACTCCTTGGCCGAAATTCTCAAGGGAAGCTATAGCTAGGGTTTGGCCAACTTTTAAGCTTGATAGTAAGTGCATCCTAGCCCTGTTTTTAATGTTGTTTACATTTTTGAAGTCGTTATCGCCCGATTTACCTATTTCTACCATTTTGAGCTAGGGTTCATGTTTAAAAATTTACCCATGTATGACATGTATTTATTTTGATGTCTAATGGTAGAAAATGAATGTTAGTTATGTAATAACGACTTTTACTGAGTGATTTTCAGTAAAAATATCCAGAAGGACCTAATTATAAAAGTTGTAAAATAGGTGGTAAAAATTTAATTTGAAAGAAAATGTGGGCTGTTACAAGCATGAGATAGGTTTCGCTAGGCTTGGGTTTTGAGAAAATTGAATACATTTCATTTTACGAGCCTAGGGACTAAAGTGTAAATAAGTGAAAAGTTAGGGCAAAAATGTAAATTTTCCTTAATATGATTTTTGGGTTCAATTGAATAATGTGAGTAATAAACAAGCTAAATGTATCATTATAAAGCAAGAAAAACATGGAATCGACCTCGATCAGGGGAAAGAAAAAGTCGTGGACTAAATCGCAAAAATAATCATTTTGTATCGAGGTAAGTTTGTATGTAAATAATGCATTGTTATATTTGTGTTTTGAATGCTTTAATATTGTATGTATTATGGATAACTATCTAAATGTGTATATCAACCAAGTAGCGATAAGTGAGAAAATCCCGATTGAACCTTAGGAATCGAAAAGGATACAAGTGACATCACTAGAAAACCAAGTGTTTAAGTGATTAAGTGATTTGGGTGCTGGTCTAGTACGTCCTACCAGTGGCTAGGTAACCCAGCGTGTGTTGTGGATACCTGTCAACTTGTGTGAGTAGCACTGTGTAACTACATCACGACCGTCAGCTTGTGTGAGCAAGCCCGTGATTAGCTCGAGAGTGAGCTTTTAAGTGATAAGTGATAAATGGTAGCTTTGACTTCAAATAAGTGTGGCACTTATGTGCAAAACTTTTCAAGTATCCTCTAGTATTCCGAGTGGTTCAACGAAAGTTAAATGATATGGCATAGTGTGAAAGCAAGTGGCAATGGTTATGTTATAAGCTGATGCAGGTATGAGTGTGAAATTCGTAAGCAATATGATCGATGTGTATATTGGACCTTTGCTAAGGTTGAATTGAGTAAGTTGTGGACATAAATCTTTAGTGTGATTTATGCAAATTCTTTTATATTAATTGTATGCTTTATATGTTTGAGACGTTCATTATTTGCATATAGACTTATTAAGCTATGTAGCTTACTCCCTTTCTTTTCTCTTTTCCCTATAGAGTTGTTAAGCTAGCTAGAGGTCCAGAGATCAACGGGGTTCCATACACACTATCAACAATTGATTTGGTATTTTGATTTCAACATTTGAGATTATGGCATGTATATGTGACTTATTCATTTTGTTATGTGTCATAATTGTTTTGGCCAAAAATGTTGGCTTACTAATGTTGATGGTTCATTTTTGTAAAAGGCCATTTGGAATTGGTCATTGTTAGTTATGTCTAAACTTCACATGTTAATGTAGTTATGAAGGTGCAAGCTTGCATGATTAAGTTGAGTAATGTGCGATGTGTATGTGTGATGAATGTCGTATGTATTTGATGTATGGATTAATTTATGAATATTTGGTTGTATAATTATGCACTACTATGTGTGGTTGAAATTGGTATGAATGTGTTTACATTTTAGGGTGGCAAATAGATTGGTAAATAGCCTTATTTTTGTCCACATGGGTAGACACACGGGCGTGTGTCTAGGCCGTGTGTGACACACGGTTAGTCCCATGGGCATGTGAATAGGTCGTGTGTCCCCTTCACCCTAATTTTGAAAACAGAATGTCCAGTAATAAACATACAGACAGAGACAGGGCCATGTGTCTCAGTCGTGTGAATGACACTGCCTTAGGACATGGGCGTATGCCCAGGCCGTGTAAAGTCTGCACCATAAATGCGAAAATTAAATTTGCCACACAGCCTAACACACGGGCGTGTGACTTGGTCGTGTGGCCCTAAATGGTTGATGACGTCATAAACAGAATGCTCAATGTTTTTCACACATGTTGGGACACGGGCGTGTGTGACCACACAGCTTGCCCACACGTGCGTGTCCCAGGTCACACAGGCGTGTGACACTGTTTTGTTTAAAAATTTTCTAAGTGCTTCAAAGTTCTCGGTTAAGTCTCGATCCACTTCCAATGTATGTTTAAGGCCCCGTAGGCCCATGTTGGAGATGATATGAAAGAATGTGAAAAGTTTTAAAATTTGGATGGAAACTTATGGCTCGAAATTATATGAGTGCTTGTGTTTAAGTCTGGTAATGCCTCGTACCCTGTTCCACCATGCATACGAGTAAGAGGTGTTATAGAAATTAACCTCAGTAAGTACACAATTAGAGGTAGGATATTTTGATCCTGAAATTATGTTAGCAGTATCATAGAATAGCTTTAAGATATCAAGCAATTTCTCAATTTTAAGCCAATCATCAGCACTAAGACAATAAGCATAATCATGGTCGTTCAAAGTAAGTCTAGAAATTACCTCATTAAACTTGATTGCATAAGCTAACATATCGTAAGTTGAATTCCTCCAAGTCTTGCATTCAAGAACCAATCTCCTCTCTTTTAAATTGAATTGTTGGACAAGCTTAGAAAACTTTTATAATCTAATATCACTTCCATTAAGGTAACCAATGGTATCATGGACATTCTTTATAAAACTTTTGACTTTCTTGAGGCCATGTTACACTATTATATTCAACATGTGTGCACAAAAAAATAAAACAGTTTTCTGCGACAAATTAACCTCTTAGTTAGAGAGAAAGTGTCCTTCATAATTTGTATGCAAACATCATTTGTAGTAGCATTGTCCATTGAAACCATGAAAACCTATTGAAACAATAAGATCAATTTTATAGAGTAACAAATAACAAGTTTATAAGGTTAAAAATATTACACAACGAAAATAGTAACTCACTTTGTTTTCAATGTCCTACTCATTTAAACATTTGAAAATGCAATTTTCTATATCTTTGCCTTTCCGAGGATGAGGTATATGGACAAAGTTTAAGACTTATTTTTGTATCTTCCAATTACGATTAACAAAATGTGTCGTAAGAACCATGTATACAATCCTATGTGGTTTTAAACGCCATAGATTAGTGACTAAAGAAATTCTATCCACATCTTTCAAAAGGGCTTTCAACTTCATTTTTCGGCCTCATAAACTTTAAAAGCATCTGTTCTTGTAGTATGTCATGAAACACTTGTCCATTATGGAATTCCCCTTTTTAACATCATATTAAACCTTTCTTTCTTTTACAACTATAAAAGGTTTCTCATGCATGACAATCCAATTCGACATTCCTTCCATCAATTTTAACATATCAAGCTTACCATCATGCAAAACACTAACAAATCCATAATTTGGTAGACCAACACTTGCATCAGATAGAAACAAGTTTATTAATTGTTGCCTTAACTATACTTTCTTCTGTGGGCAAGTCTTAACATGTCGGTTTAAATGAGTTGTAGAGTCGTATTTCGAAACACTTGTAATTTTTTTACAATATTTACATTTAGTTTTTCATATCCCTCTGATGAGTATAAGAGGGTCCAAATCTTTCCACACTACACATTTCCTTGCTCTCTTAAAAGGATGAGTTTGATTTTCATCATCTGCCTCCTTGCCATTGGGTTCGGGATTTTCAGCTTCAAGATTTTCTTTCTCCAGATTTTCATCTGGTATCTCACCATCAAGATTTACAAAAAATTCTTCAATTATACAATGAGTTGTTGATGATGGTCCAATATTGGAGTTATATAAGGAAAAAAAACTTAAATATACTCCATGCACGTACATGAGGGAAAAAAGAGGAAAAAATATCACCTGCCATAGTTGAATTCCGGTAGACTATTGTTGTACTAATGGAGGCAAAGAGACAAGTTAGAGTCTTGGAGAAGATCAGAAATATAGAATAACTGAAAAGACTAAATGAGAACTTGAGGGAGAATAAAAAGTTGAGAAGTTTAGGGTTTCTTTGAAATTTGATAATTTGACGTAAATAACATAATGCCTCATTAAGTGATTAGTTAATGAGATTTTTTAATAAAAAAAAATGAATGGATGAGTTGTGAACCGTGTGAGCAAAAAATTGAAGTTGGAACTTGTCACTTGTAGTTACTCCATTACTCTTATTACGTCTGATATACATAAGTAATTAGTAGCATAACTTTTTATTTAACCCATTGACATTAATTGGGTGAGTTGTGTCGACATTTACGATTTTTTTCTAGATGGGCTGAACATCTATGCTTTTCAAATTTTGTTAGAGATACTTGGAGGTATGATGGTAATATGTTTGAATCTCTTTCTAAGTTAACTGCTACCTTCAAGGTCTGAAATAAATTTGTTTATGGTCATATTGGTGCTCATAAAAAGAAACTACTCAACTCTTTATATGGTATACAAGGGCATTTGAATGCTTGGGTCTGGATCTTTTAGTTTAGAAGGAGATAGAGGTTAGGGAGGAGCTAGACTTTGTTCTTCATCATGAAGAGATGTTGTGGAAACAAAAATCTTGATGTGATTAACTTAAATTGGGACATCGGAATATAGGTTCTTTCATAATTGTACACATCAAAGGAGGAAGGTTAATCGCATTGACACTTTGCGAAATCATACAGGAGATTGAATATACGACCCAGATGATATCCAGCTTGAAGTAGTTAGCTATTTTCAAAAATTGTATAGGGCGATGCCAATTTTTGGAGGGACTTTCCTTTCAGATCTTTTCCCTAACTTGATTAATGTGATAAAGATTTTTTGGGGAATGTGATCTCCGGGAAGGAAATTAATACTACTCTTTTTGACATGGCTCCTTTAAAGGCTTCGAGAAGTGATGGTTTTCATGCCTTCTTTTTTCAAAACTAATGAGGGAATATTGGAGGTGCTATTTGTGATTGGGTTAAGAAAGTGTTTGATAGTGGTCTCATTGACAGGAGTTAAATAATATGCTCATTGTACTCATTCCTAAGGTTTTTAACCCAAAATTTATTTTTCAGTTTCGACCTATAAGCCTTTACTCTGTCTTGTACAAGTTGGTCGTGAAGATCATAGCTAATAGGTTCAAAGTGGTATTCCCTAAAATTATTGCACAGGAGTAAGCTAGTTTTATTGTGAGAAGGAACATCTCTGATAATATTCTTATAGCCCAGAAGGTCACACATTCCATAAAGGGAAATGTGGATGGCAATTAAAATTGACCTGGAAAAAACCTATGACAGGGTTTGCTAAGATTTCATTGATGGTTCCCTTCAAGTAGCTGGTATACCAGATTTCCTCAGAAAAGTGATCATGTAAGTTATTTCAACTTCTATCATACAGGTTTTCTGGAATGAGGTACCAAGTCCAAAATTCAAGCCTACAAGAGAGGTTCGGTACGGGTGTCATTTATCTTCATACTTTTTTGTGTTATGTATGGAATGGTTAGGTCATGACATTCAGTCAGCAATTTTTAGTGTTAAGTGAAGCCATGTCAAATTATCTTGATTAGGGTCAGAGTTATCACACTTATTATTTACTAATGATTTGATAACTCTAAAGTAAATTTGAAGAATGCTATGGTCCTCAAGGAAATTCTAGACAGATTCTGTTATCTCTTAGTTCATTGGGTTAATGCCCGAAAGACCAACATTTTTTTCTCTAGAGGAGTGGATGATGATCTCAATGACAGGTTAAGCAATCTGCTTGGATTCCAAAGGGTAAAAAATCTTAGAACATATATAGGTGTGTCGTTAATCTATAACAGTGTTACTTGTACTACATTGAGGTTTGTTGTGGACAAGGTGCATAGAAAATTGAGTAATTGGGATGCTAAGCAGCCCTCTCTAGCGGGTAGAGTTACCCTTGCTCAATCCATTCTCCTTTCCAAAATGTGTATGCAATGAGATTGAATGTTTGACAAAACAATTTATATGGGGTCGTCTAATGGCGGAAGGAAGATGTCCTTGGTTCATTGGAACTTTATTTTCCAACCTCATGGCTGTAGAGGATTAGGATTACGAAATTTAGGGGACCAAAATTCTTTTTTTTATTAAAGTAGAGGTTTAATCTAATCTCAATAGATGATGCCTTATGGGTTCGAGTTCTTCGATCGATGTACGAGATGGAGGATAGGATGCTTGAAAACATAATGCAAGGGAGGTGCTCAGATGTATGGAGAGCCCTTGCTAAGGTATGACCTTTATTGCACGAAAACTTATGTTGGTTTGTAGGAATTGAGAATCTATTTGGTGCTGGAAAGATCTTTGGGTTCCAACCAGAGGGCCTTTGATAAATCATATGCCTTCTTAAAATAATCTTGTGTCAGATTATTTGCTCTATGACATGGTAAATGAGGATGGCATGTGGAATTTAAACTTGTTTAGGTCTGGTTGCCGAAGGATATCGTTAAAAGAATAGTGAGTATTCCTCCCCCCATCCTTTGGCAGAACCTGATAGAATCAATTGGCTTCACACCTCAACAGGATCCTTTTCTATTAAAAGTGCGTATAGATCATTACGAGAGAATACGTGGAATACAAAATACAGATGGTGTAAGCTCATTTGGAAGTTTCAAGGACATCAACGTGTTAGACTTTTCTTATGGCTTATGTTCAAACAGCGTCTCTTAACTAATATGGAACCAAAATTGAGGGGCATTGGCCACAATGGTTCTTGTACGTTGTGTAATCATGGTGCTCAAGATTTACTTCATGTTCTTAGGGACTACCCTATTGCTAAGGAGGTCTAGCTACGTGTTGTGCCTACCAATCTTTAATGCATGTTTTTTTTTTAGTGACTTGTTTGAATGGATGGAGATCAATTTATGTTCTCCAATATGGATGTCGAATGTGAGGACCCTTTGGTACAATCTTTTTGGTTTAATCGCATGGCGTATATGGAAAAATAGGAACCTTTTTATTTTTCAAGAAATAACTTGGAGTTTCTCTTATATTATTAAGTCCTCTGTGAGCTGGGTAAAACAATATATTTTAGCTCATGAATGATTCGTCTAGACAGATTGATATTGATCCTAACATAACCTTGTTAGGTAACTGGATTCACTTACATACTGACGGGGCTGTTAAGATGGATACAGGTTTTGCTGCTGTTGGGGGTGTGATGTGCGAGCAAAATGAGAAATGAATCCTTAGATACAACCAATACTTGGGGAACTGTTCAGCTTTTCATGTCGAACTTTGAGGGACTCTAGATGGGCTGGTCCTCATCTAAAGAAGGGGATATAATAATGTTTGATCGATATTGATAGTTGATAAACGATAAATTATGCATGTTTTTACCTCATGCTTAGCCTAATTTGTGGATGAATTATCAGTGAATCTGTGGAAATTGATGCTCTTAATCCTTCTATTTCATGTTTTATGCCCAAGTCAGCTTAAAGAAGAGAAAAGAGCAAGAAACAGGCCAAAAATGGAGAAAATGGGCCAAAGAATAAAAACAACACGGCCCGGAGATTCACCACACGGCCGTGCCACTTTGAGCCTAAACACGGCTCAACCCCGACGAGCACAGCCAGACCACACGACCGTGCCACCATCAACAGGCCCGACCACAGCTTGGGCCTCGATCCACACGGGCATGGCACATGGGTGTGTCCCTGTCGTGAGGAAGTACAATTTCACTCGGAAAAGGATGCTTAGAGACTAAGAAAGGCATTCCAAAGCTCTATATAAAGACCCTAGGAGACAACTTCAAGGGTGTGCTTTTTCTCCCACAAAAGAGTGCCTTATTTCTGCCGATATAGATAGTAGAAGCAAGAAATTACTTCAAGGGAAGCCGATTGATTCATCCCAGAAGTCGAATTCTGCCTCAAGACTGAAGATCTCCCTTCAAATTCCTACAGAGGTTTTTGGGTTCTTTATGTTTTGTTGTTTTATTTCTTCTGAGATGTTTTCTTTATTAATTATGAACTAAATCCCCCAAATACTTGAGGGGGATAAAACCTAAGACGGATCTTGTTATTATTCTCTCTTGAATTATATGATAAATGTCTGATTTGTTCTTAATGGTGTTTTTAACTCTTAAATTGATAATTCCAGGATATTGATTTAATTCAAATGTGTTTGTGTAGAGGAGTAAAAGTCCCTGCATAGGAGTAGATCCAACACAATTAAGCGGAGTTGATCGCAATCCTAGAGATAGGACGACGAAAATCTGCCGAATTAGGGTCAAACCTAATAAGGGAATCCATAGATCAAGTTAATGCGATTCTAGGGGTTTTAATTAGAAAGAGATTTCAATTAATCAACCTAGGGTTAGTTGCTTTTAGTCTCGAGAGAGATATTAACATAAGTGAGGGATTTCTACGGATCAAGTCAAGTGAATAAATCGTCTAGTTCAAGAGTTGATAACAAGTGAAGTCTAGGTGGATTCTCCCTTGAGTATTGTCCAAATCAATCAGTTTTTCCTAAGAGTTTTTCTCCAATTCACTTTTTGTGCATTCTTAGTTTAGTTTTAGAATTAGTTTAGTTTCATAAAAATCCCCCTTTTATTTCTAGGTTAAATAATAGAAAGAAAGTTAGTACTAGTACTTTCGGTTCCCTTGGGTACGATATCTCGGTCTTGCCACTAAGCTATACTACTGTTCGATAGGTGCGCTTGCCTTAAAAATCGTGATAATAGTTAGTTTTGGGTACGATCATATTTTATAAATTTTATTACTTCATATCACGTATATCAATAGTTTATAGGTCGTCAAAGCTTTTCAAGACAGACACTTGGCTGAATTAACCTCAACTTTGGTAAGAAGGATTCACCTGATGTTACAAATCATGGAACAATGACAAATCAAGCATATTCCAAGGGAGAGAAGTCAAGTTGTTAATCATCTTATTAAAATGGCTTCAGAGAGGAGTACGAACGTACAGGTGTTTGTAAGCCCACCTGATGAGCTCGTAACCGATCTTGGGGTTAATAAAGCGAGTAACATTTCATTTATGATAGCTTAATATAGTTAGCTCGTGTTTATCCACCAAAAGAAAATATTACATATATATAAATAGAAACTAATATTTTAATTACAGTTTTAATTACGTATGAGGTTAAATAACTTTTCTTGATTTCCCAAAAATATCACTACATCAGTTCACATTATGAGAAACATTAAAAATGTTAGCTGTTAAATATTACATATCAATCTTTTTTGCTCATTCCATATCATTAGAATTATAATATAGCTCAATTTATTAATATAAACATATACTTAACCAAATCATGCCTTATAATTACAAATGGAAATGACGCTATATATTTAGTAAATAAAATCAAGCTAAAATTTCCACCTTATTCTAGGCATCCAATTTAATAACATCTTTTTTTCGATTAAATTTTAATTCGATTGACAATGCAAGAGGACGTGAGTTTAAGTGCGCTTCAGCGCATTCTCCTTATATTTATAGGTCAGGGAAGGACTATAAATAATTCTAGGTATTATATATGATCAGAACTTATAAAAATATTGTTAAAAAAATGTTAAGAATTTTTTTAAAACTAAATTGGAGATTTCTAAAAGTGTGAATTTAACCCCAAATATTTTATGTTTAGAAAATCTAATAAGGTAATTACTTAAAATTAAGCATCAATAAAATTACGTTTTAATTAACTACATTAGTACATAAAATTATATAATTAAAAAAAAAACACATACAAATTTCTTCCGACAAAAAGAAACAGTTCCAGTCACTAATCATATACTTATTATTTTATATATTTTTAATATAAATAACTACATTCATATATTTTTAATTGGCCTTTACCTTCATCTCTTCCAAGAAAAAAAAAATTCCAGATATAGGTTAGTCACTAATCATATACTGTTTATATATTATTTTATATATTTTCATTTAAATAACTATGTTTAAAACTTTTTAATTGGTTTTAATTAAAGATTTTCAGATTAGTAAATAATCATATACTGTTTATACATTATTCTATATATATTTTTATTTAAATAACTACATTCATATATTTTTAATTGAATTTAAATTGATTTCACCTCCAAAGAGGATGAAGTTCCATATATAGGTTAGTCACACATCATATACTGTTTGCAAATAGGATAAAAGAAAATAAATTATTGTATTAAAAATTTACATTAGATTTAATTTTTAGAAAAGATAGGAGGAGTTACAAATGATCCCACTATACCACATTTGGTCTAGTAAAGCCCTTATTCAACAAATCTTGCAACTGCTCTTTTAACTTATTAAACTCTAATGGTGTCATCATATATGAAGTACAAGAAAAAGTTTTTGTTTTAGGTTCAAGTTCAATCGAAAATTCTACCTCTCTCTCAGGAGGCATTTCAGGAAGTTCCCTAAGAAACACATCTGCAAATTCTCTTACCACATAAACTTGGCTAACCTCTTTTCTTGAATCAGATGAATCCATGATATAAGTTAGATAAGCATCTGCATCCTGAATAATTATTTTTTTGGTGGACACTACAGTAATTATCATTTTCTCCAATCCAGTTTGTAAACCAAGCATCATCACTTTTTTACCCTCAGCATTTCTCATATGTATAGTTCTAGTTCGATGATCAACCATAACATTGTGTCTTGTCAACCAATTTAACCCCAAAATTGCATCAAACTCATGAAAACTTAACAATATATTTGCCAAAAATGTATGCTCGCCAAAACTAATTGGCAATTTCTTATCAATTTATTCCCCACAGTACTCTGACCCAAGGGATTTGTTACTAGCACATTCATTTCAGAGTATACTACTTCAAGGTTAAGACCCTTTATAACCTTAGTACAAATATATGAATGAGTAGGCCCTGGATTAATCAAAACAAAAATACTATTTCCAAGAAAAGAAAATTTACTAGTTATTACTTCAGGCAAATCAACATACTCCTTGGCTTTCATCACATAAACTCTTGATGATACTCCAGAACTTGATTTATCTGTCATTCTAGATTTACTCTCATGCTGAATCTTTTGATGACATCTGACTAATTGTTCAGTGCTTACTTCAATCTTAGATGGTCAATATTTAACCATATGATCTTGAGACCCATATCCAAAACATGCCCCTAAACATTTCTTACATTCACCACCATGATTCCTACCACAAATATTCACATTCACCTTTTAACATTTTAGAACCACCAGAACTTGCCATAAAAGCAATTGGTCTACTGAATCATTTACATTTGAAACTTGTGAACTATGAATCTTTTCTCGAAGCTAAAAAAGTTTGATCTCTAGGTTTCTTAAAACCTGTTGATGATGGAGGACTTGACCTACCTTTTTTCATCATTTCTCTTTCAAAATTCTTGCTTTTATCTCTAATGACCGATTCCATCTTAACACTTTAACACAGACCTTATAGACCCAGAGTAACAACTCTGAGCAACCATTTTTCATATACACACATTTCAACTTTACAAATTATAAGTACTTACCTTACACAAAATACAAAACAAGAATATCACCCACATAGAAGTAAGAAGGAACTCACTAGAAAAATAGCAATGTTTATAAAGCAAGACCTTTGCATTTGTCACTCAGCCCTTCAATAGTGTCTTGAGCTAAAATATGGATAATTATACTTATCAGGTCTTTACTCCATTAAATCCAAACATGTATGCAGGAAAAACTAACATATAACCCAGAATCAGGAAGTCTTCTTCCTTATATATAATTCTAACACTTATACATGTAAAGCTAAAGATATGCAAATAACTATGAAGACAAACTAGGGCTCATTAATATTTACCAGAGATCTAAAACCACTATGGAAGTTGGCTGAATATAGTGAACCTAACCTTAGTAAGGTTTCTGGACTTAAGCTTTGAGAGAGAATGCAGATAAAATCAAGAAGAAGATAAATACAAAGAAAATGCAAAAATTTATCTATAAAGACACTGATATCCTTATATACTTAAGCACGGAGACAAGGTTTAGTAGAATGATCAGATTATTCCACTAACACTCTTGAATTTTGTGATTAAGTGTGCTTATTATAATTTAAGTCTTATCAACTACAATATCTTAGTTCTACTCTAACCAGTTCTCACGAGACTAACTTTATAGCCTAATAAAAATAGTAAACAAATCTATGACACTAAAAATTTGACGACTTTGCCAAAACATCTGGGGTGGCTATACTCAAAACAAGAATCCGCCAAACTACAGATCTCACCAACATAGAATTCACCAATCGGTGTATACGCAGAATCCTATACTTAGTCATAGTTAATACTTTACTTACCCAAAACTACGCTTAGTATAATAAACAATAACCAAATATAGAGACTTTGTTGGGCGGCCTGTTACAATATATGTATGTGAACCCTTATATGTATGCGAACCCTTATATGTATGCGATGTATGCAAACCCCTATATATGTATGGAAACCTTCATATGTATGTGAACCCTTATATATGTATGCAAACCCTTATATATGTATGCAAACCCTTATATGTTTAGGAAATAAAAGTATGAAAGTAATGGAGAACTCATTGTGTAACTTATGTTTTGTATATACTGTGTGGTTCTTTGGAATATCCACTAAGCTTGTAAGAACTCATACACTCTTTGCTAAACACTACAGACAGCTAGGTCGCACGGTGTGTAGTGACAAAGCGAGTGATCCAAGCAAGGCATAACCACTAAATAGGTGGTAAAACGAACTCAAGACTCAAAGGTAATGTGGAATTCCACTTGGGCTTAGAGATATTTTTCTATCTGTTGACTTTACTGATAATTTTAAAACTTATTGATTTATATTTTTTTTTATTTCAAGTTTGTGAACCGATAAAATTATATATATACCTAAATATTAAGTATGTTAATTCCTTGTCAGTATGAATATAATTCAAAGCTGTGTTTGATGTTTCCTTAATTTACAAGTTTATGTTTAAGTATTTAATTTCCAAACAGAGTGGTTACCATAAGTTAAAAGCAAGAAATAATCAAAATTAATTAATTTATATAGAGTTTGCCAAAGTTGCTACGAAGTAACAAAAGTTGTTGAATTGTGAAGGTGCAGACTCTAACGTTTGGCGAGATGCTACTTGCGAACCCCTTTGCCTACTTAAGTTAAGTATTATGATAAGTATTATGAGTTAAATCTCAGAGTTCACATGTTCCTTATTTTATTCACATGTTTTGTAAGGTGTGTTAAAGGTTTGGTTTGTGTTCGGTTGGTGAGTCACTTAGGTGACTAATGTGGCGTTCCATGGCTCAGATTCGATGATCGAGCCGGGTATGGAGTGTTACACGTACAATTTGTCATACTAAAGTTCTAGCTCTATGACAGGTGATATCCGAACTAAAGTTCGAAGGTGCCAATTGAGATGACGAAAGAAGTAGATGAGCAAGTTGAGCCTAAAGAAACCTATGGTGGGGAGACAAGAAAACGAACAACTCGAAGTGTATGTTGTTAGCTTTGGAAGACAGGGTTGCCAAACTTGAGGGCTCCATGGGTGATATGAATGAGACCTTTAAGAAAGTTGATGGACATATCACAAACTTGGAATTAAGGTAAGATCAGCTCAATAAACAAGTGGTAGAGGCCCTCAATACTAATGTGGATACAATCAATACCGTTGTAGGTAAGTTGACTAAGAAGAATGATACTCTCAAGGCCATGGTATTATCCTTGCAAGAACAAATGAAGTAGCTTAAAAGAGAGCTCTTTATCTGCAAAGCTACTTTGGGTAAACAGAGTGTTAGCTGCGACACCCAATCCTAAGATAAATGTCCCGAAGTTGAAAGAGTTTAATAGGACGAGGTTTGAAAAAGATGTGGATTATTTCGTATGGGGAATGAAGTAATATTTTTATGCTAAAAACATTATGGATGATGTTACTAAAGTAAATATTACTGCTATGTATTTTACTGATGTCGCTTTGTTATGGTAGCATTGTAAGTTCACAGATGAGAAATGAAGCAGAGCTACCATTAGGACTTGAGAGGAGTTCCAGAGTAAATTCAAAGGGAATTTTTACTATAAATATGTCAAGGATAAGGCTCCGGCTAAATTGTGTCGAGTTACGTAACAACGTACGGTTAGGGAGTATGTGCAACAGTTCAGTGAACTCATGTTCTAAATTTTAGATTTAGGTAAGAAATAGGCCTTCCTCTCGTTCATAGATGGGTTGAAGTTGTGGAAAAAGCAAGAATTACAACACTTAGGGTCTAGGAAATTACAAAAACCATGACTGTAGCAGAGCTCTTAATTGAGCTTATTCCGAGGAAAAACAAATTTGAGTCTTCCAAGCCCAAGTAGAAGGGCAACGGTGATGGAAATGAAGAAGGATAGGTTGAGAATAATAATGACAATAGTGGTAATGGGAAACCACATAATGGGAAGTGGCATCCCAACAACAAACCAAAGGGTCCAATTAGATGCTTCATTTGTAAAGGTTTGCATATTGTAAGGAACTGTTTGAAACGATCCATGTTTTTGGCTATCAAAGGAGATGATGTGCCAGAAAAAGCACCATTGAAACTTAGTTCGATCTTAAGTTTTGTTGAAGCCAAGTGAGTTAGAGAGAATGCAAAAAAGTCAATGAAATACTTCTTATGTTATATTTAGCATAGGATACAAGATTATTCAAAGCGATCCAAGATTTCCATGATTAGCAAAGAAGAGAAATTAGAGCTAGAGAGTGAAGCTTTAGAGCTTAGGCCAATGATACTCAATTCTATGAAAGCGAAGAGAGATCGCAAGTAAAAAATGGTTGATGTTTGTGGACATCAACATTACAGGCCGAAGGAGTGCTCTTGTTGATATGGGGGCATCAAACTTGTTCATATCAGAGAAAACCGTAGGTAAATTTGGTTACTTAGTTAGCAAATCAACTAAGAAGATCAAGACGATAAATTCCAGAGGTTCCAGCTGTGGGAGTAGACAAAAAGTTGAGCTACAAATCAATAAGTAGAAAACAATAAAGACTTTTAGGTAATTCACTTAGATGGTTACAACTTTTTTCTTTGCCTGAATTTCCTTACAAGATTAATGCTCTATTGGTTCTTTTTGCTGATTATATATGCATATTGGATACTCGAAAACAACAATGTGTTGTGCTGGTGAGTCGTGACATAAGGGGGAACCAATGTATTTTCGACAATCTAGCTAGCCAAAGATGTTCCCTGTGTTGGGAATATTGACTTGGTAGATCGAAGTGCTATGAAAACCTCGCTTGAAAATGCTAGAGGTACAGAAAATCAATATGAATCCTGTTGAGCTATAAGTGAAGTTGCTACCTATGAAAGAGGTAGGTTGTGCATTGGACTTTAGTGGAAAATTAGTGATGCAAACTGGATAGTAGAATAAAGTAAATGCTATGAGCAAGATAGATTTCAAACTTGTCCATTGTGTTTTAGATTATGACCTATCGTTGGCTTGACAAAGATACATGGGCCCTTGCAGAGTTCTTAAACGAGTAAGCCGAAAGGTTTACAAACCAATGTTAGTGGCAATACTCAAGGTTAACCCAGCGTTTAATGTGCGTATGACAAAGCCTATTTGTGAGGATCAAGAAGATCTCGATCGAGACAAGTCACAATGGGGGAAAGTAAGAGCGATGGGCTATTACAAATGAGATATACAAGAGAGAAATATAGTTTGAGTTAGGCAATGACGAAGACATAAGATGAGGCAAATATTCTGAGAGCCGGCACTATCCGATAGAGAGACTAGTTGGGAATCACCTAAGGCATTGAGGTAGTTTCAAGACGAGTCAAGCCAATGTGATTCTAAGGACACGATGACAGTATTGCGAGAATGGGTGGAGGAGAATGCCACAACCGCAAATCAAAACCAGTGAAAAATGCACACAGAGCATCCCATGGAGGTCGACTAATCAAATGGGCCTCATTTAATCCACTTAACTAGCCCAATTCGTAGAACACATACAGAACCCATCTACTTGAAGCCTTGGTGGCATAGTGAAACATTCCACTAAAACTAGAGTTACTAGGGAAATTATTGTAAATATTAAGGGATAAAGATGTATAGAGTTTAAATCTTCAAGACTCTTATTTTGTAGATATGCATTTATCTTAGCCGTTGATATAATTCAATCTGTATCGTTGGGTCAGGGAGAGCTCAACTATAAATAGAGGCATTCCCCTCATTTTGTAATCATCTCATTGTATCTCATTTATAGTAAAGGAATATATTTGAGAGTATTTACTCAAACACTTGTGTGCTTTCCTTTCTTGTGGCTTTTCTATTTAATTCAAGTTCCTTTCTCTTTTGAGTTGCTTCTACTTTATTTTCGGTTCCTTAGAGAACTTCTAAAAGAATTCTAACTTTTTAAGAGTTAGGTTAACTTAGGCAGGTTTGAAACAAAGACATCGCCTAAAGCCACGAGTTGCCAGACTAAAGTTCTAGTCCCATGACACTAATACGTAGATGAGAATAAAAAAATAAAAATTAAGAACATATATAGATAATCATATATTAATCATGCATTAATATGCAATATTTATTTTATAGAACTATGGTATAATTTTAGAACCATGGTCTAATAAGTAGTATTTATAATATTATTTTTTATATAAAGCATGCATGCAATATATATTTTAAACAACATAAATAAAAATTAATCGGTTTGTTTTAAAAATGAAAACCAACATATTAAAGACAAAACATAATTATACAAAGCTAATATAAGAAATTAAGCATAATATAATAACAATAATCAGGAGTAACAAAAAAACATTCCATGATTTCATGGTAAAGGATGGTTTTTAGCTAACAAAGGTAATAGCATTATCTTTTAGATATGAGAATTTAAGTTTGATTTCAAATAATATTATTATCCTCCCAATTATAAAAAAAAAGTAAAGGATAGTTTTAGAAAAGTATAATATTTGGGGTTTGTGTCTTGGTTTTTATTTTTAGATTTTTATAATAAAAACTTTAAATGAAATTAGTAATTGAGTGTATGAGGGAGTACCCACTTCTTAACCACTAAGTTGTTTGAGACAATTTTCTTATTTATGATGTTGGCAATTTACTGAACAATGTTTTTGGGTTGTATTGACTATGTAGATGATATCTAGCCCATTAAAGAAGAATATATCACTCAGGGAAACATATTTAGATGATCGTATTAAATCACCCCTATTTAATCTCTTAGATATTAGATTGGATTGGATTGGATTGGAACGTTGTATTCTTAGATGTCAAAAGTCAATGTTTACCGTTTCATTATTATTTATTGTATGCAACTTATTATGTGACTAATTTTTTTGGATTGATATAGATCTTCTTACATAAGCAAGTCTCGAAATATTCTATATAATTAGAAGACTTATATAGATTTATGTACCTAGAATTT
Organism: Gossypium stocksii; assembly: GCA_020496765.1. Classification (NCBI taxonomy): domain Eukaryota; kingdom Viridiplantae; phylum Streptophyta; class Magnoliopsida; order Malvales; family Malvaceae; genus Gossypium; species Gossypium stocksii. The sequence continues at coordinate 16,025,248 of CM035625.1, read as the reverse complement.
AGAGCACTAAATTTGTTCATGTGAGAAATCATATTTTGTGAGTGCATTTTAATTGTAAAACCCGTTGTTTTGTGGTTTTACAAGTTAATTCACTCAACGAATTTAGTGGTGAGGGTTTTAGTCTTCAAATATACAAATGAGAAAATTGTCATGTGTGTGTGATAGATTTAGGATCATTGTGAAATTGTTTGAAAAATCAGTTAAGAAAATAATTATTTTAGGAACAATGGAAGTTTAAAAATTTTCTTTGAAATCGAGCTGTTGTGTTATTTATAGCAATAAACTTAATCGAAATATATCTATGCTTTGCACAAGGCAGTTTAAAGTCGATCTCGACTTTATATTGAACGATCTTCTCCATTATTCTTGAACTATAAATTACCTTAAGCACGAACTCTAGCAACATAAACCAAACTATAGAATGAGAACTTTAACTTAACTTTCAGTTAGAAAGTTAATTCTTTCTTTAACCGGAAACTATACATTTTTCCTAAAAAAAATATAATTTAGTCTATGAAATATGTTAATACAAAACTCCGGTGACGAAAATCTTGAAAACACCAACGAAACTCGAACAGAAGACTCGAACAGAAGAATAAATAGGACAAGGCTCCAAGGCGTGTATTAAACCACTATCTTTAAGGTTATATTCGCCCCCACCTATCTTTAGTGTGCAAACGAGTTCCAAGCAAATTAACCTCGAGGATACAATGAAGCCAACGACTATTTGCATTTTGCACTGACGAGAATAGCCCACTATACATTGAGCAATGTTATGACAAGAAATTCAATTTCTATAAAGGATTTCTGCAGTAAAACTTTATAGAATATCTAATGATATTAGAAAATGAAGGAAGGAAAGAAAGAATGTTAGAATTCTTGGAATGATTTCCAAATGAAATCTCATTCCTATTTATAGGAATTTTCATGTCTCTTTACAGAGGCATCTTTCATCAATAGGTGTCTTTTTGAATAATAACGTCTTTAAAATAAATACATAACTTATTCAAATAATATAATTGAAATAGTTATAATTCTTTAAATAATTATTCATTTAATTATAACTATTCCAATAATATTATTTAAATAGTTATAATTCTTTTCAAAAAATTAAATAATATAATTTTTTTGATTAATTACACCTAATCATTTATAGTTTTTAACACTATAAATATTTGAAAATGTTCCAACAATCTCCCCCCATTTTCAAAATATTTTAGATTTTGATATTCTTGGAAATCAATTTGCATAAATGAAGGTATCTTACGATTGAACCTTCACTTAGTGAAAATATGTTAAAGTTAATCGAAATTGTATGGTAGACTAAGCTTTGAACCAACTATTTTATTTGATTAACCGAACACATCTCACACAATGATTTCAACATCGGTCAATGCATAGTATCTAGGGACACTATTATGGCCATGTGTCTGTGTCCTCTTTTTATGAGTGCTATCAGAGCCAAGCCCTTGAGCTCCAAGAAGCGGCCACACTTCCACTCACATAGGTAGATCCCACTAAGAGTGTTCCCGTAATTATAACACTCTAATATATTTATGTTATGGATCCATTAAGAGTATATTACTCATCCTTCCCTTATCATTACGGGTACCTAGCACTTTAATCTTAGGATGGATTTATTTATAGTGCTAACAGTCACATATTAATGATGTACTTTGTCTCATTGAACTCAAGACTTGACGTTATACCAAGCGTTGAGTCGAGTTTCCATCATGGGTAACTCTAATTAATAGGCTTGAGTCACATCCCTTTTGAGGTCCTTTTTACTGTATCTCTAGCAAGACTTTTTGTCAAAGGATCTGCCAAATTTTCACTTGACCTCACATAATTAATAGTGATCACTCCATCAGAGATTAATTGTCGGACATAACTATGCCTTAATCCAATGTGTCTAGACTTTCCATTATATACTTGGCTATATGCCTTTGCTAGAGTAGCCTCACTATCACAACGGATAGAAATAGGTGAAATTGGCTTAGGCCATAAAGGTACATCATACAGCAAATTTCTTAACCATTCTGCTTCTTTAGATGCAGCGGCTAATGCAATAAATTCTGCTGCCATGGTGGAATCAGTAATACATGTTTGTTTCTTGGAACCCCAAGAAATGGCTCTTCCACCAAGAATGAAAATCCATCCACTAGTAGATGCATGATCTTCCAAACTTGTAATCCAACTAGCATCCGAATACCCTTCTAAAACTGGAGGATATCCATTATAACATAATCCAAAGTTAATAGTTTTCTTTAAGTACCTAAGTACTCTATTCAAAGCTTGCCAATGCAAACTACTTGGATTACTTGTGTACCTACTCAATTTTCCAACAGCATATGCAATATCTGGTCTTGTACAAGTCATTATGTACATAAGACAACCAATTAGACTTGCATATTTCAATTGATCAATTTTCCTACTAGCATTAGATACTAATTTAATTTGAGGATCCATGGGTGTAGATGCTGGTATACAGTTGAAAAGATCAAACTTTTTAAGCTCATTTTCAATGTAATGTGATTGTGATAAAGCTATAGTGCTTTCGTCTCGGGTTATTTTAATCCCAAGAATAACATCTGCTACACCCATATCCTTCATAGCAAAGTTGTTTGACAAGAATTTCTTTGTGTTTTCTATTTGTTCCAGATCCGTGCCAAAAATGAGCATATCATCTACATATAAGCAAATTATGACACCTTTTCCATTTTCAAATTTGCTATATATACACTTATCGGATTCATTTATTTTATAGCCATTAGCTAAAACAACATTGTCAAACTTTTGGTGCCATTGTTTTGGTGCTTGTTTAAGTCCATATAAAGATTTAACAAGCTTACATACCCTATGCTCTTGTCCTGGAACAACAAATCCTTCCGGTTGTTCCATGTACACTTCCTCTTCTAATTCACCATTTAAAAATGCAGTTTTAACATCCATTTGGTGAACAACCAAATTATATATAGAGGTAAGTGATATTAAAAGTCTAATTGTAGCAATACTTGCTACTGGAGCATAGGTATCAAAGTAATCAATACCTTGTTTTTGTGTAAAACCTTTGGCTACCAACCTTGCTTTAAACTTATCAATGGTTCCATTGACCTTCATTTTCTTTTTGAAGATCCATTTACAACCTATTGGTTTGGAACCTGGTGGAAGATCAACTAAAATCCAAGTTTGATTTCCCATTATTGAATCCATCTCATCATTTATTGCTTCTTTCCAAAAAGCAGAGTCTTGAGATTTCATTGCCTCTTCAAATGTAATAGGATCAGATTCCATATTATAACAATAAGGTATCTTATTGTATATACTTTCACCTTTTCCTTCTACAAGAAACATAATGAAACCAGGTCCAAAATTTTTGACCTTTTTAATCCTCTTACTTCTTCTTAATTCTTGACAAGATTCATCATTATTATCAATTTGTTCCAATGGAATCTCATTCTCATTTGAAGAATGAATCAATTGTTGTGGCTGTAATTGTCTTAATATAGAATTAAATCTATTTTCATCAAAAATAGCATCTCTTGATTCAATAACAGTGTTAATTGAAATCGAATCATTTGGTTCAATTACCATGAACCTATATGCCTTGCTATTTTGTGCATATCCTATAAATATGCATTCAATTCCTCTTTCACCTAACTTTTTACGTTTAGGTGTTGGAACTTTGACAATAGCTCTACAACCCCAAACCTTCAAATAATTAAGGTTTGGTTTCCTTTTCTTCCCTTGTTCATAAGGGGTTATTTTAGTTTCCTTATTAGGAACTCTATTCAATATATGACAAGCTGTTAGAACAGCTTCTCCCCAAAAACCTTGTCCAATACCTGAATATGATAACATTGAATTTACCATTTCAGTCAATACTCTATTTTTCCTTTCAGCTACACCATTTTGTTGTGGTGTGTAAGGGGCTGAAACTTGATGGACAATCCCAGTGGATTCAAAATAACTTGGATTATAGTATTCTCCACCTCTATCTGATCTTAAGCACTTGATAAACAATTCACAATGAAGTTCAACTTCAGATTTAAAAATTTTAAATTTATCAAGCGCTTCATCTTTTGAATGCAATAAATATACATAACAATATCTAGAACAATCATCAATAAAAGTAACAAAATATTTCTTTCCACCTAATGTAGGAGTATTATGCATGTCACATAAATCACTATGTATCAAATCAAGCAATTTTGTTTTCCTTTTAACCTTAGGGAAAGGGTTTCTTGTAATTTTAGTCAACATACATGTATTGCATTTTTCAATATTATTATTAAAAACAGGAATTAAATCTAACTTATACATGTCATTCAATTTTCTATAATTCAAATGACCTAATCTATAATGCCACAAACAAAGAGATTCAACCATATAAGCAGAAATAGTATTTTTATTCTTATTAATAATATTTAGTTTGAACATACTCTCATACATATACCCTTTCCCTACAAAAATTCCTCCCTTAGACAAAATAAACTTATCTGCCTCAAAAACAAGTTTGAAACCAAACTTATTTAACAGACTTCCAGACACTAAATTCTTTCTAACTTCTGGTACATAATATACATCATTTAAGGTTAAAACCTTTCCAGAAGTGAATTGTAGTTCAACAGACCCTTTGCCTTTGATTACTGCGGTGGAAGAATTTCCCATATACAAGACATTATCATTTTCACATTGTGTGAACTTTGTGAACATGCTTTTGTCTTTGCACGCATGTTTGGTTGCTCCGGTATCAATCCACCATGTATCATCATCTTGTGCCATATTAATTTCAGATATCATTGCAACGAATTTTTCGTTATTATCAGCCTTAGAAGATGATTTCTTCTTTAAAAATCGACATTCATTCTTGAAATGTTCCAGCTTACCACAATGATAGCATGAGCCCTTTTGTTTCTTTTTGAACTTAGGTGCTCTATCAGTCTGTTTAAACTTTCTCTTGAATGGTTTAGTAGTCTGTACTTCCTCCGTAACATGTACTTTGGCATTTTCAGAATTTAAATTCTGATCTTGCTTTCGATATTCTTCTTCAATACGAAGATGATTTGCCAAAGCCTCAAGAGATATTTCCTCCTTCTTATGTTTTAGACTTCTTTTAAAGTCTTTCCAAGATGGAGGAAGTTTGTCTATTATGGAAGATACAACAATCATTTCATCCATTTTCATATCATATTGCTTGAATTGATTCAGCATCTTTTCAATATCACGAAATTGTTCCATAACAGAACGACCATCAACCATTTGATAATTATTGAAACGACTGACAAGAAATTTCTTACTTGTAACATCTTCGGTCATGTATCTTGTCTCCAATTTGTCCCATAATTCTTTAGCGGTGACCTCGTTTTGGTAGGTGTCGAACAAACCATCAGATAAACCATTCAATATATGGCCCATGCACATGTAATCAGCATTGTCCCATTTTTGTCTTTCTCGGGTTGTAGCAACAGATTCATTTTCAGTCTCGCCAGGTCTTGGAGTATCAAAAACATAAGCAATCTTCAAAGTTGATAATAAAAAGTGTATCTTTTTCTGCCATCGTCGAAAATTGCCACCATCAAACCGATCAAGTTTGACAAAATTGGAAGCCAACTCCCTTAGTGTTTCACTTTCATGATTTGTGGTAGTCATCATGAATTATAACCTTAAAATTGTTAGTACAAAACTCCGATGAGGAAAATCTTGAAAACACCAATGAAACTCGAACAGAAGACTCGAACAGAAGAATAAATAGGACAAGGCTCCAAGGCGTGTATTAAACCACTATCTTTAAGGTTATATTCGCCCCCACCTATCTTCGGTGTGCAAACGAGTTCCAAGCAAATTAACCTCGAGGATACAATGAAGCCAACGACTATTTGCGTTTTGCACTGACGAGAATAGCCCACTACACACTGAGCAATGTTATGACAAGAAATTCAATTTCTATAAAGGATTTCTGCAGTAAAACTTTATAGAATATCTAATAATATTAGAAAATGAAGGAAGGAAAGAATGTTAGAATTCTTGGAATGATTTCCAAATGAAATCTCATTCCTATTTATAGGAATTTTCATGTCTCTTTACAGAGGCATCTTTCATCAATAGGTGTCTTTTTGAATAATAACGTCTTTAAAATAAATACATAACTTATTCAAATAATATAATTGAAATAGTTATAATTTTTTACATAATTATTCATTTAATTATAACTATTCAAATAATATTATTTAAATAGTTATAATTCTTTTCAAAAAATTAAATAATATAATTTTTTTGATTAATTACACCTATTCATTTATAGTTTTTAACACTATAAATATTTGAAAATGTTCCAACAAAATAAAATTTCACTACTTTCTAACAGAATAATAACATTTATTCAATGTGCAAATAACTCAAAACATAATTCCTATTTATAAAGAATCAATATAAAAGTTATGTTCAAATAAAAGTCCAATTAAATAATAATATTTAATAAAAAATACAACTATACGGGGGCTTCATGTAAACACTAGAATTTGCCCGGTAGTTGGACTGATTTATCGGTCTGATCAACAACAAAAACCCTTTGAGCCAGGAAAAAGCTGGAGTTAAACTAGAGATAAAAAAACTCATAATAAAAAAAAACAGTCAGACCAGTTTCTGAAAAATGGGCTAGTTTAGAGTGGGATATTGGCCCAATGGCCAAAAGCCCAGAAACAAGTCAACCTAAAGAGCTTCTTCCACTGTCCCTGCTGCCGTCGGCCATCAAGATGAGATCTCGTTCTCTCTTTTTTTTTTTTACTCTATTTATGTTTTGGCTTTAGGGTTTTATCTTTTATGAGTTATTATTGTTAAGATTATTAATATTATATGTTTTTTTAATAGATATTTTTAATAATTTCATTATAGATTGTAATTATATCTGATTTTTTAACATAATATTTAGAATTATCTATTACTCTAATATCAATAAAAGAACTGTACAACATTTAATATAATTAAAAGAATGTTGAGCAAATAAAAAGGAAAACGGGAAGAGATCTGACTTTTTACTCTACTTTTTTAGATTTTTTTTATTTTATAAATTGATTCAACGAGTGGTTGGATTAATTATTATGTGTTGAATAATCAATTGATAATTAAGTATAATGACTAAATTATAAATTATTTAAATTATAGTATAGGGACTATAATAAAAAGAAAAAACAAGAAGAGACCGTTAGATTGAATATTATGTATCGTATAATATATTGAAAGGTTAAATTATTTAAAAGAATTAAAATGAATCGATTGATAATTATAATATATGGATTGTTAAATTGAAGGAATAATGAAGGATTTTTTACCTACATAATATAAAAATAAAAATTAAATATTTAAATGGCATGTTTGCAATAGAACCAATAGGTGGACCCAATTTTTTCTGACATAATCATTGGAATATCATTACAAATTGATGTTTTTTTTTTTAATATTTATATTTTTTAAGGGTGGAGGGTGTGAGATAGGTGGCACCATTTTTTTTGTATAGAAATACGGTTTAATTGGTGGAGAGTGAAAGAAAGGCGGCACCAGTATTTATTTATTTTACCATTTGAGTTGTTATTTTTTTTTTTTTGTATTTTTGAGATAACAGCCAACAACCAAATACATAATAATCACAAATAAAAATTTGAAAAGATCATATTCTTGGACATAATAATTTTCTTTATACTAGTTAAGTAAATAGCAAAAAAAAAAAATCCTTCTAAAAATTTCAACATAATGGGACTATGTAATAAGTACATAAACAACAAAAATTAATATTTAAAAAAAACAGAAACATTCTTGCTCCGTTTCTTCAAAACACCCTCTCTACAAAATAAATTATCAACAAAAATTAAACTAATACCATTTCTGTTATTTACATTTAAATTAAAAAACAAGAAACAAATGTTTAAGAAAAAATAGAAACATGCCCATCTTTCTTTCAAACACACCCTTTCTACAAAATAAAAAAACCAATTAAATCAATACAACCATTTGTAAAATAAATAAATATAAAAATAAATATTGGTGTCGCCTCTCTCTCACCCTTCACCAATTAAATTGTATTTCTACACCATAAAATATTAGTGCTGCCTCTTTCACACCCTCCACCCTTTAAAAATATATATTTAACAAAAAAATCATTTTGTAATGATTTTTTAATGATTGTATAAAAAAAAAAATTGAGTGTCATCTCCTCCATGCCCTCCACCTCTTGGTATTGTTATAAATATCATTTAAGTATTTATTTTTTATTTTTGTATTATGTAAGTAAAAAAACCAAAAATGAAAAACTAATGTGACAAATAAAACATGGTGATAAAAATAATTTAACTATGGTTGTTTTAATTAGTGGGTAAGCATGACTATCTCCATTAACTCATTATATTTAGTTTCACTAAAATTAAAATTATGAATTAAGTGAATGTTGGATAAAAGAGAAACAGGAACTGTAATGATCCGATCACCCTATTTCATGAATCGAGCTAATTGAAATTTTTTAAATTGAGGAGTGTACTGATTTAGCAAAAAGAATTATTAAGTATTTTTGTAAATTAATGAGTAGGGACTATATTGAAAGGGAGCTAAAATTTAAGGATTGGGTAAAGTATTAAACCAAGGACCTAAGCATAATTAACTACTATTAAAAGTAAGCTTAGTGGATAAGCTCGATCCTGTCCCTCAATTTACACCAAGTTAGCAACTTTAGTATATCTACATTAAGGGATTATTGAATTTAATTATAAAAGAGAAGTATGAAAGATGAAGGAATTGGTTCATCTTTCTCTTCCCCAAAAGAAAGAGAAAAGGAAATCTTGATCATCGTATTCTCCATGCCGCGAGCTCCCACCAAGAAAGTAAGTAATTTCTTCATCAACTCTCGCTAGATTATGGTTTAAGTGGCATAAATAAGTGAACCCATTCAATATATGTTAAGGTTGAAAGGAGAAATGCTTGGGAAATTAGAGAGAGAAAAAGCTTGATTACGAAAGTACAATGGATTTTAGACTTGATTGTTGATAAAGATGAGTTTAAAGTGATTGAAATAAGCTAGGCGTGGAATTAGATTGAAGTTTTGATTAAAAGTACTCGTGACACAATTGCTGCATGTGTTGAGGACAAAACTGTAAGAAATGAAAGCTCTTGAAAATTATGGTCATGTAATGATAGTTGGAGGTCCCTAGAAAATAATTTGAAATTGAATTTTGATTCGATGCTAAATATCAAGATACACGAGCGATTTAGATATTTAGATTAAAAAAGGATTTTTTTTTTTTTTGTAAAGGATGTAATTTTGCTTAGTTGTTAGTTGTATTTCTGTTAATTATAAATTAATATCATTTTTATAATCATATTATCATACATAGTTAATGATAAGGTTGAATCGTTCAGTGTCAATGGCAAAGGTGAACAATAGATAGCAAAATTGGTTTGTACTTTTATAGTTCAATTTCAATAACTTGTTCGTTGTCTAGTAAGTTATTATAATCGAATATAAAGTATTTGCCGAGGTAATCGTATCTTTTCCCATACTATGAAATAATGAATTGGATGTTGTGATTATTAGAATCAACCTGGAATGCTTGAACTGTAATATATATATGTGTGTGTTTGTGAATTTCTGTTTGATACAGATGTATATATGTAGTATTGAGATTTTGATATCATATTTTATTTGTGTTATGATGGTGATAAATATGATCATGCCTTGTTAAACGATGTTAGATGTAGTTCAGGTATAGTCAGCTTGTGATAAGGTCGTCGATACTATGATTTACAGATCCAATTCCTTGAGGGTCATGGGCAAATACCAAAAGCCATTATTACTGGACAATTCGAGATGACAGAATAAAATGATCTCAAATCTCAAAAGGTCGTGGAATCATTCATTATATAAATCCAAATATCTGTCCTAATGTCTATCTTCGAATATATTATAAAACAAAATTATGATTTATCGAAATCAACATTGATTGATAAATTTTAGAGATTTAGAAATTGAGGACTATATGAATAAATAATAAATAAATACACAGTGTATGATGAAAGTGATATGAATCCTTGGAAGGTTGGTATGAAATCATACGATGAGTTTGTAATTTTATTCAACTTAGTAGTTTTAACTATTGATTGTATGATGAAAAATGAAAGAATAAAGTAGTGATACGAGCGGCCCAACCCAATTAAAGGTCCATGATGGAGATGGACTTAGTTTCCCTCAAGACCCAATCACAAGATCCAAATTAAGTAGTTGAAGTCAGAACTCAACTTATTCGCTCAAGACTTTATCACGAAAAATTTTCGAGAAGAAAAGTTAAAGCTTCAAGACAATAGACTTTGGAGTTTAATACGGGATGAGGATGAATTAGAAGGGTCCAATTTTGTTTTTAGACTTAAAATCTCAATCCATGATGACAAGCCCATGTAGAATAACAAGCTTAAGCGTTACATTTCAGGGAGTCCAAACAAGCAAACACGCCTAACCCATGTTATAATCAGTTGACTTGAGGTCATTTTTAGAAGGGATTTAGGCATTTTAGGGTTAATATGTCTCTATATCGATACTTATTTATTTATTTATGTCTTAGCTTCACAATGCACTTTGAATCACTTGATTTTGAGTTCAGGAGCTTAAGTTATGACCGTTTTAGTGACGACTGCGCGAACAAAAACTTTCTAGATGGAATTATTGTGGGAAATTATGAGTTTTGAACTTTAGTTCATGTCTAAAACATATTAGGTTTGAATTTAAGGCCTAATTTTGATATATATGAGCCCAATGTGGTTTTTATTAGGTTTTATTATTTATTTATTTCAAATTTTATGATATTTTTAAATATTTACAGTTGTTTTCTTAGTCAACAAGAAATTTTAATTCTACTAAAACTATTTCTTATTTAGATTAATTAAAATTTCATTATACTTGAGAGTTTTATTTGGATATAATTAGCTAACCTACATAAAGGCATCTTCATTATTTATTAAAGGTATTGACTCATTCATTAATAAAATTTTCAACTCTTGGAGTTAATTTCTTTTGAGCAAAATTTTTTTATTGTAATTTTAGAAACGATTTTTCTTCTCTATTTTCTTCGAGTAGTTGTGGGAATTCATTCTTCATCGTTCAATTTTCCAATGATTGTTTCTTGGATTGTTGATTAGAGACATTAATTGAATTTATTGGGGTTTACATTTCAAAGGGTTCAGTTGGATAACTCTCTTCTATCCATATTCATTGGTTTATTCTATCCATCTTTCATCTTTTAATTTTTGTTATTTATTTATGTTTTGAATATTTATTTTTTTATTCTTGAATTTCTTCTTTTAGTTGTTTTCGCGTTTCTTTGTTTCTAAAGTAGTTTGTTTCTTCTTTCAAGTAAGATTAGAATATTTTTTTGAGTCGAACAACTTGAGTATGATCTTCATCCACTGCCCCTATCATTTGGTATTAGATTTGAGCATTTTTTTTAGTTGTTTCCATGTGCTAAATAAACTGTTGATCGCCTATACACGAGTTATCGTTTATAGCTAAAATATAACACAAAAGAATATAAGAGATAAGAACAATAGTGTCTGACTTGAAAAATATAAGAGATAATCACACTTTCAATTCACATACCAGGCTTGGTTCGACTAATTTTTAAGTCTCGATCTCGGTTTTAGGTTCACGGGCCCAATTTTCGATCTCAGGTCCAATTTTCAAATTCAATTACCCATTGGGCCAATTGTCTGACTTAAAAATTAATTTTTAAAAATATTATATTAATTTTAATTAATTTGATTAATTTAATTTTACTTAATCAAAATTAATTTTCTCAGAAATCACTGAGATTTTTTAAAATTAATTTTTCAAGAAAATTATTTAATCAAATATTTAGTTGAACAATTCTCATGATCGCCCAATTTAATTCCACATTAAATAAATCGATTCAATTAAATGATTTCCAAAGTCATAGAATTTCCTTTTGATTCAAATGCAATCCGATCGAGTTTTTGTTGAGCTAACGAAAGGACCAATCAGACATATACAATTAGGCTTTAGTAATTGCAATTATGTCTAGAAACATCATTTCGATAATTCACAATTACTTAATCATGGAGTTAGTCTACAAGAAGTACCATAATTGAAAACTCCTTATTGTATACTCTTTACAAAAGCAATCCATCCAACTAATTTGTCTAATGACCTCGTCATATGTGTGTTACCCTCATATGATATCCTTAATTCTTTTGAGTTAAATCCGTTTACTCAATACAATCATATTTTATCTTATTGTCACCATTATGTCTTCTTAATGATTAATATGATCACTGTCAACAAATGACTATGATAAATTGCATGTTCAAGAACAAGCAACTCATGGCCACGTTCTATATTTATTAATCCACACAATGCCAATGAGAGGATATCGTTTACTCTTTAATCGAGTTATGAATTCCATTGTTGCTAGTAAAGCCATGCCATACACAAGTCATGTACTCAACATATTGGCTATTGGCTCGATCATCTTTTAGAGCATAAGCCTCCATTTATAATCAAAACACGTGAGTTACATAAGCATAGTCAGTGGCTAACTTAGGGTTTGGGTAAATCACACCATGAACATCACAAGTGAATTAATTTACAAACGGGTTCAAAATTAATTCAACTTGGGTCCAGTCCAATGTATCATTTTTCAATGAATACATTTATGTCTCTACTCATGGAGTCAACTGCTTCGATAGCCAAGACTAGTCATCTCTCCAATTGGAATTGTAGATGACATAATAATCCTTCTAAGCATTTGAATCAAATGCCCACTTTGATTCTTTTACGAGATTACAGACTAGTTTAGATTATCTACTAAAGTAAGTTATCTTTCTCGTAATGTAAACGTTTTTACAGTGCCACTTATCATCAGTTTAAACTTAAACAATCAATGAACTAAGACAATTAATGAACTAATATTTGCTTGTCACAATTTCATTATGCATGCAAAACATGAAAGACAAAAACACAAAATACATAATAGTGAAATGTGAAATTAACTTTATATATTTCTTCTCCGTTCAAATACATAAAAAAAAATTACATTTTTACTACAATATATGCACATTTCCCAACATAAGCTTATTTAATTATGAATTTGTAACGGCCCAATTTTCAGTGGTGTTAGAATAGTGATTCGAGATCATTAAATCCGATAAGTAATTTAGAATTGTTGATAAATAATAGATAAATGTAGTGTTAATAATATTGTTGAAATTGTGGTTTAAGAGAATTATTAGGTAAATTAAGCAAAATGAGGTATCGAGACTTTGGAATATTAAACCAAGCCATAAATATTTTTATAAATATTTATGAAGTGTTAATAAGTTAGTATTAAAGTTTCGTTAAGAAATTTTAAGGTTTCGATGGTCAATTGAGTAAAAAGGACTAGATTAAATAAAGTGCAAAACTGTGAAAGTGATTAATAGCTTAGATAATAAATAAGAGGGACTTAAAGTGTAATTAAGCCCAAAATTTAATGTGCTGGACGGGTGGGTTGAGAATTGGCTGAAAAATAGTGTGAACTTATGGCAATTTTGTAAATAAATTGAAATCCAATAGTGATATATGGACTAAATTAGAAGAAAAATCTAGATATTTTATTTCCTATCATTTTCTCAAGCAAAAAACACCATAGGAGGGTTTCTAAAAGCTGGTTTTTCTTATTTTTACTACAAGTAAGTTCAATTCTTGATTATTTCTTGAAATTTTTATGTTTTTGGGACTTTTACAACTAGGTCCTATCATTTAATTCTTTAGTTTTTGATTTCATGGTTGATTTTGAAAGTTTCAATGAATAAGTGATGGAGGTTTATGATGATTTAGCATGGAATTAAAGCTTTAATTTTTTTATATGTTGATTCTATTGAAAGAATTGAATAGAAAGTGAATATTTGGGGACCTATATGTAAAAGAACTTGAAGTTAGGGTTTTATGTGGAAATTTTAAATTTTAATGGTTGTGAAGTAACTTAAAATGTCTAAGGAAAGTGTTAATTGAGAAGAAAAGGTTCCATTGATGAGTTAATTGGTTCGGGACCAAATTGTGAAAATTGTGAAATTTGGGGTAAAAGTTTAATTTTTGGAAATAAAGGGTATAAATTGTGAGATAAAATAAAATTTAAATGAATGCTAATAAGTGAATGATTTTGCAATTATAGATCAAGAAATTGAAGCAAATCGAGGAAATGAGAAAATAGTTGAATAATTTCCCGAACTTTTACAACTTATGCGAAATAGCCCAGGTAAGTTCATGTGGCTAAATTTCATAATTTATTATTAAATTATGTGAATTTCATGGTATGTGATGGTATATATGAATGTTGTGAAATTGTGATAAATATGAAGAAATGAATAATTGAGTAAAGATTCAAATTAAGGGAAATATCGGAATTGAGTATTTTCGTTCAGTGAAAAGATGAATTGATGGAAAAGACCAAGGTTGGACTATGGCAACAAGTGATAAGTGATATTCGTATAAGACCATAGTTGGGCTATGGCATCGAAAAACAAGTGACAAGTGATTCCTATATAAGACCATAGCTGGGCTATGGCATCGGTGAAAAGTGCCAAGTGATTTCCGTGTAAGACCATAGCTGGGCTATGGCTTCGGATTAAAGTGATATAAGTGATCCATGTAAGACCATAGCTAGGCTATGGCATCGGTGAAAAATGCCAAATGATTTCCGTGTAAGACCATAGCTGTGCTATGGCTTCGGATTAAAGTGATACAAGTGATCTGTGTAAGACCATAGCTGGGCTATGGCGTCGAAGGAAAGTGATAAGTGCTCCTGTGTAAGACCATATCTAGGATATGGCATCGGTATGACATGTGACCCATGTAAGACCATGGCTGGGCCAAGGCTTCGGAAAGTGAAATGTGATTATGTGCAAGTCCATAGTTCTACTATGGAAATGTGAAAACAAAGTACTCAATTCCGTATAGATTCCTAATTTTAAAAGAGATGGTAAGCGATAAATGGGCCCAAAAGAATGAGATTTAATTGTGAGTAATATTGAATAAAACTAAGTGAAATTGACTTGGCTTGTGAATGACAGGAGAAATTAGTGAATTATATAATGTATGAATGCTTTACCATATTGGTAAGTTTACTTTCCAAGCCTATGAACTTATTAAGCTTTTATAAGCTTACTCGAATGTGTTTTATATGTCTTGTAGATTAACATGGATATAGAGAATCGGATCATCACCGAAAATCACACTATCCAGACATTTTTCGATAGTTGTTGGATATTAATTTTTGATTTATATGGCATGTATAGGTAATGGCTGATAGTGAAGTAGTTTCGGTTAAACTATATGTATGAAATGACAAAGGAGTTAATAATCTCGGTGATATATATATATATGTGTGTGTGTGTGGCTTAATGTTTTCATTATATGCATGGTTTTGTTTAAAATGGTTGATTGGTTGGTTGGATTTTGTGTAAAATGTTGTTTAAGTGCAGGAAAGTGAAAAAGGGTGAGAAATTTGGCCTAAAGAGGCCTATTTTCGTCCACACGGGCTAGACACAGGCGTGTGTCTAAGCCATGTGTGATACACGATTAGCCCATGGGCATGGGTAATGACCGTGTGTCTCCTGTATCCTTAAATGTGAAGTCAGGATAGCACACGGGCAAAAGACACGGCCGTGTATATTGGTCGTGTGAGGGACACGGGTTTCAAGCATGGTCGTGTGTTATAAACATGTGAAAATGGCTTAAAAATGGTGAAACGCCAGGTTACCATATGGCCTAGTCACATGGGCGTGTGCGCAGGTCGTGTGGCCTTCTGTTTCTTGAGAAATTGCAAGTCAGAATGCCACACGGGCTGGCCACACGGTCATGTCCCAAGCCACACGGGTGTGTGCCCCTATTTTCAAGGAAAAATTTCTAAAGTTACCGATTTAGCCCCGAACCATTTCCAAAGCATCTATTAGGCCCTGTAGGCCCATATTAGTGACTTTATGATGAAATTTGAAAGGTTTTAATTTGGACTGAAAATTTATGACCCAGTTTTGTACAAATGCTAGTGTATAAGTCCGGTAATACCTCGTAACCTTGTTCCGGTGACGGATATGGGTTAGGGGTGTTACAGAATTACTTTAAAATTAACTAAAATGACCTCTTAATTTAATTTTCAATTTGAACTCAATTATTTAATTTATTTATCTAATTAAATAATAATCCAATAAAACTTAATTAACCGTACGCTATCTCTTGTTATTCCAAGAAATTTCAATTATTATGATAAATAGTTCACGTGATCTATCACTCCAAATCATTTATTGATTGGGTCATAATTTAACACGCATTCCATATAAATCTATAACTAGTTAGCAAATAAACTAATTAGCCATATATAATGTAGGTTAAATTAAAATGTAATTAAGTTATATACCCAACATACTAAAATATTGCTTACTATTTTGAGATGCATTGATTATGAATACATTAAAGTACACAAGTCATATATATATAGTCATTCATTTATTCAAGATTAATGTAAGTCGCACAATGAACAATAAAAAAGAATTAATCTATAAATAGATTTAATATTATTTCATCTTGAGTTCAATCCAATGTATTATCAATTCAAATAATCACATTAATGTCTCTATCTTAAGAGTCAATTATGCTTTGATAGTCGAGATAAGTTATATCCCTATTTGAACTTATAGTCAACATAGTAGTCCTAACATGAGTCAATTGCTCATCATGCCTAAATTTGATAGTCACTATCTTATCAAGGTTAGAGATGAACATAGCCTTTGTTGATGGACTGACTTCATATTTTTGTTTAACTTTTCATGTTTTGTCATCCATGAAGAGGAAAGGAGAGAGATGATCATTTCTCTAATCGCAACCTTTGAAACATGTACAAAAGTAATTTGAGTTTTTTTAGGTGTCGAACTTTACGAATGAAAAATCGTGTTTATAGGATTAAATTATCGATTACATGATCTTGGATTCCATATGTGATATTATAGCGAAGAGTGAATTAATTTGTGGTGTTGACCATTATTGCTCAAACAAGAACTTTGAGACATTTGATAAGAGTTGAATCTTTTATGTGCCATGTTTTATATGGGAGTAGAAAGTCAGTTAGACTATTCCTAGGTTGAGTGAGGTTTCTATAATACCTATGTTGAATAAAAAAATTCTAATTTTTATTCATATAATCTCTTGAAATTTATTTAATTTAACATTATTAAATTGATAATATTATTATTTATTGTTGTTATGACATAATTTTTAAATAAAAAATAAAAAAATCAAAATTAAATATTTGACTAAAATGTGAATTTTGTTATCAGTTGTACATAGTTGATTGGATTATTCATGGAACTCGATTGTGTAATTGAGTAATAATTTAAAAAATATATTATTATTTTAATGGTGGGATATTATAAGAGAAATAATAGGGAATTAAGGAGCTATCCTAAGCAGAGTATATTGTAGTACATTGTGATGCAGTTCGTGAATCACTTCATTTAAAGGCCAAGTGAAAACCGAAAGATTCGGTAGCATGGAACTAGCCATTCGACATAGAGCACCGGCTGCTTTATTGCCTTCCCCATAAGAATAAAAAAAAAATTATGGGAAATTGAAGTACAAGGAATAGATTTTGAATTTTAGAATAGTAGAGGGACTAAAACAATAATTGACAAAAAGCAATTTTGAATGATTAATTGTGCTAAATCAGCATGCCAAAAGCGGGTCTTAAATCTAACCGTCCGATGTCATAATTTCTCCAAAAGAAGCAAAAGCCCTTTAAATAGAGAGAAGAGATACGAAGTTTAGCTCTTTTGCTGATCTCGCTAATAATCTTTTTCGATCCAAAATTTTAAAATTCAATAAAACATTTTTCCTTTCTATTTTAAGAATATTAATTATTAATTTCTCTAGGGTTTCTTGATCTAGAGTTTTCTCCTGTTTGTGCGTTTTTTTTTTTTTTTTTTGCTTCTCTCTTTTACTTTGTCGGCGAAACGATTGAGGAAGTGAAGAAAGGGTTCTCGACATAGGAGGAACAGTGAGCGAGCAGTGACAGACTGGTAATTGTTACTGGTTTCTTATGGGTTTTAGATTTCTTTTTGGATCCGGGTTTGGGTTTTATTCTTAGGGCGAGAGGGGTTTGATATTGGATTAGGGTTTTTGTTGTATCGAACTTCTTCGGATGTAAAGATTTGGGGCTTTATCTAGTAAATGTTACTATATATTTTCAATTTAAATCAGTAAGCTAGTTTTTCTTCTTGCAATTTTAGCTTTCCATGCATGATTGAAATTTTATTAAATACGAATTTCGCGTTCTTGCCTTTTAGGTGTTTTATAGAGTTCAATATGGTGGGTTTTTTTTAATTAGTTAATGTGGTGAATTTGGGGTTTGTAAAGATGGGTAGTGTAAATAAAATTCAGGCTCTGGGTAAATGCAGGTAAGGGCTGCTTTAATTGAACTGTGAATAAGTTCAATTTATTCTCATGCAGTTTAATTCCTTTCCCATCGTCGGGATTTAAATCTGGATTTATTCACTGTGGAATAGGAGAATTTGGTTCCTATTAATGTTCTCTAGTGTTTAATCTAGTGAATTTGTATCTTTCAAAAGATAAATAGTTCAAGAAACTATTCACGATGGTTAAGTATTTTATATTTGGGTAAGTGCGGTGGGAATTGATTTAACTTGTTTAAAAATTTTACTGACCTTTGCTCTAGTAGTTGTAGTTAAAGGGTGGATTTATAGTTACTCTAGAAAATCAGATGGGATAATTTTGCTCCTATGGCTGATATCTTCAGAGTGCGGCAATTAAGTCAGCAGCTCCTTTACACTGAATAAAGGGATATAAGAAGAAAGGTGCTTTGGCTAAGATGTTGGCAAAGCGTGATAGATTTGCAGGAGAGTATTATTGTGGCCCGTATGAGCCTCCTGGTGAATCAGAGGGATCTGGTAGCTCGGGAAGAATCAATATGGAGATTACTGCTTCAGAAGATTCAAGTGCACCGAAGAGAAAATGTATCAGTTTGAACCCTGATAAGCATGGCACCTTTGGTGTCCGTACGGAAGTGCTATCACTGTCAAAATTGTCACAGTTTGAAAGAAAGGATTTGATGCATAGGTTGAGACATGAATTGGAGCAGATTCGGATGCTTCAGAAGAAAGTTGAGTTGCAAAGGACAAATGGGGTTACTGTGTCATCTTCCAGTGATATTCTTAGTTGTAGCAATGGACAAATTTTACCTCAGGCACGGGATTTTCAGAAATCATCCATGATGGCTTCTGGACCTGGGAAGAAAGGGAATCCTTTGAGTGGCAAGGCTCGTGCATTTAATCGGACTTTTTCAGGAAAATCTGAGTCTGCAAAACATGCTTCAGCATCGAACACCTCAAATATGATGTTGATGAAGCAGTGTGAGGGTCTTCTAAAACGACTGATGAGCCATCAGTATGGGTGGGTCTTCAACCAACCGGTAGATATAGTCAAGTTGAATATTCCAGATTACTTTACTGTTATAAAGCAGCCCATGGACCTAGGAACGATTAAAAAGAAGATGGCATCAGGGGCATATGCAAGCCCTTTGGAGTTTCATGATGATGTGAAGCTTACTTTCAGTAATGCAATGACCTATAATCCCCCTGGAAATGATGTCCACATTATGGCTGATATCCTTAACAAGTTTTTTGAGGTAAGGTGGAAAAACATTGAGAAGAAGTTACCAGTTACTGGTACTCAGTTGGTACAAAGTAAAGCTCCTTCTGAGGACATAGAGACTTCTAAGCCTATGCCTCCTGCAAAAAAGAGGAAGACAATCTCAGTGACCCAAGAAATTATAAAGGAACCTGTGAAGAGGATGACGGACGAGGAAAAACACAATCTAGGCAGACAACTGGAATCTTTGCTTGCAGAAATGCCTACGCATATCATTGATTTCTTGAGAGAGCACAGTTCAAATGGAACCGAATCTGGAGAAGAAGAAATTGAGATTGATATTGACGACCTCAGTGATGATACCTTGTTCACTTTGAAGAGACTTCTAGATGACTATTTGCAAGAGAAACAGAAAATCCAAGCAAGAGGTGAACCTTGTGAAATTGAGGTACAAATCCCCGCATAATAAAGGCTGAAAAATCAGTACGATTGCTTGCTTTTGATGCTTCAAAATACACTCATATAGGTATGTAAATGCAAAGTGGTTGAGTTCTACTTATATGCTTTTGTTTGCTTTTTGGGAAAATTTCTGATGCAGCTAATTAATGAATCTGCACCAAGTAATTCATCCATGCAACAAGGCAAAGGTCATCTTTCAAATCCTTGTGCATAATAACCCCCTTCTGAGGTATGTTTTCTTTCTGACTTGGTTTTCTGTTTGACTTTTTTGTTTGCAGGGAATGACCAAGTTGATGAGGATGTTGACATTGGGGGAAATGAGCCTCCTGTATCTAGCTATCCACCTGTGGAGATAGAGAAGGACACAGACCATAGAACCACAAAGTCTGTCAGTTCAAGCAGCTCTAGAGGTAATTGTATTTTCCTTCCTTTTTCTATACCTATGATTCTGTCTTTCGAAGTAAATGATAAATCTTCAGTCCCCATCTTGTTTGTGTCCCAAATTATTTGTTTTCAATGCAGCTCATTTACCGATCAATCAACATAGGGTAGACATACTTCTTAAATCTTAATTGTCAGTAAAATTACTGTTGGAAACTTTATGGCTAGAGAATGGGTTCTGTACATTTATGCTTCCATATGTTATCTGCTGATCTAGTCACTTTGGGTTGCTTGTGCTGAACTGGTTAGGGACAAATAAACTTGGTTAGGTAAATAATTTTTGAACACCACCCCCCCTTCCAAAAAAAAAAGAAAGGTAAATTAAATGCGTGTGTATTCTTTTCCATCTTCTGGGTACTGCTAATATAATTCAAGTTAATTATTTGGTTTCTCCTGCTGTGTTTACTGCTTTTTCTTTAAAAAAATTCTCTTCTGTGCAAGTATGTCTTATGGTGGCTGTGCCATTTACATGGCTGCTCTCTTTTGTGATCTTTGCAGATTCAGAGACTGGCAGTTCTGATAGTGAATCTGATGATGCTAAACCTTCAGGTTCCGTGGATGCAATGAAGGTTTGTGCTGGTTCTATTTGGTTTTGAATGATACGGCCGAGTTGTTTGACCTTCTAATTGTTTGTTTGATACACTTTAAAGTTTTACGGTGGCATATTAATTTGCATTATCCTTCAGGTACGGGAAGCGGTAGATTCTGGGGCTCAATTAGATGAAAAAACAAGTGTTGACGATCTTCATAAGAATCGTGAGTGACCAAGTTTTAATGTTTTATATTTTGGGATAATATAATTTTTTGCCCTTGAACTTGGCAACTAGGTCTCCTTTGGTACCTGAACTTGGCAATTAGATTCATTTTGGTCCCTTAAAAAATATAAAAGTTTGATGATGGCACTTTGTGATTGTGCTACACTATCACTTGAAAATTAAAAAAAAAAAATTATATAAATTCCCAGTTGATGACGTGGTACAATCTTAAGAGTGTTGCATATAATGTTCTAATAACCGGACTAGTGGTTGAATCGGTTAGTCCACTAGTGCTGATTCAATTGGTTTGATTGGTTCAACTACTAGACTGCAATAGTTAAATAAATAATTAAAAATTCATAATTTTTTTAAATTAAGAAAAATTATTAAGCCGATTCAATTGTTGGTTTTTGTCCCAGTTTTCGATTTTTATCAGTTTTGAGCAGTTTTCAGTTCAACCCCTTTTGTTTGGACTAGTATTATCAGTCGGTTCTCGGTCCAACCAACCAACCCAGTTACGATTCAAGAATATTGGTCATATCATTAAATCTTGATGAAATTCAAGTTCGAGGACTAAAATGGATCTAGTTATCAAGTTTAGGTACTAAGGTGAGCAAAAAAGAAAGTACAAGGAACAAAGTGGACTTAATTGTCAAGTTAACGGGTAAAAATATGTACTCTCCCTTATATTTTTATGCTTCTATTTCCTTGCTTGAATGGCAGAACTATGAAATCATAAATACTTCTCTGCATGTAAGTTTTGTTAATCCATATTCTAAATGCAGAATGTATGGATGGGTCGGATCAGCTTGAGCAGACTTCTCAGCGAAAGCCAGGTTCTGTTGAGTCAGATAGTTGCCAAGATGGTAAGGTCACTGAAAATAATGAAAGAAAAAAAAAATCTGTTTTTTGTATTAGAGTTGTGTCTCACTCTCTCCAATTAAAAATCTAGGGGACAATGCTCCAACAGAGAGACAGATTTCTCCTGAGAAGCTCTATAGGGCTGCTTTAATTAAGAATAGATTTGCTGACACCATTCTAAAAGCTCGAGAAAAGACACTTATACAGGTTAGTTGAAAGGTTGGGTTTCTGGAATTTCCAGTATAGTATACCTATATCTTTTCTAAGCTTTTTTTAAATCATGGATCAGGGTGACAAGGGGGACCCTGAAAAATTGCGTCGGGAGAGAGAGGAACTAGAACAACAAAGGAAGAAAGGTTTGAACTTTAATCTAGTTTTTCTGTGTTTTCATCGTATGTTTCCAAAATGGACAAGTTTGGTTATTTACATGTTCGCATATTTTAATGTTGGCCAGAAAAGGCACGGTTGCAAGCAGAAGCCAAGGCTGCTGAAGATGCTCGAAGACGAGCTGAAGCAGAAGCTGCAGCTGAGGCTAGACGGAAGAGGGAGCTTGAGCGAGAAGCAGCACGGAAGGCATTGCTGGAGGTACTAGATGAATTGATTGTATCAAACATTTCAATAATTGGACACCCTTGTCAATTGTGGACTCAATATCAAACATTTTTCTGGTGTTCTGTAGATGGAAAAGACGATAGAAATCAATGAGAATTCTAGGTTTCTTGAAGACTTAGAAATGCTTAGAGCCGCCCCAGTCGATAATTTGCCAAGCTCAGTGGAGGGAACATGCACGGATCACTCTGTAGATGGGTTGGGAAGTTTTAAGTTTGGGAGCAGCAACCCCTTGGAACAGCTGGGATTGTACATGAAGGAAGATGAAGAGGAAGAAGAAGGTGAGCCGCCTAGTGTCCCAAATCCTATGAATGATGCAGAGGAGGGTGAAATTGATTGAAATCTGCTTTGTGTACGCCAGACTAGCCTAGCATTAAAAGAAGAGAGTAGAGAATATAATGTCATTTCTTTAAAAATCCTGCCTTGGTTTTTTGGGGATTATTTTATTTTATTTATAAAGTAGAAAATATAGTGGAAAGATGGTCAAGAGCACTTGTGTTGGATTCTGTGGGCAAAGGGGAAAACTCCCCATTGAAATTCTATCAATCTTTTTGTAGTATTCTGTAATTACAAGTTAATGGAAGTTATATCTTTATGTCTCAATTGAAATTTAGTTATCATTTTGCTTTCAATTTTATCATAATATACTAAAATTTGCCAAATTTTATAAGCTACCTTGATTCTCACAGTGGTAAGAGTAGAACCTCTCCAGAAATGACTTTGGAACCACCACTCTTTTAATTCATAAAATGAAAATATACATATATATATATATATATTAAGAATTATAAATTTTGGTTCAATTATTTTTTTTAATTCAATTTAACTAATTTTTTATTTTTTTATTTTTTTATTTTTATCGGTTCTGATTGGATTTAAACATTAGCTCCCTTCTTTAGTAGACTTTGTTGTTGTAGTGTGGGGGTTGAGTACAGCAGCTGACTCTGTTGGTTCAAATAGGAGGGGTTTATAATTAATTAAACCAAGGTAGGTGGATCATTATGGTGTACTTGGACAGGGAGTGAAATTAACTAAAAGGTCGGATTTACTTTGTCTTTCAATTTTATTTTTTTAAATTTGAATTTTAACCTTGAGAATTTACTCATTTATTTAATAATTAAAAAAAGATTTTTTTAAATAAAAAAAAGGTTTACTTACAAAGTCAATTTTACATGTGTGGAAGGCGAAATGCACAAATAAAAATGTTTAATCTAAAATTAAAAGATTTTGCGATTCTGAATTACTATTTTAATGAAACATATTGAAAGTTGATAATTTATTTTCATATGGCTTTCGCGTGATTTTTAATTGACTAGATGAATAATTTTTTATTTTAAATATGACATATAATCAAATTTAATGAAAATTCTTTTGATGATATTATTAATTGGAATTCAATTATTATATTGGAATTTGAAATTAGAAATAGAGATATTAAATTTCAAATATATAAAGAGTAAGATTTCATAGTATAATTAAACCTAATTAGAATATGCTCGCTCCCTATGCTTCTCAAAATTAGATTAATTTTTTTATTATCTATAAATATTATATTAAATTATGATAAATAAATGGGTCATTTTACTTAAAAAAGTTCATTTCTAACTTTATTTACTGAAATGAGCTAATTTTTTTATTATTTATCGAAAAAGTCGAAAATGACAAAACGCATCCACATAGGAATGTTTTTGGGTGAAATTTCAACAAAATGCACTCCTGGGGAGTGATTTTGCCATGTCGGCACAAAATGCACTTACATGAAAGCGTTTATCCCGTGTCAACAAAAATGCGATGACATGGGCACACTAGACCCATTCTCAAATTAAATTTAAAAAAAAGTCATTTTTTAAAAAATTATAAAAATAGACCAATTTTTTTGAAAATTTACAAAAATAAGCCTTTATAAAGACCCAAAGTGGCAACATAATTTTTTTTTATTTAAGGTGTCACCAATTAATATGAGAATAAAATTTACAAAGCAGATCTTTATATAGACCCAAAGTCTCATTTCCCTTATTTTCTTAAGCAATGTGGGATATGAGACGTGTATATATGGACTCATGAATAGGTTTGCAGCTTGTCCCCAAACAATGTGAGATTCTTTCCTCTTTGAACTAACAACATAAGATTAAAGGTTACACTATATTTTATATTTTTTTTACTTATAGAGATTAAATTTTTTACAAAAAGTTAACATTTGTTACATTATAACTAAAACTTTTAAACTCTATAAGTAAAAAAAAAATTATAAAATATAAAATGAGTATGGTAAAATATTAAAAAATAAATATTTAAAAAATTACTAATAGTTGAGTGATCATTTTGTAAGTTCTTATAATTCGATAGCCAAAAAATCATTGTTAAGTGACAACTAACGTAATTTAATCTAGAAATAAAAATATGAAAAATATCTATTATATTTTATGTATATTATATATTTCTATAAAAAAAAACTTATTTAACATAATTATATACTATGTTTAAATAAATTATTTATCTAGTCAAAATACATCTGAAATAAATTTATCAGCATTCATTAGGTGATGAAAATTAAATTAAAATTAGGATTAAAAAAATTAATGAGTATAGTAAAATATTAAAAATAAATAAATATTAAAAAAAGATATATCAATTTTTTAAAATTACAAAAAAATACTATTTGAGTACCAAATACTTACCATTTATTTATTAATCAAACATTCATAATATAAAATAAAATAAATAAAAAAAATTAAAAGTATATTAAATAATGGAAAATTATTTTAAAAATTAGAATTGCATGGATATTAACTTGAAACATTTAAAATTGAATAGAAGATTATTGCATGTACAAGTTTCATATGTGTAATTTATTCTTTTTTTAATAGTCCTTTTGTATATGCTAATAATTCTAAAATGCAACAAGATTAAAGATCTCAAAAGATAATTTTATAATATGAGAAAATGTTAACAAAATATAAAAAAAATAGAAATTATTTTGTAAAAAAATTATAAAAAAATAATTTTAATCTTATGTTGTTAGTTAAAAAATTGTTTAGGAACAAACTGCAAACCTATTCATGAGTTTATATATACACATGTCTTATATCTCACATTGCCTAACAAAACAAGAGAAATGAGACTTTGGGTCTATATAAAGATCTGTTTTGTAAGTTTTATTTTCATATTAATTGGTGACACCTTTAAAAAAAATTGTGTTGCCACTTCATAAATTTAAAAAAAAACTGGTCTATTTTTATAATTTTTTTAAAAAATTGACTTTTTTTAAAAATCTAATATGAGAATGGACAAAAGTGCACTCATGTCAGTGCGTTTTTGCTGACACGGGGTAAAATGCTTTCACATCAGCGCGTTTTGTGCTGACATGACAAAATCGCTCCTCCAGGGATGTGTTTTGCTGAAATTTCACCCAAAAAGGCTTTTACGTGACGCGTTTTGTCATTTTCAACCCTTTTCGGTAAATAATGAAAAAATTAGCTTATTTCCGTAAATAAAGTTGGAAATAATCCTTTATAGATAAAATGACCTAATAAATGAATCTAAAGTTAAAATTAAAGTATGATGTAAAAGTTATCTAAATTATGGAATTAACTTCAATTATGAAGCAAACTCTTGTGTTAGGTTTAGTAGCCAAAGTTTGTTCACTCATTAAAATCGCCCTAAATGAATTTAAAGTTAAAATTAAATTAATACGTCAAAGTTATACATATTAAGGAATTAACTTAAATTATGAAGCCAACTCTTGTGCTTGGCTTTGTGCCCAAGGTCTGTTCACCCGTACAACCTGTCCCGTTTTGAGCCTCTAAAAGTAAGGGTGTGTAAAAAAGTTCTAAATTGAATATTTTGAAGAGAATCGAATCTAAAAAAATTGAGTCAATTTTTGTGTTTGGTTTAATTGGTTTATTAAATTTTTGATTTTAATATTTTAAATTAAATAAGCAAAGCTCATAACCCATTTAATACCCATTAAAACTTAATATTTTTAGAAGTTTCAACCTATTTTAATATTTAAAACTCAAATTGATAATATAAAATTTTATGATATTCATTTTAATCTGTATTATTTAATATATAAAAAATTCAAATTGATATATACTTATTAAGAATAGTAGAAGACATGGAAATAGTATGTTGGCCATGTAAGAACATAGATATTTTTTGAGTTCATTAAAATTGTTCGATTTATTTTTTAATATTTTATTAATGAATTTAAAATAAAAATAAAAGTATAAGATATATTAAATTGAAGAAAGAAGACAATTATGTCAAAAAAAATTAAAGGAATAAACTTATAAGTACCTCAATTAGATTTTTTTCCAACTAAAAAATAGCTAAAAACTGAAAAATTAAATTGAACTGAATTGAAAGTTTTTGGTTTGCTTTTGCTCTCAAGGTCCGTTCGGTTAATTGAGTTTTGGTATAATTTAGTTTATTCGTTTGAAATGATGATATAATGTGTCACGTTAGTTTGTTGTTACATTGTTATCAGTTTAATTATCAAAATGTAGCAAATTAATAATACTAGTTAACATATTATAGCTTTTCTAATTTTGATGACCAAAACGTAATTTAAACCATACCTAAATAACTAAATTTGTAATTTATTCCTTTTTAAATATGAATAATTTTTATATAATGTATAGTTCTACCCATAACCCGTCTTAACTCTTAAATCAGAGGAAAATGCTCTCAAATACACTCAAATCCTAATTCCTCTAATTATTGCAATGACAATCGTGACAATTGTGCTAAGACTAAATTGAACTTTTTAAAATGAAGAATGATCCACTTAAACCTGTGTAAAACTTAAGTGGTTTTACACAATTTTGTAACTTTTTATACTATTAAGATTTTAACAATTAAATTGTTATATTTCATGCTCCATTCATTTTTATCACGTGTAACAACCCGTTTTCAGTGAAATCGAAACAGTGGTTTCAAGACCACAAATCCTGGTTCGTAAGAAAATTTATTTTAAAAAATTTTTAAGGTCTACCGTATGATAAGAATATCATATAAAAATTTCGTTAAGAAAATTTTACCGATTACATGTTTAATTGATAAAAGGACCAAATTGCATAAAATGAAAAAAGTTAGATTCTAGTAGCTATAGGTATCAAATAGCTATGAAATTCAAAATTTGAAGTCCTTATATGGTAAATAGACCATTAAGAGGAGTTAGTAGATAAGAATGATGATTTATGAAATTGGAAAGATGAAATAATTAAAGATGATAAATAATAAAAATCTAAGATATCATCATCTTTACCAAATTATTTTACATGGAAACCCTAGCTAAGAGAAGAGAACTCAAGCAAGCTTACTTGGCTTAATTAGGTATGTAATCTTGTCATTTTTTTAGTAATTTTTACATTTTCGAGATCGTAATAACCTAATCTAGCTATCTTAGGGATTAATTTGCAAAGTTATTAAAGTATTAAAGTTTTGCCATGGATGGGTATGCATGAATTATGAAGTTTTATGGTAGAAAATGAAAGGTTGTTGATAGATAAATACTTGGGTTGCTATTGTTACATGTGAAAATTGGCTAGGCTTGGAATAAAGATTAAATTGCATGAATTTCATTTTCCGAGCCTAAGGGCGAAATCGTCATTAATTAAAAGTATAGGGGCAAAATGGTAATTTTGCCTAAGATTTAACTTGGATTGAATTAAATATGAATGATGTCAAATTTATTTATATAGATCCGAATAAACCAAATACAGAATTAGAATGAGGAAAAGAGAAGGTATCGGATTAGTAGATTACAATTCACGAACACTTATCCAGGTAAGTTCGTGTAACTAAATTTTGTATATTTATATGTTTGAATTGTTTGAATTGAATGTTGTATGTGTGAATTGTGTAAATGCCATATAAAAATAAAATTGATCACATATTCGATAATGTTTGATAAATATTAAGTCCCGTTTGGATAAATGAGATTCGATAGATATAGAGTTCCCGAATTGGTTGTGGTCCTGCATATGTTGCAGACACACCACAGCTCGAAAGAGCATCCCGTTATTAGTACTCATGAGCATCCTGATATATGTCCCTCTCGAACTTTCCGTTATGTGGTTCTTGCGAGCTTCCTATTAATAGCTCTTTAGAGCATCCCGATTGGTTGTGATTCTGCATGTGTTGTAGACACACCACCGCTATTATGAACGTCCTGATATATGGCTCTTCGTGAGCTTCTCGATTAAAGGCTCTTTGTGAGCTTCTCGATATGGCTCGCTTGAACTTCTTGATATATGGCTATCCGGAGCTTCCCGATTAATGGCTCTTTAGAGCTACCTGTTATTGGCTCACATGAGCTTCCTGATTATGGCTCTTATGAGCTTCCCGTTACACAGCCCGGATAAGCTTCATGTTAATGACTCTCTAGAGCTTTTCGTTACATGGCTCACATGAGCTTCCTGTTATATGGCTCGAGAGAGGGCTTCTCGATTATGTGTTCTAAAGAGCACCCCTGAATATGAATTGATAGATTTTAGATTCGTACACTTCATGTGTACTACCTTTGTATTCATTGATATTTTAAATGATTCAATGGATAAAGTTCTAATATGAGATGAAATGAATTCAAGATGAATTACTATGAGAAATATTTGAAGTACAAAGATATGATATGTACATGTTTATGGACACTTGAAGTGATAATACATGTATGTGGAAATTGAATATTAATGAGCTCATTCATATTTCTTGGTATTTATGTGAATTACATGACTAACATGCTTGATGATGATATGTATAGGCAATTGGCCACATTGGTTTGAGCATGTTTTATAACAACCTGTTTTCAGTGAAATCGAAACAGTAGTTTCAAGACCACAAATCTGAGTTAGAAGGAAAATTTATTTCAATATTATTGTATGATCTGTATTATAATAAGAATGATGTATGAAAATTTCGATAAGAAAATTTTACCGATTTCATGTTTAATTATAGAAAGGACCAAATTGCATGAAATGTAAAAGTTAAATTCTAGTAGCTAGAAGGATCAAATAGCTATGAAATTCAAAATTTGAAGTCCTTATATGACAATTAGACTATTAAATGGGGCTAGTAGATATTTATGATGATTCATCCATAAGAAATTAGAAAAAGAAAATGACTAAATTGGAAAATTAATGAATAAAAGATGGAAATAAGCCAATATCATCTTATTTAATCATCTTCCCCAAATTTAAAAAACATGGAAACCCTAGCTAAGAGAAAGTGAGTTCAAGCAAGTTGTTTTGGCTCAATTAGGTATGAATTCTTGTCTCGTTTTTAGTAATTTTTATATTTCTGAGATCGTAATAACCTAATCTACCTATTTTGAGGATTAATTTGCAAAGTTATCAAAGTATAAAATTTTTTCCATGGATGAGTATGCTAAAATTTTGAAATTTATGGTAGAAAATGAAATGTTGTTGATAGATAAACAACTTTTGTAAAGGAAATTTTCATGAATTGTGATTTAGGGACTAAATTAAAAAGATGTAAAAATTTATGGAAAATTTTTTATTTTTTTTGAAATACATGGATTTTTATTGTTACATGAAAAATTCGGTTAGGCTTGGAATAATGATTAAATTGTATGAATTTCATTCTCCGAGCCTAGGGATGAAATCGTCATTTATTAAAAGTATAAGGGCAAAATGGTAATATTGCCTAAGATGTGAATTGAATTGTATTGAATATGTATTGTATTAAATTGAGTTAAATTTACTCGTATAGATCTGGATAGATCAAATACGGAAATATATCGAGGAAAAGAAAAAGTGACAGATTAATAAATTTCGCATACACGAACATTTTCGAGGTAAGTTATTGTAACTTAATTATGTAATTGTATGTTTAAATTGAATGATTTGTATGTAATTTGTGAAATGACCAAGTATATGAAATTTGATCATAAGTCCGAAAAATACCCGATAAATGTTAAATACTGTTTGAATAAATGTAATTCGATGGATACAGGATTTCCCGTATTAGTTGTGGTCCTGCATATGTTGCAGACACACCATAGCTCTTATGATCATCCTGTTATAAGCCCTCTCGAGCTTCTCATTACATGGTTCCTACTAGCATCACGATTAGTATTGACTCTACATGTGTTGCGGTCATACCGCAGCTCTTTGTGAGCGTCCTGTTACATGATCGATATGGATCCTGCATATAATGCAGACATATCGCAACTCTTTATGAGCGTCCTAATATAGGCTCTTCGTGAGCTTCCTAACATAGCTCACTTGAACATCCTGTTACGGTTATCCGGAGCTTCCTAATATTATCTCTTCGGATTTATCTGTTAAGCTCAATGAGCTTCCTGATTTAAACTCTTACGAGTTTCCTGTTATAGCCCAGATAAACTTCCCGTTACATGCTCACACGAGCATTCTATTATAAGGCTTGAGAGAGTGCTTCTTGTTTAAGTGCTTTTATGGGCACTCCTGATTATGAATTGATGTATTTACAGTATTGTACACTTTATGTGTACTACCCACGTATCCATTGAGATTTCAAATGATTCAATGGGTGAAATTCTGACATGAGAACAAATAGATTCAAAATAAATCATTATTCGTATATACATGAAATAAATAACTAACATGTTTGGTGTAGATATGTGTGTTAGGCTAATTGTCAAATTTCTTTGGATGCATTTTGTATGCTTACTTTAAGTATAAATGTATGGTAAGTGAAATTCCGTCATACAAACTTACTAAGCACTAAGTGCTTACTTAGTTTTATTTACTCTGTTTTTATAGTGCTTGGAGGCTCGTAAAGGTTGGAAGCTAGTCGGAGCTACATCACACTATCTCTCGAACTTTTCGGTATATATATAGTAATCTAAATTTTGGTTATAATGGCGTGTATAGGTTACATTAGCTAATGTTGGCATATAAATATTTTGGTTGTAACTAGCCATTGGTAAGGCTTGTGTTTGGTATATTTTGAGATGAGTACGTATGGCCATAACATGTTTGTGGTATGAGTTGAAATAGTTAAATAATGGTAAGTATATGGATGAATAGATTAAGATAGCATATTTGGTAAAATATTCATATATGTGAATTTGATCAATTGGGTAAGATTGAATACATGAATACATGTGATGAAATCTCATGCATAGGACTTGGTTTTGGTTTGGTTTAATTGACTTGAATTTGGTGAATGTGTTAAAGTATTAATGTAGGTGGAAGACAAGTTTGAGTGAGAAAATAAGGCTAGGAAATGGCCTTATTTTATCCACACAGGTAGAAACACGAGTGTGTGTCTTAGCAATGTGTAACACACGGTCTAGCATATGGGTATGTAACATGGTCGTGTGTCCTCTGTATCTTAAAATTTCAAAATAGAATGCTCAGATTTGATCACATGGCCTGTCATAGGGCGTGTGACTTGGCCATGTGACCCCTGCACCTAAATATTTTGCAAGTCAGAGAGTTACATGGGTTGGAACACGGTTGTGTAACCTACTTTAAATGCCACATAGCCTAAGACACGGGCTTGTTACTTGGCCTTGTGAGCCATACAACCTGACTACACGGTCATGTGTCCTCTGCACCTAGGTTAAAATTTTGAGATTTCACGAAAAATTTTTTGAGTACCCGATTTAGTTCGGACTTGTTTCTAATGTATGTTTTGGGCCTCAAAGGCTCATGCAATGGACTTTATGACTAATATCTGACATGTATGTTAAATAATGTGAAATGATTGTATTTGATGCTGTTTATTCCAGTAATACTTTGTAACCCTGTTCCGGCGACGGATACGGGTTTGGGGTGTTACATGTTTAGTTAGCTTACCTTAAATATGAAATAATGGTAAGTTAAATTTCATGTTATACGAACTTACTAAGCATTAAATGCTTACTCTGTTTTATAGTACTTCGGAAGCTCGTTGGGTTGGAAGCTTAGCGGGGATACCATCACATTATCCATTATCTCATCTCGGTATATTTAATGAATCAACTTTGGTTATAATGGCATGTATAGGTTAACTTGGCCAATGTTGGCATATAAATGTTTTGGGTTGTAACTAGCCATTTGAAATGGCTTGTGATGAATATGTTTTCATGTGAATATAATAGGCTATATAATGTTTGATTGTGTGTTTGAAATGGATAAATGATGGAAATGGTATAGGCATATTGATGATTAGTTTGTGATAGTATAAAATTGGTAAATACGCCTATATGTTAGTATGGTTGTTTTGGTAAGTTTGGATAATTATCCATATGAGTTGGTATATTATGTATAAGACTTGGTTTTGGCTTGATTTGAATGTTATATATTGGTTTGTGAAAGTGTTTAAGTGTTAATGTAGGAGGCTTAGAAATGACCTTATTTTGTCCACATGGGTAGAGACATGGGTGTGTGTCTTAGTCATGTGTGACACATGGCCTAGCACATAGGCATGTGACTTGGCTATGTGTCCCTTGTATTTTAAAAATTCAAAATAGAATGCTCAGTGTTGATCACACGGCCTGGCAAACGAGCGTATGGCTTGGCCGTGTGACCCTGCACCTACACACGGCCTAGCATAGGGGCGTGTGACTTGACCGTGTGATCCAAGTCAAAGAGTTACACGGCCTAAGACACATGCATGTCTTTTGGCCGTGTGAGCCACATAGCCTGACCACACGAGCATGTGTACCTTGCACCTAGGAGAAATTGTGAAATTTCATGAAAAATTTCCTGGGTTCCCTGTTTAGTCCCGACTTATTTCTAATGCATGTTTTGGGCCTCGAGGGCTCATATAAGGGACTTTATAAATAATTTCTGACATGAATGTTAAATAATATGAATTATCTGTATTTGATCTGTTTATTTCGGTGATGCGTTGTAACTCTGTTCCGGCAACAGATATGGGTTAAGGGTGTTACATTTGTTAGTATCAGAGCTACGGTTTAGTTGATTCTTAGACTAATATAGCATATACAAGTCTAGCTATACATATTATTATATAACCTATGATAATGTGATATATCTTAACCATTTTAAACATGTTTTTCATATATTAATGTCATCTAATTATGCTGAATCCGGAGAAGCTGAGAGCAATGCTCAAGCTTTAGTACAAAGAGCAGTACCTAGTAGTAGAATGCCCATGCCTTATGGTCAAGGAGGAGAGGCAAAAGAAGCCTTCTTCCAAATGATGAATGAATAGTTTACTAAATATGTAAGAACAAATCAGGCTGTACATCAACCTCTACCCCCTCCTGGTTCTCAACCGGTTCCTGATACGTTAAAAGGTATAGAACTTGTTAGAACTGATAAGCCACTTGTTGATAAAATTCGTAAATATGGGACAGAAGAATTTAGAGCTACAGCTAAAGATGATCTTGAAAGGGATGAGTTTTGGTTAGAAAACACTAATAGGGTTTTGGATGAATTGTCTTGTACACTAGCTGAATGTCTAAAATGTGTTGTATCACTGTTAAAAGATTCAGCTTACCAGTGGTGAAAGACATTGATTTCTATTGTGCCTAAAGTTGGGAATTCTTTCAAACTGAGTTCCGATAGAAATATATTAGCCAAAGGTTTCTTGATAAAAAACGTAAAAAATTTCTAGAACTTAAACAGGGTCGTATGACCATATCTGAATTTGAACGAGAATTTGTTTGATTAAGCAAATATGCCAAAGAGCGTATCCTGACTAAAATCACCATGTGTAAGCGATTTGAAGAAGGTCTGAATGAATATATAAAATTATTAGTCGAGATTCTTGAAATAAAAGAATTTGTTGTACTTGTTGGCTGGGCATACAAAGCCGAAGAGCTTAGTAAAGAGAAAATATAGGCTAAGATGGAAGCTAGAACTTTAAGTAAAAGATTTACGGGAAAGTCATATCAATCGACCTTAAAAGAAATCAAAGAAAAATTTTGATCGTTCTACTACCTCCGTGGGGTATTCTGAGAGAGATAGAAGTATTCAACACTCTAATCCGAGATTTCAAGATATATCTGTAGCGAGTGTAAGCAGTGTTAAAAATACTAAACCCAGATGCAAACACTGTAATAAACTACATTTCAGTGAGTGCCGCATGAGAAGCGGAGCTTATTTCAGATGTGGTTCTTATGACCACTATCTTAGAGATTGCCTAGAGAAAGTTGAAAGAGATACTGCTCAAACTTCAAGACCGAGCAACCCCGCTACAAAAAGTAGACCACCTTGTAATCCCGTTAATGTGAATGGAAGCTGAGGTATGACAAAAGATTCAATTGTCAAATCTGAGGCATGAGCACTAGCCAGAACATATGCTATTCGTGCACGGGAGGATGCTTCTACACCTGATGTTATTACTGGTACTTTTTCTTTATTTGATAATAATTAATTGCTTTAATTGATCCTGGTTCAACACATTTGTATATCTATACGAAATTAGTGTTTAGTAAAAATTCGTCTGTCGAGTCCATTGAATTCGTAGTTAAAGTATCGAACCCCCTAGGTTAATATGTGATGGTGGAAAAATTTGCAAGAATTGTCCTTTAATGATACAGGGTTACTATTTTTCGGCTGATTTGATGTTACTGCCATTTGATGAATTTGATGTGATCTTGGGTATGAATTGTTTAACTCAGCATGATGCCGTGGTAAATTGTAAACAAAAGCATATTATGTTGAAATGTCAAAATGGTGAATTGTTTTGTATTGAATCTGATAAATTGGATGGGTTGTCTAATGTGATGTCAACCAGGTCAACATAGAAATATGTCAGAAAAGGTTATGATGTTTATCTTGCTTATGTGTTGGATACTAAAGTATCCAAGTCGAAGGTTAAATTAGTGCCAGTGGTTTGTGAATATCCTAATGTATTTTTGAAAGAGTTACCTGGATTACCGTCGGTTATAGAGGTGCAATTTTCTATAGATCTTGTTCCGGGGATACACCGATATCTATAGCATCATACAGAATGGCTCTGATAGAATTAAAAGAATTAAAAGTACAGTTACAAGAATTGACTAACAGGGGTTTTGCACGACCTAGTTCATCACCTTAGGGTGCACCGATTCTGTTTGTTAAGAAGAAAGGTGGATCATTGAGATTGTGTATTGATTATAGACAGCTCAATAAAGTCACAATTAAGAATAAGTATCCACTGCCTCCTATTGATGACTTGTTTGATCAGTTGAAAGGTGCTACAGTATTTTCGAATATTGATCTCCATTTCGGTTATTATCAGCTATGGGTAAAAGACTCAGATGTATCAAAAACAACTTTCAGAACTAGGTATAAGCATTATGAATTTCTTGTAATGCCATTTGGCTTGACTAATGCACCTGCAGTATTTATGGACTTAATAAATAGAATTTTCAGACCGTAGCTGGATAGATTTGTGGTGGTATTTATTGATGATATTCTAGTATATTCTCGAGATGAAAATAAACATGCTGATCATTTGAGAATTGTTCTGCAAACTCTGCGTGAGAAGCAATTGTATGCTAAATTAAGTAAATGTGAATTTTAGCTTCGGGAAGTTGGGTTTCTTGAACATATAGTATCTGCTGAAGGTATCAGGGTGGATTCGAATAAAATTTCAGTAATTGTTAACTGGAAACCACATAAAAATGTGTCTGGAGTTAGAATTTTTCTAGGATTAGCTGGTTAATATTGGAGATTTCTATAAGGGTTTTCGATAATAGATTCTCTGATAACAAGGTTGTTACAGAAAGATGTGAAATTTGAATGAGCCAAAAAATGTCAACAAAGCTTTGATCAATTGAAAGCCCTGTTAACCAAAGCACCAGTTTTGATTCAACCTGAATTAGGTAAGGAATTTGTGATTTACAGTGACGCGTCATTGAATGGTTTAAGCTGTGTATTGATGCAAGAGGGTAAAGTAATAGCCTATGCTTCTAGACAGCTAAAACCACATGAAAAGAATTACCTGATACATGATTTAGAATTAGCAGCTATTGTATTTGCTTTGAAAATTTGGTGACATTATTTGTTCAGTGAAAAGTGTCATATATTTATCGATCATAAAAGTTTAAAGTACCTGATGTTGCAAAAAGACTTGAATCTGAGACAGCGCAGGTGACTTGAATTGTTGAAAGATTATGATCTGGTTATTGATTATCATCCGAGAAAAGAAAATGTGGTTGCAGATGCTCTAAGTAGAAAGTCTTTGTTTTCTTTACGAACAATGAATATTCGATTATCATTGTCTAATGATGGCTCAATCATGGCTAAACTAAAAGCTAAATCGATGTTTCTACTGCAGATCTATGAAGTTTAGAAAAATGATGATGAGTTAGAGGTTAAGCAAATACAATATGAGTTGACTACTGATTCAGAATTTTATATTGGACTCGATGATTGTCTGTTATTTCAAGGTAGAGTATGTGTACCGAGAAACTTAGAGCTTGTATAGAAGATTTTGCATGAAGTTCATAATGGTACTACGTTTGTGCATTCGAGGAGTAATAAAATGAATAATGATTCGAAAAAGATGTATTGGTGGTCGGGAATAAAGTAAGATATTTCTGAATTTGTATCTAGATGTTTGATATGTCAGCAAGTTAAAGTTAAACATCAGGTACCTTCGGGATTATTACAGCCAGTTATGATACCGGAATGGAAATGGGAAAAAGTTACCATGGATTTTTTATCAGGATTACCCCTATCTTCGAAAAAGAAAGATGCTATTTGGGTAATCGTCAACCTTTTGATGAAATCTGCACACTTTATTCCGGCACGTATGGATTGTAACACCTTAAACTCGGCCTATACATTATGGTCGAATTTGGTGATGTCACATGATAGAGTGTTTGAAAATAATGTTATCGAGATAAAACCATTCCCGTTTAATTAATTTTCTCTATCTCTTATTAGTTCCAAAATTCGTTTTACTCGTTTAATTGCTTGTTTTGAAAACATAATCTCGTAGTGGAAACTTAAAAAAAACCGTTTTAAGTTAACCGTGTGTTTTGAAAAAAACTTTTGCTTTTTAAAAACTGAATTTTTTCTGCTTCTAGCAGTTATAAATCCGTAAAGTAAATCAAGTAAAAACCAAATTAAGAAAATGTCCAAAAATTCCCCAAATTACATCCAAATAAACCAATGATAGCAAAACCATAATTCATAAATTAAAAATCATAAAAGTCTAAAAATTGAGGTCACCGTCGAGTCTTCCGCCGTACCGATCCGTCTAGGTCTGGGGATTACCTGTGCATATTAAACAAAGGCGGTGAGTTTATGTAAACCTAGTGTGTAACCTACAAAAAACAAAAAAATAGTATATAGTTATGCACAATCTGGGCCTAAGCCCTTTTCAGTATCAGTGACAGTTTGGGCCTTAGCCCATTTCAGTATCAGTATCAGTCATGCATAAGGCCTTAGCCTTTACAATATCAATATCAGGTATACAGTATACAGTAATCAAAGTCCTACCCCACCAGCTTCTACACACCATCTCCGTCCATCCCTACACTCCATGTGCGGTTTAAAATACTCATCCATCCCTACAATTCAAATAGTACCGCACATAATTAGTAAAATGCAGCTGAGCTGTCAGATATTAAGCTTAAGAGCCTTTTAGTACACTTTCTCCAAATAATATCATCCCAACCCCAATGCAATGCAACATACAATGAAATGGCATGTTATCACAATACTACCTGTTACACATACAATTCAATATACATGCATACATATATATCATGCTTAGCACATACAATACACATTCAGTTCATACATTTAGTGGTCTAAGTAGTGCTTACCGACCCTACAGTAGGTTCACAGTCGACTTGGGCGACCCGTGCAACCTTAGAATTCGATTCAGTAAAAATGGCTCACACGCTCATATGGCCTGCTCGTGTGGGCCCACACGTCCATGTAGCTCACATGGCCCAAATTGGCCTTGGCCCGTGTAGATCACACGGCCTGACCAAAAATCTCACACGCCTGTATGGGCCCACACACCTGTGTGGTTCATATGGCCCAATACAAACTAGCATGTATCTCGCACACGGCCTGCCTGGCCATCATACGGTAGTGTGCCTCGTCGATCACACGCCTGTGTCAGGGCACACGGCATACTACATGGGCGACCACATGCACATGCATGTGGTGTCGGTAATAGGGTTTTTGGCTTTCATTGAAACCCTATTTTTTATATTTTTAGGTACACACCTATATCATTTTTATGCAAAAGCAACTCTAAGCAATCCCGCACCCCAACTCCTCGAATCAATTAACTACAAATCAGTACAAGAAGAACCTCGATCCTCGCGATATGTCACCATTATCAATGAAAACAAAGAATGGATTCTCGAAAGGAAAAAATGAATGAACAGCAAGAGATGAGCAATGATTGGAAACAAAAAATGAAAGAGGAAGAAAAGGGAAGGGTTGCCGTCAGAATTTGGAGAAAGAGAGAAAAACTATCTTTTTGGGAAAAATAAAAGTAAAGATCAAATAGAATTCCCGATGACTTCCTTTAATTCTATCCATCCAACTTCCCACTATCAGAATTTCAATTCTCATCAAACTCATCCACGCCACATGCCCCATGCAAAAAGAACTACTCCCTCGCTCGCACGAGGATTTAAGCACAAGACCTCCAACATAACCAGCACTCCACTTATCCACCAGACCAACAGGCCCATTCTGTTAATCACTTGCAAACATTTAATTAAAAGCCTACTAAATAGAGATAGGGCTTAATTCATAAAATTAATAAAATTTGTCCGTGTCATGACTTGAACTTAGGACCTCAAACACATACACACCTAGAACACTTAACCATTAAAGTAGATAGACGTTTATGTCACACATGCACAAAAACAAAAATTAAAATTTTTAGGGTGTTACAGTTCTACCCCCTAAAAGAAAATTTCGTCCTCGAAATTTACCTAATTAGAACAGATGAGGATACGATTAACATATCACATCCTCAGGCTCCCACGTCGCCCCCTCAGTGCTATGATTACGCCACAAACACCTTCACCAGTGGAATAGACTTCTTCTTCAGAACCTTTAAATCGCGATCTAGAATCTGAACCGGCTCCTTCTCAAATGTCAAGTCTGGCCTAACCTCAATCTCCTCAACAAGGACAATATGAATAGGATAAGAGCGATAGTGCCTCAACATAGAGACATGGAACACATCATGCATACAATCCAACTCCGGAGGTAGCTCTAACTAATAAGTAACTGGTCCTACTTGTTTCAAAATACAGTAAGGTCTAATAAACTTAGGGCTCAACTTGCTCTTACGACTAAACCTTAGTACCTTCTTCCATGGCGAGACCTTGAAAAAAATAAAGTCTCCCACAGAATACTCAATCTCGCGTCTTTTCAGATCCGCATAGGATTTTTACCTACCAGAAGCCGCTTTCAAACGATCCCTAATCAATCTAACCTTATCCTCTGTCTTAGAAACCAACTCAGAACCTAGAACACGTCGCTTTCCCAACTCGGTCCAACATAAAATAGTGCGGCACTTACGATCGTATAGAGCTTCGTAAGGTGTCATCTGGATGCTAGACTGGAAACTGCTATTATAGGCAAATGCCACTAGTGGTAGATAATCCTCCCAACTACCTCAGAAACCAATAACATAGCTCTTCAGCATATCCTCTAGTATTTGAATCACCCTTTTAGATTGACCATCGGTCTGAGGATGGAACGCAGTACTGAAGTCCAACCTTGAACCCAGAGCTTCATGCAACTTTTTCCAAAATTGAGATGTGAAGCGAAGATCTCTATTAGAGATTATCGAAACTGATACTCCATGTAGTCTTACTAAGCGAGGACCCCTATTAGAGATTATCGAAACCGATACTCCATGTAGTCTTACTATCTCAGAAATATAAAGCTTTGCCAGCTTCTGTAGAGAATAATCAGCCGTAACTGATATGAAATACACAAACTTGGTCAATCGATCCATAATGACCCATACTGAATCCTTTTTAGTAGATGTTAGGGGCAACCCACCAACGAAGTCCATAGTCACTTGCTCTCATTTTCATAAAAGAATCTTAACCGGCAACAGCAAACCCGAGGCAACTGATGCTTAGTTTTAAACTGCTGGCATGTTAGACACCTAGCCACAAAATCAATAACTTCTCGTTTCAGTCTTGGCCACCAGTATAACTCACGAAGGTCACGGTACATCTTATTTCTGCCAGGAAGCATATTATAAGGGCTACTATATGCCTCTCTCAATATAGACTGTCTCAAATCAGTATCATTCAGAACATAGATTCTCTCGTAAAAACAAAGTACCCCATCATTATTCAGTTTAAAATCCGTAGTGCTACCACTCTCAATCTGTCAAAACTAAAGACCTAAGGACTCGTCCTCTAATTGTTTAACCTGAATCTGCTCAATCCAAGTCAGTTTAACCTGAAGCTCGGCTAATAGACCACCATAAGCT
Organism: Gossypium stocksii; assembly: GCA_020496765.1. Taxonomy (NCBI): domain Eukaryota; kingdom Viridiplantae; phylum Streptophyta; class Magnoliopsida; order Malvales; family Malvaceae; genus Gossypium; species Gossypium stocksii. The sequence continues at coordinate 15,984,055 of CM035625.1, read as the reverse complement.
CAGCTAATAGACCACCATCATCAAATAAGCTGAGGAGAGCAAACATTGCCCTCAAATTAGTCATAGCTCTGTGACTCAGTGCACCGACCACCACATTGGCCTTACCAGGATGATACTCAATGGTACAGCCATAATCCTTAAGCAACTCAATCCATCTACGCTGCCTAAGATTTAGCTCCTTCTGAGTAAGGAGATACTTGAGGCTTTTGTGATCAGTGTAAATGATACACTTCTCACTATACAGATAATGCCTCTAAATTTCAGTGCAAATACCACGGTGGCCAACTCTAAATCATGCGTTGGATAGTTCGCCTCATGTGTCATAAGCTGACGAGATGCATATACTACCACGTTACCATCTTGCATCAACACACATCCCAAACTGACATGTGATGCATCACTATAGACTGTGAACTCCTTTTTGGGTTTTAGCTGTATCAAAATAAGAGCCTCAGTCAGTATAGTCTTAAGCTTCTCGAAGCTCTCTTGCCGTGCATCAGTCCAATCAAACAGTACACCCTTCTATAACAGCGTAGTTAAAGGTGCTGCGATCAGTGAGAATCCTTCCACAAACTGCCAATAATAACCCGCCAGTCCCAGAAAACTACAAATCTCAGACACGTTTCTAGGCTGCGTCCACTCTAACACAGCCTTAATATTTCGAGGATCGACTCGAATCCCCTCAGCAGAAACCACATATCCCAGAAATGTCACCTCACGTAACTAGAACTCACACTAGCTAAACTTGCCATAGAGTTGACTTTCCCTCAAAGTATGAAGAACAACTCTCAGGTGCTCATCATACTCATCTTCAATCCTCGAATAAACCAGTATACCATCGATGAACACCACCATAAACCAATCTAGATAAGGCTGAAACACTCAATTCATCAGATCTATAAAAGCAGCCGGTGCATTAGTCAGTCTAAAAGGCATCACCAAGAACTCGTAGTGACTATAACGAGTCCTAAATACTGTCTTATGTATGTTAGCCTCCTTAACCCTCAACTGATGATACCCAGACTGAAGGTCAATCTTAGATAATACTGAAGTTCCTCAAAATTGGTCAAACAGATCATCTATCCTTGGTAGTGGGTATTTGTTCTTAATGGTCAACTTGTTCAGTTACCGATAGTCGATACACATCCGCATGGATCCTTCATTCTTCTTTATAAATAGTACTGGTACTTTCCATGGAGATACATTAGGGCGAATGAACCCACGATCCAAAAACTCGTGAATCTGAGTCTTACGTTCCCTAAGCTCATTCGGTACCATTCGATAAGGAGCGATGGATACCGGAGTTGTTCCTTAAAGTAGCTCAATCCTAAACTTAAACTTGCAATTCGAAGGTAAACCTAATAACTCCTAAAAAAACGTTTGGAAAATCCTTTACCGTTTTGATGTCCTTAACTGTAGAGTCCCTAGAATTAGAAGTACTTACATAGGCCAAGAATGCCTTATATCCCTTACGAACGAACTTCTCTGGTACTGGTGCAGAGATCACATGAGATAAATAATTTTGGCGCTCTCCAATTATGACTACCTCATTATTCTCCTCAATTCTTAATATGACCCTCTTACTCGCACAGTCCAAGCTGACACAGTGCTTGACTAACCAGTCCATCCCCAGAATTAGATCGAACTCCCTAAATAGGAGCTACATTAGATCAGCCAGAAAGATTGGCCCTTGAACCTCTAAAAGGATATTTCTAAATAGCTTGTTAACCCTTATAGACTACCCCAACGGACTCAGTACAATAACCTCACTCGTAGTACTCTGAACCGAAATCCCAAGTTTTCAGACACAGTACATGTTATATAGGAGTGAGTGGATCCTACATCTATCAATATAACATAAGGTAAATCATAGATAAAAAACATACCCGTGATGACGTCTGAAGCATCTCCATCCTCTCGGCGACGAGCATCAAATACTAGAGCAGGTTGTCTCGCCTCAGTCTGTCCAACACCTCTACCTAGTGCTTTCTGTCTACGACCATACTATTACCACCCCTAGCTTGACCACTGCCTCTCAGTGGCTGCTGAACTACCCTCCGTGGTTGAGTAGTACTAGTACCCTGAGCTTGCATCTGATCGGCCCTCAGCAGATACTCCCTAATACGGTGATCTAAAGACTCATAACTCAGACACGCGCCAGTCATTCTTTAACACTCGCCCTGATGGCGTCTGCCACAATCAGCATATGGTTGCAGTCCAGTAGTAACGACAGAGGGCTCAGCTCTAACTGGCCCATCAGATCTGGCCTTTTTTTTAGGCCTCTATACAGAACTCGAAGACTTTGAATACCTCTTGTTCCTACCTCTCTCTCTGTCATGATTTTGGCGCTCAACACGCTTAACCTCCTCGGTGATCTTCACCTTATCGACTAAGGCAGAAAAATCTCGCTCCCTTTGTGAAGCTATCAGAACCCTTAAGTTATCTCTGGGTCTATCCTCAAAGCGGACACATCGCTAATATTCTGATGCCACCATACCTCGCGCATAGCGGCTCAATCTCAAGAACTCGGCTTCATACTCGGCCACCGATCGATCTCCTTAGGTAAGATTCAGAAACTCCCTCTGACAAGCATCCACATAACTAGCTCCCACATATTTCCCTTAGAAAGCGGTCTTAAAGAACTCTCAGGTCAAATGTTCGGGCTGAGTGCTCTCCTTAACAATCAGCCACCACTGATAAGCCTCATCACGCAGAAGTAATACTACACCCTTTAATTTCTGCTCCAGGGTACAATCTAGATCATCCATGATCCTTTTTATGGCCTCATTCCAGTACTTGGCCACATTAGGGGCGACCCTAGTGACACTTCTGAAGAGCTCAGCTTTATTGGACCGAAGTCATTTCGTAATCGACCCTCGAACCCTAGATCTAGTATTGGGCCCAGCGACCTTCTTCAAAATCCTTAGCATAGCCTGAGACAATATATCGTCCCCAGCCATGTGATCTTGAAACCCAGTCTCAATAACAGGCGATACTAGCGCCTCACTCGTGTCTAGATTAGGCATGCTGCCAGATGACGATGACTCAGCTCGAGCTCCCCTACGGCTTCTACCTCGGAGTCTAGTACCCCGTTCATAGATACTTCGTGTACTCATATCTAATCAAATTTATCTATATTAAAAGTTCTATGAATCAGTTACAGTTCAATAGTTATTAAAAGATGTTTTATGCAACAGTCTCAGTAATTCACAGTTTGTTTTTGTATGTTGTGGTTTCTATCAGTTTTACTATAGTTCCAGTTTGACTATAGTTTTCAGAATATATTAAATAGAGTATTTTCACAGTATACTACCTATAGTAGTTTTAGAATATTTTATCTATAGCATTTCTAGTTTAAACACATATCGGTTTCAAAATACTTATAGGATTGGCGCCGAAGACTCAGTGTACCACATACTTAGTAAAAACATTTCAAACCATTAAAAATTAGTTCTTTAAAAATCAAGTTTAAAACCCAAAATCCACAGCTGAGTTTTGTAACCTGGCTCTAATACCACTAGATGTAACACTTCCAAACCCAACCTAGACGTTATAGCCGAAAATGGCGATGTCTCATGATAGGGTGTTTGAAAACAATATTATCGAGATAAAACCATTATCGTTTAATTAATCTTCTCTATCTCTTATTAGTTTCAAAATTCATTTTACTCGTTTAACTGCTTGTTTTGAAAACATAATCTCGTAGCGGAAACTTTAAAAAAGCCTGTTTTAAGTTAATTGTGTGCTTTTTGAAAAAAAACTTTTACTTTCTAAGAACTGAAATTTTCCTACTTGTAACAGTTATAAATCCGTAAAGTAAATCAAGTAAAAAGGAAATTAAGCAAATGTCCAAAAAGTCCCCAAATTGCATCCAAATAAACCAATGATAGTAAAACCATAAATCATAAATTAAAGATCATAAAAGTCTAAAAATTGAGGTCATTGTCGAGTCCTTTGCCGCATCGATCCGTCTAGGTCTGGGGATTAATTGTGCACATTAAACAGAGAGGGGTGAGTTTACATAAACTCAGTGTGTAATCCTATGAAAACAAACAAACAGTATACAGTCATGCACAGTCTAGTCCTAAGCCCTTTTCAGTATCAGTAACAGTTTAGGCCTTAACTCATTTTAGTATCAATATCAGTCATGCATAAGGGCTTAGCCTTCACAGTATCAGTATTAGGTATATAGTATACAGTAATCAAAGTCCTACCCAACTAGCCTCTACACCCCATCTCCGCCCTTCCCTACACTCCATGTGGGGTTTAAAACACCCACCCATCTCTATACTCCAAATGTACCGAATGCAACACATAATCAGTAAAATGTAGCTGAGCTGCCAGATATTAGGCTTAAGAGCCTTTCAGTACACTTTCTCCAAATAATATCATCCCAACCCTAATACAATGCAACATACAATGAAATGGCATGTTATCACAGTACTACCAGTTACACATACAATTTAGAACACATGCATACACATATATCATGCTTAGCACATATATTACGCATTCAGTTCACACATTTAGGGGTCTAAGTAGTGCTTACTGACCTTACAGTAGGTTCATAGTCGCCTTAGGCGACCCATGCAACCTTAGAATTCGATTCAGTAAAAAATGGCTCACACGCCCATGTGGCCTGCTCGTGTGGCCCACACAACCCAAATTGGCCTTGGCTGTGTCAATCATACGGCCTAACCCAAAATCTCACATGTCCGTATAGACTACTCGTGTGGACCCATATGCTCGTATGGTCCGCACGGCTCAATACAGTCTAGCCGATGTCTCACACACGGCCTGCCTAGCAATCACACTACCGTGTCTTGAGTGCACGACCCAGCCTCGTTGATCACACGCTTGTGTCAGGGCACACGGCCTACCACACGGGCGACCACATGCCAATGTAATGTTGACAGTGGGGTTTTCGACTTTCATCGATACCCTATTTTCTATATTTTTGGGTACATACCTGTATTGTTTTGGATGCAAAAGTAACTCTGAGCAATCCTACACCCCAACTCCTTGAATCAAGCGATTACAAATTAGTACGAGAAGAACCTCAATCCTCGCGATATGCTGCCACTATCAATAAAAACAGAGAATGGATTCTCAAAAGGCAGAAATGAATGAACGGCAAGAGAGGAGCAATGATTGGAAACAAAAAATGAAAGAGGAAGGAAAGGGAAGGGTTACCGTCAGAATTTGAAGAAAGAGAGAAAAACTATCTTTTTGGGAAAAAATAAAAGTAAAGATCAAATAGAATTCTTGATGACTTCTCTTAATTCTCTCCAACCAACTCCCCACTATCAGAATTTCAATTCCCATCAAACTCATCCATGCCACATGCCCCATGTAAAAAGAATTACTCCCTCATTCACACGAGGATTAGAACACAAGACCTCCAACATAACCAACACTCCACTTATCCACCAGACCAGCAAGCCCATTCTATTAATTAATTGCAAACTCTTAATTAAAAGCTTACTGACCAGAGATAGGGTTTAATTCATAAAAATACCAAAATTTGCCTAAGTCATAGCTTGAACTTGGGACCTCACACATATACCCAGAACACTTAACCACTGAAGTAGATAGACATTTATTTCACACATACACAAAAGTAAAAATAAAAATTTTTGGGGTGTTACATGGATTTTTCCCTGGATAGGTTAGTAGAATTATATATTTCTGAAACTGTCAGGCTACATGGAGTGCCAGTCTCTATTATTTTACATTCTGATTCTAGAATAAGTTGTAAGAAGCCCTGGGTACGCAATTACATTTCAGTACTGCATTCCATCCTCAGACAGATGGTCAATCCGAATGTGTGATTCAGATTCTTGAGGATATGCTTCGGTGCTGTGTATTAGAATTCAAAGGCAATTGGAAAAAATATTTACCATTAGTCGAATTCACATATAATAATAATTATCAGTCAAGTATAAAGATGGCACCGTATGAAGCTCCCTATGGTTGTAAATGTAGAACTCCATTGTATTGGACTGAGCTCAGTGAGAAAAAGATACATAGAGTTGATTTGATTCGAGAAACTAAAGAAAATGTGAAAGTGATTTGAGATAGTTTGAAAGCAGCTTCTGATCATAAAAAATTTTATGCAGATCTTAAAGGAAAAGAAATAGAATTTCAGGTTGGTGACAAGGCATTCTTGAAAGTATCGCCTTGGAAGAAAGTTCTTTGGTTTAGTTGTAAAGGAAAATTAAGTCCACAATTTATCAGGCCATATGAGATCACTGAGAGAATCGGACCTACTGTATACTGATTAGCTTTGCCACTAGAACAAGAAAAGATTCACAATGTCTTTCATGTGTCTATGCTACAACGATATCGGTCAGATCCTTTACATATTATTTCTCTGATAAATGTTGAAATTCAGCCTGACATGACATATAGTGAGGAACCGATCAGAATTCTAGCATGTGAGACAAAAGAACTGAGAAATAAAAAAGTAGCTTCAGTAAAAGTCCTCTAGCAATGACACGAAATAGAAGAAGTTACTTGGGAACCAGTGGAAACAATGAGGAAGCAATATCTAAACCTCTTCACTGGTAAGATTTTTGAGGATAAAATTTTTTAAGGGGGAGAGTTGTAACAGCTCGTTTTCAGTGAAATAGGAACAGTGGTTTTAGGACCACAAATTTGAGTCTGTAAGAAAAATTATTTTAAATCTTTTTTAAGGTCTACTGTATGATAGAAATATCGTATAAAAATTTTGTTAAGAAAATTTTATCGATTACATGTTTAATTAATAAAAGGACCAGATTGCATAAAATGCTAAAGTTGGATTCTAGTAGCTATAGGTATCAAATAATTATGGAATTCAAAATTTGAGGTCCTTATATGGTAAATAGACCATTAAGAGGAGTTAGTAGATAAGAATGATGATTCATCCATAGAAAATCTAATAGAGAAAATGATGAAATTGGAAAGATGAAATAATTAAAGATGATAAATAATAAAAATATAAGATATCATCATCTTTTCCAAATAATTTTATATAGAAACCCTAGCTAAGAGAAGAGAATTCAAGCAAGCTTACTTGACTTAATTAGGTATGTAATCTTGTCCCATTTTTAGTAATTTTTATATTCCCAAAATCATAATAACCTAATCTAGTTATCTCGGGGATTAATTTGCAAAGTTATTAAAGTTTAAAGTTTTTCCATGGATGGGTATGCATGAACTATAAAGTTTTATGGTAGAAAATGAAAGGTTGTCAATAGATAAACAACTTTTGTAAAGTGAATTTTGATGAAATTATGATTTAGGGACTAAATTGTAAAGATGTAAAATTCATGGAAAAATTTTAAATTTTGTGAAATACTTGGGCTGCTATTGTTACATGTGAAAATTGACTAGGCTTGGAATAATGATTAAATTGCCTGAATTTCATTTTCCGGGCCTAGAGATGAAATCGTCATTAATTAAAAGTATAGAGGAAAAATGGTAATTTTGCCTAAGATATAAATTGGATTGAATTGAATATGAATTGATATCAAATTTATTTATATAGATTCGAATTGACCAAATACGGAATTAGAATGAGGAAATGAGAAGGTATCAGATTAGTAGATTACAATTTACAAACACTTGTCAAGGTAAGTTTGCATAACTAAATTTTGTATATTTATATATTTGAATTATTTGAATTAAATGCTGTGTGTGTGAATTGTGTAAATGTCATATAAAAATGAAATTGATCACATATTCGATAATGTTCGATAAATATTAAGTCCCGTTTGGATAAAGAGATTCGATGCATACAGGGTTCCCAAATTGGTTGTGGTCCTGCATATGTTGCGGACACACCACAGCTTGAAAGAGCGTCCTGTTATTAGCTCTCATGAGCATCCCGATATATGACCCTCTTGAGCTTTTCGTTATATGTTTTTGCTAGCTTCCTGTTAATAGCTCTTCGGAGTAACCCAATTGGTTGTGATTCCGCATGTGTTGTAGACACACCACCGCTATTATGAGTGTCTCAATATATGGATCTTTGTGACCTTCTTGATTAAAGGCTATTTGTGAGCTTTCCGATGTGGCTCACTTGAACTTCTTAATATATTGCTATCTGGAGCTTCTCGATTAATGACTTTTCGGAGCTACCTGTTATTGGTTCACATGAGCTTGCTGATTATAACTCTTATAAGCTTCCCGTTATACAGCCCGGATAAGTTTCATGTTAATGGCTCTCTAAAGTTTCCCATTACATGGCTCACATGAGCTTCCTGTTATATGGCTCGAGGGAGGGCTTACTGATTATGTGCTCTAAAAAGCACCCTCGAATATGAATTGACAGATTTTAGATTCGTACACTTTATGTGTACTACCCTTGAATCCATCGCAATTTTAAATAATTCAATGGATAAAGTTCGATATAAGATGAAATGAATTCAAGATGAATTACTATGAGAAATATTTGAAGTACAAAGATATGATATATACATGTTCATAGACACTTGAAATGATAATACATGTATGTGGAAATTGAATATTAATGAGCTTATTCATGTTTCTTGGTATTTATGTGAATTACATGACTAACATGCTTGATGAGGATATGCGTATAGGCAATTGGCCACATTAGTTTGAGCATCTTTAGTTAACTTACCTTAAATGTGAAATAATCGCAAGTTAAATTTCTTATTATACCAACTTGCTAAGCATTAAATGCTTACTCTGTTTTATTTTCTTTGTTTTATAGTTTTTCGAAAGCTTGTTCGGTTAAAAGCTTGGCGGAGATATCATCACACTATCCATCTGCTCATCTCGGTACATTTAGTGAATCAACTTTGGTTATGATGACATGTATAGGTTAACTTGGCCAATGTTGGCATATAAATGTTTTGGGTTGTAACTAGCCATTTGAAATGGCTTGTGATGAATATGTTTTGATGTGAATATAAAGGCTATATAATGTTTGATTGTGTGTTTGAAATGGATAAATGATGGAAATAGTATAGGCATATTGATGATTAGTTTGTGATAGTATAAAATTGGTAAATATGTCTATATGTTTGTATGGTTGTTTTGGTAAGTTTGGATAATTGTCCATATGAGTTTATATATCATGTATAAGACTTTGTTTTGGCTTGATTTGAATGTTTTATATTGGTTTGTAAAAGTGTTTAAGTGTTAATGTAGGTGCAAGACAAGTTTGGGTGAGAAATAAGGCTTAGAAATGGCCTTATTTTGTACACACGGGCAGAGACATGAGTGTGTGTCTCGGCCGTGCATGGGCTTGTGACTTGGCCGTGTGTCCCTTACATTTTAAAAATTCAAAATAGATTGCTTAGAATTGATTACACGGCCTAGCACACGGGCGTATGCCTTGGACGTTTTACCCTTGTACTGACACACGGTCTAGCACACGGGTGTGTGACTTTGCCATGGAATCTAAGTCAACGAGTTACACGGACTAAGACACGAGCGTGTCTCTTAGCCGTGTGAGCCACAAAGCCTAAGCACACGGGCACGTGTACCTTACACCTAGGAGAAATTTTGAAATTTTGTAAAAAATTCCCTAGATTCCTGGTTTTGTCCCGACTTATTTCTAATGCATGTTTTGCCCTTGAGGGCTTATATAAAAGACTTTATAAATAATTTCTGACATGAATGTTAAATAATATGAATTATTTGTATTTCATCTGTTTATTCCAGTAATTCTCCGTAACCCTATTTCGGAGACGAATACGAGTTAAGGGTGTTACATCATGCATGTTAGGTTTAACATAAATTCATAATTTATAGTTATTCGTTTTATGTAAAAAATGTAACTGTTAAATATGTCAAACCTAGATTTATTTAATAATATGTTTTGATATAAAAAATTAAAATATTTTTGAATAACAGTTAAAGTTGAACAAAATTGGCAAAATGATGAAATCAAGTTAAAATGGTTTCAGTTGAGTTAAACATTTTCAATCAAGTTAAAATTGTTTTAAAAACAAGTTAGTATTGCTACGTTTTGGCCAAGTATCGATAGTTTTCAAAATATTGATACCAATTTTATAATCAATACCAAATTGACATTCTATTTTCAACCAATTCAGCTAATCATATGGTGTCAATAAAAATCCATTTGTATTGATATCTTTAGCTCTAACAATCACTAAACTTTGCATTAAATGTTAATAGTATCAATACTTGTAGATAAAGTATCGATACCTTTTGTTGTAAGTGAATTTAATGATATGATGTTTTCATCCCCAATGACTCTATTTATTTTCTTAACAACCACAACGATTGGAAATGAAATAGAGAGTACAAATATCATCTTTCAAAGGTCCTACAACAACATCAAGCTTAAAGATCAATCAAAATAATCTTAGTGCTTAATTCTTTCATACTTTTCATGTACACACTTGTGAGCTTTCATTGTTATTCTTTAGCTAAAGTGTATTCTTGTTTATTTGTGCTTAATTGACAAACATTCTGATCTTATAATGATTATTTCTTTGTTTTCTTCTTTGTATCTTTTTTAGAGGGTTGAATCTTAAGGTTTGAGTAGAAACCTTAAGGGAGTTGCAGTATTAAGATTTTGGGTAGAAATCTGAAGAGAGATTGTAAGGTTAAACTTTCTCAAAGTTTGTCAAATTAGTGAATATGAGAAAATATTTAGTTGTGAAAAATTAAGGTAGTGGAGTAAACAATTGAGGTCGAATCACTATAAATCGATGTGTTCTTTGTTGAATATTCTTTATTTACTTCCACCGTTTTCTTAAAGGCCAATTTACTCCCCCTATTGATTATTTTTGAAGATCAATCGAACTAATTATATATATTAATATAAACAGTATTTTAAATTAATATGATAAAAATATTAGATAGATTAAAATATTTACATGCATTATGACAAATATAAATATCTTAATAAATTCAACCAAATAAATAATTTAAGAACAGTATATTAAAAAATATTCATATAGTGGGATCCCAATGTTGTAGTTAGATTAAACAAAATTCATTAATCCCAATGGAATTTCATTTTAGATTTATGGCTTTAAAACATGAAGATGTAGAAATAAATGAATGCCATTGTCAACTTCCTACATATCTTTGAATCTCTAAAACCATCCTAATGCCTAATTCCTTTCTTTTTTCTTAAATAAAAAATAAAAAATCTGAAAGCCTAATTTGTCGCCTTCCCTTCTCCTACTCCTATGAATTTTCATTTTCCCGAGAAACCGTTGAAGCTCTCAGTAACTCTCGATTTGATACAACCATCCTTTTCTTCCACTCTACCATTTTACCTAATTTACCAAACATTCCCAAAATCTAACCCATCCCCAGCTCCACCATTCTTATAAATTTTCCTTTCTTCTTTTTGATTTCTTCTCCAACCCAGAAACCCAATGGAAACTTTCCCTTTCTCCTCAATCCCAAATCTCCCTTTGTTTTTCACCATGTTTTTGATCCTATATTCGATGGCTTACTCCATTGTTTTCCGTAACTGGAGTCCCAAGATTCGCCCCGAAGCTTGTTCTTGTTTTATCTCCTTCTTCCATGGCACCCCAGCCGTTTTCTTAGCCACTTTCGCAATCTTTTCCGACCAAAACCGTGGGTTTTCTTCACCGAACACAAAAACCCAGAATTTAGTTTTGGATTACAGTATTGCTTATTTCCTCACAGATCTGCTTCACTACCTTATTTTCTTCCCTACAGACGTCCTCTTCATTGGTCATCATTTGGCGACCCTCTTTGTTTTCATCACTTGTCGCCACGTCGTCTTCCATGGCTCCTATGCTATCCTTACTCTTTTGATTTTAGCTGAAGTTACCAGCTTTTGCCAGAACGTTTGGACATTGGCAACCGCTAGGAGGCACGATAACCAGTTGGCTGCAAAGGTTTATTCGAATTTGTCCCCTTATTTTTATGCCTTTTATAGTATTGTTAGAGGGATTTTTGGTCCTTTCTTTTTGTACCAAATGGGAGTGTTTTATTCAAGTGGGGTAGCTGATAATGTGATCCCTAGATGGCTTTGGATTTCTTGGATGTGTGTTGTTATTACAGCTATTGGTGTTAGTATCTTGTGGATTTCTAATTTGTGGGTTGAATTGTTTAAAGAGAAAAAGGCTAAATTGGAGAAGGAATTATGACAATCGAATTGTTTTTTCTTTTTCAGAACAATCTTGTTTTTGTGGTATTTGAATGCATACTTTTGTAGGCTATCAATGCAGCAATTCAGTCTCAGATGCTCTTTTTCTTCAATGAAATTAAAATTATAAACATCTTTTGTTTTACATTAAGAACTCTTGTTGCTGCCTGGATAACATTGTAGTTTAAATTCCAACATGTTTTATTTCACTTTACCCGACATATGGTTCTGTTTTGACTTTACACTTCTCGTCATAAATAACCAATTTTAATGAATTAAACCATTGTGTCTATACCTTTGGCTTGAACCCTATACGTTGTTATTAAGAGTTAAATTCAGTGGTCCTACTTCTACTCCTAGGTTTAGGTGGATACCATTATTGGTTCTGTTCCTGTGATGTATTTGGAAGATCCTTAAGAGGGTCATATTTTCAAAGTAAAATGAAGAATCCATGAAACGTTCATTCCATAAATTTGCTGAAACAAACCTTGGGAACTCTTGTTGAAAGCAAATACAACATTTTAAGTGGAAACCATTACATAACTGTAGTATCTTTTTTTCTTCACAAACAGCAAAACAAACAAAAAAAAAAAAAAAAAAAAAAAAAACAAAGAAGAAGACTATTTTGTATTCATACATTAACACAAGTGATAGAATGAAGAAACAGTGACGGCCAATGCTCCTGTGACTGATTTCCAACAGTTCAATCTCCCATGTTTGTGTATTGTGACTTCGATTTTCTGACAACGGAGGCCGGCAACATTGACTCGTGACAATAGCCTTATGTTATGCTTCCACAAGACAAAACTTTTAACTATCATGTTCTTCATTTGTTCCTACTCCCCACTTGATTCTTCACTGAGAAGAAAACAATTTAAGAGTAGAATTCATAATCCTTGGCTTGAAGGATGATTTGCCTCAACCCTCCAATTGGTGATAAGATCATCAACATAAGACCAAGTACAATGCAGATCTGCAAAAAGAAAAGGGAAAGCCGAATAAAAACCGATTCGAAGCACATCGAAGCAACGAGGTTGTAGTAGAATCAAAATCAAGTTTACATACCCAGTTAGTCCACCAAGATAAGCTAAACTTTCTTGGTTTGTAAATAGCAAGCCACATGACGCAAGGGAGCTAAAGAAAAACCAGTGAAAATGAGTTAAATTCTTCAAAGAGAAAGGTGTCTTTTCTTGTAAGAAGAAAAAATGGGATGAAGGAATTAATGTGGCTTACAAAGTATGTTGTTGGTGCAAAAGCAAATCCTCCGAAAAATCCGAGAAGACCTCCGAAGAAAGGGAAGGTAATGCCGATGAACATCGTGAATGCTGCAATAAAGATTTGATATAAAAATTAAAACCCTCTAAACCCCTTCTTTCTAGTTGAGATCATGAACTTCATTTGCATGCAAGATGAAAATATATGAAGAGTTTTACTTACCAACATAAAGATTGCGGACAATGAATCGAAGTGTTGTACTCGGCTTGAAATTTAATTTCTTAACTAATACGGTCTCCATCATGTCAAAAACTGGCATCGCATAGATCTGCATATCCAAAGACACAAGTTAAACCCAAAATCTGATCAATTATCTGGTCTGAGATGAGGATGTTGTCTTGAATGGAATTGATCAAATACGAACCTGGTAGCTTCCGATAACATGAACAACGACAAACATGTTAGCCATTGCAATAAGCCATGCTGGTTTTTCTAATGAGATGAGGATGTTGTCTTGGACTGAATTGCCAAACATCCAATACCCGACTAAAGCGACAGGGAAGTAGCACAAGGCTACAACGATATAGGCAACGATAACACCTCTCCACATTGGTCCCTTCGATGGCTTCTCAGGTGTAGAGGGGATTGTAGCTTGGATCTCCAACACTACATTGTGGCCAGCATAGGCAAAAGCCACATCCCCCAAGGCACTGAAGAAGTTGAAAACTGTTCCTGCTGTAGTCTTAGCTTTGTAGCCATATTGCACATTTGGTTGAACTCCCTTATCCACTGAAGCTCCCCAAGCAATGGTAGAATAACTGTATGTCGAGACAATCATCAAACATTAACATTGAGACTTTACTTTCGGTGGTCGGTTTAATTTATTGGAAATGGCATATAAAATGATTTCATACCTCAAAGACATGACGGCAGCAGCCAAGGAGACACCGGAAATGGAGTTGAAGTTGGGAAGGTGAGAGAGGACAAAGTGAACAGAGGCAAAAATCATGATGAAATAAGTTAGTTTTATATCTTTGCAGGTACTGCAAACAGTGTCATGGAACTTCTTCAATGATTTGCCACCAGTAACCATATAAACGATGCAGACACCAACTTCAACAATAAGTTGCTGTGGCACCACAATGTAGAGGCCAAGTTTTTCACCAAAGGCATATTGACCCAGTTCATGGTATCTATCGAAACGTCTTCCAGGAACCATTTCATGCATTTCAACCATCTGCCATAGTGTATATAGGGTAATAATCCATGATAGGATTAGAACAGTCACACCAGGACCCCTGAAACCAAGTTAAAAAAGAACAAAAATGGTTGGATTTCTTGTCTCATCTTTGATTGGGTAATTTTAGTGAACAGTTGGTGAGCGTACCATCCGAGTTCTGACATTGCGTAAGGGAGACTGAGGACACCAGCTCCCACCATAGCGGTGACATTGTGGAAAGCTGAATACCACCATTTTGCATTTCTTGATGAGGTGATTGGCAGCCACTCGTCGATTGCTTTCTCCTTTGCTGATTTCTCTTCCAACTAATGAATAACAGACAGTTGAAGCAATTCTTTCAATTAGTTTTCACAACAACAAATTCATACCAACACTAAATTGCTACAACTCTTCAACTGAACACAATTTCTGACCAAAAAAAACCCTTGAAAAGAATCATTTTCTATATATAATAATTATTTCTTAACTTCCCTCTCTTACTTCTTACTTTTAAACTAAATATGGTTTATGCTTCCCATATTTAAAATTAAAATTCTATTTATTTTTTGAAATTTAAAATTTTAGCTTTTTCCGAACTATAACAGTTAAATTCATTAAATTAAGTTTTAGTATTATATGTGTAACATCATATTACTTTATCGTATCAAAAAATAAAAAGCAAAAGATTATTATTTACAGAATTTCAAATTTCATATAATATTTATTAATGCAAGACTATTATCAACATTTTAATTGGATGGATTTAACTATTATCATTTGGATAAAATATTTTTAAAATAAAATGTTTAGCAAAATACAGTTTCCTAAAAAAGTGAAAGTAAGATGAAAGAAGAAGAAAATCAGACAAGCTAACAAAAGTTGAGTTGTTTTTTTTAATGTTTTAAGTACGGAAAATAGGTAAAGAGTGGAGGAATCCCCTAATTGTTGGAGGGGGAAAAAGTCCAAATGAATGGTTTCAATAGATTCATATTTAGCTTTCGCATGTCCTATGGAGTTTGAACATGTCGGCCACTCCTTCATTTCTATTGGGACACCATCAAATATGGAACAGCCGCCCACTCCTAATTTTATTCGCTAAACCTTAATTTTTGTGAGGAATTTTAAATATTAATATATATTTTTTATGTTAGAGGTTGGTAATTTTTCTTTATTTAAATTAAAATTCTATCATTAAAGATACAACGTGTCTCATTACTGCACTTCACATTTGTTAATAATTTATTAAGTATAATGCTCTTATTTATATTTGTGCAAAGGGTAATCATGAAATAAGGAGATAATATGAGAGTAGGGTGAGTATTCGATCGAGTTGAGTAAAAAATTTTTGAGTTAGTTGAGTTGAAAAATCTTATTTTGGCAACCGAACTCAATTTGAATTTTTTTCGAATCGAGTTAAAAAGTTTTGAGTCAAATCGAGTTGAGTTAACGAATTCTATTATTTATACTTAATGTTACATTTAGATGAACCGATTATTTAACTAGTAGACTAAGTACAAGATTATTTAACTACATAAATAATATAATGATTTTATCTTTTAACTTAATAGGTAAATATTTATCAAAACGACGTAGTTTTGTCTCTTCTTATTCGGATTTTCGAATAACTAGAATTGTGTAATTTATATTCGAGTTAAACCGAAAAACTTAATTTTTTATTCAAGTTGATTCAAATAACTTAATTAGCTCAAATAACTTGAACTATTTAATTCAAAATTTAAAATTTTTATCAAATTTTTTAAATTAAATCGAATTTTGTTAAATCGAATTTTTTATTCATATTCGAGTTAAATCGAATTTTTTATTCATATTCGAGTTAAATCGAATTTTGGGGAGATATTTGGCAGTGTGCCTAATTTTATAAGTCGTTTTCTTTGGAAGGAAATTTATGCAAATTGATTCAATAATTGTTACAAGAATTAAATGCAAAGACAAAAACTAAATGGAAAAAAACAACGTCACGTACGCCCAGCCACAACCAATGGGTTATTTTAGTTATCTATATTTCATAAAATAGAAAAATATTTTTTATAATAATTTAAAAAATAATTTAAGTTCCTTTAAACAAAGGATTGTTATTAAATAATCATGGTTGAAAAAAATAAATAAGGTGCCGTAAGAAGAAGGTTAAAGGTTAGATAAATAGGGTTCCGAGGGCTAGGGTTTACAGCTATTTATTCAGGTTTTAAATTCATTAAATTTCGAGTCATATCAATTAAATTATATTATTATAATAATTTTAATGTAAACTATCTTCAATTTTTTGTTTTGGAAGTTTGTGTCGAGTTACTTGTGCATTTTCAATGAATTTTTTATGAGAATTATTTAACGAATATTACAAGTTTGGATTTAACTTAGTCCACAGTTGTGATTATTTTTTTTTAAAATAGGGTAAAGATTATTTAATTTATAAATTAATTATAAAAAATTTACAAAATTGTCATTTAATTTTTAGTAAAATTTTTTATGTCACGAGTTAGTTAATGTAAATATAGAAATATTAAAAAAAAATTAAGATAGTTGGGTGACAAAAAAGATAAAATTAAATAATTAAATAAATATTTTGTAATTTTTTCATAGTTGTATGACTATTAATATAATAATTTTTTTTTAAAAAAAATCATGGACGGTTATGAAATTTAACAGGATGTAATTTGATAAAGTTTAAGATTTATTATCTAAATGTATACCATAATAAAAAATATTTGATTTTAAAAAATATATATGAAATAAAATATTAAAAAAAAGAAATGAAAAGTCAAGAAGTATACAGTAGTGGCATGTGATGAACCCTAGATATCACGTGTGTTGAAAAATAAATGAATTTTCTTTTTTCTCAAGCTGAGATTAAGCCAAATCTGAGATAGCAAAGCAAAAAAGGAAAAGAAAAAAAAAACAGGCATCTATTTCATGAAAATTAGTAGGCAGCTTTTAAATTTTAATTGTTGTCGAAGAAGAATCATCACAAGAGAACAAAGGTAGAAAGACAAAACTCCAATGAGTTTGGAAAGTTTTCGATTCAACTTTTTTTTTTTCTTTTTATATATGTACTAAAAGAAATGAAGACAAAACAGTAGTGGGGATTATTACATGCATAAAGAGAAAAAGGTGTTATTAGAGAAAATCACGTACACTGTTGCTTCTGCCATAACCATTTTCTGGAGGAGCTTGAGTTCCCATGTCTTAAAACACCAAAGGAAACTGAATGAACAAGAGAGGAAGTTGAACCCTGGAGAAAATTCCAACTGGTTTGTGTAGAATTTATAAAGGGAAAAAATCCCCCACTTTAGTAAAACTGAAGAAAGAGAAAAAAGAGGGGCTAACGGAGTTCTTGAAGATGACGTTTTATTTGATGTTTTTGTTTGACTTTACAAGTCTTTATTATATGGACAAAAAACAAATGGGACTAATTTCATTTAATCAAATATCTTTCTCTTAGCTGTATGAAGGTCGAAATTTCCAGGAATGGGTTTTGCAAGAATAGGATTGGTGGGGTGGTGTTGAGGGATTTTCACGGTTCCGGGAGAAGTTTCTTTCAACAGGTTTAGTATTGGGTTCGGTTTTATCTTTAAGTTTTGTCACTTGTTTCCATCTTAGAGTTATGCAAGGTTCATGCATAGAGAAGCATTTGAAATGTCAATGTTTGCTCTTGGTGAGATTTAAATCAAATGGTATCTAAATTACCCGCAAGTATCATAAAATGACAATTAGTTTGTGTTTAGCATCCAAAATATAACCAGCCGTCTCACTATTTTGTGCTCATTAAATCTTTTAAGTACACAAGAGGTAAGGGTTTGAATATTGAAAGTGATTAATAAATTAATTGGTTAAACCCAATTTTTCAACGTAATTGACTTATTAAATTTGTATGTGAATTCGATGGATGAGTAAAATAGTTGGATTTCTTATAAATATGTCAAAGTGTTCACACAAATAGCTTACTATGTTGAAGTACTGAAAAGTACTCTTTTACTATTTTTTTTTGGTCAGTTGAATTACTCAAAATTGCTCTAAAACTAAGTTGATAACAACCTTTGATTCACTCGTTGATATATTTAAAGGTCTACGAATTCGTCGTTATACTTTGTACTGATCCAAATATTTTTTTTTATTTTTTTTATTTTGAATAGATTTTATTTAAATTGAGGTTTATTTAACATGAATTAAAGGTTAAAAATATATTAAATTTAAAATTTATTATTCAATAAAAAGTATAAAAATATTTGAAGTTGCTGCAATTTATTAAAGGGAGTGTCTACTTTTTTAATCACTGTGATGAAACAACAATTTGTCATATTTGGAAGATTGACAATTTATTTAACTAAATCTTTGGATTGTGCTAATATTATGGAATGATTCAAACCCATTAATGGAGATCAATTCACTTTGAGAATCATATATGGAGAATTGGATCAGATTGAATCGGATCAAGTATATCAAATCCCTTAGATCAAGGAAGTTGGATCAGATCGAAACTTGAAAACTTATTTGCCAACAATCCATTTTACTTTGGCTATTAATGTTATATTGTATTAAACTATTTTAGCTTTTGTTTAGAAGGTATCGCAATTGACCTTCATTATGTTAGCAAGTCACGAAAGCCTTATATAATCGAAAGATTTGTATAGGTTAATGTATTAATATTTTAGAGCACTTATTTATTTAGTTAGGAGCTTTTATTGTAAGAGTGCATTTGCAATTGCAAAACCTTTTTGTGGTTGGTTTTACAAGTTAAGTTCTCAGGGGGAGAATTTAGTAGTGAGAGATCTAGTCTTTGAAGTACAAGAGGGAGGATTTTTCATTGGGATGTGTTCGATCTAGGATTACTGGTTGCATTTGTTTCAAAGATGGTGGATTCATCTCACTGAGCTAGGCTCTGCTGATGTAGTGAAACTGAACTACATAAACAACTTTATTGTCCCTTGTTTCATTGCGTTTGTCGCATTTATTGAAAAAAGTGTCAGCTTTTGCAGTCACTGAGCTAATAACTAATTAATTATAATTAATAAATTATAATTCAAATATTTTAAATTAATTCTCAAGTCATTTCTATACTAAGTGAAAAAACACATTCATTTGTGAATGCGACTCATTGCTCTAACTTTATCATTTCCATTCATTTTTATTCGTTTGGTTCTACATGCAATTTATTTTTGGTTTCAATGAGCTAACGGTGGGACCAATTGGTCATATATAATTAACTCTCAAATAATTTATAATTAAGTTCTAGCTTTTTTTCTATTAATTATAAACTTATTTAGTCATTAAGTCATTCCACTATAGTATTGATTGAGCTTTCCCCAACTACATACAATGACAAAAGCTACTTAATAAGTGCTCATCCAATGACCTTGTCATAAATGTGTTACCCTTATAGTGTTGGAAAAAACTCGGTTTAAAAATAGTTTTCTTGCACAACGAAAAATAAAAATTTTGAAAGTCGAGCTAGTTTGTGATATTTATAGCAATAAACCAATTATTGAATTCGCACCTGTGTTTTCGGCCAGACGAATCCTTATCATTCCTGGTTTTCAACCGAACGGCCTTCTCCACTATTCTTGTACCACGATATGCTTTGAGTGTAGGCTTAAATGATTCAAATCAAACACAGAACCATAAATAGCTTTATTTGTTTAATTGTGAAAACGAAAAATATCTTTTCAAATAGAAATCGACAGAATTATTATTCTGAAAAATAGATTTAATAGTTGAGGATAAATTCTCTCTATCTTCGAGTAGAGTAGCAATATTTTAAAGTTGTGTAAATAACCCTACTAACACTTACTAAGAAAGATTCAGTTTGAGTCATTGTTGATAGATTGACCAAGTCTACCCATTTCATACTAGTTCGCACTGATTATTCCCTTCAGAAGCTTGTTAAGCTCTATATTTCTAAGATAGTGAGACTGCATGGGGTGCTAGTGTCAATTATTTCAGATCGGGTCCCCGTTTTATGTCTCGATTCTGGAAAAAGTTGCATGAGGCTTTGGGTACACATTTAAACTTCAGTATGACATTTTATCCCTAGTCAGATGGTCAGTCTGAAAGGGTCATTCAAATTTTAGAGGATATGCTGAGGAGCTGTGTGATTAATTTTCAGGGTAGCTGGGAGGAGTATCTTCTGTTGGCTGAGTTCGGCTATAATAACATCTTCTAGTCTAGCTTCCAGACGACACCATACAAGGCTCCTTTATGATCGTAAGTGTCGCTCACCCTTATGTTAAACTGAATTGGGCGAGAGGAAAATCTTAGGTTCGGATTTGGTTTTGGAGATTGAGGATAAGGTTCGTTTAATTCAAGACAGATTAAAATGTAGCTTTGGATAGACAGAAGTCATATGTTGATTTAAAATGAACGGACATAGAAATCAGTGATAGAGATCAGGTCTTTCCTCAGGTTTCTCCACGGAAAAAAATTATGAGGTTTGGTCGAAAGGGCAAGTTGAGCCCTAGGTTCAATGGATCCTATTGGATACTTAAGAGGATTGGTCTAATAACATACCAGCTTGAGTTGCCTCCAGAGTTGGATTGCATTCACGATGTTTTCCATGTTTCGATGTTGTGATGGTATCGATCTGACCTTCCCACATTATTCTGATTGAGGAGATCGAAGTTAGACCAGATCTATCTTTTAAGGAATAGCCTATCAAAATTTTAGATCGGGAGATTAAAGTTTTGAGGAGGAAACATATTCCTTTGGTTAAGGTGCTTTGGAGGAATTATGGCATTGACAAGGCTACTTGGGAGCCAAATGACGTGATTCGGCTCCACTATCCTAATCTCTTTTAATCAAGTATATTTCGAAGCTAAAATTTCTTTAACGAGGGCAGAGTTGTAACATCCCAAAATTTTTGGATTAAAGTTTGTTGAATTATTTCAAGAATGAGTAATTGACTTAGTGGTTAGGAGAAAATAATGAAATAGTTTAATTATATTAGGGACACAAGTTCGATTCTTTTCCTTTGCAAAATGACTAAATTCTTGCTAATTTTTTCCTCCTCCTATTTTTGTACTGCTAGTCTAGTTAACCTAGGTATAAATGCAACATTTTCAATTGTTGTTCAAAATTTTTTCATATTTTCTTTTGCTATAGCCATCAAACCGCTTTCCTCCTCCCAAATTCTCTCGTTTTTGCTTCTTTTATTCTATTTATGTGTCGCCCCCAACAACCTCTATTGTGCTGCTCATTCTGTTATCAGTGTAAATGTCATTCTTCCTTTCCTTTCTCTTATTTCTTTTGTTACCAATTTTAAGCTGTTGTTTTACTGAGACCTTATGTTTTTTTGCTTTTCAAATCATCTCCATTCAACCCTAAACACTTCTTTTGAACCAACCAAAGTAGCCCTAGAACTGTCACCGTTGGTAGTGTCTGTCGCCGCTAAGGTCCTCTATGTTGGTTGTCATTTTAAGCCTTTAATTGTTGTTTTGTGCCGCTATTTTTAGCCTTATTTTCATTTTTTTCAAGACTAAAATCAGTCCTTAACCAGCCCTTAAATTCCCCTTTTGGTGCCGAACAAAAATATCCCATTGTTGTGCCGATTGTGGTGGTATGTCATCCCTTGGATCACCACTATAGACCTATCGTTTTTCTTCTTTTTGCTGCCCTTCTCTAGTAAAGTTAAAGTAATTATTCCTCTATTCTAATCAGGCTTTAATCTTATTTATCATATGTGTGATCGATCCCATTCCTTTAGCTACTTGGATCTAGTAAAATGGAAAGCGTGAGTGCAGTTTGTTGCGAGTAACTATGTAGTATTGTTTTCATTAAGAGAGGATGTAATAGCCAATTGTTCTAGGTTTTGTAATTGGATTTAAGTTAATTATTTTTAGTTATATTTTAGATGTATATACTGATTTGAACGTCTTGGATTAGCAGTGAAGTCAAATTTTATTTGCGCCCTCGTTTCGCATGAAATCAGTGTAAGTAACTTTGTTGCATTGGATCTGAAAATTAATTGGTGTAACACTGATTTGGCTGAAACCTTAGAGGGTGTTCAAGGCTTTTTTTAACAGTATTTTAGCATGTTAAATGTTATAACTTGGTTTTAGGCACGTTTAAAGTCTAAGTGTGATAGCGCAGACTTTGCGTATTAGTGTTATAGACTTACTCTTTTAAGGCGTGGGTATTTTCCTTTATTTTAATTAGTGTAAAATTTGTATAAAATATATTTAAATGGAAAATTTACTTTCTGGTTTTGGAATGGTCGAATGGCCTAATTGCTAATAAGGAGGTACCAAGGTAGGTACATACATTACTTGAAAGCTCGATTGTTAAAAGCCCTGTTGGGACTGGTTGTGATGTGTATGAGCTAAATGTGATGTATGACATTGTGATGTAATTGGATGATAGCATATTTGGTATGACAAACTTCTGTTTGCTAAGCTTTGTTGGAAGTATGTGAATTGTATACATGTATAGCTTACTGAGTTTTGAGACACTGATTGTTGAGCATGTAAAATGTCATGTATGATATTGAGCTTGTATGCAATCAAAACTACATACCATATATGAAAACGACTGTATGGAAAACATGTATGCATACTACTGTTATTGAAAATAAAAGTATGCAAGGAATATACCGACACTGATTATTGATATGCATGTTAAGCATGCCATTGTACCGAGATTGACAATGATAGCATAGTTTGTTCACTGATTGTATGATTATATTGTTGTTGACTCACACTAAGCCATTTTAAGCTCACCCTCTAGTCTTAACTTTTCAGGTAATGATCGAGACTAGGATCGGGCTCGACATGCGAATGTAGCATGGACTTCAGACTATTTTACTATTGGTAATTGTTAATAAGTATTTATTCAGTTTTTGGGCTGTAAAGTTTAATTTTGGACTATGGTTTATGGTTTTATATTTGGGTTTATACATGCATTATTTAATATAATGGTTTTATAAGTTAACCGAAAAATGCATGTTACTTGACCTAATTAAAACCAGACATGAATAGTATTTTTCTGTTGTACTCAAAGATAATGAAATTTTGAGAAACAAGGAAAAAAACAACAGGTTTCTAAAACCGTTACTATTAATAAAAAAAATGGGACTTAAGAGTAGAAAACTTAATAAATGTATGATTTTCAAACTAACTCAAGTGCAACCCTAGTTTTCCAAAGTGAGTTGAATGAGGGTTTTTATGGGCTATAGGGTTACTTAGTCATTTCGGTGACTAATGTAGTCTTTACGATTCGGCCATAACGTCTATGCTGAGTTGGGGAGGTTACACTCCCGACAGTTAAGCATTATAACCAAAACAATGAGTTAAACTTAGAATATTTAACTTAAACGTCTATGCTGAGTTGGGGAGGTTACACTCCCGACAGTTAAGCATTATAACCAAAACAATGAGTTAAACTTAGAATATTTAACTTAAAACTCAATGTTTCAGAAACATACAGAACCCCTAAAATGGTTTAGGAAATCGTTAACTTTATTCGTTAAACTTACAAACATCAAAGGTCTTAGTACTTTACCAGTTTGATGGGTTCTCTACTTTCTCTACTCGAACCTTATGATCCTCACCTCATTCAGAGATTTCCCGTAACTATCTTTTCTCAGAGCTCTCAAGGAAGAAAATGAAGAAGAGAGGACAATGATAGAGAATTGAGTTGAATCCTCCTCGAGAAGTCATTTTCCAATTATTTATAGCCCTTCCCGTACATTTTTCAACCGTTTAGAAACCATCCATTGACAATCATTTTGTCCCCATTTAAAGGACCAACTGATTTTAATCCAACCAAACTAGAATCAGATTTCAACCTTGTCCAATTTTGTTTCATTTTTTCTTAATTTTCCTATAGAGACTACCAACTTATGACTTCTTTCAATTTAGTCCTAATTTTTGTATATTTCAGGTTAATTAAGGAAAATCTGGGTGTTACAGAATTCTACTATTATGAATGATGCTACATACTGCAAAAGTTGTATACCCAACACACCAGCTTTCAGTTCCTAATTTATTTGAACTTTAGTTTTTACTTACATCAAAGTATATGAGTCATGCATACATAGTTCGTCGTCTACTTAGGATTTAGGTATTGCATATTATGAACATTACAAGTGAATAAATCCATAAACAAATTCAAAATATATTCTTCTTGGGTCTTGTCCGATGTACTGCCAGTTCAGTAAGTCACATCTATGTCTCTATCTTCTGGGAGTTATCCGTTTTGATGCCTAATACAAAACATCTCCCCAATTGGACTTGATAGAAAATATATTAGTCTTTTAATCGATTTGTTCAATTTCGATTAAACCAAGGACATGTTTAGGTTCGTCTACCAATATACGCTGTCTTTCTATATTACGATCTAGCCACATAATACCGCTTAGTATTAGATTAAACATTAGACAATCAGTGAACAACATTTGCTTCTATTTTACTTTGCATGCAAAAAACCACATGAGGACAATTATACAAAGTATATTAATGTAATCCATGAATTTTTTTTATTAACCAATTTGTTCAAAAAATTTCAAGTGTTCACGACGAAAATACTATACTTAGGGCACCAGATTCAACATATAGGATATCCTTAATCTCTTTGGGATAAATTCGATCTCTCAATATGATCCTATTTTATCTCATGGTAACCATTACATCTTTCTTCATGAAAAATCAATTACTATCAAATGGTAATCAAGTCATTTACCACAAAGATGGTACTCAAGTTATTTACAATAAAGAAAAATAACCCGTGACTATATTTTACTTTTCATCTATCATGTAATGCCAATGAAATAATATCATTTACCTAATAGTTGGGCTATGAATTCCATTATTGTAAATGGTGCTATACACTGCAGAAGTCATATACTCAACGCACCAGTTTTCAGTTCCTTATCTATTTGAACTCAGGCTTTTACTTACATCAAAGTATACGAGTCATGCATACATAGTCCATCATCCACTCAAGATTAAGGTATGCTACACTATGAACGTCACAAATGAAAAAAATTCATAAACAAATCTAGGATGTATTCTACTTGGGTCCTGGCTGATTAACTGTCAGTCTAGTCAGTCACATCTGTCTCTATCTTCTGAGAGTCATCTACTTCGATGCTAAAGACAAAACATCTCCTCATTTTGACTTGATAGGTGGTATATTAGTCTTTCAATCGGTTTGCTCATTTTTTATTTGACTATGGACATGTTTAGGTTAATCTACTAATACAAGCTATCTTTTTGTATTACAATCTAACCATGTAATACCACTTAGTGTTAGTTAAACGTTAGATAACCTGTAAATGTTAGATAACCAGTGAACTAATGTAACACCCCCGACCCGGCCCAGACGCTTTGGCCGAATCCGGTGATGTCACACCAAAGAGATTGTTTCCAAAATGATTTTATTCATTTGAGAATATGTTTAGGAAATTTACTTGGTTAAAAACTTAAGTTTGTGGTTTACAAATTCAAGTTTACGTTAAGCCCAAAATGAAAGCCCATGTTTATATGATAAAGTTATTTTAAAACCACGTTCGATTTGAGAAATTTATCTAAGTTTAAAAACTAGGCAGTTGAAACATTAATAAACCCTAAATACAGTCACATTGGAGACACAAGGCGGTCTTATTACATCAATTGGAAATAAAGTAATAAAACTAAAGTAATTAAAAAAATTAATTTATTTAAAATTCCTAAGAAGCTCGCAGTGTAGCCATCTTCGAGTCCTCTCCCACGTCGAGCCACCTACTGAGGGTTACCTGAAACATTAAATTTAAGGGTGTCAGTTTCGCAACTCAGTATGTACGACCCTTCGTAATCAAGTCAATTCAATATACTCATATCACATTGGGCTTGAGCCCCAACAATATCGGTGGTCTGGGCCTTAGCCCATATTGACCTTATATCATATTAGAATCACATCAATGTAATGCTCCCACCCCAAATCTAACCCTACACTCCACCCGTACCTACCCTACACTTCTGTGGGGATATAAATATCAACCCACCCATCCCTACACTCCAAGTGTAGCACCGGTTGCGGCACTACTCAAACGTTGTAGCGGGGCTGCTATATAATAGGCTTAAAGCCTCCAGTGGATCCACGGTCGTCAAGCGACTATGCGATCCTCATATCTACCTTTGTCCAATTTATTCCCCCCAAATGCAACATACATATTATGAATGAACATACAACATTTTATGAGTGCACATACAAGCTTTCCCATACATTAAGCATTTAGGGGTATTTTAGTCATTTCACTACCCAGGGCATTTCGGTAATTTCTACCCTGCAAGGGTGTTTCAGTACTTCTACACTACGATGGTGTTTTAGTAGTTCTACCCTACAGGGCATTATAATAATTCTACCTTAGAGGGTATTTTCGTAGTTCTACCCTAGAGGTGTAATTTCGTACTTCTACCCTAGATGGGTAATTTCGTACTTTTCTAAAGGTACATATTTTAATTATGGGTTTTGGCCCATCAACAAGTCCTCTCGACTAAGGTGAACAGACACTATGCACCAGGTAGGATTCAAGAGAAGAGGAGGTGGGTCACTCGGACCGCTTAAGTACCAAGCTCTTCCTAGATCCAATCCTAGACATGCACACATCTATTGCCACACCTTGGTCTAGCGACTTGCCCATGAAAAAGTTTAATTATTTAATTAAGTCTTATGTAAACTTTGAGAGATCAGTACTAGGCCTAAAGTCCATAAAAAAAACCCTAACATGCATTTCTACAGCCCCATAAGGCCCACTGGGCCCAATCATACTCATAAAACCCATTATGCCCTAAACATGCTTATGTAGCCCATTAGGCCCGATCATAATCCAATAATGCAATCATACAATCATGCATGTCAATCCATTATATAGTTTCATATCACAAATTTGCCTTTTTGGGCCCACAAGTTCGTCAGGCCCATTCGGGATTTTGGGATTTCGGCTTTTGCCGATTTTCGTGTGTGTAGTCTATGTATACACCTGATTGACGACCCATACTACTCTATTCTTAGCCTCGACCTACAACTAAAACCATTTTCGAATCAATTCTATACCTTAAACTACAACTTCATCAAATTCCAAAGCTTTACCGTAACTTTACCGTGTACCACCGATTTAAATAGCATTTCCTTTGCTATTACTTTTGAATTTCCTTAGATCTGCACCAATACACACATATTATCAACATCAAGTGACTCGTATTCCACACAAGTCACCCCTATCAACCATATTTACATTCGCCCACCTATAAAATTGAAATTTAGAGTGAATACACTTACCATTCGCTAGAGATGTTTTCCTCGCTTGGAATCCTAGAATCCTACCCCTAATTATAACAAGGTTAATCGACAAGAAAAGAGAGGATTAGCTAGCCCCTTCGGCTTTACCAAACACACTAAAAATGATTAACTAGGCACATACCAAAACTGATCTCCAAACTTGCGGCCTAGATTCCTACTGAATGTGCAATCAGCTTCTAACCACTTGACTAAGGGTTGCAAGTAACAGAAACCAGTTTGAGATAAATGACAACAAAAGAAATCGACAAGAGGAGATGGATATTTGGCTTTTAAGAGATTTAAGGGAAGAAGTCGGCAAGAGAGTATAGGTATTCGGCTTTTAGGGAAACAAAGGTAACCTTCAACTTTTAAGGATTTAGGGATGGTGTTCAGGTTTGAGAGATGAAAATCTTGAGTGAAGCTTCAGTAACAATGAAAGGGAAAAAAAGAAAAGAAGAAAGGTTTAGCTAACAAGTGAATTCGGCAAAAGAAACCAAAAACCCTCATGCACATTCGGTATTCCTTTAAATAGGCACAAGCCGATTCAAGCCTCCCTTACAATCCTTTTCGGCACCAACTCTCTCTCTCTCTCAATCTCCTATTTTCTCTCCATTATCTACACCTTAAAATTCTCTCCTGAACACTCTCATCTAGAGTCCCCTTTTGCGCCACCACATTCTTTCCGTGAGCAAATATAAAGTCCCAAAACCACCACACTTGAGCCTCGAACCTTGGACCTTATTCCCTACATGAAATGCCATATTGTAGCTCCCATGTAACGCCTCCTTACCACTGGGCCACAAGCCCTACTGTGTCCTATTTTCTCCATAATTCGTTTAAGAGGCTTATTACCAAAGTTTAGGGTTCTATTAAGGCAAAAACTATTTTTTTTCCTATGGTCAACCCTATCGCTAAGGCTTCAAATAACCTTATAGCATTTTGAAATTAATATTCTACAGTGCTACCTATACATACCAAAGTCAAAGTACAGAATTTATAGTTTCAGGATTATTAGGGCGTTACAACTCTACGGCCTTAAAATTTACCTGGCTGAAACAGGTGAGGGTATTGACGTCGCATCGCCTCCTCAGATTCTCATGTAGATTCCTCGGTACTATGGTTTCGCCAAAGCACCTTGACCAAAGGAATAGATTTTCTTCTTAACACCTTCACGTCTTGATCAATTATTTGAACTAGTTCCTCTTCGAAAGTTAAGTCGGGTCTAACCTCGATCTCCTCGACTGATACGATGTGAGATGGGTTTGAACGATAACGCCCTAGCATTGATACATGGAACACATCATGTATTTAACTCAATTCCGTAGGCAATTCCAGCTGATATGTAACTGGCCTAATTTTTTTCAATACCCGATATGGCCCAATAAATCTAGGGCTTAACTTGCCCTTCCGTTTAAACCTTAACACCTTCTTTCAAGGGGAAACCTTGAGAAAAACCAAATCCCCCATTGCATATTCAATCTCTCTCCATTTGAGGTCAGCATATAACTTTTGCCTATCCGACGCTTCCTTCAATTGATCTCAAATCAACTTTACGTTATCCTCAGTGTCTGCCACCAACTCCGGACCCAATAATCTCCGTTCTCCCAACTCCGTCCAACAAGTCAGAGTACGACACCTTCGCCCATACAGTGCTTCATATGGTGCCATTCCAATATTTGCTTGATAACTATTGTTATAAGCAAACTCAGCTAATGGAAAATAATCCTCCCAACTTCCTCGAAACTCAATTACACACCCCCTCAGCATGTCCTCCAAAACTTGAACTACCCTCTCCGACTAACCATCGGTTTGAGGGTGAAAGGCTGTACTAAAATCCAATCTCGTACCCAGTGCTTCATGCAACTTCTTTCAGAAATAAGACGTAAAATAAGGGTCTCTATCAGATATTATAGAGATCGGCACCCCATGCAACCTCGCAATCTCTGCCACATACAATCTTGCTAACTTCTGTAATGAGTAGTTGGTGCGGACCAGTATGAAATGGGTCGATTTAGTCAACCGATCCACTATCACCCACACAGTCTTTCTTAGAAGGCGTTAGGGGTAACCCACTAATGAAATCCATAGTGACTCGCTCCCACTTCCAGAGTGGGATCTTAACGGTTGAAGTAACCTGATGGTAGTTGATGTTCAGCCTTCACTTGCTGGCATTACGAACATTTTCCCACAGCCTCCGTCACCTCACGCTTCAATCTTGGCCACCAATAAAGCTCTCGTAAATCTCGATGCATTTTGTTACCTCCGGGGTGCATAGTATAGGGACTACTATGCGCCTCTTGCAAAATAGATCTCCTTAGCTCATCCTCCTTTGGCACACAAATCCTACCACAGAAACACAACAACCCATCGCTATTCAACTCAAAGTCCTTCGCTTCTCCACTTTCGATCTGCTTAAATCGAACATCCAAAGTTCTATCCAATGGCTGCTTAGCCTTGATCTGGTCAACCCCTAGTGGTTTCACTTGTAACTCAGCTAATAAACTTCCATTGTCATACAAACTTAGCAGAGCAACCATCGCCCTCAAGTCCAACATAGCTCTACGACTTAGGGCATCAGCCACTACATTTGCCTTGCCTGGGTGGTATTCGATTGTGTAATCATTGTCTTTCAATAGCTCAATCCACCTTCGTTGCCTCAAATTTAACTCTTTCTGAGTTAAAAGGTATTTTAGACTTTTATGATCTATATAAATGGTGTACTTCTCACCATACAATAATGTCTCCAAATCTTAAGTGCGAACACCACTGCTGCGAATTCCAAATCGTGGGTTGGGTAATTTCCCTCGTGAGCCTTAAGCTGATGTGACATATACGCCACCACCTTCCCTCATTGCATCAAAACACAGCCCAAACCCATATGAGATGCGTTGTTATAAACCGTAAACTCCTTCCCAAGCTCTGGCTGAATCAAAATAGGGGCCTTCATTAGAACCTTCTTAAGCTTCTCAAAGCTTTCCTGCTGTTTATCCGTCCACATAAACGTCACCCCCTTACGAAGTAACTTGGTCAAGGGTGCAGCAATCAACGGGAACCGTTCGACAAACCACCTATAATACCCAGCTAGGCCTAAAAAGCTCCAAATTTCTGACACCGTTCTAGGTGGTTTCCAATCCAATACTGCTTTCACTTTCCGAGTATCAACTCTAATCCCGTTAGTTGAGACCACATGTCCTAGAAAAGTGACCTCACTTAGCTAGAATTCGCACTTGTTAAACTTAGCATACAATTATTTCTCCCTTAAAATCTGCAACACCACCCTTAAGTGTGCATCATGGTCATCCTCCGTTCTTGAGCACACTAAGATGTCATCTATGAACACCACTATGAATTGGTTTAGATAAGGTTGAAAGACTCGATTCATAAGATCCATAAAAGCAGCAGGTGCGTTCGTTAGCCCAAAAGGCATCACCAAAAACTCGTAATGTCCATAACGAGTTCTGAAAGCTGTCTTATACACATCTGCCTCTTTAACCCTCAGTTGATGGTACCCCGAACACAAATCAATCTTCGAGAACACTGAGGCTCCCCTAAGTTGGTCGAACAGGTCATCTATTCTAGGTAGGGGGTACTTATTCTTAATGGTTAACTTATTTAACTGCCGATAGTCAATGCACATTTGCAAAGACCCATCATTCTTCTTTACGAACAACACCGGTGCTCCCCATGGAAACACACTTGGCCTAATAAACCCCCTGTCCAATAATTCTTGAATCTGTGCCTTAAATTCCACCAACTTCTTTGGTGACATTCGATAAGGTGCGATGGACACTGGAGCCGTACCAGGTAACGGTTCAATTCCAAACTCTACTTCTCTATTGGGCGGTAGCCTAGGTAGTTATCGGGAAAAATATCTGAAAACTCACAACTATCCTTGAATCCTGAATAGTAGGGCTCTTAACCTCCATATTACTTATATATGCCACACACGCTTCACAACCCTTACGCGCCAACTTTTCAGCCCTTAATGTCGAAATCACATTCGACAAATAATTTTGGCGCTCTCCAATTACCACTACTTCCTCATCTTCTACCGTCCTAAACACCATCCGCTTTGCAGCATAATCAAAGGTCGTCCGATGTTTCACCAACCAATCTATCCCCAAAATAAGATCAAACTCACTAAAAGGTAACTCCATCAAGTCTGCTAAAAAGGTAACCCCTTGGACTACTAAGGTTACATCCCTAAATAACTTATTCACTTCCACCGACTAGCCTAACGGACTTAACACAGAAATTCTATTTGTAATAATTTCGAACATACCACCCAACAACTCAGTCCTATTGCATGCCACATACGAGTGCATTGATCCAATATCAATTAGCGCAACATAAGGTAACTCATGAATTAAAAACATACTCGTTATCATATTAGGTGCATCTCTTTCCTATCTGCGACGAGCCACATAAACTAAGGCTGGCTGCCTTGCTTCTACCGGACATGCACCTCTGCCTGGTGCTCCACGTCTACGTCTAGTGCATTTACCACTTCTGGCTTAACCACGGCCCTTTAGTGGTTGTTGACCCCCTCCTGCGGCTAGGGATTGCCTCGTCCATCGGCTTGCACCTGGTCTGGCCTCCTCGGGCATTCTCTAATTCTATGCTCCATAGATCCACAGCTCAAACAGGCTCCTATTCTCCTTCAACATTCACTCGTATTTCCTTTACCACACACAGCACAAGGTGGTATCCCAGGGTTAGCATCAACAATAGGGCCCCCAGCTCTAACCGGCCCATTCACTCTAGCCCTTCTTACAGGCCTTTGTTCTGCTGCCCTAGCCTCTACGTTCCGCTTATTTTTGCCCCTCTCCTTCTCTCGATTGAGTCACTCTATGCGCTTTACTTCCTCCGCTATCTTAACTTTTTCTACCAATACCGCAAAGTCCTGCTCCCTCTGCGGAGCTATAAGCACCCTAAGGTTGTCTTTTAAACCGTCCTCGAATCGCACGCATCGCTCATACTCTGTTGCAACTATTCCTTTGGTATATCGACTCAGGCGTAGAAACTCAGCCTCATACTCCACTACTAACTTATTTCCCTGAGTTAGATTCCAAAACTCCTTCCTCTAGGCATCCACAAAGCCCACTCCAATGTACTTCCCTTGAAACGCCGACTTAAAGAACTCCTATATGATCTACTCCGGTTGATTTCCCTCCTTCACGGTCAACCACCACTAATACGTTTCTTCCTTAAGTAGAGATATCATCCCTTTCAATTTTTGCTCCATCGTGCAGTCCAGATCATCCATTATCCTTTCCGTGGCTTCTAACCAGTACTCTGCCACATTCGAGGCCACCCCAGCTACTCCTTTGAAAGTCTCAGACCCATTAGCTCGAAGTCGTTCTACGACCGACCCACGACTTCCTGTTCCATTATTGGGCCCAGCGACCCTTTCTAGAATCCTTAGTATGGCCTGCGATACGGAATCCTCTGTAGCAGCAGCGTAATTGTAAGGTCCTGTTTCAGCAACTAGTGAGGCTAGAGCCTCCTCTACTCCAACGTTGGGCATATGGCCCGACGCTGACGATCCAGCCTTAGCACTTCCACGGCCTCTGCTGGGCCTCTCGCATCTCTTCTAGCGCTCATTGTTGCGTATGTGTTTCTGAATTAAAAATTTTGTGAAATTTTAGTTCATAATTCCACTGTGTAACACTTATGTCTTATGTAATTTAATAATTTAAAAGTTATTTCACCGATGCGATTCTACTACAGGCTCAAGTTTCCTATGGGCTTTAATCTCTAAAACTTATTGTTTAAAGTAGCCCAATATCAAAGTATAATTCAGAAATTTAAACAAGATAATAATAGAAAAAAAACTTACTTGGCTCGATGTCGAGGGCTCGGTGAACCACACTTCCAAAAATCTGCAAAAACTTTTTAATCTAGCTATTTTTTTAAATAAAATCCAAGGCCCATTTCACAGCCCGAGCTTTGCAATAGGGTTCTGATACCACTAAATGTAACACCCTCGACCCGTCCCAGATGCTATGGCCGATTTCAGTGATGTCACATCAAAGAGATTGTTTCTAATATGATTTTATTCATTTGAGAATATGTTTGATAGGAAATTTACTTGGTTTAAAACTTAAGATTGTGGTTTAGAAATTCAAGTTTACGTTAAGCCCAAAATAAAAGCCCATGTTTATATGATAAAGTTATTTTAAAACCATGTTTGATTTGAAAAATTTATCTAAGTTTAAAAACTAGGCAGTTGAAACAGTAATAAACCCTAAATACAGTCACATTGGAGACACAAGACGGTCTTATTACATCAATCGGAAATAAAGTAATAAAACTGAAGTAATTAAAAGAATTAATTTATTTAAAATTCCTAAGTAGCTTGTAGTATGGCCATCTCCGAGTCCTCTCCCACATCGAGCCGCCTATTGAGGGTTACCTGAAACAGTAAATTTAAGGGTGTGAATATACTCATATCACATTGGGCCTGAGCCCTAACAATATCGGTGGTCTGGGCCTTAGCCCACATTGACCTCACATCATATTAAAATCACATGAATGCAATGCTCCCACCCCGAATTCAACCCTGCACTCCACTCGTACCAACCCTACACTCTTGTGGGGTTATAAATATCAACCCACCCATCCCTACACTCCAAGGGTAGCACCAGTTGCGGCACTACTCAAACGTTACAGCGGGGCTGCTATATAATGGGCTTAAAGCCTCCGGTGGATCCACGGTCATCAAGTGACTATGCGATCCTCATATCTTCCTCTGTCTAATTTATCCCCCTCCAAATGCAACATACATATTATGAATACACATACAACATTTTATAAGTGTACATACAAGCTTTCCCATACATTAAGCATTTAGGGGTATTTCAATCATTTCACTACCCAGGGTATTTCGATAATTTCTACCCTACAAGGGTGTTTCAGTACTTCTACACTACGAGGGTGTTTTAGCAGTTCTACCCTACAGGGCATTATAGTAATTCTATCTTAGAGGGTATTTTCATAGTTCTACCCTAGAGGGGTAATTTCGTGCTTTCCTAAAGGTACATATTTTAATTATGGGTTTTGGCCCATCAACAAGTCCTCGCGACTAAGGTGAACGGACACTATATACCAGGTAGGATTCAAGAGAAGAGGAGGTGGGTCACTCGAACCGCTTACGTACCAAGCTCTTCCTAGATCCAATCCTAGACATGCACACATCCATTGCCACACCTTGGTCTAGCGACTTGCCCACGGACAAGTTTAATTATTTAATTAAGTCTTATGTAAAATTTAAAAGATCAGTACTAAGCCTAAAGTCCATAAAAAAAACCCTAGCATGAATTTCTACAACCCCATAAGGCCCACTAGGCCCAATCATACTCATAAAACCCATTATGCCCCAAACATGTTTATGTAGCCCATTAGGCCCGATCATAATCCAATCATGCGATCATACAATCATGCATGTCAATCCATCATATAATTTCATATAACAAATTTGCCTCTTTGGGCCCACAAGTTCGTTAGGCCCATTTGGGATTTTGAGATTTCAGCTTTTGCCGATTTTTTTGTGTGTAGTATATGTACACATCTGATTGACGACCCGCACTATTCTATTCTTAGCCTCGACCTACAACCAAAACCATTTTCGAATCAATTCTATACCTTAAACTACAACTTTATCAAATTCTAAAGCCTTACCGTAACCTTACCGTGTACCACCGATTTAAATAGCCTTTCCTTCACTATTACTTCTAAATTTCCTTAGATCTGCACCAATATACACATATTATCAATATCAAGTGACTCATATTCCACACGAGTCACCCCTATCAACCATATTTACATTCGACCACCTATAAAACTGAAATTTAGAGTGAATACACTTACCATCCGCTAGAGATCTTTTCCTCGCTTGGAATCCTAGAATCCTACCCTTAATTATAATAGGGTTAATCGACAAGAAAAGAGAGGATTAGCTAGCCCCTTAAGCTTTACCAAACACACTAAAAATGATTAACTAGGCACTTATCGAAATTGATCTCCAAACGTGCGGCCTAGATTCATACTGAATGTGCAATCAGCTTTTAACTACTTGACTAAGGGTTGCAAGTAACAAAAACCAGTTTGAGATAAAGAACAATAAAATAAATCGACAAGAGGAAATGATATTCGGCTTTTAAGAAATTTAAGGGAAGAAGTCGGTAAGAGAGTATAGGTATTCGGCTTTTAGAGAAACAAAGGTGACTTTCGGCTTTTAAGGATTTAGGGATGATGTTCGGCTTTGAGAGATGAAAATCTTGAGTGAAGCTTCGGTAATAATAAAAGGGAAAAAAAAAGAAGAAGAAAGGTTTAGCTAACAAGTGAATTCGGCAAAAGAAACCAAAAACCCTCATGCACATTCGGCATTCCTTTAAATAGGCACAAGCTGATTCAAGCCTCCCTTACAATCCCATTCGGCACCAACTCTCTCTCTCTCAATCTCCTATTTTCTCTCCATTATCTCCACCTTAAAATTCTCTCCTGAACACTCTTCTCTAGAGTCCCCTTTTGCGCCACCACCTTCTTTCTATGAGCAAAAGTAAAGTTCCAAAACCACCACACTTGAGCCTCAAACCTTGGACCTTATTCCCTACATGAAACGCCACCTTGTAGCTCCCATGTAACGCCTCCTTGCCACTGGGCCACAAGCCCTACTGTGTCCTATTTTCTCCTTAATTCGTTTAAGAGGCCTATTACCAAAGTCTAGGGTTCCACTAAGGCAAAAACTAATTTTTTTCCTATGGTCAACCCTATCGCTAAGGCTTCAAATAACCTTGTAGCATCTTGAAATTAATATTCTACAGTGCTACCTATACATACCAAAGTCAAAGTACAGAATTTATAGTTTCGGGATTTTTGAGGCGTTACAACCAATATTTGATTCTATTTTTTTCATGCAAAAATAATGAGGATGATATACAAAGAGCATTAATGTAATCAATGGATATTTTATTAAACCAAATTGTTTGAAAAATATAAGTATACAAAATAAATATACTACACTTAGGGAACTAGATCGAACAAATGAGTGTTACATGTAGGGCCATTTGTACCATCATATGTCTCTTTTTAATGTTTGAGAGGTTGAAGTACTAGCTCCTTGATAATTTCAATGGCCAAGGGATCATTTGCCCTATTTAACTTTCTTTGACCTAACTCTTCCCAAGGATTATAATTTTTTCTATATTGGATCTTCTTACATGGTGTTAGGATGTCAAGGTTAAAAACTTTGAGGCTAATATTCTTCACAATATTTTTTGTCTAGCCTGAGGTTACCTTGATTGATTGAAATGGAAGAGGTCACATCTTCTTATCTTAAAGGTGATTGGATATCATGCAAATTACTAGTCACTCATAATTCTTTTACCAATTGGTTATTATGTTGTAAAGTTTCTTTTTCTTGTTGAAGTTGTTCTTGAAGCAACATTATTTGTTCTTGTAGTTTTGAGTATTGCAGAAGTTATGTTGGTAAGTGGGATTTGCCCCTGTTATTGGGCTTTTTGTAGTAGGATTATTATAGGTGCGTACTTTGGGTGGTGGTGAGAATGATGGTTGAGTTTGATAAGTGTATGCTTGTGGTTGTTCATGCATTTGGTTTGGATATGTAAGATATTAAGAGTAAAAGTAATCATAAGGAGATCTAACTTGGTAATCCTCTCCTATTTTTTTAAACTTATTGATTGTGTTAAATGGCATTAATGTGGCTTGAATGTAGAATTATTGAAAACTTTCTTGGATTTCTTGGTAATGATGATCAGGAGCGGGGTTATCTTTGTGTGAAAGAGATATTTTTTTCTCATAAATGATGCCAAATTGTTAATTTAATGTTAAGGGTAAATTAGAAGGCAGTGGTTTGCATAGTGGTGACAAGAGCTAATATTGGTGGTTCCTAGAGTTGAGCGGTTAGAATTTGAGGATAATATGGCAAAATTGTTGTTTGGTTAAAGTGTCTTCAATAGGTCTAGTCACTAGATTTTAAGGTTTATACCCTTCCAAGTATGTCCTTTAGGTAGAGATGTTAAGTCATAGAGAATAAATAACAAATTGATTCATGGTGAGCTTGTAACATGTACATTTAGATGTGATTGGAGGTTTGATACCCTATCGAGGAGCTATCGAGGAGTTCCCAAGTACAATTGATGTGACATGTTGTTTGTGGTTAAAGTTTACTACAATTCCTTGTACCACATCAAAAAGTTCATTTTAATCCCTTACTATTAAAAGGAATATTTTAGTCCATGTACATTTAAAAATTGTTATTTTAGTCCCTACACATTAACTTTGTTGTTAATGGAATGACTTTGCTTAACCGTGATTGATATGGCATTAAATTAAATATTAAATCAAATTAAAAACTTATTAGACTTGAAAATAAATAGAATGGCGTGACTTAATGGTAATTAACGTGGACCAAACCACAAATAATTTAAACATAACAATTATATTAAAAAAAAAGGAATTGAAAACAATATGGGATAAAAGAAAAATCAATTTCTAGCCTCTACTTATTCTTTAAAGCTGTTGTTTAACTTTTTAATTTGATTTAATGGCATGTCAGACACCAATCATACCATTCCATTAATGGTAAAATTAACATGCAAAAATAAAAATGTTAGCTTTTTAAATATATAGAGACTAAAACGTTAGTTTTGATTATAGATAGATTAAAATGAACTTTATGATATAGTATAGAGATTTGAAATAAACTTTAATCTGTTGTTTGCCTATGTGTTATATAAGTAAGACTTTGGTGGTGGCTTAGTCTTCGTTGATGTGGGGATCTCGAACTATTTGGTGAGACATCCTCTCAAGGCAGGGGGTCCCTTGAGATCGCTCACCTCACGTTATTAAGCGAGCCCTCTTTTTGAGTGAGGGGTTTCTTAGTCATAAAAGATGAGCTCCTCGATGTTCATCCTTTTGGTTGAGATAGTTGACTTGGTTGAGATGATCCCTTATAACAATTACTTATATAAAATAATAATCATAAAATTCAAGTCTTATTTATTATTTTAAGCCCCCAAAAAGCAATATTCTTTGCACGTGTTTATTTTTCGATCAGGCATACATTCTTCAACTCAAACTCGTTCAGTGTTGCAATAGCTTGAAATTGATGTAAATAGTTTGTTTTCATTTTATTTTTGGTAACTTTGGAAACATTCAAATTTCTTCACTGCAAGCTATCCTTTTTTTTTTTTTCGAAATCAGGATATCTATCGTTAGTAACAGTGATTAATTTTCTTTGTCGCGATTAAATCCCTGACTTCATGATTAAGGGATGAGATGAACAACCACCACATTACAACTCATAATTTATACAAAAAAAATGAGAATTTATCAAGTAACTGTGTGACCATCCCAGCTAAACAAGACAAACCGAGACTAATAATCACGATTTGATCACATAATCTTGGTTTATCAACTAGACTTGAAATCGTGTCTCCTTTGAACTTAAAGGATACAGAAGTAAGAGTGTATAGAACAGATCCCGTTTGCTTCTAACAAAGGTAACATTTCTTATTTGTGTTTTTATATAAATACAAAATTTCAACCCTTTTAGCTCACCATGTGGTGCGTTTATTCAAATTATTCTGCTAGATTGGACCAATCACTGAGATTATATTTTCTGCAATGCATTAGCTAGCTAGTCAACGTAAGGAAATTGCTATTTTATAGTATTTTCTAATTGTATGAAGAAAGATTCAAATTTTCAAGCAATAGAAAAATATTAAGCTATTTGTTTTCGTAAAAAATTGAAGTTAGAATTAAAGTCAATGGATAGTTTGTTGATGAAAAAATGATGACCTCTTTTGATTTTGAATGTTAAGCTGTCCAAAATTGATTTTATAAAAAGCAATAATACCACAAGTTGATGAGAACTTGAGAAGGTTGACTTCTCTTTATTTATTTATTTTCATTAAAAAAAAAAACATTTTGAGATTCTTTCTTCGTTGCTAGAATCTTACTTTTTTTTAAAATTTTTATAATATAATTAATTATTGCTTTATAAAAAAAATCTTGCATAGTGTATGTATGGTATGGATGTGGAGGGTCAATTGGAACATAAAAGTAGGCAAAAGTTGTGTTTAGATGAAGGGTTGAATCTCCCATGTTCCCACATACTCTTTAAAAAGTGGAGTGTGGGACTCAATTAATGTCGTAGTTTTGAAAATCCACCATACCACACGTTATATTTATCTCAAAGTCATGTATTATTATTAATAATAATTTTCAATAATAATATAATTAATATCCACTTTCGGTTGAAACTTTTACTCAATTAAGTATTTTAATCGGAATACAGTCCACCTGATACTACATCATAGGCACATTGGAAACGTAGATAATTGTAAGCATATACATATAAAATAACAGCAATGAAATGCCAATCCTCATGCTTTATTTGTAACGTCTCTATTCCTTGGTACTCGAAGCCCAAAGATTTATAAACTAGCCCGTGTTTGACTAGCCAAACAGACAAACGACCCTGCATCTTTTTATCTCTCTCGCAATTTTCTTTTTTATTTGTCATTTTTATAAGACAAATATTTTGCATTTATGATAAAATCGAATTTATAAAAATTAATTTGTCGTCTGTGTCTGTAAGAAAAAAAATCCTACCTAATTCACTAAGTCATGGGAGGATAGTGAACCCTTGTAGTTGAAAAATGTTGCAGGAGGAATCTCTGAAATAGATGATGGTTGATAGAGCAATACTTGATTATAATTTTCAGTACGAGTACTGCATACAAGACAAAATTTGTTATTGGTAGTAAAACACCGATAAGAGTATCAATTATTTGGAATAATTAATTATATTATTAAAATAGAGGAACCAAATAATATTAAATTAAAGTTTAGATACAAAATCATAAATTTAAACATAGTAGAGAGACTATAACTATAATTTGACATAATTAAATATTTTTATTTGTCTTTTAATTTAATAAAAATGATTTTTTTTCTAAAACAGTTGTTTTTAATTAATAAACAAATAATTCTAGTTATTAGAATTAATTTAATAAATATATATTAAAAAATTTATAATAAACATCTAATAAATAATTAAAATATAATAAAATTTATATAAAAATTGACAGCTGGTTCGAAAAAGAATCATATAACAAAAATAGTTTATGCAATTTTTTTGGTCAAATTCTATATAAAGTCCCTGTATTGTGCGTTTTGACAGATTTAGTTCCTCCACCATAATTTGATTATTTTTAGTTCTTTATTTTTCTGAAGGTATAATGATAAATTTAGCCTTTAATATTTACTTATTTTGTCATTTTGGCACTTATTCTTTTTTGGGGTCATTTTGGCCTCATCCTTTAAAATTTAGTCAAATTGTGTGCTTTTTGACATAAAAAGTTCATCAAAATTCAAAACATTTTTAAAAAATATTTAAAAAATCAACAAATTTAAAGAAAAGTTCATAAAAGATTTTAGAAAATTTATCCATGTTAATAGTGAAGTATACATAAAAAGTACTTGAGTTGTCATGTTAATGTCATTGAAATTTTAATAGTTCTGTCAGTTTTTCTGTAAAAAAGAAAACAATTTAACTAAAATTTAAAGGTTGAAGGCCAAAATAACTTAAAAAAGAATAAAAATCAAAATGACAAAATGAGTAAACGTTAAAACTAAATTTATGTATTAGTCTTGAGACCAAATTATTTTCATTAATTCTATCAAATAATTTGGCGTCGCTTTTTTTTTAGCCATATAATGATATATGGCATACAGATGTTGACATTTTTTATACATTTTTTTTGCTCTTTTAAAAGAAGGAAAAAAAAGTTTATAACATTTTTCGAACTAGATAAAAAAATCAATGTATTTATGTCACATCGTCATAATTAAAAAAGAATAAGTCAGGGCAAATTTTTTGACAGAATTGGCATAGAAAACTAAAAATACACAGGATTGAATCCATAAAGATG
Source organism: Gossypium stocksii (assembly GCA_020496765.1). Classification (NCBI taxonomy): domain Eukaryota; kingdom Viridiplantae; phylum Streptophyta; class Magnoliopsida; order Malvales; family Malvaceae; genus Gossypium; species Gossypium stocksii. The sequence goes on along the minus strand of CM035625.1, from coordinate 15,942,282 downwards.
CATAGTAGCAAGACCTTTCATAAAAAAAAAGTACCATTTTTTGAAGAACAATTTAATGTCAGCAGTTCAATGATGTTTGCATACAACAAATTTAAAATTTGATGTGTGACTGTTTGCTTTGTTTTTTTAGTGATGAAATCATGTGAATTTGGACCAACTAGTGCATTTTTTTTTATAAACATGTCCAACGGCGTGATTTCAGATTAATCTGGTTTCAATTATTAATTAAAAATTTAAATTTAATTAAATAAAAGAATTGGAATAGCGGCTTAACTTTATCCTATCATCCACCCACCCACTCAGCCATCAAACAAATTCCCTTTTTTTCTTCTCTAAAAGAAAAAAGAAGTAAAATTGTGGAAAATTCCAGCACATTTACAAGACAAAGAGACGACAAGTATGACTAGGAAATTTACACACGTATTTTTATGCTAATGTTGATGGGCCTCTTCCTTTTTCTTATACAATTTCACCACACGTTCGCGAAGCAATGTCTCTTTTATGCTCATTTTGATTTTATTTAAATTTAATTATAAATATATATAATTATGTTTTATATTATTTTAAAGTAATAAAATCAATTAAGAATTATGAAATTACATATTAATATAATGATAGAATTATACTTTTAACTTTTCTAATAATACAATTTTCTAACTTCGACCTTGTTATATTTAAAAAAAGAAAAAGAAGATGAAAATGAAGAGCGTCAACTTGCATGGCCGGGTGCCAACAATAATTCCCAAAACCAAAATGAAAGAGTTGATGGGATATATATCGTCACTTTTGAAAGAGAGAATCAAAGCAGAAATCAAAGCTTTGAAACTTACATGAATGCGTACCAAAAATGGAATCCGAGTCGTTGATTCTAAGTAACCCAACCCATATAGTCTCCGCTTGTTTGTTTCTTTATTTACTTTCTTTGCAATAAATGCAAAACAACTAAATTCTTGTTTGATAATCGAAACCGCTTCACCAGCTAGAATAATATCCCTACATACAACATTACTAAAGACTACCATCAGATTTGTCTCTTCATAGAAATGTCAATTGACTATCCTTATTTAACCAAGGATTTTAAAAAACTTCTGTTTTGATTTTAAATCCATACTTTGATATTAAATAATTTATTTTATTTTATTAATTTCGATATGTTTTAGTCAATTCAGTATGTTTCATCAAATATTTTGTTTCGAAATTTTGATATTTTAGTACTAATCATTTTTACTTTTATAATTATATTTAAAAATAGAATATTGTTGCTATCTGCAGTTTGATCGATTTGGTTTGTTGCTTGGTATGTTTGGTCTGTTTGATTAACTCTCTCCTCTGCTATCTTTGTAGTAATATGTTTACTCTCCAACCACTTGAGAGAAAACTTAAGCTTAAGAACCGTCCTCTCACATCTTAAGCTCAAGAACTAGGAAAATTAAATATAGAAATGGTAAGAGATATCTAGCATGTACCTTCTCAGCATGATCAACTACCTAATTGAATACTAGTTGAGCTAGATCAAGCTCGAGCATCTCCGCTGCCTTTCTAATTAACACAAAACCCTTGGAGTCACTGAATCCCTCCAATTGTTTGGATTCAAACTCGATAGGGTTGCGACGCAATTGCACAATATGGGCGATGCAATATGTCCGGACAAGTCAGGCCTAAATCGGCCTGCGAATATTTTAGTTCAACACAAATTTATTTTCATCAGCAGACATAATCTACTTATATAAGGATACTTATCATATTGATTTGATTCCAATAAATTTAATTAAATTTTTAAATCAAATTGATTTAATAGCAGATTTTGTGGATTTTTTCCAAAATTCCAACCTTCTCCGTACTTATAAAAGGCCATAATTTCTGAAGGGTATTTCACAAGAAAATGCTCTTTGATATTTTTCTCTTACCGAAACTTTGTTGCTCTCAAAAACTCTTCCTTTTCCTCTTCGTATTTTCAAACATTTCGGTGATAGAAAAAGACATTATTCGTTCGTTAATCGTTGTAGAGGTGCTACTACTTTGATCACTGTTGTTGTTGTATCTTGGGAGACATTCGACCAACATTACTCCAAGTATCGTAGGAGCGGCCAAAACTGTCTTAAGAAAACTGTGTTTCACAGGCTCCAATATTTCGTAAAATCCCTATTCTTTCTTCTTTATTTCAACTTTGTATTATAGTTTTATTTGATTTTCATATTTCACAATTTAATTATAAATTGTTCTATTTATATTTTATTTACACAAATATTTATTTATTTATATTTATATTTTTTTTGCTGACGTGTGTATTGTCTAACAATCTTAAGACATATTTGACTATTTTCAATTTTCTAATTCGAGACAAACAAGACACCAAGGCAAAAAAAATATTTTTTGAAAATCAATTTTCTTTTAAAAATTAAATAAAAATGTTTCGGGATTTTTCTCACCGTTATTTCTTTTTCCTCTATTTTGTTTTATTTTTAAATGAATATTAAAACTAATAAAATCTGTTTCGATATTTTCCCTCCCGTTTAACATATTTTATTCGACTTTATTTCCAAAATTAAAAGTAAATAAAATCCGTTTCGGGATTTATTCCCACCGTTCAATGGGTTTTATTCTATTATTTTGATTTTATTTCCAAACAGGAAATTAAAGGAAAATAAAATCTGTTTCGGGATTGATTCCCGCCGTTCAACGGATTTTATTCCAAATTTTATTTTATTTCAAAAAACGAGTAAAATAAAATCTGTTTCGGGATTGATTCTCGCCGTTCAACATTTTATTTTAAATTTTGTTTTATTTCCAAAAATGAGTAAACTAAAATCTGTTTCGGGATTGATTCTCGCTGTTCAACAGATTTATTACATTTTGATTTTGTTGCCAAAAATGAGAAATTAAATTAAATCTATTTCGAAATTTATTCTCGCCGTTTAACAATACTTTATTTTGTTTCCAAATTAGAATAGAATTAAATAAAATCTGTTTCGGGATTTTTCTCACCGTTATTTCTTTTTCCTCTATTTTGTTTTATTTTCAAATGAATATTAAAACTAATAAAATCTGTTTCGATATTTTCCCTCCCGTTTAACATATTTTATTCGACTTTATTTCCAAAATTAAAAGTAAATAAAATCCGTTTAGGGATTTATTCCCACCGTTCAATGGATTTTATTCTATTATTTTGATTTTATTTCCAAACAGGAAATTAAAGGAAAATAAAATCTGTTTCGGGGTTGATTCCCGCCGTTCAACGGATTTTATTCCAAATTTTATTTTATTTCAAAAAACGAGTAAAATAAAATCTGTTTCGGGATTGATTCCCGCCGTTCAACATTTTATTTTAAATTTTGTTTTATTTCCAAAAACGAGTAAACTAAAATCTGTTTCGGGATTGATTCTCGCTGTTCAACAGATTTATTACATTTTGATTTTGTTGCCAAAAAAGAGAAATTAAATTAAATCTATTTCGAAATTTATTCTCGCCATTTAACAATATTTTATTTTGTTTCCAAATTAGAATAGAATTAAATAAAATCTGTTTCGGGATTTATTCCCACCATTTAACAAGATTTTATTTGATTTTTTTTGTTTCTAAATTAGAATAGAATTAAATAAAATCTATTTCGGAATTTATTCTCGTCGTTTAACAAGATATTATTTGATATTGTTTTGTTTCCAAATAAAGACGTAAACAAATAATTCTATTTTGAGATTTATTCTTGCCATTTAATAGATTTTAATTTGATTTTGATATAATTTTTTTCAGGGTTTAATCATGCCGTTTAACAAAATTATTTTTTGATTTTGTTTCAGAATTTTTATTCTGTCGTTTAACAAATCAAAGGAAAATTTTCTGTTTATGGTTACCTTAATTGTGGCTTTAAATTGAATTAAAAGAAATTTATCAACGGTGAATTAAAAAGATAATATAAGAATGCATGTCTAGGATTGGTTCTTTGAAAGACTTGGTATTTAAGCATGCTGAGAGCACCACCTCTCTTTTAGGGTTACTTATTTGGTGCATTGTTTTATTACATTTTTTTATAAGACCGTATAAACTTTTGTTTCAGGTTTTATTAGATTTCTGCCGTCTAACGAAAGTTAATAAGTTTTCTAATTCTGGTTTTGTTTTTTAACAAAAAAATGGAGACTCCCACCAATTCAATCAACTCAGAATCTGAAGCTTTGGTTCAAACACAATCTTTAATCCAAAACTTAGTATTGTCAGTGGCAGCTGTTGTTAGCCACAACGAGAAACCTGCAAAATTATCGGGATAGAACTTCAAGAATGGGCAACAAAAAATGTTGTTTTATTTAACCATGTTGAACTTGACCAAATTTTTGAAAGATGACCCTTCTACTATTAAAAAGGGCAAGGTAGATGAAGTTATCGCTTTCACTACTGTTGAAGCTTGGAAACATTCAGATTTCCTAAGCCGAAACTACATCCTGAATGGATTGTCGGATGCAATGTACGAAGTGTATAGTGTTAAGAAAACGACTAAGAAATTATGGACATCGTTGGACCATAAATACAAAGCCGAAGATGTTGGAACTACATAGTTCTTAGTTGCTAAATTCTTGAATTTTGTAATGGTTGATTCTAAATTAGTTGTGAATCAAGTGCAGGAACTTCAACTGATCATTCATGGAATTCTTGCTGAAGGGATAATAATAAGTGAATCCTTCCAAGTGGTAGTCATTATTGAGAAGTTGCCTCTTGCTTGGAATGACTTCAAGAATTACCTAAAGCACAAAAGAAAGGAAATGTTAATGGAAGACCTAATTGTCAGACTTCAGATTGAAGAAGACAATAGGGGTATGGAAAGAGGCTCAACAAAGTAGCAAATGGCAATGTTGCTAGGGTAAACATCGTAGAAGTCAAGAAAGACTTTAAGAAGGGAAAACAACCGTAGAATGGATCTAAACTGGGACCAAAGGTGGTGTTTTCAAGAAGCAAAAATTTCAAGGAAAATGCTTCAATTGTAACAAGATGTGGCACAAGTCATCCGACTATAGGATCCCAAAGAAAGTTAGAGCAAACAAGGCTAATGCTTTGGAAGAAATTTCCAAGGAAGCATCCAATATGGAATTATGTGCCTAATATATACAAGAACTATGAATAAGAATATTCGTTCGAAAGGGGGAATGTTTGTTGGAAGGGGATATGTATTAAACTAAATTCTATCTCTGTAAAAGAAAAACTATAAATAAGAATGTTTTTCTTTTTTCTATTTATATGCTTAAGTCATTTAATTTATGGAAGTAGGCTCAGACATGTTAGTTATGATACTTTACGTACATAAATTAACTTAGAGCACATTCTTTTGTTTTACAATAATTATAATTATAAATGTGAAACATGTGTTGAGGCAAAATTAACAAAGGTAAAAAACCACTTGATCTAATACGTAGCAATACTTGTAAAGTTTGTTTAAACGAAAAAGAAGGAATACAAATGTTTATTACCTTCATTGCTACGAGCTAAGACGAAGAGAATTTATTCTCTATAAGCAAGAAGTTGAAAACCAACTTAATAAAAAGATTAAGTGATCGTGGTGGTGGATATATTGAATCATTTCAATAAACACCACCATACTTTCCTCAAATAGAGTAACTGAGCAGAAAATCAGACTTTAAAGGAACAGATGAATGTACTGCGAAAAAGCTTTGGGTTATTATAGGAAATGTGAGGGGAGGGAGCGCTTCTATGAGTTAATTACTTTTCATACAAGGTACCCCCACAAGAAAAGGGATTAGACACCATATGAGTTATGGAAAAGTAGAAAAGCATCCTACAACCACTTAAAAGTGTAGGGGTGTCTTACTAGCATAACGTATAATGGTAAGTCGAGACATATGCATTGTCGACACAATACCGTTAAAACAACTAATCTCAAATGGAGTTATCTCTATTGATTTTGGAAAATCAAAAGATAACATAGCGGATCTACTAACTTAAGGCTTAAAACGAGATCATGTTGATAAAATATCGAAAGGAATGTGACTAAAGCCCATGAAAATAAAAGGCACTATATGAAGGAAAACCTTACCTAGTTGACTAAAGCTCTTAAGATTTAGGTTCAAAGGGACAACCTAATTACATAGACCTTGTGAGGTCAATGTGGGGGTACTTATTCCAAAATCATTCCTATGATGTAAACAGTGACTAAAAATGGGATAGGTTAAGCAATGCTTTTAATGACCATTATGTGTTTCGGTGAGCCGAACAACATAAGTCACCTATGTGAGAGTGAAGTGGGGCTACTTCAAGGAGACTATTTAACACCCTTAACCCGTATCCGACCCCGGAACAAGGTTATGAAGCATTACCGGACTTATAACTTATACAATCAAACATTTCATAATCAAATACCATTCAAATCAAAACCCATTCAAAAACATTCATACAATCCCTATTACGAGCCCTTGAGGCCTCAAATAGACATTAAAAGTGGTTCGGGACTAAACTGTATACTTAAGAAGTTTTTAGAAAAAACATTGAAAATTTTCTTAAAGTGTAGGGGACACACGCCCGTGTGGCCATGCCGTGTGTCTCACACGACCAAGAGGTATGGCTATGTCTTAGGCTGTGTGGGCATTCAAAATAGAGACACACGGCCGTGTCCCAGCCCATGTTTGACCTTATGTAACTCACTGACTTGGGTCACAAGGCCAACCACACGCTCATGTAGCCAGGCCGTTTACCATTCGAAATGACCTCACATGCCCGTGTGCTAGGCCGTGTGAAAACTAGAGGGTATACTGAGTTGTGCCACCCAACCAAGCCCCATGCCTGTGTCTAGACCATGTGAAGCTACTGACTAGCATTCTATAGAAGTATTAGAGGACACACGGTTGAGACACACACCCGTGTCTTCGCCCATGTGGATAAAATTAGGCTATGTTTCAAGCTCTATTTCTCACCTAAAGTGGTACCAACCTAACCTCAACAAGGCACATACAATCATGGCATAAATAGACACTCAAAACCAACCAATATCAAGTTTGTATCATGTACTATCCACACATACAACATGTTATCCATAAGCAAAATCATTTGACCACTTTTAAACCCACCAAAAGTACTTCCAAAGTCTACCTAAATGGTTAATTGCATATATTAGACATTGTGCCTAACTTAGCTTGCATACACATTCTCAATATCAACCATTTGGTACCTTAAATACCAATTATCAAAACAAAACATTCATATAGCAATTATACCCAACATATCATAAGGCCATTTACACATATTTACATCTCAAAACATATACCATTTTCAAGCCAAATCAATTGCCTAATACACAACCAAACCTATATGCCATATTAGCCAAACTACCTATACATGCCATTTAACTCAAAATATAAAGTCCAAAGTACCAAAATAAGAGTTTGATAGTGTGTTGCGATCCTAGACGGCTTCTAATCCAAACAGGCTTTTGAGACACTATAAAACATGGAAAAATAAACGGAGTAAGCAATTAAGCTTAGTAAGTTCATAAAACATAGAATTAAACTTACCATATAATCATAATTTAGGTAACAAATCTCAACGCATAACTCAATTCAGTTTGGCCAAAGCCTATCACATAACCATTTACCAAGTTAGCTAAGTATACATGTAAAAAAAAAACTGAGAATTCATGTATGAATTCAACCAAAACGGTAACCCTAATGACAAATCATTTTGTATCCTATGGATTCTTAAGGTTCAAACGGGGCTCGATAATCTTTCTATGTCATCAGTTATGCGTTCGATAATTATAGATAATAATTAAACCAATCACATACATATATTTCAATTAAAACATATAAATATGCATTGTAATTAAACTTACCTCAAACTCGTATGACGGAAAATGATTATTCATTCAATGACTTTTTCCTTTCCCCAATCTAATTCGATGACTAGATTAGGGTATTGTTTTCTCATGGTTTCCTCGGGTTCCCAAGTAGTCTCCTCAATCCCGTGACAATGCCAAAGAACCTTCACTAATGCTATTCTTTTGTTTCTTAATTCCTTGATCTCTCGTGCCAATATTCTGATCAGTTCTTCAATATATGACATGTCGGGCTGAATCTCAACCTCTGTCGGAGAAATTATATGCGAAGGATCTGAACGATACCATCGTAACATAGATACATGAAACACATTGTGGATCTTTTCCAATTCTGGAGGTAATTCAAGTTGATATTCTACCAGCCCTATTCTCTCGATAATTTCATACGGTCTGATAAATCGTGGACTCAACTTTCCTTTGCGACCAAAACGGTGAATTCTTTTCCAAGGCGATACTTTCAGAAACACTTTACTACTGACTTGAAATTTAATATCCTTACGTTTCAAATTCGCATACGATTTCTGTCAATTTGAATATGCTTTTAAACTTCTCGAATCACTTTCACTTTATCTTTAGTCTCTCGAATCAAATCAACCCTGTGTATCTTTTTCTCACTAAGGTCGGTCTAGTATAACAGAGTTTGGCACTTATGACCATATAGAGCTTAATACAGTGCCATCTTAATGCTCGATTGAAAGCTATTATTATACGCGAATTCAACAAATGGTAAATATTTTTCCTAATTACCTTCGAACTCTAAGACACAGCAATGAAGCATATCCTCGAGAATCTGAATCACTCTTTCTGACTGACTATCAATTTGAGGATCAAATGCAGTGATAAAATACAACCACGTACCCAAAGCTTCTTACAACTTCTTCTAAAATTGTGATGTAAATCGCAGATCTCTATCCAAAATGATAGAGACTGGTACTCCGTGTAATCTCACAAAGTCAGAAATATACAATTCGGCTAATCTGTCAAGTGAAAAGTCAGTACAAACCAGAATAAAATGTACAGACTTCGTCAACCGATGATCAATAACCAGATAGCATCTTTCTTTTTCGGAGATAGGGTAATCTTAATACGAAATCCATCGTAGCTCTGTCCTATTTCCACTCCGGTCTCATCACCAGCTGTAATAATTCTGACGATACTTGATATTCGACTTTAACCTGTTGACAAATCAAACATCTCGATTCAAAATCAGAAATGTCATGTTTCATACCCGACCACCAGTACATCTGTTTCAAATCACTGTACATCTTGGTACTCCCCGAATGAACAAACAAGCTACCTCTGTGAGCTTCATGCAAAATTTTCTGTATAATTTCTAGATTCCTCAGTACACAAACTCTATCTCAGAATAACAAGCAATCATCAGATCTAATATGAAACTTTGAATCACTAATCGACTCACACTGTACTCGTTTAGCTTGTAATTGACTATCACATTTCTAAGCCTTGCAAATTTGTTAAAGAAATAATGGTTTAGCTTTTAACTTGGCTAATATTGAACCATCATCAGACAAAGTTAATCGCGTATTCAACACTCTCAAAATAAATAAGGATTTTCTACTTAAAGCATTCGCGACTACATTTGCGTTCCCCAGGTGAAAATCAATCACCAATTCATAATCTTTCAACAGTTCGAGCCATCTTCGCTGTCTCAAATTCAGATATTTTTGTGACATCAAATACTTCAAGCTCTTTTGATCAGTAAATATGTGGCATTTCTCACCGAACAAGTGGTGTCGCCAAATTTTCAATGAAAACACGATCACAGCCAACTCCAAGTCATGTGTCGGATGATTCTTCTCATGCGTCTTTAATTGTCTGGAAGTATACGCTATCACTTTGCCTTCTTGCATTAAAACGCATCCCAAACCATTCAATTACGCATCACTGAAAATCACAAACTCTTTACCCAACTTAGGCTGAACTAAAACTGGTGCTTCAATTAACAGTGCTTTCAACTGATCGAAACTCTGTTGACATTTCTCTGAACACTCAAATTTCACATCCTTTTGTAATAACTAAGTCATCGGTGTGGCTATCATTGAAAATCCTTTTACAAATCTTCGATAATAGCCCGCTAATCCTAAGAAACTTCTGACCTCAGATACATTTCTTGGTGGTTTCCAAATCAACAACCGCTGAAATCTTACTCAGATAAACTCTGATGCCTTCCGCCGAAACAATATGTCCCAAAAATCCAACTTCTCAGAGCCAAAACTCGCATTTACTAAATTTAGCAAACAGTTGTTTATCTCGTAGAGTTTACAATACAATTCTCAAATGCTCGACATGCTCAGATTTGTCTCAAGAATAGATCAAAATGTCATCAATGAATACAACTACGAATCTGTCTAAATATATTCTAAAGATTCGATTCATCAAATCCATAAAGACTATAGGAGTGTTAGTTAATCCAAATGGCATAACAAGAAATTCATAATGCCCGTACTTGGTTCTAAACGTAGTTTTTAGTTCACCCGAATCTTTAACCCGTAACTGATAATAACCAGATCTCAGATCAATCTTTGAAAATACTGTTGCTCCTTTCAACTGATCGAACAAATCATTAATTCTCGACAAAGGATACTTATTCTTAATCGTGACCTTATTTAGCTGTCGATAATCAATACACAATCTCATTAATCTATCTTTCTTCTTTACAAACAGAATTGGTGCATCCCAGGGTAAAAAACTAGGTCATGCAAAACCTCTATCTGTTAACTCTTGCAACTAAACTTTCAATTCTTTCAATTCTATTGGAGCCATTCTGTACGGAGTTATCGATATCGGTGATGTTCCCTGTACTAATTTAATAGTAACTCGACCTCTCTGGTCGGTGGTAATGCCGGTAACTCTTATGGAAACACATTTGGATTTTCAAAAACCACTAGCACTGATTCAATCTTCGATTCAGACACTTTTGTATCAAGTACATACACAAGGTAAGCATTGCAACCCTTTCTTACATATTTCAGTACTAGCATTATCGATGTCACAACAGGCAACCCACTCAAATCATTGGATTCAAGATGAAGAATTTTACTATTTTAACTTTTCAATTTAATAGTCTTTCATCTACAGTTTACAACAGCATCATGCAGAGTCAACCAATCTATACCTAAGATCACATCAAACTTATCAAACGGTAAAAGCATCAAATCAATTGAAAAATAGTAGTCCCGATTTATCAAAGCACAATTCTTGTAGACTTTATCAATTAGGACATACTGGCCTAGGGGGTTCAATACCTTAACTACAAATTCAGTGGACTCGATAGATAAACTCTTACTAGTCACTAAATTCGTACATACATATGAATGGGTTGATCCAGGATCAATCAAAGCAGTTACATTAGTGCTATAAAGAGAAAATGTACTGGTGATAACATCTGGCATTGACGCATCTTCACGAGCGTGAATGTCATAAGCTCTGGCTGGCACCTGTGCTTCAGACCTCATTGCAAAAACCCTTGTAGCACCTTGACTACCATTCATATTTTTGGTATTTCGAGGTGGTCTCCCTCTAGCAGCTATATTACTCGGCCTAACAGATTTAGCTTTTTCTTTCTTAGACTTCTTAGGGCAATCTCTAAGGTAGTGGTCGAAGGAGTCACTCTTGAAACATGCTCCGCTCTTGACTCTACACTCGCCATAATATGGCCTATTGCAATGTTTGCACTTGGATCTAACATTTCTAACACTACCTACGCTAGCTACAAATGTAGCCTAGGGTTTAGGAGTGAAGTGTCTTGCATCTCTATCTCGACTAGAATGTCCTATAGAAACAATAGGATGGTAGTGATGTTCTTTAGATTTCTTCGATGTTGATTGACGAGATTTTCCCATAAATTTTTTCCTTGAATCTCTAGCTTCAAATTCGGCTTTTCTCTTTTCTTTCCTAAGCTCCTCAGCACAACACAACAAACTCTTTCAATTCAAGTATTCCGACTAGAAGCTTAATGTCTTCATTCAATCCATCTTCAAAATGTTTGCACATAACCACTTCAGTTGGAAAGCACTCTCGGGCATACTTACTTAATCTGGCAAACTCTATCTCATATTCAAATATGGTCATTCAACCCTGGTTCAACTCTAGAAATTCCTTGCATTTTTTATCAAAAAATTATTAACTTATGTACTTTTTTCTAAACTCGATTTGAAAGAATTCCCATGTGACCCATTCTCTTGGTACTACAGATATTAATGTGCTCCACCACTGATATGTGGAATCTTTCAAAAGAGACACAAAACATTTAATGTATTCTAATGGTGTACATGACAACTCATCAAATACCTGGATTGTATTCTCTAGCCAAAAATCGACTCTCTTAGGGTTATCATTAACTGTAGCCCTAAACTCTTCAGCCTCATATTTACAGATTTTATCAACTGGCGACTTACTAATTTGGATTGGTTCAGTACATTAAGGAATAAATATAATTGATTGGGGAAAAGAAGGGGTGGAGGTTGTTGAGCAGTCGGGTTCATCTATACGAATTTGGTGAACCATTCGTTCATCATCTGGAAGAAGGCTTCCTTAGCATCTCCTCTACGACCCTTAGATATAAGTCTAGATCTAGACGACGCTGCCCCACAAGCGAAAGCCGACGCGTTACTCTCAACATCATCGGACTCTGCTCGATTGGAATCTATTACTATATGAAAAACATGATTTCAAATGGTTAGGAAACATCACACTATCACGGGTTATAAAATGGCATGTATAGCTAGACTCACATACGGTATGTTAGTCCGAGAATCGACTAAACTATAGCTTTGATACCATAAAATATAACACCTCTAACCCTAATCTAATGTCAGAACAAGGTTACAAAGCATTACTGAAATTATTACTTATACAATAAAACATTTCATAATCAAATACCATTCAAATCAAAAACCATTTAAGAACATTAATACAATCCCTATTACGAGCCCTCGAGGCCTCAAATAAACATTAAAAATAGTTCGGGACTAAACTGTATACTCAAGAAATTTTTAGAAAAACATTGAAAATTTTCTAAAAGTGTAGGGGACACACGCCCGTGTGGCCATGCCGTGTGTCTTACATGGCCAAGAGGCACGACCGTGTCTTAGGCTGTGTGGGTGTTCGAAATGGGGACATACAGTTGTGTCCTAGCCTGTGTCCGATCCCGTGTAACTCACTGACTGTGTAGCTAGGTCATGTACCATTTGAAATGGCTTCATGTGCCCGTGTGCCAGGCCGTGCGTTAGGCTGTGTGAAAACTAGAGGGTATACTGGCTTGTGCTACACTGCCAAGCCCGACGCCCGTGTGCTAGACTATGTGAAGCTACTGACTAGCATTTTATAGAAGTATCAAGGGACACATGGTCGTGTGTCACTCACAGCTGAGACACACGCCCGTTTTTCTACACGTGTGGACAAAAATAAGCTATTTTCCAAGCCCTATTTCTCACCCAAAGTGGTACCAACCTAACCTCAACAAGGCACATAGAATCATGGCATAAATAAGCACTCAAAACCAACCAATATCAAGTTCATATCATGTACTATCAATACATACAACATGTGTAACAGCTCGTTTTTAGTGAAATCAGAACAGTGGTTTCGGGACCACAAATCTAAAGTTAAAATAATTATTTTATTATTATTTTGATGTCTAAGCATGTTAGTATTGTTGTATACAAATTTCTTTAAGAAATTTTATCATTTGCATGCTTAATTTAATAAAAAGAACTAAATTGCATAAAATGTAAAATTTGTGTTCTATAAGTAAAAGGTGTCAAATTGTTATGAAATTGGAATGTGAATGGCCTTAAATGGTAATTAGACCATTATTATATTTAGTGGACAAAGATGGACATCATAAATGTAAATTTTAAGTTAATGAATAAGGTTAATTTGGTAATTGAATAAAATAACATAAATTAAATTAAGGAAAAAGAAAGATATCATCTTTCTTTTCTTTCTCCATTGTCGAAATTCTCCAAGGAAGCCATTAAAAAAGCTTCAAACATTCAACCAACCTTTATTCTCATGCATGTAAGTATTTTTCATCCCATTTTTAATGATTTCTATGTTTTTGAAGTCATTATAGGTTAATCTAGCTAGCCTAGGGACTAATTTAGAAAATTGTTAAAAGTCTAAGGTTTTACCATTGATGAATGTGTATGTGTTTTGATGTTTGATGATAGAAAATTAATGGTTGTTCATAGATAAACAAGTTTTGTAAAGTGATTTTGGTTGAAAATGTCAAATAGGGATTTATTTGTAAAATGTGGAAATTATGTGGTGAAATGTGTGAAATAATAAAGTGTGCAGGCTGCTATGAGCATAGATGAAATTCGGCTAGCATGGGTATGGACTAAATTGCATGAATTTGCATTTTCATGAGCTAGGGACTAAATTGCAAAGAAGTTAAAATATTAGGGGTAAAAGTGTAAATTTGCAAAAATATGTATTTTGAGCTAAATTGAATAGAATGAATACTAAATGGATTGAATTTGATTATTTAGATCAAATTAAGCCTCGTATGGATCTAGATCGAGGGAAAGATAAAGTATTGGACTAGTCAATCCTATTTCATCGTTTTTGTGATCGAGGTCAGTTCGGATGTTAACAAACATTAAAGTAATTGTGTTTGAAATACTTTATTATTGTTCACAAAAATACTCGATGAAGATTTGGTGACGTATTAAATCCCGGTTGAACCTTAGGAATAGATAGGATACAAATGTCATTAGGGGTTACCGTGTTTTGGGTGCTAGTCTGTACGTTCTACTGGTGGCTAAGTTTTTTGGCATGTGTTGTGGTTACTCATCAGCTTGTGTGAGAGCATTGTGTAGCTATGTTTTGACCGTTAATTTGTATGAGCAGACCCAGGGATAGCTCAAGAGTGAGCATTTATATGAGATATGAGATTGAGATGGTTTCAACCATGTATTGGAACTTAGTGTGTGAGATTCCTGAGTATCCAATATTATTCCAAATGGTTCAATGGGTATATTGATGATATGAAAGAGTAAGAGATTAATATGTATCAGTACAAATATGTGTGTGAATCATATAAGTATTGAATCTAAGTAATTTGTGAACTCCATGTCTAACTTTTGTTAAATAAACAACTTTTGTTAAAGGATTTTTAATGAAATTGTCAAATATGGGCTTAATAGAGAAATATGAAAATCTTGTACTAAATATGAGAAATTATGGGATTTATGGGCGGTTATAAGCACATATAAATTTTGGTTAGGCTTAGGTGTACTAAAATTTCGTGAATTTCATTTTTACGAGCCTAGGAACTAAATTGCAAAGAAGTCAAATGTTAGGGACAAAATAGAAATTTTGCGATATTATGAAATTGGACTAAATTGAGTAGAATAATTATTAAATTAGTTAAATTTGATATTATATAGATCAAGAAAAGCCACATTCGAATTTAAACCGGGAAAAAGAAAAAGTAGTGGATTGATCAGTCGATTTACTCTGTACTAATTTGAGGTAAATTCGTATAATCATATTGTGTATTTAAATACTTTAATTGAATTATGTGTATGTGAATTTAGTAATAATGGCGTATAAATATTGAATACATAATTGATATAGTACTAAAAATTCTGAGCCCTATTTGAACTCTAGAAATTCGTATGAGCTTACCGATTCTTAGCTTGTAAGAGCTTACTGTTATTCAGCTCGGAGGAGCCAACTGATATTCAGCTCAGATGAGCTTATCTTTTATTGCTCGTATGAGCATACATGTATAAGAATTGATGGTTTATCGTTCAGTACACTTCATGTGTACCACTCGCATATGCTACGATATTTTAGATGGTTCAATGGGCATAGTATTACTACGAGATTATACAATTCCAATATGACAAGTACAAGTATTTGCATGGAAATGGTTGATATTTGATATATGATTATATAGCATAAATGTTACATGTACAGGGAATTTGATAAATTGATGAATTCATATATGATTTTAGGTTTATGTGAATATATGACTAACTTGATTATGGGTGGTATGATAGGCTTTGGCCAAATTGAATTGAGTTATGTTTTGAGTTATTTACCTAAAATTTTAGTTAAATGGTAAGTTTTATTCTTTGAATTACAAACTTACTAAGCTTAATTGCTTACTCTGCTTAATTGTTCATGTTTTATAGTATTTTGGAAGCTCACTCGATCCAGAAATCATTGGAGATCGCGTCGCACTATCAAACTCTAATTTTGGTACTTAGACTTTATATTTTGGGTTAAATGGCATGTATAGATGTTTTGGGTAACGTGGCCTATATGTCTTATGTTGTTTTTGTTATATGTATAGCCATGTGATTTGGCTTATTTTGGTATACTTGGTTTGTAAATATATATAAATGATCTTTTGGGTATGTTTTAAGGTGGTTGAATGAATTTGTTTGTTATATCATGTTGTGGTGTAAATGTATAAACTTGATATTGGTATCACATGCTCAAAAGGGGCTTTACAACATGCAAACACAAAATGAATCTTGGTTGTTAAATAAACAACTTTTGTTAAAGGATTTTTAATGAAATTGTCAAATATGGGCTTAATAGAGAAATATGAAAATCTTGTACTAAATATGAGAAATTATGGGATTTATGGGCGGTTATAAGCACATATAAATTTTGGTTAGGCTTAGGTGTACTAAAATTTCGTGAATTTCATTTTTACGAGCCTAGGAACTAAATTGCAAAGAAGTCAAATGTTAGGGACAAAATAGAAATTTTGCGATATTATGAAATTGGACTAAATTGAGTAGAATAATTATTAAATTAGTTAAATTTGATATTATATAGATCAAGAAAAGCCACATTCGAATTTAAACCGGGAAAAAGAAAAAGTAGTGGATTGATCAGTCGATTTACTCTGTACTAATTTGAGGTAAATTCGTATAATCATATTGTGTATTTAAATACTTTAATTGAATTATGTGTATGTGAATTTAGTAATAATGGCGTATAAATATTGAATACATAATTGATATAGTACTAAAAATTCTGAGCCCTATTTGAACTCTAGAAATTCGTATGAGCTTACCGATTCTTAGCTTGTAAGAGCTTACTGTTATTCAGCTCGGAGGAGCCAACTGATATTCAGCTCAGATGAGCTTATCTTTTATTGCTCGTATGAGCATACATGTATAAGAATTGATGGTTTATCGTTCAGTACACTTCATGTGTACCACTCGCATATGCTACGATATTTTAGATGGTTCAATGGGCATAGTATTACTACGAGATTATACAATTCCAATATGACAAGTACAAGTATTTGCATGGAAATGGTTGATATTTGATATATGATTATATAGCATAAATGTTACATGTACAGGGAATTTGATAAATTGATGAATTCATATATGATTTTAGGTTTATGTGAATATATGACTAACTTGATTATGGGTGGTATGATAGGCTTTGGCCAAATTGAATTGAGTTATGTTTTGAGTTATTTACCTAAAATTTTAGTTAAATGGTAAGTTTTATTCTTTGAATTACAAACTTACTAAGCTTAATTGCTTACTCTGCTTAATTGTTCATGTTTTATAGTATTTTGGAAGCTCACTCGATCCAGAAATCATTGGAGATCGCGTCGCACTATCAAACTCTAATTTTGGTACTTAGACTTTATATTTTGGGTTAAATGGCATGTATAGATGTTTTGGGTAACGTGGCCTATATGTCTTATGTTGTTTTTGTTATATGTATAGCCATGTGATTTGGCTTATTTTGGTATACTTGGTTTGTAAATATATATAAATGATCTTTTGGGTATGTTTTAAGGTGGTTGAATGAATTTGTTTGTTATATCATGTTGTGGTGTAAATGTATAAACTTGATATTGGTTGGTCTTGAGTACCTATTTTTGTCCACACGGGCAGAGACACGGGTATGTGTCTCAGCCATTTGTGATACATGACTAGGTGACACGACCATGTGTCCCCTGATGTTTCTTTTGAAATTAAGCCTGTAGCTTCACATGGCCTAGCACACGGGCATGTGGCTTGGCCGTGTGGCACAAGTCTGTATACCCTTCAGTTTTCACACAGCCTAACACACAACCTGGTACGTAGGCGTGTGAGGCCATTTCGAAAGGTACACGGCCTGGCACATGGACATGTGGTTTGGCTATGTGACCCAAGTCAGAGAGTTACACGGGGTCAAACACGGCTTGAAGCACAGGCGTATCCCATAGCCACACGGGCATGTGACCTCTGTACTTTGAAAAATTTTTCATGTTTTCTTAAAAAATTCGTAGTGAACTCGGTTTAGTCCCGAACCACTTCTAATCTCTATTTGGAGCCTTGAGGGCTCGTATTAGGGACTGTATAAATGTATTTGAACGGTTTTTGATATGATTGATAAATATAGACGACATATGTGTTTGTTTGACTTACAAGTCTGGTAAATCTCCGTAATCCTGCCCCGACGTCGATTATGGGTTACGGGTGTTACACAAAGTCTAATGGGTGAGTTTGATCACTTAGGTACACTTTAGAGGCATATTGATATGTTTTTGAATGGTTAATTGTGATGCTTATGAGCATTGGGTGTTGGTATTGATAGTACATGATTTAGGCTTGATATTGGTTGGTTTTAAGTGCCCATTTATGCCTTGGTTGTATGTGCATTGTGAACCTAGGTTGACATCAATATGGGTGAGGAATGTGGCTTGGAAAATATCCTATTTTTGTCCACACGGGCAGAGACAAGGGCGTGTGTCTCAGCCATGTGTGATACACGGTCAGGTGGCAAGGTCGTGTGTCCCCTGTTACTGATTTAGAAACCAAGTCAGTAGCTTCACGCAGCCTAGCACAAGGGCGTGTTGCTTGGCCATGGCATAAGTCAGTATACACTCTAGTTTTCACACAACCTAGCACACAGCTAAGCACACGGGCGTGTGAGGACATTTTGAAGGTACACGGGCTAGTCACACGGCCGTATGATTAGCCGTGTGACCCAAGTCAATGAGTTACTTGAGGTCAGACACGGGTTGGGACACGGACATGTGATTCCATTTCTAATGTCCACACGGCTTGTGACACGGGCGTGTCTCTTGGCTGTGTGAGACACACGGCCTAGCCAAATGGGCGTGTGTCCCCTGTACTTTGAAAATTTTTAATGTTTTTCAAAAATTTCCTTGAATTCTCGGTTTAATCTCGAACCACTTTTAATGCTTGTTATAGGCCTCAAGGGCCTGTATTAGGGACCACATGTTTGAATTTGAATAACATTTGTTTGGATATGAGAAATGCATGATTGTTTAAGAGATAAATTCGGGCTCTGTAACCCTATTCTGGTGACAGATATGGGTTAGGGATGTTACAACATGTTATCCATAAGCAAAATTATTTGACCATATTTAAACACACCAAAAGTACTTCCAAAGTCTACCTAAATGGTCAATTACATATATTAGACATTGTCCATAACTTAGCTTGCATACACATTCTCAATATCAACCATTTGGTACCAAAAATACCAATTCTCAAAACAAAGCATTCATATAGCAATTATACCCAACATATCATAAGGCCATTTACACATATTTACATCTCAAAACATATACCATTTTCAAGCTAAATCAATTGCCTAATACACAACCAAACCTATAGGCCTCATTAGCCAAACTACCTATACATGCTATTTAACTTAAAATATAAAGTCCAAAGTACCAAAATAATACTTTGATAGTGTGTTGCGGTCCTAGACGACTTCCAATCCAAACAAGCTTTCGAGACACTATAAAACACGAAAAAATAAACGGAGTAAGCAATTATGTAACACCCCTTACCCGAGTTCAATGCCAGGACGGGGTACGAGGCATTACCGTACTTAACCTTGCTCAAACTTACTAAATCAGGCCTTAATTCTCGATCCAATTTAAATCTTTTCCAAACATGCTCTTAATATTCTTACAATGGGCCTATGGGGCCGAAAACATACATCGGGAGTGGTTTGAAACCAGTCTGGGAACTTTCGGCATCTTAGAAAAATTTTGCTTAAAATAGGGCCACATGCCCCTGTGAGGTGGGACACGCCCATGTAGGCTGGTTGTGTGGTCACAGATGCCCATATCCCTAGCCCGTGCTGAATTTATTTCTTATTTCAAACCTACAGGTTTGAACACGGCTTGGGCACACACTCATGTCTATGGCTCATGTCCTTCACACAGCCTAGAAACGCCCGTGTAATTAACCCGTGGACCATTCTGTTAGAACATATGAATTACTTGATTTCACCCGGCCAAGTGCTCAGCTCGTGTACGATACTGACTTAACTACTTAAGATGCAGGGGACACACGGTCGAGCTACACGCCCTTGGTGCAGACCGTGTGTCACACATGGCTTAGACATATGCCTGTGTGCCTAACTGTGTGGACATTAATAGGCTACTTTTCAAGCCTTTTTGCCACCCTGAAACACAACCAACTCATACCAATTTCAAACATAATTATACTTTCTAAACATTCACAACTTAAGGCACTCACATACCACCATACATATCATTCTCATCCATCATTACTCTATTTAAACTTGCAAAATTGCACACTTATGATTTTCATCCACATTGCATAATATATAACTTAATCAATATTAGCCTATTTCCAAAGGCCATTACAACTTGACTCAAGTGATATCAATAGCCAATATATTTGGCTACTAAAAATAATATATATCAAAATAACCAAACTTCCTATACATTCCATACAACAAAATAACTAACTTTACTATACCAAAATGAATGGTTTGATAGTGTGACTTCGAGCTCCGACTTTGATCGATCCCCGAGCTAATTCGGCGAATCTACAAGGAAGAAGGGAAAATGAAGGGGTAAGGATAAAATGCTTAGTAAGTTGCATGGAATAAGATGCAACATAAGTCATAAAATATCATTCAAACAAAGTATCATGAAATGTGATTTACTTTTCTACTCATTCTCATAACTAATTCAATCTCATAACTAACTCAATATCATGGCTTACTTGTTCTCATAACTTACTTTTCATTTTCTTGTAACTTACTCAAGTGTACTTGCAACACTCATCATGAAACTTTAGTCTTTCTCGTTAACTAATCAACTTGTATACTTCCTCTATTAATGTATTAGAATATCGAAAGATACCCGTAAGGTCATTCTCATGGAAAGATGCCAAAGCCATATCCCATTTATGATCTTACATGGGATCTCAAGCCGACGCTGAAGCCATATCCCAGATATGGTCTTATACGGGATCTCAAGTCGATGCCGAAGCCATATCCCAGATATGGTCTTATACGGGATCTTATATTGATGTCGATGCCATGTCCCAGACATGGTCTTACACGAGATCGTAGGCTGATGCCGATGCCATGTCTTAGACATGATCTTACACGGAATCTTTCTTAGATGCCCATGCCATGTCCCAGACATGGTCTTACGGGGGATCTATACCTCATCTCGGTGCCGACGCCATGTCCCAGACATGGTCTTACACGGGACCTCATGTCAAAGCCAATGCCATGTCCTAGACATGGTCTTACATGGGATCTTAGTTTGGTGCCGATGCTATGTCCCAAACATGGTCTTACACAGGACCTACAAATACTCATGTCATGACTACGATACCCTTCATATTCTTTAACACTTAACTGGAATATCTCAACTATAATTTTATCTTTTCATGGTAACATCAAAACCATCAAATTCATGGAAATCATATTAGATTCAATATCATGTCATATCAAAAGCTTCATGGAATATCATGAATTCATAAAGAATCATCACAATAAATTTTTATAAGGCATAAAGCTAAATTATCACATACAACTTACCTCAAAAGTCAATTTGTGGATGGATGTTCAATTTAGTCCACCACTTTGCTTTTTCCCTGATTTTGATCTGGGCTTCGTGTTTCTTGATCTAAAACAAAAAATTTAGCTTGTTTAATATTTGCATAACTAGCCCATAAATAACACTTTGGCAAAATTTATAACTTTGCCCTTAAACTTTTACATATTTGTAAAATGGTCCCTAAGCTCGTAAAATTAAATGCACTTATTTTCTTGACCACTCAAGCCTAGCCGAACCTTTCATGTATTCATAAAAGCCCCAATTTCTCATAAATTCTCACTTTTATTACACATTTTACCACATTTTCAATTTGGTCCCTATTAGGGACTTCCATGAAAATTTGTCTAATAAAAGATGTTTACTACACTTTAAACTTTCATTTTCTACCACTAGACATCAATTTACTTGCATGTCATGCATGGGTATATTTTTTAATATAGACCCTAGCTCAAAATTGTGGTAGAAATGGCTTAATCATGTTGTAAGAATTTCAAAAATACGAAGAGAATTAAAAACGAGGCTAAATTGCACTTACTTGTAGCTTGAAAAGTTGAAACAAAACCCTAGCTATGGAGCTTGAAATTTTTGGCACCTTGGAGAAGAAGATGGACACATTTTTGCTTTCTTTTTCCCTTTTTATTACATTAATTTACCAAATGACCAAAATGCCCTTATGGCCTTTCTTTAAAATTTTACCCTTCCTTGGGAATTTTTGTCCATCAAGCTATAAAATGGTCTATTTTCCAAATAAGGACCTCTAATAATTTTTATAATGCTATTTCATACTCAAACCTTCTAGAAACTCATATTTTGCAACTTTTTCAATTTAGTCCTAAAGGACAAATTAACCACTTTTGCATAAAAATCCTTTATGGCGTTTTATCACTATCATGCAATCATGTCATAAACTTAAAAATAATCATAAATTATACTTTTCTACTTCGAATTTATGGTCTCGAAACCACTATTTCGACTAGGCCCTAATCTGGGCTGCTACAAATTAAGCTTAGTAAGTTCATGAAACATAGAATTAAACCCACCATATAATCATAATTTAGGTAAGAAATCTCAAAGCATAACTCAATTCAATTCAATCAAAGCCTATCATATAACCATTTACCAAGTTAGCTAAGTATACATGTAAAAATTTACATGAACCATTCATACCGTATATTCGTATATCATATATATTTGAACCAGTTCCATGTAAATACCTGTACTAGTTTGTATTGAACTTATATAATCTCATAATAACACTATGCCTGTTGAACCACTTAGAATCTCTTTAGATACACGGGTAGTACACACGAAGTGTACTAGACTGCAATCTATCAATTCCTGTACATGTAGGCTCATATGAGCGATAAACGATAAGCTCTTTCGAGCTGAATATTGGTAAGCTCCTACGAGCTGAATATCGGTAAGCTCCTACGAGCTGTAAATCGGTAAGCTCATATGAGCTATAGTGGCTCTACAACACATGTAGGACCTCAACCAAAATGGTAACCCTAATGACATGTCATTTTGTATCCTACGAATTCCTAAGGCTCAAACGGGGCTCAGTAATCTTCGTATGTCTTCGGTTATGCGTTCAATAATTATACATAATAATTAAACTAATCAAATACATATATTTCAATTAAAACATATAAATACGCATTGTAATTATATGAACTTACCTCAAAATCATTTGACCACTTTTAAACACACCAAAAGTACTTCCAAAGTCTACCTAAATGGTCAATTACATATATTAGACATTGTGCCTAACTTAGCTTGCATACAAATTCTCAATATCAACCATTTGGTACCAAACATACCAATTCTCAAAACAAAGCGTTCATATAGCAATTATACCCAACATATCATAAGGCCATTTACACATATTTACATCTCAAAACATATACCATTTTCAAGCTAAATCAATTGCCTAATACACAACCAAACCTATAGGCCACATTAACCAAACTACGTATACATGCCATTTAACTCAAAATATAAAGTCCAAAGTACCAAAATAAGAGTTTGATAGTGTGTTGTGATCCTAGATGGCTTCCAATCCAAACGAGATTCCGAGACACTATAAAACATGGAAAAATAAAATTAGTAAACAATTAAGCTTAGTAAGTTCGTAAAACATAGAATTAAACTTACCATATAATCATAATTTAGGTAAGAAATCTCAAAGCAAAACTCAATTCAATTTGGCCAAAGCCTATCACATAACCATTTACCGAGTTAGCTAAGTATACATGTAAAAAAAACTGGGAATTCATGTATGAGTTCAACCAAAATGGTAACCCTAATGACATGTCATTTTGTATTCCACCAATTCTTAAGGTTCAAATGGGGCTCGGTAATCTTAATATGTCGTCGGTTATGCGTTCGATAATTATACATAATAATTAAACCAATCACATACATATATTTCAATTAAAACATATAAATAGGCATTGTAATTATATGAACTTACCTCAAACTCGTATGACGAAAAACGGTTGTTGATTCGATGACTTTGTCCTTTCCCTGATCTAATTCCGAACGTGGCTTTTCTTGATCTATATAATCAAATTTAACTACTTTAATCATTATTCTATTTAATTCAATCCAAAATTCATATTTTGGCAAAATTACTATCTTGCCCCTATACTTTTAACCTTTTTACAATTTAGTCCCTAGGCTCGTAAAATGAAATTCATGCAATTTAATCCCCAACTAAGCCTAGTCGAATTTACTATATGCATATAACAACCTACACACTCCATAAATTCACACATTTTACACAATTTTCACATTTCACAAATTAATCCCTAATAGACAATTTCAACAAAACTCACTTAACAAAAGTTGTTTATTTAACAAAAAAGGTTCACTTTCTTCCATTAAACTTAAAGAATAACTAAAATTCTCTCATGGAAAAACCCTAGACTTTCAACCATTTTGCAAATTAGTCCCCTAAATTAATTAGGTTAAGCTACAACGATTCCAAAAACATAAAAATCGACAAAAACAAACACCAAATTCACTTACATGCAAGAGTTTATTTTTGCTGAAATTTTAAGCTCTCCAATGGCCAAAACCTTGCTGAAATTTTCGGCTGTATGTATGGGAAAAAAGATAACCATTTTCTTTTATTTAATTTTAACCTTTAATTGGCTAATTACCTAAATACCCTTACTTAACTTAAAAAAATACTCAATTACTAAGCCATGCGCATCCACTATCACCTTTAATGGTCTAATTACCATACAAGGACCTCCAATTTAATGTTATATAGCTATTTAACACTTTTAGCTAATAGAACACAACTTTCGCATTTTACGCAATTTAGTCCTTTTTCACAAATTGAGCAGAAAAACGATAAAATTTCTTAACAAAATTTTTATACTATCATATTATCATGCTGTAGATATTAAAATAATATGAAAATAAATTTTTTGAATTCGGATTTGTGGTCCCAAAATCACTGTTCCGATTTCACTAAAAACAGGTTGTTTCAAACTATTAGGGCATAGTTCTGTCAAACTCTTGCAGAACTAGGAGATGTTCACAGCTATATGAACATAACCATGAGAACTAAAACCTTGCCAGTGAGGTATTTGTGTGAGGTATATCACCGTTTACACAAAAGGCAGAATAGTTCAAGGACATGACGTCTATTGGACAACTAGTAAAGTAAATATACTTTCACAAGGGAAGGTTCAAGGATGGATAGCTACCTATCCTATGCAACCATTGATCGTAGATTCTATCACCACATCGAGTCAATGTCTTTCGATAAAACTATCAATGTTCATTCATGTGGGGGATTGTTGGAATAATTACTTTTATGGGAACTTTGATGCATATTATCAATAGGTAAATGTGGAGAGTGGAATCATAAAATTATGGTTTCATATTCTACTCCATAAGACCTTTATAATGGTATATCATATGCTCAAAATGGTTGAGTGATGAATAAGAAATTGATGCTCAAAGTAAGCTACTTGGAAATATTATTGAGGAAAAGTAAAGGCTTAGATCTCACAAAGTGTGAGCTTTGTTTATATATGTGAACCCTCTTAAAGGGTAATTGAATGACTAAGCTTGTAACATTGCCTCGTGCATAGGGGGTGTAGATCCAAACCCGATGGGGTTGGGGTGCCCTCGCACGACGTGGATGACGCGAAATGTCCGGACTGGTCGGGCTTAATGGGCCTACGGGTATAACACAAATTTATTTTCCTCAGTAGACATAATCTGCTTATATAAGAATACTTATCTTATTGATTTGATTCCAATAAATTTGATTAAATTTTTTAATCAAATTGATTTAATGGTAGATTTATTGGACATTTTTTCCAAAATTCCAACCTTCTTTATGCCTATAAAAGGCCATGATTTCTGAAGGGTTTTTCAAAAGAAAATACTCTCCGATATTTTCCTCTTACCAAAACTCTGTTGCTCTCAAAAACTCTTCCTTTTCCTCTTCGTAGTTTCAAACATTTCGATGATAAAAAAAGGCATTATTCATTCATTGATCGTTGTAGAGGTGCTACCACTTTGATAATTATTGTTGTTGTATCCTGGGAGATATTCGACCAACGTTACTCCAAGTACCATAGGAGTGGCCGAATTTGTGTTAAGGAAATTGTGTTTCACAGACCTCAACATTTCGTAAAATCCCTATTCTTTCATCTTTATTTCAACTTTGTATTACGGTTTTGTTTGATTTTCATATTTCACAATTTAATTATAAATTTGTAACACCCCAGACTCAGCCCAGACGTTATGGCCGAATCCGACGATGTCACATTGGAGAGATTATTCCCAAAATGACTATGTTTAGCTAAAATTATGTTTAGTAGAAAATTTGCTTGGTTAAAAGCTTAAGTTTATGATTTTGAAATCCAAATGCTTGTAACTTATTATTTTATGATGGAAGCCCATGTTTTAAGAAAACGTCCAAATGTTTATGTTATTTAGAAAGCATGTTTAACTTTAGAAGTTCATTTAAGTTTGAGAACTCAGCAGTTGTAAACAATAATAAAACCCAAACGTAAAGTTAAATCAGAGATACAAGGCCTTATTACATCCCAATGAAAAATAAAGTAATAAAAAAATAATTTGAAACTATTAAAAACTTCTAAGTAACTTACAGTGTGGCCGCCTCCGAGTCCTCTCCCACGTCGAGCCGTCTACTGAGGGTCACCTGAAACATTAAATAAAAAGGGTGTGAGTTTCGAAACTCAATGTGTACGACCCTTGGCAATCAAATCAACACGCATTTTATCACATTGGGCCTAAGCCCTATCAATATCAGTGGTCTTGGGCTTTAGCCCACAATGAACTCATACCACATTAGTATCACATGAATGCAATGCTCCCATCCCAAATCCAGTCCTGCATTTCATTTCCCTTCCAACCCTACACTTCTGTGGGGATATAAATATCAACCCACCCATCCTTACACTCCAATGGTAGCACTAACAGTGACACTACTCAAACGTTGCAGCAAGGCTGCTAATCATATAATGGGCTTAAAGCCACCGGTGGATCCACGATCGTCAAGCGACTATGCGATCCTCACATATCTTCCTTCGTACCATCAAACCTATCCTAGTGCAACATACATCTTATGAATGCAATATACACATTTCCACACATTAAGCACCTAGGGGTATTTTAGTCATTTCACTATCCAGGGGTATTTTCGTAATTCTACCCTACAGGGGCATTTTCGTAATTTTTTAACATTTTGGGTTTTAGTTATGAACTTTGGCCCATCAACAAGTCCTCGTGGCTAAAGTGAATAGACATTATGCACCAGGTAGGATTCCAAAGAAGAGGAGGTGAGTCACTAGGACCGCTTAAGTACTGAGCTCTCCCTAGATCCAATCCTAGACATGCATATGCCCATTGCCACACTCTAACCTTGCGACTTGTCCACGGATAGGTTTGATTAATTAATTAAGTTTTATGTTGTTTAAGAATTCATCGGAACTAGGCTTAGAGTCCATTAAAACCCTAGCAAGTCTACATGCTTCCCTAAAATCACATATGACCCATTAAACCCAATTATAACTATATGGCCCTTTAGGCCCAGTCATAAATATATGGCCCATCAGGCCCGATCATATTCAAATCATGCATCCATCCATACCAACTCACCATTTACTATCACATATCAACTTTTGTCGATTTGGGCCCATGAGCTCGATAGGCCTATTTAGCCCCGTCTGGCCTGGTTGGCCAAACAGTGGCCCGGGACATAAGATCACTCTCTTGGCCCCAGTATTTATATCGGTGCCTCGACACGAATGTTCACACGCTCGTGTGGTTGCCGACACCAACCTTTTGGCTTTTTAGCTTTTCGGCATTCCGGCTTTTCGGGATTTCAGCTTTTGCCGATTTGTCGTGTGTGAAGTGTATGTACACACCTGGTAAATCAGACGCGTTACACTATCCTCAGCCTTGAACCTACAACCAATACCAGCCTCCAATCAATCACACACTTAACCACAATATTCACCAAAAACCAAAGCCTTACCATAACCTTACCATGTGCCACCAGTCCTATTAGCCCTTCCTTAGCTACTACTCACGAATATCCCCTAGATCTGCATCAACACATATACCATCAAAAATCAAGTGATTCATATTCCACACAAGTCACCTTTCTAAGCCACACTTACATTCGGCCACTTACTAATCCAAAATTGGGAACGAGTACACTTACCACTTGCAAGAGATCCTTACCCCTCTTGCGATCTTTGAACCCTACCCTTGTTAATGCAGGGTTAACGACAAGAAAAAGTTAGATAGCCCTCTGGCTTTTACCAAAACACACTAAAGGATGTTTGACTAAGTACTTACCGAAACTAGCCTTTGATCCTGTGGCCTAGATAGCTACTGAGTGAGATCCGGCTTTTAAATCTTGATTAAGGGTAGTAGACAACAGAAACAGATTTGCGATGGAGGAAAACAAAAAGAAATCGACAATTAGATATAGCTATTCAGCTCTAAGAGATTAAGAATGGTATTCAGCTTTTTAGAGAAAGAAGAACACAACATCAATTGAAATTTTGGCAAAAGGATGGTGGGTTATTTGGAAATGGAAGAAATAGAATGAGAGGGAGAAGAGGATTCGGCAATCAGGGAGGAGAAAAATTAGTGGCAAAGCAAAAGAACACCTCAAGAGAAACCGGCACACTCTTAAAAAGACCACAAGCCAAACCTAGCTTCACCTAAAGTCCCATCCGGCACCAACACCTCCCCTCCTCAATCTCCTATTTTCTCTCCATTATCCTTACCTTAAATTTCTCTCCTGAACACTCCCTTCCAGAGTCCACTCTAGCGCCACTACCTTCCTTCCATGATGCAAAAATAAAGTCCCCAAATTCACCACTCTAAGCCTCGAACCTTGGGTCTCTTCACCTGATAGTGACGCCACCTATAGCTCCCTAAGTGGCACTACCTTGCCACTGAGCCACAGGCCCATTTGCGTCCTATTTTCCCCTTAATTTGTTTAAAAGGCCTAATACTTGAGACTAAGGTTCCACTAAGGCAAAAATTAAAATTTTCCCTATGGTCTTCCCTATCCCTAAGACTTCCAATAACCCTTGTAATAGCTTAAAATTAATATTCTAACAGTGCTACCTACACATGCCAACTTTAGTGTAGAGAATTTAGAGTTTCGGGATTTTGGGGCATTACAAAATTGTTCCATTTATATTTTATTTATATAAATATTTATTTAGTTATATTTATCTATTTTGTGTCACTAACGTTTGTATTCTCCAACAATACCAAACAAGGCTACATAAATAATGGATAATGAAGAAGCTCTAGTGCTTCCTTTCTTAGACCTTGATCCGTAGAGGCTATTGGTAATGGCAATAGTAGTTTCATCTAAAGATTCTTCCAGTTCAACCATGTTTCTATTGTAGTGCTTAAACACCTTCTGTATCAATACAAAATTGAACTCATTCTAATGCCATCGAACATACACCTTTTGGAAAATTTGCTCTTGGCATTAATGATAGGGAACAATACATTGGCATACAAATCCATCACGAATTCTTTTACATATGGCTTCACAAATACCACAATCCCAAGTAGTTTACTGTTTATCAGTATGGTATCGATTCCATGTTTAACAAAACTTACATCCTCAATGAATCCCTTGGTCCTCAAGGCTAAATAACACTGGAAGGAATCTGGCTTCAGAAATGTCATATACTTTTTTGCTAAGATTATATCTTCCATTGCTTTAGCCTTTTCTACTACATCAACCAACAGTGAGGGAACACCACTCTTCTTTAGCCTTTTGTTTATTTAGATGGAATACTTTATTACCAAAGGCTTATTGAACTTAATCTTGGATGATACGATATCCTTTAGAGGAACATTTTCCTCAAATCTTAAATCAGAATCGAAACTAGAATTAAAGAATAACTCAACAGACGAGTCAGAAATATCTTCAATTGAACTCTTATCTTCCTTCTTGTGTTTCTAGGATGGCTTAGGGGCAACAACAACCTTCTCTTTCTCCTTCTTCTTTGTCTTAGCC
The DNA here is from genome assembly GCA_020496765.1 of Gossypium stocksii. NCBI lineage: Eukaryota > Viridiplantae > Streptophyta > Magnoliopsida > Malvales > Malvaceae > Gossypium > Gossypium stocksii. The sequence continues at coordinate 15,912,041 of CM035625.1, read as the reverse complement.
ATAGCTTCCAACTCTTGTTTGGCCGCATTTCTTGTCCTTCTTCCCAAAGAGGCAGAGGGTATACCCACTAATTTAGTCATTTCTGTGATCACCACATCATCAGGAGTAGCCTTTGTAACCATAGTACTAGAAAATGTTTTCCTTTTAGGGTGAAAACAAAAATTCTCTCTTCTATAATAAAAACTGATAAAATTGTTATGATGAAAAATATATTTATAAGTTGAGAATAAATTCTCTTTATTTTTCGGAAGAACAACAATCTCTCAAAAATTGTTTTAATAACTTTACCGATGCCATCTATTTATAGGAAAAGAAGGTAGAACCTTTATAGAGTTGTAGGAGTTTATTTCCACTAGAAAAACAATATCCTAGTTTATCTAGGATATAGGGGGTAACAACCCTAGTTAATGATACTAGGGTTTTACCATCCCACCTCTTTACATGTGGGGTTTTGGGCCTCTCTCACACCAAGTCCAATTACGAATACTTCCTGGGCCTTTTTGACTTAATACTCTATAATATGATCCAACCCAATTAAGTTTTTCTATTTCCAAAAATAAACTTTAATATCTATGTATTAAATCATTTTCTTACCCCAATTTTACCCTAGTAAAATTTTGACAATTTTACCTTTGGTAAAATTTTGAGAACCCGGTAAAATTCCGAGAAAATTCATTCAACAAGTTACAACTCAACATGTTCACTATGATCGAATGATTTATTTTCATTTTAAGGCTTCAAACCAGTCCGAAAAACATAAATTCATTCTTCTATCATTTTTTATGTAATCCTAAAATAAGATTACCAATTTCCATTTCCATTTCCATTTTTGGAAACCTACATTCATTTCCAAATGCTTCCATTTCTCCATTTTGAAGAAAATCATAATTATTCCTGAATGTTTCTTATTTCTCTTTTTCTATTCAAACAGACAATTCATTTATGGTTTCAAAGAGCTAGTAGAGGGACCGATTGGACATATGTGATTGAGGCTCAAATGATTTATAATTAAGTTCCAGCTTTTTTCCTATTAATTACAAACTCATTTAGTCACAAACTAATTCCATTATAGTATCATGACTGAGCTCTACTCAATGACATACCATTACAAAAGCTGTAACACCCTTATCCCTTAAATGTCACCAAACTAGGGTTAGGAGTATTGTCGGACAATTCAAAATGTTCACGAACATTTCACAATCATTATCATCATAACATAATCATACATCATCAATGAGTTCCTTATGAAAGTCTACGAGACCTTAAACACGTATTAGAAGAAGGTTGGGACTAAACCGAGAACATACAAAGTTTTTCCAAAACTTAACATTTTTGAAAGAATACAGAGGTCACACGCCGTGTGGATAGGCCATGTGCCTCACACGGCCTTAGACACACCCGTGTGTCTAAGCTGTGGCAAAATAGGGCTTACATATTGACTTGCACCATACGGCCGAGGACACGCTTGTGTGCCAGGCCATGTGAAAATTACGGACACTACTAACTTGGGTCACACGGCTGACCACACGCCCGTGTGCCTAGCCCGTGTCAAAACTTTAGGGTATACTGACTTAATTTGGAAGGGTACCCTAGGGGACACACGGCTTTGTACCACGACCGTCTGTCGCACATGGCTGAGGCACACGCTCGTGTCTCTGCCCGTGTGGACAAAAATAGGCTATTCAAAGGGCCAACTTTGCCACCCATTTTGCATCATCCCTACAAGTCAAAAACACACCAAAATTCACAACGAGTATCAGCCAAAAACATGCCCAATACATACACAAATACAACCAAAATCATTATCAACCAAAATCAAACTCATTTTCTATGCTAAATCATACCAAATTGCAAGCTATTAACATATTAAAACACATGTTCCATAACACATTATAATCATTTTCATTTCATACCATATCTTATCAAAAGCACAACACCTTTCAAACTAAAATGACCATTTCATAATAGGTCAAATATACATCATATACCATATCAAATATGCATTATAAAACACATTCGAAATCCAAGCATATTCACAATCTATTAGTTAGCCAAATCACTTGGCATAACATATATACAACTCAAAATGTATTCAAAATAACTTTAGCCTATACATGCCACACTTAGCTATATACAATCGCAAAGGGTACCAAATAAAGTTTGGATAGTGCGATGATGATCCTCGACAATTCTCGAGCCTTCAGTATCTTCGATAATCTATAAAATAGAAAGAAACACACCAAGTAAGCTTTATAGCTTAGTAGTTACAAGTAAGTAATTCAAATAACAATATGAATTCTAAAACAACCATTTTCACAATTTAAACCATAAACATACAACCACAAACCTTTCTCCATGTTTCATAACATGGTTTATTCATCTCAATTAGCTTTTCTCAACAATTCTCATTATTTTATCTCAATAATTCTCGTATAGGCATCGTACGTACCTGTTCAATTCGTACTAACCTCTTTTACTCAATTACAACCTTTGCTCGTTCATTGAACCATTCAAAGTAAAAATCAGATACATGAACGTCTAGGTCGATAAGTACCTATACCATGGCCTGTAGCCAACTCAAGGTAACTTGTCCCGAAGCACCTATACCATGGCCCATAGCCAACTCAAGGTCGCTCCCACGTAAATACCTATACCATGGCCCTAGCCAAATCAAATTACTCGCACTCATAGTGTCAATATCATGGCCTGAAGCCAAAACAAAACCTAATGACATGTCACTAGCATTCCGAAGATAATCCTACGGTGCAACCGAACTTTCTCACATATCATTTACATCACTATCTATTCCGTAACATCAATTACACTAATTCTACCTTCTCCGAGGTTTCAATCATCAACATTTATACATATCCAATGCATCTAACAGCATTTAAAATGAAATTACTACTTATGAACTTACCTTGAGTGTGATACGTCTAAAAGAGTTGATTATCCGTCGACTTTTGATTTCCCGCGATCCAAATTCAGATTTCGCTTCTCTTGATCTATATGTATTAAAATTAACTTATTCAATTTCACACTCAATCAATTCAATACAAAGACACATAATTAGGACATTTTGCAAAATAGCCCTCACATTTTCACATTTTAACACTTTAGTCCCTATTTCACAAAATTACAAAATACACATAATTTCTATATACAATGGCTTAGCCGAATATTCACCTAGCTCATATAAGTCCACACATTTCATTTATTTTACATTTTAGTCCTCCAATTTCTCATTTTCTTAATTTAGCTCATAATGCTCAAATTCATCAAAAATCCAAAGACAAAATATGTTAACCCAACATATATCTTTCATATTTCATCAATTAACACTTCAAAGCTCACTAATTCATCAATGGCACATATCAAAATCTTCAACAATTTCTCAAATTGAAGCATGGGCTAGTTAAAACTCTAAGCAACAATCTCAAAAACATAAAAATCATCAAAAACTGAAGCAAAACATACCTTAATTAAACCTTGTTGATGGCAGAATGAAAGAAAGCATGAAACTTTTATTTTTCTTTTGAAATTCGGCAACCAAGATGAACATAATGGCCATATTTTATGTTTTGTTTAATTATAATTACATTAATTCGCATTTTACCAAATTGTCCATCATTAATAAACATTTTAATCATGTTAATAAAGGCCAGAAATGTCCACTCAATAAACCAATGGTCCATTTATTTCATAAGGACTCCTCACTTAAACAAACATATCAATTCGACCCTTAATTAATTAAAAGGACACTTTTGAACTTTCTGCAATTTAGTCCTTTTCGCAAATTTAGCACACAAACCGACAAATTAAAACACGAAAATTTTATGGATATCAATTCACATACTATAGACACGAAAAATAATATTAAAGTATTTTTCTAACTAGGATATGTGGTCCTGAAACCAACATTCTGACTAAGTTCTAAACTGGGCTATTACAAAAGCAACTACTCAGTGCTCATCCAATGACTTTGTCATAAGTGTGTTGCCTTCATAGGATATTCTTAATCTTTTTGGGATAATATATGTTCTCTCAATATGATCCTATTTTATCTAATAGTTGATTACACCTTCTGCCATGAAAAGTTAATCAATATCAAATAGTGATCAAGTCATCAATCACAAAGACAAATGACCCATGACCACATTTACTTTTCGTAAACCATGTAATGTCAATGAGAGGATATCATTTACCCATGTTTTGGGCTATGAATTCCATTGTTGTGAATTGCGCTACATGCTATAGAAGTCGTACGCCTAATGCTTCCACTTTTGGTTCCTTATTTAGTTGAACTTAGGCTTTTACTTACATTAAAGTGTACGAGTCACACATACATAGTCGACCATCCACTTAGGATTTAGATATGCTACACTATTAACACCACAAGTGAATAAATCCATAAACAGATTCAAGATCTATCCTGTTTGGGTCCTATCCGATGTATTGTCAGTCCAGTTAGTCACATCTATGTCTCTATCTTCTTAGAGTCATCCGGCCTGACGCTAAGACAAGGCATCTCCCTAATTGGACTTGATAGATGACATATTAGTCTTTCAACTAGTTTGCTCATTTTTTATTAAACTAAGGACATGTTTAGGTTTGTTTATCAATACAAGCTGCCTTTCTGTACTATGATTCAACCATGTAATACCGCTTAGTATTAGTTAAACATTTAGACAACCAATGAGTAACATTTACTTCTATTTTGCTTTGCATGCAAAAACCATATGAGGACAATAGTACAAAGTATATTAATTTAATTCATGAATAATTTTATTAATCAATTTATTTGGAAAAATTAGAAGTTTATAAACAAATATACTACACTTAGGGCACTAGATCCAACAGACTAGACTGATAGATCACGACATGAAAGTATGTATAAGACCATGTGGCTAAAACCCATGGCGTCGTGTGATAACAAAAATATTCATGGTGATGCCTCTTGTGAGATATGGACTAGACTGGTAGATTAGACATAAAGTTATGTATAAGGCCAGGTGGGAGAACCCCATGGCATCCTTTGAGAATGTCCAACGAAACAATAAACACCTAATTCTCTATGATGCCTTTGTGGCGTGTTCTGTAAGGCCTTTTTGGCGTATTCGATGAAGCCTTTGTGGCTCAATTTATGATATTCATGTAACTATTTCGTACTGCCTTTGAGACGAAGTCAAGACAAAAATTTCTATGTCGTGATCTGTGTAAGTTCTGAGAATTTTCCACTAATCAATGCTATATGAAAGATTCGGTAGTTTGAAGATATCTCTATTTGGTTGGTTTTATGACAAAAAGTGAGTATGACCTAAGGGAAACTTTTGAAGGGATTTCTAGAGGTGTAATTTGAAAGGTAAATCCGCCATATGAATTTTTTAGTACGGGAGATTTAGCATATTCAAAATTATGAGTAGTATGTTAAAGTTATGTATGAAAGATTTGTAAATTCTATGGTATCTTCCAAATTGAGTATTTCACGCTATATAGAGGTTATAAAAATGTTGTCCACCAAAATTGGTGTTATGGAATGTGTTAAGGTTGTTTGGGATTTCCTAGGTTGAATTACAACATTGCCTCCTTCAAAATATGTTGAGAATTTGATTATTTCATGTTATGGTTGACTGTTGTTCTGATAGTTATCAAACTTATTATGAGAATCCATCAAATGTAAGATCAGTAGGGAGTTCATCGTAAAAGATCAAATTGTTAATTATCTGCTAAAGAATAGTATTTATGAATAACCATCCTGGGGAAAAATATTTAATGTTTGTTTGAAGAAGAATCCGTTGAAAGTGGGCCCTGTATAGATATTCATTTGAGAGGTACCTTTGTTCTAAGAAGGAATAAGGTACGTATCGTCTGGTAAGATCTAGTGTTAGCCAAGAAGTGAAGTGAGAGTTGATACGTTAAGTATAGAAGTCGAGATATAGGTATATATCTCTGATATTATGAAAGTATCCACCAAAGATAGAGATGTAGCCCGAAATTTCAAGATAAGGAGTTCAACTAGAAAGACTCAAATGTATTTTATATTAGCACTTACTAAGTTGGAGTGAACTTACAAAGTGTTTGTTCATGTTTCAAGTTTTGCTGTGAGAGTGAGTACACCGGGAAGGGCCAAGCCAAGAATGCACCACGAAAGTGACAAGTTGGATTATTATGCATACAAAGGACAACTTAGAAGTATGGCATATAGTACATCATGCTTTAAAGAGTCTGTTTCTAATAAAGTTTTATATTGTAATGTTGTACACGGTTTAATACTTAAATGTAATTATTTGATATTCTCTATTATATTAAAAACAATACAAAATAATATGAAGTATGTTTAGAAATAGTTTATGCCTATTGTATAAACTTTTTATTATTTTTTTGTGCTGTAACATTTGATATCTAGACTCGGTGATTGGGTCAGGTAAAAGGTGTTACACCCTAAATGTGTCTTCATATTCACATCATACAATTTCATGCTTACTTAGGCCACAGGTATGTCATTAATCAATCGTTCAACATGTTCAAATCACACCATAAACATACTAAATCATGGCATTAATTTAATTCTAACCAATATGCCATAAGACACTATTACAAACAATAATCAAACCTATGACTCACATCCATTTTCTAATAAATTCCAGCTTACCTAACAAGATCATATAAAATGCCAAACATCATCATTTCTTGCAACAACCAACAAGTCATATACCAATGTATATTGAGAAACCATAAATTATACATATTTTTACTTCATGCTTAGCACATTTATGGATGAATTATTCTTTGATTTGTGGAATTTGATGCTCATCAACCTTTAATTTCATGTTTTATACTTAGGTGAGCTTAGGGGAGTAAAAAGAACAAGAAACGGGCCGAAAATGGAGCAAATGGGCCAAAGCAAGGAATCAACACAGCCTGGAGTTCACCACACAGGCGTGTCACACGGCCGTGCCACATAAACAGGCTTGAGCACGGCCTAGACTCGATTCACACGGGCAACTCACATGGCCGTGCCACTTTAACAGGCTTGAACACGGCCTAGCATCGAATCACACGGGTAAGGTACACGGGCATGTCCCTGTCATGAGGAAGTTCAATTTCACGAGGAAAAAGCTATTTAGGGGCTAAGAAAGACTTTTCAAACTCTATATAAAGACCCTAGTAGGCAACTACAAAGGGGGCATTATTCCCGCCAAGGGTACAGTCTTCTCGCCAAGATGGAGAGCTAAAGGCAGGGAATTACTCGAAGGAAAGTCGATTGATCCATCTTAGAAGCCAAGATCTACATCAAGACAGAAGATCTCCCTTCAATCCTCTGAGGCGTTTTGGGTTTTCTTATGTTTTGTTATTTTATTTATTCTGAGATGTCTTTTTATAATTATGAACTAAAACCCCAAATACCTAAGAGGGATGAAACCTAAGACGGATCTTGTTATTGTTATTTGAACTATACGATAAATATTTGACTTGTTCTTAATTGTGTTTTTAATTCTTGAATTGATATTTTCGGGATATTAAATTAAGTTGAATGTGCTTAGGCAGAGGAGCAAAAGTCCCTGTTTAAGAGTAGATCCAACACAATTAAGCGGAGTTGATCGTAATTCTAGACATAGGACAACGAAAATCTGCAGGATTAGAGTCAAATCTAATATGGGGATCCATAGATCGAGTTAATGCAAGACTAGGGGTTTTAATTAGAAAGTGATTTCAATTAATCAACCTAGGATTAGTTGTTCTTATTCTCGACAGAGATATTAACATAATTTAGGGGTCTCTATGGATCAAGTCGAATGAAGAAATCGTCTAGTTTAGAGTTAGATAACAAGTGAAGTCTAAGCGGATTCCTCCTTAAGTATTGTCTTTATCATTCAGTTTTCCCAAAGTAATTTTCCCAATTTACTCTTTGTCATTTCTTTATATTCATTTAGATAGTTTACAACCAAACCTCCTTTTTATTCTTAGGCTAGATAATAGGAAGAAAGTCATTACTAGTACTTTTAGTTCCTTGGATTCGATATTCCAGTTAGCTATACTACTACTCGATATGTACGCTTGCCTTTTATCGTGATAATAGTTAGTCTTTTAGGTACGATCAATTTATTACTTCATCACATCACGAGATCATATATCTAGGCAAACATTTGACCACATTAACTAAGTCACTTAATCAACTAAAACATTTCAACATCAACCAACAAGGTACAATACCACAACCAAGCATCAAATGACCAAATATGCATACGTATCTATCTTTGACAATCACCATTCCATCTACCATGCTATTAACCTTTCAAAATAGTTTCGACCATTATATCATCACATACCAATCCATGATCAACCACATTATTAACCTCAAACACATAACTTATATAAGAGTACAAAATATACCACTTATAATGAACACTAATATACAATCGCAAGTTACTCCTATTACGTGCCACATATCCCAAAGTAAACGTTTTCAAATTCTACTGAAAGATAGCTGGATAGTATGATCTTCTACTTGAATCAATTGTTCAGTTCTACAAAACAATATCTATAAGAAAACAAGAAAATGACATGAGTAAGCTTCAAAGAGCTTAGGAAGTTCATAGGTCAAAAACAATATACATACGTTATGTTCACAATTGTAACTTAACAAAACCATTAATTAAAATAATCCTATGATCACAACGGTATCAGGAGGTGAGTTCATAACTTACAAGTCAAATAACCATTCAAGTTAGATAAGATAGTTCCATATCAAGTCATTACATATCATCATTATCATGAGTATATATTTTAAGTCATCAACAAGAAATTATCACCAAGTCAATACAAATCACTATTTTATTTAACAAGCACAACTCTACCCGATGAACAAATGTATACAAATACGAATACGCGATTATCCACCCAAGACACGCCAGGGCACTAAGTACCTAGCCTGTAGGCTAACATCCCTCTAAAAACATGCTTGGGCACCAAGTGCCAAGCCCGTGGTGATACGCACTCGCCTCGGTTAAGACTTGAGTCGTAATGTTTGCTCAATCGTTACATTGAGTAAGTTTCGAACGGTTTTCAAATTAGGCTTGATAATGAAAGATAAGTTCAAAAGAAGGGTTTTCAAATTGGCTAAGGGAACAAGAATATGACTTGGCTAAGGTTCAAGAATGAACTAACACAATAGTTATGTGTTAACCTGAAACTTATATGAATGCTTAGGAAAGGAGATGGTAATGAATGGATAGATGGATATGTTGAATGACCAAGACCCTCTATCTATATGAGATAGGAACCTTCGATATAGTGAACGCCACACATTGGGAATCAAAGTGATAAGTTCAAAAAACAAAGACGGATTGACGCCACAAGGGTTGCTTGATAAGTCAAGCCAGCCTTTGGAGAACGATGAGAGTTGAACACACTCACAATATAACTCAAAGTTAATAAAATGTTCATTAGCCTTTAAAAGTAAAACAAACTACATATTTATAGCCTAAACAAGTAGCTAGTCGAATGGTCTCTTAGCAACATTAATTGGGCAGCAACTTAAGACGTAAGTATTTAGGAAATTTCCTTGAAGCTTCCTAGCACCTTCCATGAAGTTTCTTGGGCATACAGGACACCAATGGACACACTTGGGAGAGCTCAATCAGCTAAAAATAATGGGAGCAATTTAATGAGTTGAAAAACATGGGGTAGATTCGACCATGGAGCTTTAAACCTGGTTGAATGTTATCTTAATGTGCTGCTTGGTTGAGCTAAAAAGTCCTGAATTAAAAGAGCTTTTGGGGCACTCCAATGGTCTTTCAAGTGTGAAAATCGAATGTAAATGGTCCTTAGGTGTGAATGTATGGAACCGATTAGCCACAAGTGTGAATAGAACCTTCCAACAAATGTGAACACTCAAGATGCTGCTTAGGAGAGCTGGCCTGCCACCCTTGAGGAGAGAAAACATCAAGCAATCTTTGGCCCTTGGTGTCCACAAAGAGGTGCATTTGTTGGCTGCACAAATTCATGCCGTCCATGCACGTTCCTAGACAAAATAAATAGCAGCAATAATTTAATTAAGACACCATTAATTCGGCTAAGACAAATTAACTAATAGCAGCTAATAAATCTGTCCTAAAACTAGACACATTAAAATTATGTCTTAAAACTAGACACATTAAAATTATGTCCTAAACATGACACATTAAAATTATGTCCTAAAGTAGACATATTAAATTAACTAATAATCATGCATGAACTAAGACACATTTAATCTTTAATTATTTATGTTTAGATTTTGAAAAATTTATTTGAACTTAAATATTTTAACAACTTAATAAATTTATTCTAGCAACAATAATGCATGAAATTAAACAAAGTAAAAGCCAAGCACAATTGAGCTAGCATCAAGGCGTCATGGGCTCCTTTGACCTAAACCGAGCTAAGTCGGCTTGTAGAACGTTGCAAATTAAGCTTACTGAGCTGATCACTTGTTCTTTCCAAGCTCGATCAATGTAGCTTGACATAGCCTCTTGGAACCTTTTAGCTCAAGCTCGGGTGATTGGTCCCAACGATAGCTCCAAGGGTTCGGCGACAAGCTCCTTGGCCAAGCTCGCATCACATGGCTTTACATCGGTCCCCAGAAACATGTCAAAATCACTGTAAGTATAACTCGATAGTACACAAAAAAATTTGGACTCCGATATATTTAGTGTATAATAAAAAGTCATGAATCATCATCTTATCTCAAGTTAATGCTGTACAGTACGCAAAATAACCTATTGGCATGCCAATTGTATCCTATCCTATGTTCATCCACCCTCGATGCATATAATTGTATAAAAGATTCCATTTCAATCAATTTTTCTCACATTTTATCAATTATAATTGATAACAAGTTGAATTTGTATGTTTAGCACACCCAATTTCAATAAGTTTTGTTTAATTTTATAAGGTACATAGTTAGAGTATAAAAGTTCGAGTTAACAAGCAAATTTGGCTAAACTAGAGCATAAGTAATAAAAGGGGGCGGAATTGAAAATTTTGAGAAATTTATGGTCGATCAAATTTTCTATTTGACTTTTTGAATCTTAATTATCAAGACTCCAAACAAACCAATGGCTGTTTAATGTTTAGCCATCATCCTTAGCTTAAATATTATCTAATAATAGAAGATCTTGAGTGTGTAACCATTGACTCAACACCCATCATGAACACGCTTTCGTTTGTGAGTCATCTTGGGACAATTGCACTGAAAGTCATGCATGACTAGTTGTCCTTAAAAGGAAATCTCATCCAATGAACCTACGTGATAAAGTTTACCTTAGGGTGCAGCCAAGATAGAAACCGACTCAAAACTTTATCATGCTATCTCTTAGGGACAATTGATGTAGGTCTTAGGTCTTATTCAAGGACCTTCTCCCACTAAATATTTTAAAATAACATACATGATTTTTTTATACCATATTTCAAGAATGATCATACAATAGTCATAGTGACATTTTTACCTAATCTATATGAAATGCTTCCAATATATGCATGGCATGCTGTGTCAATTTTATAGTATCCACTTTCATTTATTCAAAAGAATCAACCAATCATAAAATAAAAAATTTTGATTCTCCACAATTTTTCTTTTGAAGGAAAAATTAAAGAAGTGAATGTGAACCGTGCACCAGGTAGGGTCCTAAGAAAGGGAGGTGAGTCAAATTTGACCTCTTAAAAACCAAGTATTTCCTAGCCAGAGCCAATCTTAAACATGCACCTTCCTATTACCATACTTCTTACAGTAATCGAATAACCTAAAGAAGTGAATAGAACAATTAAGGGAAAAACCATGGGTTTTAATTTTTTTTCCCAAAAACTAGAACTTGGTTATGATATCTAAAGTAATAAACACTTGATAAAAATTGTACCTTTTCGATTCATCTAGGATGAACACTTCGATCGAGTAGTCTTGTAACAGCCCATTTTTAGTAAAATTAGAACAATGGTTTCGGGACCACAAATCCGAGCCAAAAAGAAATTTTATTTTAATATTATTGCATGGTCCGTATTATGATAGGAATGTTATATGAAAATTCTGATAAGAAAATTTTATTGATTATGTGCTTAATTATGGAAAGAACCAAATTGCATAGAATGCAAAAGTTGAATTCTAATAGCTAGAAGGATCAAATAGCTATGGAATTCAAAACTTAAGGTCCTTATATGGTAATTAGACCATTAAAGAACAGTTAGTATAAATTTTTGGTGATTCATCCATGGAAAAATTAGAAAAGGCTAATGACTATATTGGAAATCAAAATAATTAAAAGATGATAAATTAACAAATAAGAAATATCATCATATTATTATCATCTTCATCCCCAAATTTTATGAAAACCCTAGGAGAGAGAAAAGAAACTAATCAAGCTTAATTGGGTAAGCATTCTTCTCTCGTTTTTAGTAATTTTTATATTTTTGAGATCGGGATAATTTAATCTATCTATTTTGGGGATTAATTTAAAAAGTTATCAAAGTATCAAAGTTCTATCATGGATGAATATGCTAAAATTTTGAAATTTATGGTAGAAAATGAAAGGTTGTTGACAGATAAACAACTTTTACAAAGTCAATTTTGATAAAATTATGATTTAGGGACTAAATTGTAAAGATGTAAAATTTATGGAAATTTTCTAAATTTTGTGAAATACATTTGCTGTAAATGTTATATAAAAATTTTGATTAAGCTTGGAATAAGGATTAAATTGCATGAATTTCATTTTCCGAGCCTAGGGACAAAATTGTCATTTATGAAAAGTATAGGGGCAAAAAGGTAATTTTGCCTAGGATATAAATTGAATCCAATTGAATATGAAATATGATAAATTGATGATTAAATGTATTTATATAGATCCGGACAACTCAAATTCGAAGCTAGATCGAGGAAAAGAAAAAGTTTCGGATTAGTAGATTTTTATATACAAACAAGTGTTGAGGTAAGTTCGTGTAACTTAACTATACATGTTAATATGTTTCAATTGAATGTTGTATTTGGATTATATGAATGTTATAAATGCATGAAATGATCACATGCTCGGAAATGTTCATAAGATGTTAGGTTTCGTTTGAATAATGAAATTCGATGGATATATGTGATTTCCCATATTAAATGTGGTCTTACATATGTTGCGGATAGAATATAGCTCAGATGAGCAATCCTGATATAGCCCTCTTGAGCATCCTGTTATATAGTTCCTGCGAGCATCCTGATCGATAGTGATTTAGCATGTATTGTGCACTACCGCAGCTCTATGTGAGCATCCGATTACATGAATCGATCGGTTGTGATCCAACATATAATGCGAACACAAATGCAGCTCTATGTGAGCGTCCTGATATAAGCTCTTATTGGCTTCCTGACATGAGTCACTTGAACTCCCTGCTACCTTATCTCGTGCTCCCTGATATTAACTCTTCGGAGTTATCTAATAAGCTCTACGAGCTCTCTGAATAAAACTCTTATGAGTTTCCTGTTTATCCCGGATAAGTGTCATGTTACATGGCTCATCTGAGCATCCTGATATGTGGCTCGAGAGTGTGCTCCTTGATTAAGTTCCCTAATGGGTACCCCTGATTATGAGTTGACGGTTTATAGTTTTGTACACCTTGTGTGTACTACTTAAGTATCTATCGAAATTTTAATGATTCAACGGATAAATTCCTAAAATGAGAAACTATGACATTAAATGAATTATATCTCAAATGTTCCTGAAATACCTAAAAGTTTGTAACATGATGAGCTCATCTATGTTTAGTTGATGTATATTTGAATTATGTGACTAACTTGCTTATTTGAGTGTATGTGCTTAGGCAAATTTGCTAATTTGTTTGGAAGCATGATATTATTATGCTTATTTAAATGAGTATGATTGGTAAGTTTAATTCCTGTTATACGAACTTTCTAAGCATTAAATGCTTACTAGATTTTATTTCCTCTGTTTTATCGTGCTCGAAAGCTCGTAAAGGTTGGAGATCGGTCGGAGTATCATCACACTATCCTCCAGCTCATTTTAGGATAAATAGAAATCTTACTTTGGTATAGTGGCATGTATAGACTAATTAGGCCAATGTTGGCATACAAATGGATGTTTGTAATCTAGACAATAGAATGGCTAGAATGGTATGTTTTGGTATATAATTATAAGACCATATCATGTTTGACATGTTTTGAAATGGTTAAATAGTACATGATATATGAATCAAATGGTAAATGAATTTAAGTTAGTACAAATGATACAAATTTACCTAAGTACATAAATGAAAATTTTGTAAGCTTTATCATTTGAAAATACATGTTAATATATCTTACATCATATTTGTATTAATCTTGATTTATATGACTTGAATTGGTTGGTATATGTTTGTAAGTGTTGGTGTAGGTTGTTGGCAAATTTGGGTGAGAAATAAGGCTAGGAAATAGCTTTATTTTGTCCACACGGGTAGACACACAAGCGTGTGTCTTCACCATGTGTGACACATGGCCTGCCACATGGGTATGTGGTTTGGTCGTATGTCCCTTGCATCTTAAAATTAAGAAACAGAATACTTAGAATTAGGCACATGGGTAGAGACACGGGCGTGTGTCTCAGCCGGGTGTCTCAGCCGTGTGTGATAGACGGCTTAGAACACAGGCGTGAGTCTTGGCCGTGTGAAACCTGCACCTAATTTGTCAAAATTAAATTGATCACACGGCCTAGCACATGGGCGTGTGTCAGGCCATGTGACACAAGTCAGAGAGTTACACGGGTAAAGACACGGGCTGGGTCACGACCATGTGTCTCACATTGAATACCCACACGGCTTGAGACATGGGCATGTCACTTGGTTGTGTGAGCCACACGGCCTACTCACACTGGCATGTGACACTTATATGTATGAAAAATTTTGAAATTTTGCGAAAAGTTTTCTAAGTTCTTGATTTAGTCCCGACTTGATTCAAATGTTTAAATTGGGTCTCGAGGGTCCATTCAAAGGACAATATGTTTGGTTTCGGATATGAGTAATAAATGACATGAATTACATGAAATTATTCTGTAAACTCTAGTATTGCTCTGTAACCCTGTTCTGACGATGGATACGGGTTAGAGCTTTTACAAGTCTTCTCTGTTATCCTCAAGCTCATGTCTGTCGAGTGTGGGTTTGCTTTAAATAAAAAAATTCACAAAAATTACCAGTGGGGTAATTTTGCAATTTCTCTGAACTTTTGGGTCAAGTTGTAAATAAGAAAATTATCTCTAAAAATTTTCTAAAATAATTTCTTTAGATAATTTTCTCTCTCTACTTTCTTTTTGATCCAAGTGTGTATAATAAAAACCTAAGACTCTCTTTATATGGGGAGAGTTTAGAGAGTTCAACTATGATTCAACTTAATTACAATATTAAATTTAATCTAATATTTATCTTGATATTAGATTAATTTAATATTCAATATTATTTAATTAATAAAATATTTATCTACAAGATAAATATTAAATTAATTTTAATATTAAGATAATCACTTTAATATTGAATTAAAGTCCGATAATTCACAATTACTTAATCATGTAGTCAATCCACAATAAGTATTATGATTGAAAACTCCTTATTGTATACTCTTTACGAAAGCAATTCATCCAACTACTTTGTCCAATGACCCCGTCATGTCTGTGTTACCCTCATATGATATCCTTGATTTCTTTAAGTTAAATTCATGTACTCAATACAATCCTATTTTATCTCATTGTTACCATTGTGTCTTTGTAATGATTAAAATGATCATTTTCAACAAATGACTGTGATAAATTGCTTGTTCGAGAACAAGCAACATGTGGCCACATTCCATATTTATCAATCCATACAATGCCAATGAGAGTATATCGATAACTTTTTAATTGAGCTATAAATTGCCCTATTTCTAGTAAAGCCATGCCATACACAAGTTGTAACAGCTCGATTTAGGGCCAAGTCGATATAGTGGTTTCGGGACCACGAATCCGAAGTAGAAAAATTTATTGTGATAAGGTTTTAAGGTTTATAATGTGATTTAATGCATATGTGAAGGTTTCATTACGAAATTTTTATCAATAGAGGGTCCAATTTGATTATTAGGACTAAATTACAAAAAGTGCAAAATACGTGTGCTAGAAACATTAGGTGTTTAATTGTAATGACTTTGTAAATTAGAGGTCCTTATTTAGAAATTAGACCATTATATCTCATGATGGACAAAAATGAACATGGAAGGGTAAATTTTCAAAGAAGGCTTAAAAGGGCATTTTGGTCATTTGGTTAATAAAAGAATAAAAAGGGAAAATAAAGTAAAAAATTTGTCCATCTTCTCCCTGCCATAGCTAAAATTCTCAAGACACCATAGCTAGGGTTTTCTTCAACTTTCAAGCTTGATAGTAAGTGCATCCTAGCCTCGTTTTTAATGCTCTTTACGTTTTTGAAGTCGTTATCACTCGATTTACCTATTTCTACCATTATTTTGAAGTAGGGTTTATGTTTAAAAATTTACCCATGTGTGACATGCATGTATTTTGATGTCTAATGGTAGAAAATGAATGTTGGTTATGTGATAAACGACTTTTGCTAGGTGATTTTCGATAAAAATGTCAAAAAGGACTTATTTGCAGAAGTTGTAAAATGTGTGTATGAATATATGAATAAATGAAAAATGTGCACTGCTATAGGCATGTAATAGGTTCAACTAAGCTTGGGTTTTGAGACAAATTGTAACACCCCCTAACCCAGACCGTCGCCGGAACAGGTTTACGAGATATTACCGGACTTAAACACTAATAAACGAATAGAACTGAGTCATGATATGTATTTCAATTTAAAACTTCTTAAATTCTATCTTAAAATTCTTAATATGGGTTTACGAAGCCCAAAATATGTTTAGAAAGTGGGTTGAGACTAATTCGGAAGCTTTTGGAAACTCTGAAAGCAAATTAATGAAGATAGGGGTACATGCCCATGTGGCCTAGGACATGCCTGTGTGGCCTACCAGTGGGGATCCCATGGCTGTGGGGCCAGCCCGTGGGAAATTCTAACTTGACACACATGGCTGTGGTGCCAACCCGTGTGGCATAAACAGAGAGCCACAAGGCCTGGTCATATGCCCATGTGACTAGGCCGTGTGATTACTTGATTTTCCACTATTTTTAAGCCATTTTCACATACTAAACACATCTAATTCATGCCCAAAACATTTACTTATAATTCTTGAATCAAATAACATTCATTATGCCTTTCAAACTTAGCAAATATTCATCCATTCATTTCAATACTTCTTAAGGATTATGTACCATATTTATATCAAAATATAAAACATTTACAAGTGACAAACACCAACCTTAGTACATGCCACATTTACCAAAAGATTGATTCATCACCAAAATTGAGCTGAAGCCAGGATTGATTCAAATGCTGAGCCAGACTTTAACTTGACCTAACTTGCACACGGAAAACAAACCGTACATTGAGTATTGAAAATACTCAGTGGTATTACCATAATTCAAATTATAACAAAAATAAAATATCATATCATACACAAATAATTAACAAATCATACATATAATTGTATACCAAGCTATCATATTTCCATTGTATCATTTCCAATATTTGAATCAATATCTCATCAATAAGATTTCCAATAATTCATGAACCTTTGGTTCATCTCTCAATCACATATAAATATTCAATTCACATTTCAAATATGAACAATTCCTGAACCTTTGGTTCATGCCTTCAATCTCATAGCACAAGTTGTATTTCTCATTTCATCTTACAATATCACTTTCTCATTTCATTCAATAGTTCAATTTATCAAATTCATTTGATTTTCTCTTACATATATTTCCCCTATTAATATGACTCGGACTTTGACGGATACACAGATCCAACCAAACACACCAGAATGGCGACCAACGCCTCATCAGATAGTTCGAAGCAAATAAGTGATGACCAACGTCTCATTAGCTAAGCTGAAGTAAAGTGGCGACCAACGCCTCATTGAATCTATCCGAAGCAAATAATGACACACCAAGTGTCTCATCGACTCGAGGTCGAAGAATCCCTAAACTCTTCCAATCCTATGGCATGCCAACTATATCCGACTAAACCCGACTAGTTAATAGGGTATCGGAATACTTTCTCTATCTTAATCAAATTCACATCAATTTACACTTTGATCACATTTCTCACATATTTCTCCTTCAATCACAAATTGTTTCCAATTCACATAGTCATGCATTTTCACTTTGATACACATATAATTCATAAATCAATTTCACCCACACATATATATATTCATCAATCATATCCAATCACATTCAATTCAAATACCACTACTTATCTCAATTCATTTCCATGCATATATATATAATAAAATGCAACATATAATAATAAATAACTTGAATTATGATAATACAAACCGATATTTCTCAAGCTACTCCTCGATCACTTTTTCCTTTCCCTTCGTATTCGACGACGTCTCGATTTCCTTATTTGCTACGAAAATTAGCATAATTACAATTAATTAATAACACACATATTTTATATAAAATTATAACTTTCCATGCAACTTTTACCTAAATTCCAAATTTGTCCTAACCATTTTCATCTTTTTCCTTTTTACAATTCACATCATTTTCTGATTCAAATTCCATCAAAACTTTAATTCAACTATCAAATTTCCATCATTTTTCCATAATTTTGAATTTCTATCAATTTAGTCCTTACAACACAACACTTATGACCTAGTTTACAAATTAATCCTTTAATCAACTTTAATCAACAATCTATCAATTTAATCCTTAATTTCATCATTTGCTCAACATAAACCCTACTCAAAAGTCTATCAGCTTTCAATATTTCAACTTAAATTCAAGAGTACTTTACTCTAAGACTCCAAGAACATCAAAATCACAAAGAAATGGACTTGATTGACTTACCAATTTAACTTTCAAGCTTTAAAACCCTAAATTCCCCTTTCTTCCTTTCTTTCCTTCTTTTTCTTCTCAATTTTCGTGGTTTCTTTGCACCTTTCTTCTCTTTTTTGTTTTTATTTTATTTTATTTCTTTCATTTACTTAATTAATAATTAATTATAAAATATCTAATTAATAACTAATATATATTACATGTGTATTAATACACATATGTACACATGTATTATCCCATCACCATACATTTGTCACCATTTCAATTAATTAATAAAATATAATATTACATAATTATAAATAATAATAATAATAAATAAATAAATAAATAAATATATTTTACTTAAACTATAAGTAAATATATGTCTAATATTCATTTGTACTAATAATTTTAATACACATGTATTTATTCTCTAACATACACAGGTCACTAATTTGGTTTAATTACTAATTTAATCATTTAACCTTTCTCCATTCTATCATTAAGCTTTTATGCTCTATTCAATTTAGTCCTTTCTAATAATTACTTCTAATTAAACTAAATTCACTTATCAAAAATCTAATTCAACTCATAACTAACTTCGTAAATATTTTTAATAAATATTTACGGACTTATTTTCCTAAGACGGAGGCCCTAAACTCACTTTTCTGGTGCCCGTGAAATTTAGGTCGTTACACAAATGAATACTTTTCATTTTACGAGCCTAAGGACTAAAGTGTAAATAAGTGAAAAGTTAGGGGTAAAAATGTAATTTTTCCTTAATATAATTTTTGGGGCCTAATTGGGTAATGTGATAATTAAATGAGTAAATGTGTTATTATAGATCAAGAAAGACGAGGAATTAACCTTGACCGAGGGAAGGACAAGGTAGTGGACTAAATCACAAAAATAGTCATTTTGTACCGAGGTAAGTTTGTATGTAAATAATGCATCGTCAATTTGTGCTTTAATGCTTTAATATTGTATGAATTATATGATTGACCCTTTGGATATATTTGTTAAAGTTTCGACAAGTGAGAAATCCTGGTTGAACCTTAGGAATAGAATAGCATACAAGTGACATGTCACTAAGGACCTATGTGTAATTATGTGATTGTGTGATTTCGGGTGCTAGTCTTTTACGTCCTACCAATGGTTAGGTACTCCGGCATGTGTTATGAATACATGTCAGCTTGTGTGAGTAGCACTGGGTAGCTACGTCCCGACCGTCAGCTTGTGTGAGCAGACCAGTGACTAGCTCGAGAACGAGCATATATGTGAAATGTGATATGCGGTAGCTTAGCTATATATGTGACCCTTATGTGCAAACCTTCCAAGTATCATTTAATATTCTGAGTGTTCAACGGAAATGACAAAGATGTGAAAATATGTGTTTGTATGACGATATGGTGCAGGTGTGTACATGAAATTCATAAGTATAAATTCTATAAGTGACAATCGTATAGTAATATCGTACTTGAGTAAGTAAGATTATAAGATTTCAATGATAAATGTACTATTTTTCATTATATGAAATTGCATGGTTATTAGATGGTTATGGTGTTATTTATTTGCATATAAACTTACTAAGCTTTTTAGCTTACTCCTTTTACTTTCCCTTGTCTTATAGTGTCACCAAGCTAGCTCAGAATCGGGACTTGTCGGAGGCTCACATCAAACTATCAGAAATAATATTTTGGGTATTTGATATTTGTGGTATTTTTGAAAAGCATGGCATGTATAGGGACTTGGTTATTTTGAATATGTGTCATGATAAATGGGCTAATGATATTGGCTCATATTGGTTAAGTGATAATTTTGTATAAAGCCATTTGAAATTGGCAAATATTGATTATAAGTATAATCATATGGTGATGCATTACATGGATATGGCACTTGCATGATTTAAGTTGATAATTATGGACGTTTGGTTGCTTAAGTATGCTATGAGTTGTGTCTTTGAATTTGTATAAGTGTTTATGAGTTTCAGGGTGGCAATAGGCTTGGTAAATAGCCTATACATTGTCCACACGGGTAGACACACAGGAGTGTGTCTAGGCCGTGTGTGACACACGGTCAGCTTCACTGGCGTGTGAACAGGCCATGTGTCCCCTGCAACGTAATTTTGAGAAACAGAATGCCCAGTATGGAGCACACGGGCAGAGACACTGGCGTGTGTCTCAGCCATGTAGACGGCATGACCTGGAACACGGGCGTGTGCCCAAGGCGTGTGAAGTCTGCTCCTTAAATGCAAAAATTAAATTCGCCACACAGCCTAGCACACGGACGTGTGACTTGGCCGTGTGACCCTATTTTCTTAATGACGTCATAAATAGAGAGTTACACGGGTTGAGGACACGGGCGTGTCCCGAGACACACGACTTGTGTGACCACACGACCTCCTCACACGAGCGTGTGACTCTACAAAACATGGAAATTTTCTAAGTGTTGTAACAATTTTGAAAGTTCTCGGTTTAGTCCCTAACCACTTCCAATGTAGGTTTCAGGCCTCATATGCCCGTAATCGGGATGTTATGAGTATGTATAAAAATTTTTGAATTGAATGAAATTTTGTGGCTCGGTTTTGTATGATTAGTTATGTTTAAGTCCGGTAATGCCTTGTACCCTATCCCCGCGTCGGACTCAGGTATGAGGTGTTACACAAGTCATGCACCCAACATATCGACTATTTGCTCGATCTTCTTTAGAGTATAAGCCTCCATTTATATCAAAACACATGAGTTACATACGCATGGTGAGTGAGTAACTCAGGATTTAGGTAAATTACACCATGAATTTCACAAGTGTATTAATTAACAAATAGATTCAGAATTAATTCATCTTGGGTCCAATCTAATGTATTTTTCTGCCAATGAATACATATATGTCTCTACCGATGGAGTCAACTGCTCCGATAGCCAAGATTAGTCATCTCCTCAATTGGAATTGTAGACGATATAATAATTCTTCTCGGTATTTGAATCAAATGCTCACTTTAATTCTTTTACAGGATTATAGACTTATTTAGATTATCTACTGAAGTAAGTTGTCTTTCTCGCAATATAAATGTTCTTACAATGCCACCTATCATCAGTTTAAACTTAGACAATCAATGAGCTAATATTTTCTTGTCACAATTTTGTTATGCATGCAAAATATCAAAGACAAAAGTACAAAAGACATAACAGTGAAATGTGAAACTTATTTATTCGTTGTTCAAATACATAGAAAACAATTACATGTTTATGCAATATGGACACATTTTCCAACATTACCCTCATATGATATCCTTGATTTCTTTGAGTTAAATCTGTTCACTCAATACAATCCTATTTTATCTCATTGTCATCATTGTGTCTTCTTAATGATTAATATGGTCATTATCAATAAATGACTGTCATAAATTGCTTGTTCAAGAACAAGCAACCTATGGCCACATTCCATATTTATCATTCCACACAATGTCAATGAGAGGATATCGATAACTCTTTAATTGAGCTATGAATTCCACTGTTGCTAGTAAAGCCATGACATACACAAGTTATGTACCCAATATACCGACTATCTGCTTGATCGTCTTTAGAACAAAAGCTTCCACTTATATGAAAGCACATGAGTTACATACGTATGGTCAGTGACTAACTCAGAATTTAGGTAAATCACACCATGAATGTCACAAGTGAATTAATTCACAAACAGATTCAAAATTAATTTGTCTTGAGTCCAGTCCAATGTATCATTCTACCAATGAATACATCTATGCCTCTACTAATTGCTTTGATAGCCAAGACTAGTCATCTCCTTAATTGAAATTGTAGACGGTATAATAATCCTTCTCAATATTTGAATCTATTACTCACTTAGATTCTTTTATAGGATTACAGACTTATATAGATTATCTACTAAAGTAAGTAGTCTTTCTCGTAATGTAATCGCTCTTACAATGCCACTTATCATTAGTTTGAACTTAGATAATCAATGAGCTAATATTTTCTTATCACAATTTTGCTACACATGCAAAATATGAAAGATAGAAATACAAAATACATAAGAGTCAAATGTGAAATTTATTTATTATTTGTTCAAATACATAGAAAATGATTACATGTTTACTGCAATATGGACACATTTCTCAACAGCCATAACTTAAGACGTCACATCATCGTCACTGCAAGGGAACTATATAGGATCTCACCATCAATAGTCTTTCAACACATAGGCAGTATTAAAGCCCATGCAATAGCTCATGAGGCTAAGTCCCATTCTGTACTCAAAAATTCCTCCTCTCTAATTCCCCTACCAAAAGACCAACTTCATCATTAGTGGCTCTCCGCCTCTGTTATGTCAACCACCACTTCCTCCCTTTATTAATCCAACTGGTTAACAAATTATATTTGCATTCATATATAATATATATTTGGGTAAACTAAAAACAAGGTCACTAAATTATTAGTAAGTTTAAATTTTGGGCACTCAACTTTTAAAAAAGTTACAAAATGATCACTAAACTATTCTTAAGTTTTCATTTAAGTCATTGAACTATTCTAAAGTGATGATTTGGATTGTCGGTACAATGGATCAATACCTATCGATGAGTAGAAGAACATACCTTAGATTCAAGTCGATCTGACGGTTAGTGTTAAAGATCGAAGAAAAATTTTGTTTGGATTTTGGTTCACAGATTTGTGACATCAAAGTTATTTCATGAAAACAAACTAAATTGTATAATAGAAGGAAAATGAAAGCTTTCGATTGGTGTAGGCAATGCAAATAGAAAAGGCCATACAATAGCGATTTAAATGAAATTTTTTGAATAGTTCAATGATCATTTTGTAACTTTTTAAAATTGAGTGATTAAAATATAAACTTACTAATAATTTAATGCCTTAAATGTAATTTACCCTATATACTTTATTAAGAAACTAAAATTCAACTATATATATATATATATTTAAATTATTGATAAACTCAAAACAATATACCAAAACACATCAATATACAAATCCAAACCTACCTGTAACAAGACAAAAACAATGCATCCCCACACAACTTTATTATGAAAACTTTGGACGTTATGATTGGATAAACACTTCAAACACAACAGATTCAACTCCTCCAGTCAGAGTGTTAAAAAGGAAAAAAAAAAAAAAAAAAGAAGATAAATTCAACACTTCAAACATGGAAAAGAAAATTTGGGTGAATAATTAAATTATGGCTGTTGTAAGTGTGTGTTTGGATTTGAATTCCCATTTCACAATATTTTATTTCCTCAATTATTCACTCATGTTTACTTTTATTTTATTTCTTCCAATTTTAATTTCATCGGGAATAAGATTGAAAACGAACCGGATATGAATCAGTCTTGTTTTACTCTCATAATTCAACGGTTCGTGTTAGATTTGGTGTCTGTTCATTTTATTAAATTAAATAAATACTAAACAAAAATCATTTGCAAACATAGGTTAATTGCATTAAATATTGATTTAGATTTTAAATTAATTTTAAAATATTTTAATTATTTTTTATTTTTGGTGAAAAGAAACAAAGTATAAACTAAAAGACTTTAAAAGACACTAAACGATTTTTCTTGCCTAATAACCGAAACCACCCCATCAGGAGGGACTTTAAAAACCTGGAGAGGGAGCTGCCAAGAGAGAATTAATCCCCATGACATTCTTATTTTTTAAATATGTTAGATTCAAGATGCTCATGCAATAAATATACACATGTTTAAATATGTTGGATTTATATCTGAATTGGCATTTAATGACCAAGCTGGCATTAAATTGATAAAATGACATATTGATACCTCTGTTGCTAGAATCAGGTTAGACCAATCAGTTTGGCCCATATTTATTAACTAAATATTACTAATTGTGTTCTTTTTTGGTATTATTCATGTTTGTTTTAGTATGCATGTTCGTTTTACAATTTATATTCGAGGCTTATGACTGTCTCTTCCAACAATATCATTTTCAAGGTTTGAACTTGCATTTCCTTTTGGGATATAATGTGTCTTACGATTGCACATAATACTTTTAGTACCATTTGTGTTTATTAATTTCTTAATTTTTTTTTAAATTTTAGTTTTTTTTAGTTTCTAATTTTTATTTAGCGATGGTTGAACTAGGGTCTAATAAATTCAATCATCAATTTTGTTTTTCAATATTAATTAATATAATAATGATATTTTAAAATTTTAATTAAAATATTTTAAAATTTAAATATTATTTTAAAAATTAAGGCTATAATTTGAAGACGTTTTCTACAATTAAATCCATAAAAAAATATTCTCCAATAATAATTATATGATATTCAAACAAATTTTAAAAATAAAATAATCAATGAGAAATAATAATTAGAGGAAACAAGTCCATCATTTTCAAGAGAATGTAAATGTTGGGAATCACATTAAATATTTGGAGAAATTAGGTTTGCACCGAACCTTCTTTTACGCAATTCTTCGGACAATTGAAGCATTGATGTTTTACTTTTTGTATTTAGAAAATTTATTCAAATCTTTCTCCAATTAATTATATCAACCTTCACCATTGGGCACCATTTTTTTTTTAATTTGGAATATATCTACTCCTAACGTATGCATTTTAATTATTTAATAACAATTAATTATGTCAATAATTATGATAGGTTATAACAAAATTTTGATTTAGTAACCAAAAATAATCTTTGACAGTTTCAGGTATCAACAAGTTATAAATGTAAATTTGTACGTAAATAATTTAGTTTACACAACTTTTTTAAAATTAAATAAAAATAATTGAGTTGTCAGATCATTTTAAGACAAATGATTCGGCTTATTGATCGAAAATACAACAATGATCATATTTAGATCAAAGATCACGTATAATTTAGACAATTATCCTTTTAAATGATAGTAAAATTGTAATTCAAGATGAATATAAAGTAAAGGTCATATTTTGTCGTTAGGCCTAATACTATGCGCAAGTTTCGAATTTAGTCCATCTATTCTAATTTGGCTGTTTTTAATCATTGTACTTTTCAAATTTTGAAATTTCAAGCCATACCAAAATGGTAGTTGTTAAATTTGTTAGTGCTAGTTACACTGTCCATAATGCATCTCCAATTGCAACTCATCTTGAATCGGGATTATATTGTAACTTGCCATATAATGTGTTGGTATTATAGCACCCCAATACTCGACCCAATCACCAAGCCCGAGCTACAATGTGCCACATTTGTTGTCAGAGTAACTATATTCAATAACATTCAATTCAACATCTTTACACATTTAAATATAAAAGATTCATGCATATTATATAATATGTTATCAATTTTGGGCTTATAGGAGCTTACGAAAGCTCATTTTCCAGTCCGAGATCGAAATTAGACCACTTTTTTAAGAATTGAAAGTTTTGAGTAAATGTCGCAACTTCAAGGTTTTCTCGTAGCAATATGTCTTTCTAACTAGGCTCGTCGTGTTCTTGAAGCAATGACATCATAGTGAGAATCTTGTTCTATTCCTCGTCGCAACACCAGGGGTTCGTCATCGTGAGGTGACAACCTGTTACATCCAAATTTGAACTGGTGCAAGTTAAAAATACCTGAAAACACTTATAATATATTTTCATGCTATCAAATTGTCAAACCACCAAGGATACCTAGTGAAAATGTACCTAAAAATGATGGTCTCTAAAATATAAATTATCAAATCTAATTTCAACTATTACACTTTCAAAATAAACCAATCAAAGCACATAAAGATGCAACTTTTAACTTTAAGACTCCAAATCAACTTGAGGAACATATTCAAACGTGATTTTTAACATTTGCATAAGGTCACAACTTAAACAACCTAACCATTTGAAACATTTAGCTAAGAGTTTCTAGGTACATGCCACAAACGAACTTAGTTGAGTCGAAAATGATGATCTAGATGTTGACTTCAATTCCCAGGGCCTCGAGGAATACCTGAACTTGCACACTAAGAAAACAAACCATATGCTAAGCAATAGGCTCAATGGTACATTTATAATTCAAGACATAAATATATAACCTAACATTAACAATAAGCTTTAGCACAAATCATGCATTTATGTTCTGAATATTTAATCTACATGTATAACCATACCAACATGTTATTAACCAACCTACTCAATAATGCACATATATGTTCAATTCCAACTTGCTCACCAGCTAACAATCATACAATACATTTAAGAATTAAACACATACATTTATGTAACCATGCCATTCAATCTGATTTTAGAGTCTACCGACTCATTCATATTCGTTTCAGCCCCTAGGGATCGTTTCGACCAATTTGCAAGTTGGATTGCAAAATTTTCTCAAGTTACAAACCATATTCGAATATACAATCAATTTCATAGCATTACCAATTTTATTTTTAGCATTATAAATCATACTCACCATTTCTAACCCCTATTAGCTCAACTCAAACTCGGATGGATACTCGAATTGTCCAACCAATACACCAAATTGGCATCGAAGTGCATCATCGGATAAACTAAAGTAAGTTTAACAGGCACGTAAGTGCATGCTAGTGCACAAAGCACATACTAGCACATGAAGTACATCCTGGTGCACAAGTGCATAGTCCCATAGCAATCCAATCCTATGGCATGCTAACTATATTTGACTCGGCCCGACTAGTAAATAGCGTATCAATATTCAATTCCATTTACAATTTAGTACGCATATCATTTTTCAATCATATTCACTATCATAATTCAATTCATTACTATATCATTCAATACATATATTCACCCAATTCCATAACATATCATATTTCAAACAATTCATGCTATTTTACATTTTATTCACTTTAGTCCTCTATTCTGGCAATTCATATTCAAACTCAATTCAATAGTTCAATTTATCGCTATATACTCACCTTGACATTCCCATATGTAGATAACATGAAAATGTAATCAATTGAAACTACCTTAAATCATAAATGTACAAACCGAGATTTCACGCGTCACTTGTCGATGATTCTCGCTTTTCCTTTTCCTCTCGTTAGTTCGATGTTGTCATTAGCTATGAATAATCATAAAACATATCACATTATCCAAATCCAATCAAATCAGAATCAAATACCACTTTACATATTTTTTAATTTATTCAATTTAGTCCCTAAAATCGAGATAAGCATAACTTTCAATTTAGGGCATCGATTTAAAATTTGATTTTACTAAAACTTATTACGCACCCTCTATTTTTTGTCCCTAAGAAAAATTCATGAAAATTTTTAATTTATTCAATTTAGTCCCTGCTGTACGAAACTAAAAATTAAGATTTACAATGTAGTCATTTCATATACTAAGCTTAATTTCTAACAATTTCACACAAATTTCATTCAATTCTTAATAATGACAACTTTCAAAACTATAATAGTTTTACAAATTAGTACATGAGTTAGATAAATCAAGCTCTCAAATCTATAAAAATTAATTAAAAATGGCTAGGGACTTACTTGAAATTAAGGGTCAAATGTTAAAAACCAACCTTCTCAAACCCTTCAATGGTGGATGGTGGTGAAAGATGAAAAAAATGTTTTCATCTTTTTTTCCACTATCACTTTATATATATACTAAATTTAATTCTCAATTAAGCTTAATTAATTTAAGTTAATCATATTTAATTAAACATAGACCTTTAATTAGCTAAGCTAATGAAATGCTACATCATCATCCACTTACATCTATTTTAATTTGGTTTATTTTCCATTTTAGTCCTTTGGATAATTGTTATTTAACTCTGTAAGCCTTAATCTAATTATTCCAACCATGGGTATAACCGCTGCTGCTTTTGGCAACAATCAAAAACTATTCCAGCCATGAAACCGAACTAAATATTAGATTTCATCATACAAAGAAGAGGTTGGGTCAAAACTGCATTCAAGAATGAACGTTCGCCCTTTAAGCATTTAGAAAAATTGTTCAGCCTTTTTCAATATAAATTTATTCGTAACATACTTCTGGGCCAGAGTAGGTTCCAGTTGGGATCTAGTTCGTTTTTGTTGTCTCAATGGCATTTCCCTTAATTTTTAATCAAGAATTCAATAAAAATACTAACTAACTAGCCTCAATCAATCAACAATCCTATAGGCAAACTAACAAATTATCCAACTACTCTAACATGTAACAAATGATTTTTTTTCAAAAAATAGCAGCGAAGGAAAATAACAAGAGAGTAGGAACTTTAAACTGTAAGTGATTGTTGTTGGTGAAAACTACTCAGTGTGCTCCGTTCCCAAACCAAATGACTAAAAATGAAAGGAAAAACAAACAAAGAACCAAAACCTTAAATCTAGAGATAAAGAGATTAAAGAAAAATTTGAAAGAAAAAAAGGGGAAAAGGAAATGTATAGGTGTTTTGAGGGGTTTTAAGGTTAAAAAAATGAGGATCACGATACCCAACTCAGGTATTTTGCACAACCTGACATGGTTATTATGATATCCCTAAAAAAATTGACGCCCCTCTAATTTTGAAACTGACGAGGGTATCGTGATACCAAGGTCTGGCCATTGTATGTTTGGATAAAATTTTAATCGAAACTACCTGGAATATCGCGATACAAAGGGTCTGGTATCACGATATCCATAAGACTTTTGGCCTCCCCTCGAGCCTGCTCAGGGTATCGTGATACCAATCCTTGGGTATTGCAATTCCACTGTGTAGTACCCCAAAAATTTCCCAAATTTCATTCTAACTCCCAACTATACAAAATTAAAACCTACCAAGTCCAAAAATTCAACATGCAACAAATTTAAACCTAAATTAAACAAGAAAACTAAAAGGAGTCTATACTCGAATCATTCAACTATGTACAAATTTTGTTCAAATTACCCATTGGAAAATTACAAATGCATTTTGGGGCGATGGGTTACGCCCCCAAAATGAAGTTTGCATGGCCACTTTGACACTTTGACGCGCCTCTTGTTCGTCTCTTGATTGAGGCTACTTGAGGATTACTAACAGATTGCGACTCTCTTTTTTCTCTAAATCCTCTACAATGTCGATTTTACCCCATGAAATTTACACCACTCCAAACAAGCTGTGTAACACCCCTAACCCAAATCCATTACCAAAACAGGGATACGGAGCATTACCAGAGTTTACAGAACAAATAGACAGAAATTTCAAACATTTCATATCATATAACATTCATGTCAAAAACCAATTAAAATCATACATATTGTCCCTTACACAAGCCCTCGAGGCCCAAATGAGGCATTAGAAACAAATCGGAACTATATCGGAAACTCAGAGAATTTTTTAGAAAATATTAAAATTCTTTTTTTAAAGGTGCAGGGGACACACGCCCGGGTGGCTAGGCCGTGTGTCTCATATGGTCAAGAGACACGCTTGTGTCTCAGGCTGTGTGGACATTTAAAATAGGGGCACACGGCCGTGTCTCAACCCATGTCCAAAATTATAAGCTCTCTGACTTGGGCCACACGACCAAACCACACGCCCGTGTGCTAGGCCGTGTGAATATACCGACTTATACTCTTTAAAAGACACAGGGAACACACGGTAATGTCACCTGGTCGTGTGTCACACACGACTGAGACATACGCCCGCGTCTCTGCCCATGTGGATGGAAATAGGCTATTTTATAAGTCATTTTTTTCTCACCCAACAAGGCATGTACCTATAGTTATCATCATACATACAAACAAGTCATATTATGACATCTAAAACAAGTAAAAATCAAGCCTTAAATATATAATATCTTAACATACAACCAATATTCCTTTGGGCATCTTAGATGACAGATTATATCATGTGTGTTCATGCATTCAATATAGTCATATGTACAACTAACGTATATGCATAATTGTACCCAAGGTTTACCAAGATAATATGCATGATTTCAAACCAAGTCACTTACCTACCAAAACATACCATCTGGTGCCAAAATACATTTTAAATACTAATATATTTAAATACATTTGTTAGGAATTGACTTGATTAAGCAACGAACAAGTAAAATTAGCAGAAGAAATTGAGAAATTGAACACACAAATTTAACGTGGAAAAACCCCTCCAAAGAGGATAAAAAACCACGGGCAAAGATAATTTTACTATAAGGGCAAAGATAATTTTACTATAATGGCAAAAGAACAAAGAGTACAAAAGATGGAGATAATAACTAAACCCCGAAAACCCGAAAACAAAGAACCCTTAAAACGTAAACACAAAAAAATTCTCTAAATGTGTTATGAGTTCTAATTTTTAATAGGTGTTTTTTCTAAGGTTGTAAAAGAGCCTATTTATAGGCTAAATTCAAAGGTCAAATAAAAATAAAATAATCAGTGTTTGATTGAAACTAGTCAAACAAAGTTTAACTAGAAGATTATTTCTCAAATTTGACTAAAAATAGGAGTCATATTTAACAAATCTCCACCTTGACTCATATTTCCACAACGCCATCTTTGCCAAAGTTCGCCACGAGCCTATGTTGAACTATGCAAGGGATTAACTGAGTCGAATATGTGCTTAGAAACTAGAAGACTTCTAGCCTTCGACTTGTACACTGCCAAATCAAAACTAACCCGGGTCTGATTTTCACGAACACAGTGCCCTAACTTTTCAAAACCTGCATCCGAAAGAGAAACTCTCTTCAACGAAATGATCATACATTTTTCCCTCCTATGACCAAGTTGTCTTCGCTCCAAACAAGTTGAGTTCGACTCTATAACAGACGGGGGACATCTGATTTCACCGGTCACTGTAGAACCTTCCAGAATATAAAGACTGCGAGTTCTTTTACCTTTTAACAAAACGAGAGATCCACGAGATACTTTAATGCCGCTTGACTCGATGTTGATTTTACATCCTTTCAAGTCTAAAATACTCAAGGAAATGAGATTCTTTCCTAAATCAAGTACATACCTGACATCTGAGAATGTCTGTAACACCCTGAATTTGGGCCTAGAAATTTTGGGCCTTGAGCATGGAAGCGGTTGAAAGCAGCTTATAATATTTTGTTGTGCATGTAAATTCCGTTAATGAAGGCTTGTTTCAGTGGTTAAGTGTGCTGAGAAGTGTTGGAGAAGTCCTGGGTTCAAACCTGGACTCTAGCAAAAATTTTGGTTTAAGGTGAATTAAACTCTGGGTGTAATAGGTAGGCCTTAAGAATATTATTGGAGAAATTGTGCCACAAAAAACCTTGTGGTCTAGTGGCAAAGTAGCGCCACATAAGAGGCAGGAAGGTGGCGTCATAGAGTTGGCAAAGAGGTCCAGGGTTCGAAACTCATGGCAATCAAAGAGCTTTTATTTTGCTAATAGGGGGTGGCAAGAGTTGGTGTTGAATTTAAACTCTGATGATGGGGGGACCCCACATCAGGAAGCTAACATAAGAGTGGATGCGAAGCTGGCTTTAAATAGGGAGAACCATGAGGAGAGTAAAGGTACCTTTCTTGGCTGATCCCTTTCGCTTTGTGGCAGGCTCGTTTGGGTTGGGCGTTGGCTAAAAGTGCTCGGAGCGCGGATGAACTCCAATCTCACTACTCTAGCTGTAGGACGGCTACTTCGGGCCGCGATGGACCGAAAGGGGCAATGTATAGTAAATATTGGACTAGATTAGGTGAATCTCATATCTATTGCTAGATTTGGGCTAAAAGGGCCACACGAGCGTGTGGGCCTATTTGGGCCGAGAATGGGCCCTAGGCCTATTCGTATTGTTATCTCTGTTTAGAATACTTTAGTTTACCAAATTACTGAAATACCCTCGACTTGTAAAATTTCCAAAGTACCCCCGATTTACAGAATTACCATTTTACCCTCGATTTACAAAATTACTGAAATACCCTTGGTTTATAAAATTACTGAAATACCCTTGGTTTACAAAATTACAAAAGTACCCCTGATTTGTAAAATTACCGAATTACCCTCAATTTGTAAAATTACAGAAATA
This sequence comes from Gossypium stocksii, assembly GCA_020496765.1. Lineage (NCBI taxonomy): Eukaryota > Viridiplantae > Streptophyta > Magnoliopsida > Malvales > Malvaceae > Gossypium > Gossypium stocksii. The sequence goes on along the minus strand of CM035625.1, from coordinate 15,879,188 downwards.
CCCTCAATTTGTAAAATTATCGAATTACCCTCGATTTGTAAAATTATAGAAATACCCTCGATTTACGAAATTACAGAAATACCCTCGATTTGTAAAAGTACCGTTTTACCCCTAATTTGCAAAATTATCATTTTACCCCTTGTAAAATTACCGTTTTACCTCTAATTTATAAAATTACCATTTTACCCCTAATTTGTAAAATTACATTTTACCCCTAATTTGTAAAATTACCGTTTTACCCCTAATTTGTAAAATTATCATTTTACCCCTAATTTATAAAATTACCGTTTTATCCTTAATTTGTAAAATTACTGTTTTACCCCTGATTTGTAAAATTATCGTTTTACCCTTAATTTGTAAAATTATCATTTTACTCTTGATTTGTAAAATTACCGTTTTACCATTGATTTGTGAAATTACTGAAATACCCTTGTAGGGTAGAATTACCGAAATACCCCTGTATAGTAGAATTACTGAAATACCCGTGTAAGTTTGAATTACCGAAATACCCGTGTAGGGTTGAATTACCGAAATACCCTTGTAGGGTAGAATTATTGAAATACCCTTATAAGGTATAATTACCGAAATACCCCTATAGGGTAGAATTACTAAAATACCCCTGTAGGGTAGAATTACCGAAATACCCCGGTAGGGTAGAATTACCGAGATACCCTTGTGGGGTAAAATTACCATTTTGCCCCTAAGTTGTTAATGACTGTTTTGCCCTTGTGGGCAAGTGACTGACTTAGACTGTGTGTTTGACGGATTTGATTGTGAATATATGTTGGTGATATGAATGAATTGATTGTGATTGTTTGATTCAAATATGGGCATGATATTCTGCATACATGACATGTTGCATGGGTTGGGATTTTGTATAGAGGAAGATTTGATCTGTTAGGATCGCATGGTTGCTTGACGACTGTGGATCCACCGAAGGCTTAAGAGCCATATATTCGTACTGATTTGATAAGGTCGCACGGGTTGCCCGAGACGAATGTGGGTCGATCGATGGCTGAATGTCGATCATGTTACCGAAGGTTGTGTGCCGTTATTGTGGGCTTCTTACCGATATTGTGGGCTTCGTGCCGTTATTATGAGCTTTGTGCCAATATCACTGGCTTTGTGCTGATTATAGACACGTTATCATGGCTTTGTGCCACGTATTTTGTTAAGTGGCTTTGCCACGATATCTGATTCTGGTGGCTCTGCCACGATATTCTGTTATTGGCAGCTTTGCTGCCCATTGGTGTGGGCTGAGTGGGTTGAGTTATTCCCCACATGGTGTGTTGGTTGGTACGGGTGGTGTGATGGCTGGATTGGGTTGGGATTGTATTCACATTCTGATTCTGATTCTAATTCTGATTCTGATTCTGATTCTGATTCTGTTAATTGATACTGGTTCTAATCCTGATCCTGATTCCGATTCTGATTCTGATTCTGATTCTGATACTGATACTGAGTCTGATTCTGATTTTGATTCTGATTCTGATTCTCATTTTGATTCTAGTTCTGATAATGTTTCTGATTCTATAATGGGCTAAGGCCCATCTGGTGCAATCTGTTATAGTAGGCTAAGTCCCAATTGATACTGGAACTGTGGTAGGGCAAACTTTTTAATTCTTTTACATGACTGACTGTTCGTATTTGTAGTAGGGGATTACACACTGAGTTTTCGTAAACTCACCATGTTTATTAACTTTTCAGGTAATTTCTAGCCTTTGACGGATCGGAGCTACGAGGGACTCGGAGGTGGCTACACTACTGCTCATGTTTTCTTTTATTTGGCTTTTATTTACCATTTAATTTCATTCTGGGATTTTATTTTTGTAATAATGCCTTTTATAATTTCTGAATTTTAAGTTTAGTTTTTATCTGCTCTAAGTAGAACTTGATTTCCCAAAAACGTTAACAGTTTTCAAATCAACACGTCCTTACAAACTACTAATTTTTTTCAGCTTTTGCAAACTTACTTGGTACTCACTTATGACAGTAATTAAGGTTTTAAAAGTAAATTATTTTTCAATGAACCATGTTTTGAAAGTAGCGAACGTAAACTAAGATTTAAGTTTTTAAATAATAAGAAGGGTTTTCAATAAAATAAGGTTTTCGAAAAACACTTCAATGTGACACACCAAATTCGGGCCTAACTTCTAGGCCGGGTTTGGGGTGTTACAGTATCCTAATCATGCCATCGTGTATCCTAATTTTAACAGTACCAATACCAATTACCTTACTAGATGAATCGTTTCTCATGCACACAACTCCACCTTCAACCGAACTGTATGTGGAGAACCATTCTCTATTGGAACATATATGGAAAGAACATCCAAAATCTAGGATCCATTCGGACATAGGCTTGGAGTTATTGCTCGTTGACACTAACAAAAAATCATCACCGCTTTCATCGGCCAAATTAGCACCAACTACATCTTTCTCGTTACTCTCAGCAGCTCTTTTATTTCGCAGTTTATAACAATCTGCTTTGACGTGACCTAACTTTTTACAATAACGACACCTTTTGTCTCGTTTCTTTGATGCTACCAAAACGGAAGATTGCCTATCTGCCTTGCTATCCAAATGAAGCTCATTGTTGAGTTTGTCTCTACTCAATAAATGACCCTTCACATCTTCGAACGAGAGTTTGTCTCTACCATAAATCAGGGTCTCCCTGAAAAACTTGTATGAAAGGGGTAAAAAGCACAATAATAGCATAGCTTGATCTTCATCATCAATATAAACCTTAACATTCTTTAATTCATTTAAAAGAGTAATAAATTGATTGATGTGATCTCTAAGAAGCTCACCTTTGCTCATGCGAAATATAAATAGACGTTGTTTCAACACTAAACGGCTAGCCAGAGACTTAAATGTAAATAGACGTTGTTTCAACACTAAACGGCTAGCCAGAGACTTAGTCGCATAAAGAGTTTCTAACATTTTCCATAAGGCAGATGAGGTCTTCTCTATCAATACCTCCTACAATATCGTATTTACAAGGCACAACTGGATTGCAGACAAAGCCTTTTCATCAAGCTCTTCCCATTCTGTTTTATTTAGACTCTCAGGCTTTTTCCCAGTAACAACCTTTTTCAAACCGGATTGAACTAGAATTGCCATCATCTGAACTTGCCACAGATTGAAATTTGTCTCACCATCGAACTTCTCAATTTCAAACCTTGTTGCTATCATCTCTGATGGGTGAGCTATGAAAATTGAACTAGCTCTAATACCACTAGTTAGGAATTGACCCGATTAAGCAACGAACAAGTAAAATTAGCAGAAGAAATTCAGATATTGAATGCACAAATTTAACGTGGAAAAACCCCTCCAAAGAGGATAAAAAACCACTGGAAAAGATAATTTTACTATAATGGCAAAAGAACGAAGAGTACAAAAGATGGAGATAATAACTAAACCCCGAAAACCCAAAAATAAAGAATCCTCAAAACGTAAACACAAAAAAAATCTCTAAATGTGTTATGAGTTCTAATCTCTAATGGGTGTCTTTTCTAAGGTTGTAAAAGAGCCTATTTATAGGCTAAATTCAAAGGTCAAATAAAAATAAAATAATCAGTGTTTGATTAAAACTAGTTAAACAGAGTTTAACTAGAAGATTATTTCTCAAATTTGACTAAAAATAGGAGTCATATTTATACCTTATATATTAAGGTACCGATTCCTGATCAATTCATCACATCCCAAAATACATTTATATAAATGCACTTTTAGCTAAGATTTTATCTTTTACCATACAATCATAAACCAAATCACACATCAGTCATATAAGGCAAATATGCAACAAAACAAAATGTGCCTAAACATAAGCTAAATAAGTGACTAATTTTAACAAAACACATATAAGCCAACATTAAGCAGAATACTTATACATGCCATTATAACCAAAATCAAAACATCTGAAAGTATCGATAGAACCGATGGATAGTGTGATATTTAAAACCAAAATCAAAACATCCGAAAGTATCAATAGAATCGATGGATAGTGTGATATATCTCCGACAAGCTTCCAACCTGATCAAGTTTCTAATAATCTAGAAATTAAAGAAAAACAACTACGTAAGCAATGAATGCTTAGTAAGCTCGTACAAATTTTAATCATATCAATTCATTTCAAATATGAAATTTATACATATCAATAATAATCCAATATTGACACCATAATACTCGTGAAGTTATATTCAATAACTCACAAGGTGAATAAATCCACAGCATCACTTATACATATTATTCCTAGCATAGTAGGATTTTAAACAACTTTAACTCTTCCAAATTTCTTTACTTTCATTTGCATTTCTTTACTTTCCACACTCATTTTATATGCATAACACACCAGTCATAAACATATCATTCAACCATAGCCACAAGCTAGTGTATTTAAACATAGCCTTTTTCGAATTAATCACATGATAAGTCAATTGCAGAACTTAAACCTTACCACTCTTTCATGAGCACTAGCATATTTTCTCTTGAGTTCTTACCATTTCAGTGCATCATATAAATAACATTTTACCATTCAACCAATAGCTTGGCACTTGCCTAAGCATAAGAACAACACTGGTTAACGTACTTACACATATTTCATATAAATTCAACATTGATAAATTTATTTTCTCAACATGTCACACTTGAGTTTATTACTCGTCTTAACTTTCCTTGTATCGTCATATCAAAAATATTCATATATGTACATATCATTCTCTTACTATTTCTTCATAAACATATATCATTCATTTCATCATATCAATATATCATATACCATCATTTCCCTGTACTTCATATAAATATCAAGAAACATGTATGAGCTCAATAATAATCAAATTTACATATACATATACTTTCCACATTACGTGTCCATGTAACATGTACAAATCATATCTATATATTTCAAATTTATTTCTGTAATAATTTGTCTCGAATTCAGATTATCTCATACCAAAATTTTTCCCGTTTAATCATTCATTATTCGATGGATACACGAGTAGTACACATGAAGTGTACAATTCTATAAACTGTCAATTCATATACAGGTATGCCATACGAGAATGTAATCGGGAAGCTCTTTCGAGCCATATAACGAGAAGCTCATGTGAGCCATGTAAAGGGAAGCTCCAGAGAGCCATTAACGGGAAGCTCATAAAAGCCATTTATCGGGAAGCTCCGAAAAGTAATAAACGGGAAGCTCAAAAGAGAGTCATTAATCGGGAAGCTCGTGAGAGCCAAATATCAAGATGCTCATAAGAGCTAATAACGGGATGCTTTTTCGAGCTGTGGTGTGTCTGCAACACATGCAGGACTACAACCAATTCGGGAACCCTATATCCATCGAATTTTATTTATTCATATAGGACTTAATATTTGTCAGATATTATCGGATATGTGATTGACTTTCATAGATGAAAATTTTACAATTCACATACATAACATTCAATTCAAACATGTAAATATACAATTTAATTACACGAACTTACTTGGCTAAATTGCATCAATACTAAAGTTCAGGGCCATGTTGGAAATTTTCTATTTTTCTCGATTTTCCACCTGATCTCGATCTAAATTAATAATTTCATTCAATATATTAATTTAGACATAAAACCATTCATCTCATGCAATTTAGTCATTTTTACATTTTGAAAAAATTTCTCATAAAGTTTAACTTTTATTCAATTTAGTCCTTGAACTCAAAACATGCAAATTAACCATTTTTAATACAAATCCACGCTAGCCAAATGTTCATGGCATTTAATATAATCATTTTTTGCAATAATTTCACAAAAAACCTTGTGTTTTTACTATTTCAACAATTTAGTCCCTAATCGGGAAATTCATCAAAATTACTTAAAAAAATACTTTTAAATATCAACCAATATCTCAAATCCATCATCTAACATCTAAAATTATATGTATTCATCAATGGAAACATTCAAAATCTTTAACAATTTCAAAATCGAAGGTATCGGTTAGCTAGACCTAGTTGTAACGATCTCAAAAATTAAAAAAATTATTGAAAATGGGGCTAAATTGAACTTACCTGCAGTAAAAATATGAAAACCAGTTTGAAGCTCTCTCTCCATGTCAGTTTAAGCATAAGGTAGAAGATGAATTGCATAGAAACATTAAAATTCAATTTGTTTGTTTTAATTTCAAACAATTTACTATTTTACCATTAAATCATTTTATTTTATTATTTTCTATGCTTATGCTGCCTCATCATTTTTTTTTAGGTATATTTGCTTCTTAAGTCCTTCCTCTTTTATTGATCAAGCCATTTAATCTCTTAAATATTATAATTAGCAAGTTTTGCACCTTTTTCAATTTAGTCCTTTTTAATTAATTAACTATCGAAACATTAAAATTTTTCAATGAAACTTTAATACCACCTTATTGACACTATAAATATTTACGGCTCAGTTTATAGAAACAAGGTCTCAATACCTTATTTTCCAAAACCGCTTGAACTAAGGTTTTATCACTCGAATCTAATAATTCATTATAAGAAATAAATTAGTAATTCAAAAATCTTTTTAAAACCATATTTGACTCATAAATATTAAATAATAAAACTTATTAGCTTACTCACCAGATTTGGTGGTCTCAATCCACTATTTCTGACACCACTGAAAAACGGGTTGTTACAAGCTGTAAGATTAGTGGCATGACAATCAGACAAATTAATAACTTGACACTCATACCCCGGAGAGGGTGACTTTCCCTAGAGCTATGGTCAGGCTCAACATAGTTAAAAACTTCGACATCCCCATTGATGTCAATGGTAAACTCCCATTTACCAACATCAATCTTGGCCATAAAAGTAGCTAACAAAGGCCTCCCCAATAAGATCGATATCTCTAAGTCTTCCTCAAAGTCAAGCATTATAAAGTTTACATGAAGAATGAAATGTTGAAGTCAAACCAACACATCCTCAAGGACAATGATGGACTGAGGATCGGTTGGTCAGCTGCAAAGTCACTGAAATCTCTCTAAGGTCCTCTAACCCTAACATACGATAAATCAAAAGAGGCATGGGGTTAATACTAGCTCAAAGATCACAAAGGGCTATCCCAAAATTCACCCCTCCTATTTCTATCAAGATGATGAAACTTCTAGGGTCTTTTAATTCCAATGGGACCTTCCTAGACACAATCACTTTACATTTGACATTTAAAGAAATCTTTTCCCTACCACGAATATAACAAATAACAAGGGAGCACTCGGGTTCCTATAGCATGCCAATTATAGCCACAAAGTTCAATGCTAGTCTACATGGGCATTAAAATTTCATTGCATTCACATTATTTCCACACGGATGTAAATTTTCACTATTTTCATGATTTCACTACACTTTTTCACACCTTTTAGACTAGTCCTCATTTACACAATTTCAATAATACTAGTAATTTCAATTATAAATATTCATTAGATTTCAATCACTAGTATTTTAATTTATGACATATTATATTTCATATTCACTGGCATTGATTTCATTGTTTATGTAATAGCCCAAATTATGGCCTAAACAGAATGGTGGTTTCAGGACCACGAATCTGAAATACAAAAATTTATTCCAATAAAGTTTTAAGGTTTATTGTGTGATTGAATGCATAAGTGAAAATTTAGTAAATAAATTTTATCGATAAAGTGCCCGATTGAGAAATAGGACTAAATTGCAAAAATTTCAAAATATGAGTTCTAGAAGCATTTAGTGTGTAATTGAATTGCATTCTTAAATTAGAGGTCCTTATATAGCAAATAGACCATTTTATAGCATGATGGACAAAAATGCCCATGGAAGGAAAATTTTGCAAAGAAGGCCATTAAGGGCATTTTGGTCATTTGGTTATTAAATGAAATAAAAAGGGATCCATCTTTTTCCCCTAAGTGCCGAAATTCTCTAAGTCTCCATAGCTAGGATTTTCAACTTTTTTAAGCTCCAAGTAAGTGCAATTTAGTCCCGTTTTTAATTTTCTTTGTATTTTTGAAATCCTTGAAGCTTGGACTACCTATTTCTACCATTAATTTGTATTAGGGTTCATATTTAAAAATTTACCCATATGTGACATGAATACATTTTGATGTTTAATGGTAGAAAATAAATGTTTGATGTGTAGTAAGCAACTTTTACTAGGTGATTTTGCATGAAAATGCATTAAGGGACTAAAATGTAAAAGTTGTAAAACATGTGCTTAAGTTGTGGAATATTGAAAATTGTGGGTTTTTATAAGAGAGAAATAGGGTCAGCTAGGCTTGGGAATGAAGAAAAATAGGTACATTTTATTCTACAAGCCTAGGGACTAAATTGTAAAAATTAACAAGTTAAGGGTAAAATGGTAAAAATTACCATAGGATGATTTTGTGCCCAATTGAGTAATTTGTGTAATGAATAAGCTTAAATTGGTTTTATAGATTAGAACAACAAGGAAACGACCTTGATCGGGGAAAAGGCAAGGTCTCGGATTAAATCGATAAAGGTTGCATTTTGACTCGAGGTAAGTTTATGTGTAAATAATAGGTTATATTGATATTTTGATTAATTTCCTTAATTATTCATAATGGTATGTGAATTATATGTGATTATGTATATTGACAAATAAATCAATAAGTAAGGAAAACCCGATTGAGCCTTAAGAATTGACTAGGATACGAGTGACATGTCACTAGGAAACTATTGTGTGTGACCGATCATTTATGCGATTCTGGGTACTGGTCTAGTTCGACTACTAGTGGCTAGGTAGTCCTGCATTTGTCGTGGATACCTGTCAGCTTGTGTGAGCAACACTAAGTAGTATCAACTACACTGTCAGCTTGTGTGAGCAGACCCGTGAATAGCTCATTATTAAGCTTCTATGTGATATGTGATATGTGATATGTGGTAGCTTCAGTTACATTATGTGCGGTACTTGTGCCTTCTTCCATGTATCCTTTAGTATTCCACACGGTTCAACGGGTATTTGATCCGAATCGATAAAATGTGAATGTTTGTGAAAGATTTGACCCAGTGTCAAGTGTGTGTATGTGCAGGTTATGTGAAATATGATATGTGTACTAAGTGCTTAAGTATATATTGATTTATGTGGTAAGACCATTAAGTAAGTTATAAGTTTAATTTCAATATGGTAATAAGAGAACTTACTTATTTTGAATTTAAATTATTGGTTTAAATTGCTCATTCATTTACATATAGATTTACTAAGCTATTTAGCTTACCCCCTTTCTTTTCCTTCCCCATATAGGTTCGTAAAGCTAACCCGAGGTTTGGAGATCAATAGGATTCCATCAAGACTAGCAACAAGCATTTTGGTATTTTGTTTAAACACTTAAGATTATGGCATGTATAGACGGTCTAATGTTTTAGTTCTTGGGGTCAAATGTTGTCACTAAAGTTATGGTATTTGGCCATTTGTTATGGGCCACATATGATTGTATATTTTCTAATTTAAGTGTTGTAATATTTTTAATACAAGTTGCATAGTAGGTGTATAATGTGTATGGATGAGTATGCTTGTGTATGGTTGGTAAAAATGTAGTGTGTGAATGTCGAAATATGGTTATTTGGATGCGTTTTTGTGTCATATTATGTATTGGCAAAATTGGTTTATGTTGGGTTGTGTTTCAGGGTGGCAATTGGCTTGGAAAATAGCCTATAATTGTCCATACAGGTAGGCACACGAGCATGTGTCTAGGCCATGTGCGACACACGGCCATCCCCATAGGCGTGTTGATAGGCTGTGTGTCCCCTGCACCTAAAATTATGAAAATTAAATGTTTTGTAGTAAAAACACGGCTAGAGACATGGCCGTGTGTCTCGACCGTGTGATAAACACGGCCTAGCCCACGGGTGAGTAGCTTGGCCGTGTGACAAAAATTGCATGCTGACGTCACAAACAGAATACCCCAAATTTTTCACACGGGCTAGGACACGGGCGTGTGCCCAGCCGTGTGAAGGACATAGCTTAGGACACGGGCATGCGCTCGGCCGTGTGAAAACTCCTGTAGGTTTGAAATGAAAATTTATTTCTGCACGGACTGGGGACATGGGTGTGTGTGACTACAAGGCCTACCCACACGGGCGTGTCCCTGTCCCACATGGGCGTGTGCTCTGTTTTGAGTAGAAATTTTTTTTAGTGATTGAAAAGTTCCGGTTTGGTTCCGAATTTTACCCAATGAGTCTATTGGGCCTCGTAAGCCCATAATAAGAGCGTTTTGACTAAGATTGAAAAAGTTTTAAATCTTTGTTGAATTTGTGAGTCAGGATTGAGTGATCTATTTTTCGTAAGTCCGATAATGCCTCGTATCCAATCCCGACATCAGACTTGGGTAAAGGGTGTTATAGTTTACACAATTTAACTCACTTTGGCTTCATTCACAATTTAATCCCATTTTTCATATCACTAGAACATTTATACATACATAAATTAATTATCAAAATTATTAAAACTATTTATTTATTTGGGTTAAATATAAAATTGGTACCCGAACTTATCTGCTTCTCGTGGATTGGTACTTATGATTTTTTTTGTCCTAGATTGGCACCCGAACTTTTCTTTCATCCACTATATTGGTACCCAAGCCTAACTTCGTTACTTTTTTGCTGATATGGCAACACTGGCCATTCGCGCGCCGCCACATGGATTGTTACTTGTAGCTTTTTACTTTTTCATTTATTTATCCTTTAATTTTTTTCACTTTCTTTTTCCCTATTTATTTTATTTCCTTCTCTTTATCGTCTTTCTCTCTTTTTCTTATCTCTTTTCTTTCATTCATTCTCTCTTCTTCTTCTCTCAAAAATCCCATTGTCTTTTGCCACTATTGACATGAACTACCACTCTTCGATATGAGCAGTCATTCTCAAAATTTCACACATGTTAGTAGGAAGAATCAATTAGAGAAAAATTGAAAGGGATTAATTTTTATCCCTCTCCTGTCGAATTATTTCCATCATGGGGTCCTAAGATATCTTGCCATTTCGGCCAATCATTTCATCTAGGGAATAACTCAACATTTTTAGGAAGCCTCAACTGGCAAAAATGATAGGGTGACTTGAAATTGAAAGATAAGATTGTGAAATTGTCGGGTAGTTCGTCGAGAGTTTCGTGGACCCATTGGGAGTAACATGTGTTGAAAGATTTTTGTATTAAACCCAATTTAGGTGCAAAACTCAATTAACCAAATCACTGCCCAATATTTATGGCTGAAAAAAGAAAACACAAAAATTATCCCAAAATTTCTTTTAACCCCGAATTCAATATTTAAAGACATACAAGATTGTTTGGCTCAAAAGAATCAAAGGTTTCATTAACACAATATGCAAGTTTTAAACCCAAAAAAATTGCAAAAAATCTACCTTGAAAAACAACTGCCAACCTTTGCAGAAGATAGGTTTCTTGTTTAAAGAGAACTTAAAAATTGAAGTACAAAATAGGCTTAAGCAATGATTTGGACTTAAAAGAGAGAATTGAAAATAGATTAATGGAAAGGTCTGGAGAAGAAAAATTGGTGGGTGGGAGCTATTAGCAAGGATTTTTAGAAAAAAATAAGTGAAGGGAAAGAATAGAAGAAGGGGGAAGGGAAGGGAATCTCGTCATCGTCACTAGCCGTTGTTACTAGTGGTGAGATGAAAGTGAAAGCAACCTCAGAAGCAGCTGCAACAAAGCCTAAACCTGCTAAAATTTAGGTACAAAACTCAATTAACCAAATCACCACCCAATTTTTATGGCTAAAAAAAGAAAACACAAAAATTATCCCAATATTTCTTTTAACCCCGAATTCAATATTTAAAGACATACAAGATTGTTTGGCTCAAAAGAATCAAAGGTTTCATTAGCACAACATGCAAGATTTAAACCCAAAAAAATTACAAAAAATCTACCTTGAAAAACAACTGCCAACCTTTGCAGAAGATGGGTTTCTTATTTAAAAAGAACTTAAAAATTGAAGTACAAAATAGGCTTATACAGTGATTTGGACTTAAAAGAGAGAATTGAAAATAGATTAATGGAAAGGTCCAGAGAAGAAATTTGGTGGGTGGGAGCTGTTAATAAGGATTTTCAGAAAAAATAAGTGAAGGAAAACAAAAGGAGAAGGGGAAAGGAATCTCGTCGTTGCCATTGTTGTCATATTAGTAGAACAAGAAAAGAGAGGAGAAGGGGGAATCTCCACGCAACTCTAGTGTTGTCGTTGGTCGAAGAGCTCACTAGAGTAGGCCAGACGAGTGTAGAAGTAAGGCAACTAGGGTAGAAAAAGAAAAAGGAGAAAAGAAAAAGAGGGAAAATAAAAAAGAAAAAAGCTGCAAATAGAAGTCTACGTTGTGGCATGCGAATGGATAGAGCTGCCACGTCAGCAAAAAAGTAATGCCATTAGGCTTGGGTACCAATATTATGGACGGAAAAATAGTTCGGGTACCAATCTAAGACAAAAAAAAAACCAAAAGTACAAATTTAGAAGAAGTGGACAAGTTTGGTTACTAATTTTATATTTAACCCTATTTATTTTATCACTTATCAAGAGTTCTATTTCATAATAAATTTTCAAGAAAATGTATATTAATTTTCAAGATCTCTAAAACTATCAAATTGTATAACCAACTTCACTAAACAATTAATATCATGTAAGACTTTACCTTATTTTCAATTTAATCCCTATTGCCATGAAATTCAATATTCACTTCTTGATCACTTTATAAGCACTTTATTTTCATATAATGTTTCATTCAAATATTTTATTTCGATAATTAATTCATGTACACACTTTTGGATATTTTACAATTTTGTCTCAGTATCATGAAAATTCCATATTTTCTATAATTTCACTTTAACATCACTTTATGTTTAATTCACTATCATATTACACTTCAATTAAGCCTACTATCATAATATTTCATTTCACATATTAAAATTATTTCACACTTTATTTTATTAGTTTACCATAAATTTCATATAGTTTACATTTTAGTCCTTAGGTAACAAAAGAATTCAAGGGTACTTACCTATCTTCCACCATAAATTACTTGTTCTCTCATCTCCATATCACTTGAATTGCTTTCTCTACTTTAACATCACTTCCTTACTTTTCCAACAAGATTAAACTTGAAAACATGATAAAACTTTAATATTCATACATTGTTCTGTTGATTTCAAACCCTAACTTAATTGTTCTATTGATTTCAAACCCTAACTTAATTTTCTCTCTCCTCCAACATGAAAATATATTGTATCCACATGAAACTAAGCTCTCTATGTTGTTGCTCTATTGACTTCACTAGAATCTCTAAGAAATTTTGAAGGTTTCAAGCTTGATTCAGTTAAAAATGGTGGAAAAAGACTATAATGAAAGAAAATGAAGGTTTCCTTCATACATGGATGAAAGTGTTGTGAGAATGGAAGAAAAAATGATGGAGAAATCTACATTTTTCCATCATAAAAGTATATTAATTAAATAATTAAAATATTAAAATATAATAAAATAATCCCAACATCATCATTTTCATCTAACCGTCAATATTTTTTCTCCAATTTCAATTTCATCCAAAGGTTCAAATTTTACCACAATTTCATGAATTTTTTCTCAAAAATATCTAATTATAAAATGATCATTTTGCAATTAAACTTTCTCTACAATTCCATCATTGATTCATTGTTCACTTTTGGTAAAATTACATTTCCAATCCTTCCCCTTTTTCACTTCACTTCAATTTAATCGTTCTTATTTTTAATTTTTCACATTTTTTCCCTAACACTTTCACTCTTTTACAATTTAGTCAATACCTTGGATTTATTTCTCTTAACACATGAATCTTTTCAACTTCCTCCTATATCCAACTACCTTCTCTACAACACTAATAATTCCTATTTTATTTCCTTAAAAAATTCTAACACGTGTCATCTTGTATTAGTACTCTCAAGGGGTTTTTAAGGATGTTATAGAAGAGTACAGGCAAAACATAGAAGAATATAACACTACAAGTTATATCATCAGTTGTAATTGAGGGTGAAACTACCATTGGGGATCTATAAGAATAGTTGGCTCTTCTCATCCAAAATTTCAACAAGGCATTTAAAAAGCTAGCTAGAAAGAAAAAAAAGTTTGATAGGAAGCAAAACACCAACAAGGACGAAGGCAAGGTAATGGCAATGAATGAATGCTCCCAATGAGAAAAAGAAGGGAATACAGCGTCACAAGTGTTCAAAAAAAGAAGAGAATGTCCCATTTATTATGTCATTATGGGGTAATCATAAACAACTAGTAAGAACATGGGTTCCATCCAATTAATATGTGAATCTAACCGTAAGACTCTACACATATTAACAATCTTTTTACTTTAGCCATTATTTTTAACTTAAATAAAACTTTGTGGGGAGTTATTTAATTAAAATAATCTTGATTGCACAACCATTAATTCAACACCTATCATAAATACGTCCTCAAAATGAGTTATCTTGGGATAATTTTAACAAGAATAATCTATGACTAGTTGTCCTCTTAAAGGAAATCCAACCTAGTGAACCCGCATGATAAGACTTACTATAGAGGGCGTCTAGGGTGAAATCAGCTTGAGGTATTATCACACTATCACTTAGGGACCATTAATAGAGGTTGTGGGTCTTGTTTAAGGGCTCTCTCACTTAATATTTTAATAACACGCAAGCTTTTTAGTTTCCATGTATGATCAAATGTAGATATAACCAAGTGACATTAACCCTAATCTAAATGACATGCTATCATATATGCATAGCATGCTTAATCAATTTCTTCATACAAATATCAACAATATCTATCTAACAATTGAAAAATAAAAACTTTGACCTGCCAAAAAATTTCCATGGTTCCATCTCAAAAAAAAAGAAAAAAATTCAATCAGATTACAAAGTACCCAAAAGCATTTTTTGGGTCTTCAACTTCTCTGAATGATTTACCATGGCATCATTTAGCAACATGAACTTGTTTGATCTCCATCAAAACTCATTTCACATCATAAACCAAGGGTTTATAAAAATCAAATGGGATTAACACCTTTTGCTGATTTCATAGATTCCTAAAAACCTTGGAATCGATTTTGAAAACCCTAAAATATCAGTTTCATCAAAACCTATGATTCCTAAGTTCAAATCTAAAAGTGGTAAAATTTGGTAGTCTATCTCAAAAGTGAAGGAAGTAATTTCATAATTGAGTTGATAACCCGATTAAGTGGTAACATGTATTTGATTCTTGAATTTATAATTGTTTTATTTAGAGATGATATAAAAATATAAAAAGAAAAAAATTACAATAAAAAAATACCATCTTAATAATATTAATTATAATTTAAAAGAAGATATATATTTTTTAAATTTTATTATTTGAATGTGCTACCACATTAATTAAAAAATATTTTAATGTTTAAATATTTTTTTTTTCAAATTCATAATAAATTAGCATGTCCTATGCGGGTTTATGCTTTTCATTTTTTTAGTTACTTGCTCATTTTATTTGTACTGTTGACTCATTTTTTAGTTAAAACTACTAAAAATAAATATTCTCATTCCAAACCAAATACAGCTATTAATTATATTTATCTGTTTTTTTCCCACATTAATTATATTTCTCTTTATTTTAAATTAATTTAAAAAAATATACAAAATATTCACATTTTTTAAAAAAACTATAAATTCCCCTATATCCAATTGTATGGAAATTGAATATTTATATTGGAATACTCATTTTAATAACTTTGAAACTTACCATACCATTCATGGATTAATTTTTCATATAACATTCTATGGAAATGAATTTCCACTTCAAAAAAATACACATTTACGGTCAAACTAAACTTAAATCAATACGACAACTCTCCCTATAGTCTAATTTCAGAATTTTAATTTATAAAAAAATGGAACTTCAATCCATATTTCCAAAGATCAAATACACAAATTTCAAGGTTTAAACAACTTAAGAATCAAAGTAACATACAAACAAATTTCAGCCCAAAATTTCAGAATTTTTTTTGTTGCATGTCCAACTGTGAGTTGTCACATGTCACCATGTTATTGATCATCAATACTCTATCATTATATTTAATAGTATTAATTAGATACTTAAAAAAAAGGTACCTAATTAACTTACAACTTCCTAGCTGATAAATAGGTTAAAAAAAACTTAAGTATTAAATAAGAATAAATTGTCAAGTCCAGGCACCTTTGTATATATTAACTCTAAAAAAAAAACCTAAAATTAACTAACCATTTTCAAAAGGGTTAAATATAAAATTGGTACTCGAACTTGTCCATTTCTCTCAGATTGATACTTATGATTTTTTTTTGTCCCGAATTAATACTTGAACTTTTTTCAGTCAACTAAATTGGTACCCGAATCTAACGTTGTTAACTTTTTGCTGATGTGGCAGTACTGACCAATCGCACGCCACCAGGTGGCGTCCTCTTGTACCTTTTTTTCTTTTTGTTTTCCCTCATTTTCTTCCATTTTTCTTTTATTTTCTTCTTTCTCTTTTTCTGGCCCTACTTCTACACTTCATCTTTCTTCTTTCTTTCTTTTGTCAACCTCCCCGCTCCCAAATTTTCCCTCACTTGCTCACCATCTAACCACCACCAAAATCACATCTCTTAAACCCCTTTCATTTTCCTTCCCATTTTCCAACCACCTTCAACCAATCCCCACCAACTTCCATGGCTGCTTTTATTTGTCATCCCACTTTCAAGATTGACTAGTAATTACTTTAAACCAAACCAAAAGCATAGACAAAATCTGCTCACAAAATTAATTTTCGAGAAGATTTTTCACCTTCTAAAGCCTTTGTCTCTTTTTGTTATTCTTCCAATTAAAAAATAAAAAGCATTTCAATACATGAGATCTTTAAGGTCAGCAATTGGGTTTTCTCCAGCATTTTCTTTCTGACCAAGGTTTGATCAAAATAACTTTTTGAAGACCACTAGTGTAAAGCCCCAAACCCGACCCGATTCACCGGGTTTGGATTTCATATGTTACTTCACAAAGCTAAACCATTAACGAAAAATATTTACAATTTCTCATTTCTTTAAGCATGTTATTTGGAATTTTAATTAGAAACTTATTGTATGAAAACAAGGAAAGTAACTTGAAATAATCTTATTACAATAGACTCAATACAAATCCTTACAAAATGGAAGTTTATTTAATACAGACTCAAAAGGCGTATTCCTAGACTACGCCACATCTCCATTGTATGCATAATAGCCCACTTCGCAACCATTTTGGCATACTCCTATCATTGTCCCTTCAGGCGATGTCTCATCTCAAGTACCTGAAAAGAAGTAACAAATCTTGTAAGTACACGAGTACTTAGTGAGCTTAACACAACAATACCTTGATTTATAATTGAAATCTTATATGAACTATTGTGTCAACCATTATTCTGCATCATTTATTTCGGCAAATACCACTACAATTTTATCATATTTTAATACGCAAGTTATCATGCTTTTGTCATATTCAATCTTTCTATGCAGTTAACTAATGAATCCTTCCAAAACTTCCATAAATCTTGTCACAAAATAAATTCTTTGTAGACATACCCTCTGAGTCCACTTCCAAAAATCATATCTTAACACATACTCTTATTTCAAATAGTTGTTCAATAACATTCGTCACGGATGGATACATAAATGTTTGGCAAACTCATATATAGAACTAGATACCATCACTTTCATCTTCTGACATATCTTAGTTCAACACTACTCATACTCGTGCAGAAGAGTACTGCTAGGCCATTCATTCGAATTTCATATCGTATTATATCATAATCCCATAACTCAAGATAACAGTAATTCAGATTCAGAATAACTCTAGAAGAAGATTAAATACCTCTTCACTTTCTATATTTACAAATCATCATAACAGATAGCCTTCTTAACATACAGATACATATCTCTTTTTCATGGAAACCCTTAAGATTTATTCATTCTTAACTTAGAACACATCAATACCTCCTTTTAACTATATTTATTACAAAGCTATAAGAATTTACTCCTATTTTACCATAGAGATAGATATTTAGACTCAAATCGTTCCAGACATTCCTAACAGTTCATGCCATGTAGACCTAACAAAGCATGCAATACAGGCAATCATATAGAACCTCTTGTTTACTGTCTAAGTAGGCTTCACAAAACACATCAGAGGCAAACAAATAATATACTGAACGCACCATAAGTTCTTATTACAGAATACGCTCTAAAATAATTTAATCAAAGTATGCCACAAAGGTGATCCGTACAAAGTATGCCACAAAGGTGATTCATTTAGAGAATGCCACAAAGGCTGACAGGATGCTACATAGGCATCCCAAAACAGTCATGTTTAATATATGGATTTGCCTAGACTCACAATAAGTGAGATTTGTCCATCACCGCCCTGGGACACACAAAGAACCCTATTAGATAAATTGTCATTCAACAGTTCTTTTTTAAAGTATGTCATAGACATACACTTTTTCAGAGTATGTCATTCAACAGTTCTTTTTCAGAGTACTGTCCCGACAACTTTTCTTATTTACCACCGTGGTGACTCAACTCACTTTACAAACTCAACGAACCAAACACATCCCAGACCCAAGATTTCATAATTTCATAACACTCTTTATACATGAAAGAGTCAGAGTAGAAACTCACCTGACTGATTCTTACCTTTCCATATTAAACTTTACCTACATACTTATCATTCAACATCCTATTCCTAAAATACTTTGTACATATTATCTTTGCACATGCAACATCTTTCTTATGTTTTACTCGTTCACTAAATACTCAAAATTTATCACTATTTAAATTACTTACTGGCATTGTTCACATGTAAAATTCAAAGTAAAGACTCACCTGATTCACACTTACTGCAGTTCAAAACTCCAGATCCAGATATCCATCTCAAACCAATAGCAACCACTGTTTAGAAACAAAATTTCACTATTACCACTCTTGTATATACGAAAGACTTATCATATTAATTGTTGAAAATCTCATGTGGAAACCTTATACTTACAATCTTACTGTTCAATCACCACATACAGAGTTACTCATCCAAAACTTAACATGCAGAGCTAAAATACTTACCCTGATACGAAATAACCTTTGATCATAAAAGAACCATAGCTTCTAGATCATTGATGTAAGATACATTCAAACTTAAGGAAGGTATCAGTAAATACCACTTAAGGATGAGGAAGAAGAAAGAAGAACCCTTTCAAAACTCATCTCTCATATATAAATATGACTCCACTTAG
Source organism: Gossypium stocksii (assembly GCA_020496765.1). Taxonomy (NCBI): domain Eukaryota; kingdom Viridiplantae; phylum Streptophyta; class Magnoliopsida; order Malvales; family Malvaceae; genus Gossypium; species Gossypium stocksii. The sequence goes on along the minus strand of CM035625.1, from coordinate 15,859,927 downwards.
TGGAATTTAACAAGTGTCATACGTTTCAAAACTTGTATTCTTGATGGCATACAGATTCCAAGGGAAATATAAATAAGCACCTTCCAATCACAATTATCAAGCTAGGCTAACTAGTTTATTTCTAACCAAACTAGTTGGAATCTAACTAACATAGTATTCCATACAAACCAGGCGTACTATACCTTTGGCGAATACTCATTCCATACTTACCCTTTTATCAATTAACAAGAACTTCTCTTTAATATATCAGAATATCATGAAGTCAAATTGTTACATACTCATGTAGCGATTACTATACACCTAAATAATCATTTGGGCAGATAACACTTCGCCAAACAAACTATTTACTACTATACGCCTAAATAATCATTTAGACCTACTAAATTTAGGGTGTTACAACCAAAACTATCACACCCTTCACTTGCCTATGCCATCACTGGCGGTGGAGCTAGCAATTGCAAGCCACCACCAATATGCTTGTTGGGGTTTGAAAATTTTCTAGGTTCTGTGTTCTTAGGGATATTTTTTTTTTTTTTGTGATGTTAATTTTCTTCAACTGATGGGTTCAATTTTTTAAAAAGATTTTAGGTTTAAAGATTTTTTTATTTTCTTTTATTTTTATTATTTTGGTTAATAAAAAATTAAATTCTGATATTTGAAGTCGACTCTATTTGTAGAAAAATTAATGTTTCAAACATGAACATAAATGTGAATGATAATATCATATATAATTTTTGTATAATTGCAAAAAGAAATTGAAGAAAGAACTGGAATATTTCTATTGTGATATTTCTATTAGATTGTCTTTGTGGGTTAGTTTGAAAATGGGAGGGAAAGTGGTGAGGATTAGTTGATGGTGGTTGGAAAATGAAGAAGAAAACAAAAAGAGTTTAATGATGTGATTCTGTTGGTGATTGGATGATAAGATAGTGAGAGAAAATTTTAAAAGTTTTTAGCTGAAGAAAGATGAAAAAGTGTAGAAGTAGGGCCAGGAAAAGAAAATAAACATAAAAAAAAAAGATGAGAAAGGGAGAAAAGAAAAAGAAAAATAGGTAGAAGAGGATGCAGTAACGACGCTCAATTGGCCAGTGTCAAAAAAAAAAAAAATTCGAGTATAAATTTAGGACAATTGTGAATAACAATTTTATATTTAACCCTTTCCAAAATGTTAATATCCCATATTATTCTTTGAACTAGTGAACTATACAAAACACTAATCCTGCAAAAGAAACAATGGCGTGCTTAATATCAAACCCGAATTCATTTAATTCACTATCTGACAACCACCCTAAGAGCCAATAGCTCTATCTCATTAGTAACATATGTATCAATATTATTCAGCCAATACATAATAATTTAAACAAAAAACCCAACATTGAATTCTTTAGTACAAGATTCAACATTTTTTTTGGTTCTCAACCACCCAAATAAGGAAAAAAATGCAGATTTATTTATCTTTAGCTTTCTCTTCTTCCTTCATTTTCTTCTCCCACCTGCGTTTCTTATAAGCAAGCAACATCTCAGGTATTTTCTGCATCAAATTAGCAGCATTCTCCCTTCTCTCAGCAGCTATTCTGTCGCACTTGTGACCTTTCATCTTGCTTCTCATCTCTTTCTTCTCTGGAAAGTACGACCAATGTTGGCCCGCTAGAAGTATTTCTCTCAGAGTCTGGGCCGACGCCTAGCGCTGATGCCTAGAGGCTTCCAAGCTCCAAGTTCCCAATAGCCCATACTCCCTTTGATAACTCTACTTTGTACTTAGCCAACTTTTCACGCCATGGATATTGGTATTCCCCCACTGCCTTCACCACAGATTGCGCTGCTTTCACAGCCATTCTTGAGTCCTATGAGCAAAGAAATTTGATTAAATTGAAATGTGTTGAGACTAGCCAACTTTGATTAATGCCTGAAAGCAAAAAATAGTAAAGTATCATGGAGCCGTTGTACTAGGAATTTAATCAACCCCAACAAAGAAACATCCATTCAGCAGAAAATTCAATCAACCCCAGCAAAGAAGAAAAGAGGAAAAAGTGTTTCTTCTTCGTATGGGGTTTGAAGTAAAATGAAGAGAGATCAACTGGGTAGTGTATGAAAAATGGAAATGAGTTTCCTTTCTGTGATTTCTAGGAGCTTAATGGCACAATAGAAAGAAGAATTACAAGTAAAAGAAGTTACCTTTCTTGAGAGCTCGTAAAATTGAATCCTTACGCCTCCCTTTGTTGGATTCAAATTTAGGGATTTACGGTTTTTCTGGATTGAAACTGAAACGAAAAGAGCTATAAGCGGAAGATGAAGAAAACTGGAATCCTTTTGGGCTAATTCGGGCTCATTGTTTAGCGCTTAAATATGAAGCTAACCCACTTTAAAATTCGGCTTTATTTATGATTAGGCCATTGAATTATACTATTTTTTCACTTTAATACATTTTTTTATCTCACTTTAATAAGAGAATTATTATTTTCATCCTATTTTATCTGAAATTTTGTTAGCATCCAATAACAATGTGTCAAGTAGCATGTTTTTGTTGACAATTTTTTTTTTTTTTTTTTTGTAAGTAATAACAAATATGGTAATTTAAGAACTAAAATTGTACAAAAAGAAGTTTGGGTGTGAAATTGAAAAATTAATATTAGTAAAAGGCTAAATCGTAGCTTATGCATATTTTAGTCCCTAAAGTTTTTTTTTTTTTTTTTGGCCTACTTCAATTCCTAACATTAACAATTAGTTCAATCCTTAAAAAAACTCAATTGAGATATTCAGTAAATCATAAACTACTACTTTTTTTATTATTTTATGATTGGTTAGATATATCATCTAATTTTTTTTTACATCCAAATGACTGAACCTATGATCTTATAATAACATTAGGGACTGAACTACAAAAACCTTTAAAGACCAAAGTGAGAAAAAAAGTTTTTTTAGGGACTAAAATATGCATTAAGCCCCTCTCTATATAACTATATATAAAGATAAACCCTAATAATAACCCCCACTTGCCCAAAAAAATCAAAAATCCCTGTCAACAGGCAGAAAGCAAATCAAACAAGGAATTCCAGAAAAATGGGAAGCAATCAAGCTGCAGTGTCTTTCTTAACCAACATCGCACGCGCAGCTCTTGGCCTCGGTGCCGCTGCAACTCTCCTCAATGCCTCCATGTACACCGTGGACGGTGGCGAAAGAGCCGTAATCTTTGATCGTTTAAGAGGAGTGTTGGACAAAACGGCCGAAGAAGGTACCCACTTTTTGGTCCCATGGCTGCAGAAGCCTTTCATCTATGATATCCGTATGAAGCCTCACACCTTCTCATCTATTTCCGGAACCAAGGATCTCCAGATGGTTAATCTCACTCTACGAGTCCTTTCTAAACCTAAGGTAATCAAGAAAGCCTTTTTTTTATTCAAATTAAATGGGTTTTCTTTTACATATATGTATGAAGAACTAAATCTTGATTAGGCATGACTTTTTTGTATGTAATCATGAAATGGGTTAATGAAGATTCTGGTTTTTGCTTTTTGCATTTTAAGAAAAGAAAAGGCTTTTTTTATGCTATGACCGGAGTTTTGATTCTACTAACATTGTAGTTTTGATCATGTATTTATGCTTGATGAATGCTACGGTTTAGTTTGTTATTTAAAGATTAATGTTTGATTGGTTGTATTTTTGCGAAAAAGGTGGATAAGCTTCCTGAAATCTATCAACGCCTTGGTCTCGAGTACGATGAGAAAGTGCTTCCCTCCATTGGAAATGAGGTGTTGAAAGCTGTGGTTGCACAGTTCAATGCTGATCAGCTTCTCACCGAGCGTCCCCAAGTGTCTGCATTGGTCCGGAATTCACTGACACAGCGTGCAAGGGACTTTAACATTGAGCTAGCTGATGTTGCGATTACACACTTGTCGTATGGTGCCGAATTCTCAAGAGCAGTGGAGCAAAAGCAGGTGGCACAACAGGAGGCAGAGCGGTCGAGGTACGTTGTGGCGAAAGCTGATCAGGAAAGGAGGGCTGCTGTTATCCGAGCAGAAGGTGAAAGTGAGGCTGCGAAGTTAATTTCGGAAGCAACTCTGACTGCTGGTATGGGACTGATTGAGCTAAGGAGGATTGAGGCATCAAGGGAAATTGCTGGAACCCTTGCTAAGTCACCCAACGTGCAATATATTCCTGGTGGACAAAACATGCTTCTCGCTATGAATCCATCTAGGCCATGATGGTAATTTCCTTTTTCATTACCCATATATGTGTCATGGCATTTACAGTTATTGTTACATCACTACTTATCATGCTCTCTCAATAATCTGTGTCAAACATTGCATGAATTTGCTGACTGAAAATGGACACTGGTGTTTATTTTCTGTTGTTATTACTTAGTACTTGATTTAACTGTTACCGAGAGAATGAATTTTTTGAAGACTATATTTGCTCATCTGCGGTGAGGCTGTTTAGTAACTTGCTCTAGCTTTCATTAGGTCATATTTGTCTGCATCTGAATTGTTTCAACTAATTATGAAGTATGGTTCCTTTCAACATCCTCTTATTAATCCATTGTTCCTATTTTGATATTAGATACCAAATGTCAGTTTCAGGGATGAATACATACAGAATGGAATACATACAGAATGGAGATATCGAACCTTCCAAGTAAAGAACTGTTACAATTAACGAACGAAGGAAGTAATAGATTTAGAAAGGAAGCAACGTAAAATAAACCAATTTTGATACCTTGCTGCTAAGGCACAATTTGCCTCTGCCAATCTATGAGTCTCTTCCTTATCGCGTATGGTATTGCCACTCCCTTTGGCAGCATCTACTAATTCAGAACTTAATTTGAAAGTGATACTTTGGCTCAAATGTTTTTGGGGGTGCTGCTAATGACCAACGAATGCAAGTGATTTTCCTTGTATGGATCCTATTTCAATGGGAACTTGATGTAGCTTAGAAGTACGAATGCCTACAGTCATCTGCTCTCCTCATAAACTTATAATATGTAATCGGGTTTTAACATCATTTAGTATTTTTATTCTGTTTTGATTACATGGCTCATGCAATTATGATACCTTCATAGAAGGCTGTATGTGTAATTTTACAATTTGTAATTCAGGCCTTATGGTGAAGATCGACTATGATATTTTACCGCTGTTTTAATGGATCTGCTTTTGTTTTCCCTTTTGGTTGTTGCAGGAGCTTATGACTTGGAATGAGGCTCGACTGGTTGTGAATTTACGTATTTTTATTGCATTATCATTGATGGGAACTTTGTGATGTTTGAAACCATCTTATGTCTAGGAAAAAGAAAATAAAGTTTGAAGGACCATGCTTAGCTTTAAGGTGTTTTTGATGTCCAGTTGGAGAACATATGCCTTTTAGAATTAGATTACTAGTAGAAATCAGTGATTTTAGAACTTTAAAGATGGTTTTGATGCTAAATATATGTCCGCTTCTTGTTGTTCCCAAAGTATTCCTTAATCTTACCATGTAAGGTTGCTTATTGATAATAAAATTCTTCGAAGGTATCAGTTAATCATTGTTGTTCACTAGTGGATACTTGATGGTCTGTTGGTATAAATCTCACTGAAGGAATTTGCAAGACTAATAACCATAAAAATATAAGTACCTGTTTAGTTCTTTTGTATTTCTACATCCAGACTCCAGTGGGGGCGTAAGTTGGAAGGTCGGTTCAAAGCTTGAATGAGATCATTTTTCATTTCTTGTCCCGCCAATGTCCTCTTCCACGTCATATCCAAACGTTTGCTTCTTCTTCTTTCTTTTTTTTTTTTTTTTTTTTTGAAGGAAACTAAAACAGAAGTAATAGCTACGTAACCAAAACAGACCCTATGCATTTCCTATCTGACTAATATCATCATGCAAAGCTTGTAAGACCACATCCGGTGGTGATTGAGGGATTGTCAGTCCCAGTGGGCAGTCCATCGCAGCCTTTACTAATACATCAGCCGCAATATTACATTCCCGATAGCCGCACAGTCCAGTTGAATTGTAACAGCGAACGAATTCTTCGCAGTAGTAGGTTGCTATGGCCATCACACGTGGAGATTCAATGGTTAGCTGCTTAAAACTCGGCTCCCAAGCCATTCAAAATCCCTCGTATCTGTCCCATAGCTCCGCATCAAAGGCCGAGCATATCCCTATGATCTTCATGAAATCATTCACCCAATAGCCTCTATGTAACAATTCAATTTTTTTTAGTGACGACAAATGCGGTTTCAAAATTTTATTTCTGTAAATTGAATTTGTAAGGATAAAATTGAAAGATGCACGGTATTAGTATGAAAATATATTAAAGATCGATTAAGTAATTTAACAGAAAAAATCGTTAATTAAAGCTCAAAGATTAAATTATAAAAGTTTAATCATTATTAAATTTTAAATTAGAAAATGATTGAAGATTTAATTTGCAACTATCCAAAGGGCCTAAATAATTACGAAACCATGGTTTCTTGTACTATAGTGGATGATAACGACGGTGATTAATTAACTTTACAATTAGCATTATAACATATAATAAAAGCTTAAAATTTCTTTAACTAAACATGATTAAATTAACTAAATTAAGTGTTGATAGTAATATATAAGCAAGTTAGTGGAAAGATAAATTAACATCGCCCATCTTGTCCTTCCTTCAATCGTCTAAACTTTTAAGAAGAAAGAAAAACCTTAATTTTCTTAAGCAGACATTCGGCCACCAATTCACTAGGGGAATTAAGCTAAATCTTTAATATTTTTATGGAATTTGAATAATGGGAATTTGATCTAGTTAGTTCATGTGTTAATTTCTTCAATGGTTTGATGTTTAGCAAGTTGTGATTAAAGCATAATTGATGAAATTAAGCTTGAAATTGAAGAGATTGTTAAATAGTGAATTTAGATTATGTTAAATATAAAGTTAGAAATTAAGTGAAGATTGTTAGAAGATTTTGTGACATTAGGGATAAAATTAAATAAAGTGAAAGCTATCATGAAATTATGTTATAGATAAATAGTATAGGGTCCTTAATATAAGGATGTGAAATTAGATTTTAAATCGATGTTAAATATAAAAAAAATGAGTATTTCATGTATAAGGACTAAAATGAATAAAATGTAAAGTATGTTGATTTTGGTTTTGAATGTGATTTAGATACGAACTAATGCTATTTTCATAATTAAATTATCAAACGTAACTAAGACGACGCCAAGTCATCTCGAGAGAAAGGAAAGAAGAGGTCGTAGACAAATAAAGGAAATACAATTTGTTTTTTTATTATTTGAGTTCAATATGCATGTATACATGTTTTGTTAAAAACTAGCTTATGGAGGTAAGCATTCTATTGTCTCATGATTTAGTTTGTATATGATGATATAGAATGTCGAGAATTTAAATTAAGCCAAGCATAGTATAAATGAGCACAGTATGAAACTATGAGATGTGATAATGAACATATATGTATTGATTCATTAGTTATCCTATTAACTGTTTCGGGTAAAGTTGAGTATAGTTAGCATGTCATAAGCTTAGATTAATGTATTGATCGCCTCTAAACATGCAACCTTTTAAAGTAAAAATCATGCAAATAATATATATTTAAGTGTAATATTTGCAGACGAATAGGCCAAATTGTAATATAGAAGTGTTACAATAAAACATCGGTAAGTATTCCAAAAATTGTACCCTAAAAATTATAGATTGAAAAAAATTATTATTAAATTAATTACAAAGAATAATTACTAATTTAGTCAATTTACAAGTTAGTACTGCGAATTCAAATTGAAAGACTAATTAAACTAATTAAATTAATTACCCTAAATTAACCTATAGAATTTCCTAGTGTCAATAATGAGAGTTTTAGCCTATATTCAATTAACAAGTAGGAAGATTAAATTGCTTTAATGGTTGTAATTAACAGGAGAATTCGGATTTTAATAATGATTAATTATTTAACTAAAAAATATTACCTCCTGACCCCTCTACCTAGCTAATCGATCAGTACACACTTACTTCTTGACCTCACTTTCACCGTTTCAAACAATAAGTAGGTTATTGATCCTCATTTTGGTGGAGATGGAAAAAAACAATAATATGGTAATACAGGAAAGCCCCTGACTTTTCCCTACAATTATTGTCTCAAAACTTCAATATCAACTTCTAAGGCAATGGTTTTATCCCAACATGACAAATGAAATGTATAGATTTCCAAACGCTATCACATCACTGACAATTGAAATATACCTTTAAATTTTCACAATATTTACCCAAAACACAAACACAAATAAATCAACCTCATTAAACCCTTAAAAACTCTAACAAGACCCTAAAATCCAACTACTACCTTAACCAAAACCCTAACCCAAACCAAACAAACCCTAAAACCAAAATCAGACCAAAGAGAGAAAAACGCTTACAAAAATCGACATTTATGCCTTAATTCAACCTCCTTTATTTTGAATTAGTGACGTTTGAACTTTGAAACATCTTACGTCGGGAATGACGTGTATATAATAAAAAAAACAGGTCTAACATTCCCGTTTAACCATTTTAAGTACGCCGATTTTAGATTTGAATAAGTAAATTAAATTCTTTAGGTTTTGATGCTAAATAGAATGTTTAGCTTTTGTTCCCAAGTTTCCCTTAGCCTTGCCTTGTTTGTTTGGTTCCTTGTAATTATATATATTACAAGTATTTCAGACGGAACACAAGTACAGTGTAAAATAAGAAACTCCCAGAATCCCGAGCAATTTCTATTATTATTCCCATAATCTCTTCTATATTTTGCTAAAGCTGAAGAACGAGGCTCTTATTAAAAAGTCCATTATGAAATGAGTTTGGTTCACCAAAATCACTCACTTACGCAGAAGCCATGTGCCGGATCAAGTCGATCACACGAGAACTGTGACAGAAAATCATGACACCGTCAAAAAAGCCGTGGAGAACAAGCATATATATATACATGTATCTCAAGCTAATAACGAAATGTTAGTTTACCTGTAACCCCATTCGTTATCGTACCACGCGACAAGCTTAACAAATTTGTCATTTAATGCAATGCCAGCCTTGGCATCAAAGATGCTTGACCTGTTAGAATACAACGGAAGGTAAGTTCCATTTATATATTTGTATCACCTTAATCACAATAGGACAGAATGGATTGGTTTCAGGGCAGGTATATCTAGAAAAGATCAATCTTAAGTGTCAAAATTTTCGAGACATTTTCAGGTCAAATCATTTCGTATTCAAGTCAATTTCGAGTTCAAGCTGCTTCAGGTTTAGGTCTATTCAAGTTTGGGCAGTTTTGAGTTCAACTCATTCAGGTTCGACAATCAGGGTTTTTAGGTTAGGTCATTTCAAGTTGGAGAAATTTCATATTTTTGAAACTCAAGTTTTGATCAATTTAAGTTAGCTGTTCAAGTTATTTCAAATTCACGTAATTTCTTGTTCAAATCATTATCGAGTTTGATTGTTGACTTCTACGGATTTGGGTCAGAATTGACTGATCAACAAAGAACTGTCTCAAGCATGCAAATCAACATTATGAAAGGCATTAAGAATGAAGCTTCACACCTGCTGTCCCCAACAAAGTCAGTCGATACCAAGTCTTCATCTACGTAGCCAAGAATTCCTTTCAAATTAGTTTCAGATTCCGCCCTACATAAAAATATATATTATTTAGGTACATTATATAGATAATATTATATTCTGAAATATTAAAAATATCATTAAAATATAAAAATATTCTAATCCTCACTTGATAGCGGCCTTGATATCTTCATAAGAAGCCTTCTTCTCAAGCCTAACCGTAAGGTCAACCACAGAGACATCAACTGTGGGAACACGGAATGCCATTCCAGTCAGCTTGCCATTCAATGATGGCAACACTTTGCCAACAGCCTATACAATTACAATATAAACTGTCAAACTTCGAATCCAATGACTATTTAACAACAATAAAGACAGTCATTGTTGATCGTAAATCATTTATTCAAAGGTGAATACAGTTATTAGTATTTGAAAATCTAAAGATGATTATATACCTTGGCAGCTCCAGTGCTGCTAGGAATGATATTGAACGAAGCAGCTCTACCACCTCTCCAGTCCTTCATTGATGGACCATCAACAGTCTTTTGAGTAGCTGAAGTGAAGAGACTAATCAATAAACAATACATACTGATAGCAACAGAAAGCAATAAAACACCATATATACTTGCCAGTAATGGAATGGACAGTGGTCATAAGACCCTCAACAATGCCAAATTTGTCATGGATGACCTGCCAACATGTTTACAAGACCATTATTACCATGAAGATAAAGCTATTTGTCAGAAGCTCCAAAACAAATAAAAGGGAAACCACTATTACCTTAGCCAATGGAGCAAGGCAGTTGGTAGTGCAGCTAGCATTGGATACAATGTGAAGGTCAGGCTTGTATTCCTTCTCATTGACACCCACAACAAACATGGGAGCATCCTTACTGGGAGCAGAGATGATTACCTTCTTTGCACCACCCTAAAATGTGAAAAAGCATAGATCAGATGAGAACCATACACGAAGATAAGAAGAAGAAAATCAAGTTCCAAACACACAACTTTTGGGGGCTTTAACTCCAAAAAAGAGAACTCAGCTGGTGCCATAAAATAAACATAGGATCAAATTATTATCACAAACCTTCAAATGGGCAGCAGCTTTGTCCTTGTCAGTGAAAACACCAGTAGACTCAACGACATAATCAGCTCCAGTCTCGCCCCAAGGGATTTCTTCAGGGTTTCTGGCATAAATCAAAAGCCAATCAATAAAATAGCTCCTAAATGGAAAAACTCACCATGTTCCTCAAGTCAATTAAAACAACCCATGTTGAAAAGAAACACATGATATCACCTGATGCCGAAAACAGTGACAGGCTTTTCACCAAAGAGAAGGGTTTTTGAGTCCTTCACCTTTAGCTCATGGTGCTTCCATTGACCGTGAACACTGTCATACTTAAACATGTACGTCTGTACAAATACAATTATCAAATCACATCAATAATTAAATTGTTAAAAAAACTGATAACGGTTCTTCATTTTTCATCCTTTCTTTTCAAATTAGACACAAGATTCGCTCACTAAAAAAAACCCAAGCAGAACCAGTAAGTTTATAATAAATCTCTCAAAGATCGAACATGAAATACATCAGTTTACCAGTTGAAATTTAAACTATTTCATCATGCTCTGTTAGGTAACACTAAAAGTTCAAGAACCATATCACAAGAAAGAAAGAAAGAAAAAAATTCAAATCATCACTCATCTCAGAGCAGAGAAGATCAGATCAGCTTTCTTAAAACTAAAACCAATATAATACAAACATGCACGGAGACTAATGCCAAGACCTAGTAAATAAGTGAGAAATAGGAAGGAAAATAAGTGTACGGACCATGTAATCGGTGGTGATGAAAGGATCGTTAACAGCAACGAGCTCAACATCTTCACTTTGGAGAGCAACTCTGGCAACCAAACGCCCGATCCTTCCAAATCCTTCACCAAACAGAAAAAGAAAATCAGATCCATAATTTAAAAACAAGATCAAGAATTAAGAAACATTAATAATAATAATAATAGTACCGTTGATTCCGATCTTGATCTTCCCCATAACGAAAGAAGCGAAAAAAACAAATCTCTGAAAAAAAATACGACGGCAAAAGAACGGAGGTAAAGGAAGTGAGAATTGAGAGGAAAAAATGAGTAAAAAGGGAGTTGTTTATACATAGGAGAGGAAGTATTGGTGACAGAATGATAGAAAAGGGCAAATGACGGAGATTCTCACGAGGAAAGTGGGGTCGTTGCTCACGTGTTCTTTGGATGATGATGAGAAGACGAAGATGCAAGGGTAAAAACGTAAAATCAAAGAGGACAGTGCAGAGTGACTAAATACATAAATGAATTAATCACCTCTTCTTTTTGAGTCCTATATAATGTATTATCAATCCAGTAATCACATCTAGAGTCATCTGTTTTAATATCCAAGGTAAAGCATTTAAATCGGTTTACTCATTTCTAATTAAATTAATGACATATTTAGATTTATCTACTAAGGAAAGTTGATTTTCTATATTACGATCCGATCACGTAATATCACTTAATATTAATTTAAACATTAAACAATCAATGAACTAATATATACTTTTATTTTACTTTGCGTGCAAAACCATATAAAATTTACAACCGAATATATTACACTCAAAAATTAATAAGATGACAAAATAAAAAAATTAACAAGACGCTTCAAAACTATTCTCAAAGCACTAAAATCAATTGTTTTATTTATGAACTCTCTTCAAGTGAATATCCAACTAATTTGATAAATACCTATTATCATTTTGAAAGCATAATTGTAAAAAAAGCCCTCAACCTTTGGGGGCTTTTTGATATACGCCCCTAACCTTTTTTTTTTTTGAAATCATCCCTTCACGTAACGGATTTTTTAGATTTCAACCCAGTTGAAACAATAACCGTCAGCTGACCGTTAGTCAACAGTCAGACAAGAAAATTGGTCTACGTGGTGTTCGTTTGACTGATGACGTGGCCTGCATTAAAATTAAAGTGGCTGACATGAAAAAAAATTAAATTAAATAAATTTAATAATCATAAAACTAAAAAAAAAACCCTAAATCCCCAAACCCCCCAATTCGATACTTTCTTCCCATCTAAAATCCCCAAATCCTGAAATTTCCCAAATCCCTAACCTCTAAAATCTTCAAATCTCTAAATCTTGATGGCTAAATCGTTAGCATTTTGAAATATTCTTGAAATCCCTAAAACTTTTACGAATCAAATCGTTGAATCCCTAAAACGACTAGGAACGAAATCGTGAAATCCCTTAGAACGAAATCGTGAAATCCTTATTCTTTCCGAAAATTTTTATTTTTCTTCCTTGTTGTCTAAAATCATGGATTCACATAGTTCGAATAGTCAGTCTAGAGGTTCGGTAAAGCATGGTTCGAAGAAAAAATCGACATATGCAAATGTTGTTACTTCATCGCGGAAGGAGTATGCCTACGATAGACCAGCAATAAAATGTCACTGCAATAAGTTCGCGAAAGGTGCTTCAAAGAATGTTTGTCTTGTTATTCTATGATAACTTGCTTTTGAACTTGTGCCATAATCCATTTATTTATTTGTATATGTTTTCTATTTCGCAGAACCATCTCGCGATAGCTTATGACACGGTGTAAGGTATTTTGTCTACAACATTCTGGTTTTGGAACATAAGATGGTAGTCACATTTTGAGCCTACAACATTCTGGTTTTGGAATACACCATTGTTGAATGTTATTTTGTTCTATTGAAAACCAATATGTTGGTTTTTTTGGTTCATGTATAGCTCACTTACATTTTGGTTTTTGGCTGGTATAGCGTTTATGGTGTATAGGATGAATGGTGTATAGACTAATCATATGCTTTTGTAAAGTACATTTATCCAAATTACAATGAGGAAATCATATGCATAAAATTATCAAATTTGTCCTTTATTCTTATGTTTATTGTCACTGCATTATTTATTAAGCTAAATTAAATTAGGCATAAACAACAAATATTGGTCATTACTTCCAAGAATAATGTTAAATTACATAAAAAAAACCAATATTACTCAATCGACATTTGAAACTGCTAGCTGCATATGCCTCTTACCACTACTGCCAAAAAAGAAACCTATGTTGATGCATACCATACATAACAAAGAGCAAGAAAATAATATCTTATACATTGACTTTTTTTTCTTCATAACTTTAATTTTTTGCTTCATGGTCAACATTTTCTTCCTTAATGTTACTTCTTCTTCAACACCACAAATTGATCTACCTCCTTCAACCTCAATGCCAACAACACTACTGCCACCATTATGGTTACCATCAAATGCAATCAAATCCATAGCATTCTTTCTAAGTGCTAAATTTTCCTTCAATAGATTTCATTCATTATCACGTAATTGAAGCAATAACTCAGTCGCACGGTCACACATTTTCCCATCATACCACTTGAAGAAATCACAACCACCGTCCTACAAACAAATCCCAATTCAGCCAAATTGAAATAATCCAAAATGAAAGCAAAACAAATATTGAGATTTATGAAATCATCAAATTTGAGCTCAAGCTCAATTTGCAAATAAAAATTCTTCACTAACCCGAAAATCTGAACAACCATAAAATCTTCTTCCTGGATTTAAATCACTCCATGAAGTGTCTCTTGGAGCTAACTTATTGCAGTGACATTTTACTGCTGGTCTATCGTAGGCATACTCCTTCCGCGATGAAGTAACAACATTTGCATATGACGATTTTTTCTTCAAACTATGCTTTATCAAACCTCTAGACTGACTATTCGAACTATGTGAATCCATGATTTTAGACAACAAGGAAGAAAAATAAAAATTTTCGGAAAGAATAAGGATTTCACGATTTCGTTCTAAGGGATTTCACGATTTCATTCCTGGTCATTTTAGGGATTTAACGATTTGATTCGTAAAAGTTTTAGGGATTTCAAGAATATTTCGGAATGCTAATGATTTAGGCATCAATATTTAGAGATTTGAAGATTTTAGGGGTTGATTTCGAAGGTTAAGGATTTGGGAAATTTCACGATTTGGGGATTTTAGATGGGAAGAAAGTATCGAATTGGGGGGTTTGGGGATTTAGGGTTTTTTTTTTGGTTTTATGATTATTAAATTTATTAAATTTATTTTTTTTCCACGTCAGCCATTTTAATTTTAATGCGGGGCACGTCATCAGTCAAATGAACGCCACGTAAACCAATTTTCTTAACCGACTGTTGACTAACGGTCAGCTGACGGTTACCGTTTCAACTAGGTTGAAATCTGAAAAATTTGTTACGTGAAGGGCCGATTTCAAAAAAAAAAAAGGTTAGGGGCGTATATCAAAAAGCCCCCAAAGGTTGAGGGCTTTTTTTGCAATTATGCCCATTTTGAACGGTGGGCTTTTATCTATACAATTATATTCTATACAGTTATATTAAACGATAATCTCATTTATACAATCATATATTCAACATGGCCTTAAAAACTCTTAACTGATAAGGATAAACATTTACTAAATGTAAAACTCAAATTTTGCTCAGGCCCAAGTAAATTAAAACAAAAAAATAACAGTTCAATGTTTTACAAAACCCATCAACGGGCCCAAAACCCAAACTAAAAACTAGCCCAGTTACAAGCCCAAGCCCAAATTCATCTAACCCTAACCTAAAGTTCTAGCCCACAAACTTAAATCATTTTCGGCCAAAAGAAACCCTAGGCACCGTTTCCCCCTCCATGTGTGCCTCAGCGCGCACCACGCTCAAGGCTTGGCTCCTCCACCTGCTCCACCGAGCCTAGCCCCTGCAAACACACAAAGAAAATGACGAAAGCAGAAGAGAAACAAAGCAGAGAGCAGAAGCACAGTAACGAAAATAATAGCAAAAATCCTTTGTACTCGGCTGTATAGCCACCAAAACAAAACATTGTAAGAGAGGATTTTTGAATATTCAAACAATAGAGAATTAATAAAAAGAAAAAAGAGTAAGAAGGGATTAATAAAAAAAGACAGAGCAAAGTTTTTAAGGTTTTTTTTATTTCATATTCTAGTTTTTTTTTTCGTTTGATTTCATTTCTTTATTTTATTTTTTTATATACAAAATAAATAGAAGAAAAAGGGAAGAAAGCCTCACCAGAACACCTTCGGACACGTTGGTGGAAGGCCTTCTTCGTCGCTGCGGATGGATTTGAAAGGGACCAAGGTCCTCTTCTTTCGTTTCTTGTAGGCGCCGAAGGTTGGCTTTCAAAGGGGGATCGAAACAAGGGCTAAAAAGTCCATTTTGTCCGTTGCCAGCCATCGGATACGGTGGTGGCGCGGCGGCGGCTTTGAAACCCTAGCAGAACAGAGAATAAAAGGGTAGGGAGGGGTGTTTTGTTTTAAGAAAAAAAAAGAATAGCAGATTTAAAAAAAAATGATTTTATGGAGAGTATTAAACGACGCCGTTTAGGGTCTGCTTCAGTGGCCCTAAAACGACACTGTATCATGCCATACAGGCGCGACCCGAAACCCGACCCGAGGAAGGCCATGACCCGCGTGTTTTCATGCCTCATGGGTTATTTATGAAATCGACCCTTCCGCTTTTAACCTGTTTCGATTGAGTCTTTTGTGTTTTCTTCTTCCTTTAAATTTTAGCCTAAAACTTTGTTTTATTTAATTTCAGTTATGAATAAAATGCTGCGTTTTTTAGGACAGGGATATTTCCCTTTTGGTCCTTCCATTTAATTTGCGCATTACAATGTAGTCCATTGTTTCATTTTATTCCTTTTTCTTTCTTTTTTTTTCTTTAAATTTTATTTAATTTGTTTATTTATGTATTTATTTACTTTTTTCGTTATTTTTTTTATTTCATTCATTTGCCCATTCTTTTATTTATTTATTTCCATATCGTTCATCTCTATATTTATTTATTCATTTCAATCCTCGTAATTATTTATTCATTATGCCTGTCATTTTTTTCTTAACTTTTAATCTCTTTCATCAAGTATATGTATCTTATTATTATTTCTATTTTACTATCTATTATTATTATTTCACCAATTTATTTACTCCCTCTTACGTCACGTAATATATATATATATATATTGCGTATGTTCTTACTTGTACATCTATTGTTTTATTATTATCTTTATTGTTATCGTTACTATTATCTTTTTATTATTGTATCATTATGTATATTATTATTATTATTATTATTATTATTATTATTATTATCAGTTTTTATGCTTTATTAAATTCATATAGCATCATCATTTATTAAACATGAGTTCATATTTTAGCCTTATTCAAATGAATTAAGTGTATTTCATTTCAAATATTACATTAATTTTTACTCAAATTCATAAAAAAGATTTTTTAAATAAAGGCAATGTTCTGCATTTAGAAATTCGAGAAGTCGTGCCCTAACGTACTGGGTTTCAACTTTTCTCGTTTAACCTAAATAGTGGAATATCCTTTTAAAATCAAATACATGAGTTTTTAATAAAAAACTTATTCTCGAGAATTTAAAATGTTGTGTCCTAACTTACTAGATGTGACATCTATTTACTTCGAGATAAGAGGGTCTTTAACATCCATTTCGATTTATCCAATCATTTTTTAGTAAAATTAACATCAATACAAAGTGAGATCGTATTTTAACCTCTTTCCAATTTCAACTTTTGACACTAAGACATTAACTAATCAACTAGGTACCAATTTTGGGTGTTACGAGGGTGCTAATCCTTCCTCGTACGTAACCGACTCCCGAACCTAGTTTTTGAATTTTCGTAGACCAAAATCGTTGTTTTAATAAATTAAACCGTTCATTAAAAACAATCGTTTTACGAGGTGATCCAATCACACCTTATCAAAAAGGATCGGTGGTGACTCCCAATTTTTATTTTCCTTTTCAAAATAAAAGTCAGACACCCGTATTTTCAAAAAAATGATTTCTACACTAACATTTTAAACTTTTCTACTTCTTTTTTGAGTTACACAAGTAGATGATGATAATCATCACAAATTCTTATCCACATTTTTTTTTTCAATACTTTTATTTTTAAATAGTAATTGCGAAGAGAATTTTCAATATAGGATTCAAACAACTCATAAAAATGAAATAATGAAATATACATTTACGACTTGCAATTCATATGCTTGATTTACTTAGATAACATTTAAATATTAATGTTTGAATCAAAATGCCTTTCTTTAAAAAAAATGAAATCAATATTCAATAAGATAATTGTATTACATACATCTAGATTGTTTTAATCTGTATAAGAGTCTAATTGTACAATCTTCCTAGGAAACTTTGTATCCTTATAGGATACTAAATCCTTCAAGAATTTTCATATTCTTCAAGAATTTTCATAATTTCTCTATTCAAAGAGTTCATATTCTTCAAGAATTTTCATATAATTTTTCTATCCAAAGAGTAACAACATTTATTAGATATATATAACTAGCAAGATTAATGAGATATTTGAAGGTGATTGCATCCCCACGAAAATATATTATATCTTTCATAATCAAATGTCAAGATTTTGCAAAATCCCTTATATTAAAAATTGGGTTTTATACCTTAAAACTTCAATTTTCTTCATTTCATTTTCAAAAAAAAGTAAAAAAACTTTCAATTTACCCTACTGATTTTACACCTTTTATCCAATATTTTCACAATTTGTAAGTGGATTTAATTTTAGGAATTGCGCTTTTTATTTTGGCCAATAATTCATATGTCTATATTAGAGGATAGATTTAGGTTCAAAATCCTCATTTACTTTTATCATTTCAATAGTAACGTTATATATATAAATGTCGTCGGCAATTTTTTCATTTTGATTCTATATTTTATCGTATTGACATAATGTATCGAAATCTTTAATCGTTTTTGTTTTTGTTTTTAGGTAGCTAAATCTCTTTTTGAATTCCCTAATTAATTATATCTTAAATTTCTTCAACAACATTCACCTCCACTTTTTATGACTATCCTAATTCTCTTTTTCTTGTTTTGGTTAAAACTTTCATCTTTGTTTTCTTTTCTTGTTTTAAAACTTTCATCTTTGAAATCAATTGATTAACCATGCTTTAGGTATGCGTTACTTTCATTTGCTTTAACATGTGATGCATCTGTGTTTGTCTCTCTTAACCCTGTAAAGTCAAGGCATGGAGATCATCTTTTGTGTAACCACAGTGCCAATAGTTTCGCACTCAACTTCAGTTTGAAGGCACAAGTCATTCCGTGCCAACAAACACAAGGATTTGTACGACAGCTTCTGATGAACAATTTTGCAATTTCATTATATGAAATGCTCAAGTGAAGGATCTTAATTACTCTTCGAGACGGAGAGCATGATTTCCTAAAAGGATGTCCTCATCCTCTAATCAAACACTTGTTTAGTTCATCACCTAGACAAAGACTACTACTTCGTTAGTTGTACCTGCAGTACCCTTGATCAAGTTCCAAGACTAAAAGCAAAAATGAGAGGAAGAAGAAGCCTTAGTGACAGTAATGACCGGAATGTTACCACCATGAGCTAATGCCTGATCTGGTTTAGCTGTTGACCGGTAACCTGCTGTAAACCAAATGGTGAAGCTTTTCACATCAAAGTAAGAGCATAAAATCATTTTACACAAGAATCCACAAAGCACCTGCAAAGGGTATTGACACCGACCCAACTCTTTATAAACTTAAAAGGACAGTTGTGTATGAATGCATCCTGGTGAGCACCAGGAGATCTGTTCTAAGGGCTGAGTGATCCCATTAAGCAAACATTACAAAAACAAAGTTCAGAATTACCAAAAAAAAATTACGGTACTAATTTGTAAAGTTTCGGTGTCCAGACTGTAGGGTACTGAACTTCTATAACTCAAGTATTGTACCTCACAGAAAATTCCAGAAAATAAGGAATAATTATATGAATATTACATGACATGCAAACAAACTTCTATTACACAAAGATCTCCAAGTACAGCTGAATATTAGTTCACCCTGGGCTACTGTTCCACAGACATTTCTTTACACCAATACTTTGCCATCAGCTTCTCAACAATACTCTTCAATGCAGGAGCGCTAATACTGCACTTCTGTTCAGAAAAACAAGATTTGCCTTCTTCGGCTGCCTTGCAAAGCTGTGGATCCAATGGAACCTTTCCGAGAAATGGTACTCCCATTTCTGTACACATTTTTGCTGCACCACCACCACTGCTATCAAAGATTTCACTGGCAGCAATGAGATCTAGCATTTCAGGTGCGTTCTTCTTCATATACTCGATAACCTCCTCTGTGAGATCAGTATGTTCACCATTCTCTGTCATCCTCAAAAATCTGAAATCTTTCAACGGCTGACACAAGCCACTCATGTTCTCAACAACTCCAAGAACTGGTACTCCAACTTTTTTGCAGAAACTAACTTCTTTACGCACATCAATCAAAGAGACCTGCTGTGGCGTAGTGACGATGATAGCTCCATCTATCCCAGTAGCCTGTAGGAACTGAACAATTGAGATGTGCTCATCAGAGGTCCCGGGAGGGGCATCAACAACCAGAAAATCAAGCTCTCCCCAGTATACATCTTTAAGGAATTGTTTGATGAGCCCATTTTTACGCGGCCCTCTCCAAATGACAGCTTCATCAGGGTTGGGGAGCATGAACCCAATTGACATTACCCCAAGGTTGGACTCAACATAAACAGGAGACCAGCCAAGGTTACTCTGGTGAATGTCTTGACCTTCTAGGCCAAGCATTTTCGGAATGCTTGGACCACAAATATCAATGTCCAGTAGACCCACCTGGAAATCCTTAGCTGCTAGTGCAAATGAGAGTTGGGCAGAGAAAGTGCTTTTGCCAACCCCTCCCTTCCCCGATAAAACCAGTATCTTATGCTTAACAGTAGCCATTCTCTCTGCAATTGCAACCAAGTCTGCAAAATGCAAAGCATTATAAATATTAGTATGTCCAATAACAGATTCATACTCTGGATAACACAGTCAAGCTAGGAAAGAAGCAAAGAACTTTATGTTTCATAAACTATATAGCCATACAAAGATAGTTGACAATCCTTCCATATAAAACCCACAATATGCCAAATATAAGATGGAACAGATGAAAAAGGGAAAAAACAACATAGCAACTAAAATGGAGAGAGCAAGTTACATAGCTCAAAAGAATTCATCACTTCTCATTTATGGCATATATGTTCACCGCAAACAGTTCTCATTAATATATGAGGTAAAATTTATTAAGCTTTAGACAGTTAAAGCAATTATAAGAGAGCATATTTTTACAGACCATTATCAAAATTTAAATCAAGAAGTGTGAAAATAATTAAATGAAATTACAAGGACAACCAAAACATGGAACAGTTAAAGGGTGATAAACCGTGTCAAAAGTCAAAGCCCTCGCATAGATAAGACCCAATGCACCAGTATATGCAACACACCTTAATACTAAAAAACTATTGAACAACCACCATAGCATATGAATGTCGAAGAGTCAATATCTGAAATCATCTAATACTAATTCCAACCTCCTACAAGATCCGAAATTCCAATTGAAGTGCTAAGCTATTCAACCCCACTTCATGAGTAAGCTTCCTTAACAACAATACTAGAACTTTTGAAACAATAACTTATCATTGAAAACATAAGAGCTCGATCACCACTAATGGTTATGAGAGAACCATACTGGTGACATCTACAGCTGCTATTTTCTCTAGTAAAGCTTCATATGCTTCGAACAAAAAGAAAGAAATAATAAGGCTTCATATGCTAAAGAAACCATAAATTCTATTTTAGCTACCAAAAACAGGTCACCAGATCACCATGAAAGTAATAATACTTGATGAAAAACAAAATAAAACCCAAACTTAGAAAATATAATGAAAATATTGGAAAGAAAGAGTAAACCCGGGTCAGGGCCCTTAGGGGCGGTGGCACAAACTTCTTGATTAGGGCAACCTTCGCATGCATCGGATTTACCAGCTGACTCCGATTGAGGACCCGGACAATCTGAAGAGGAATGAAGAAAATTAATAAACTATATAAAAAAAAAAAAGAAGTAATCCACAAAATTGACTGAGAAGACATACGTTCATTGGCGTTTTCTGGGATTTCCCCGTTCTCCATGGGCAGATATTTCTGATGAAAGCAAAATAAAATCTGTGAAAAGAAAAGGGAGAGCTTCAAGTGCTAACAATGGCGGCAACAAAAAAATGAGGAAAACACTGTTCTTAAAAAAGCCCAAATTAATTTCAAAGCGAATTCTCCTCTTAATAGCTGTATGATTATCCAAACTTCGACGTATTTGATTTGAGATTTGCTTAACTGAACATTAAAAGTTTAGGTTATCAGAGTTTGCGAAAGAATGAATAAAGGCCCAATTTAACAAAATTAAGAACCGAAAAGAAAATAAAAGAGGCCCACTATATATATCATAAATTTGAAAGATGCCATCAAATAAAAAAAAAAAAAAAATTATAGTATGTTTGGTTCACTACGAATGGGATGGTTATTCCGTAGGTAATAAATTAATGGCACAAAAAATCGAATAGATAAATAATAGTATTACATTGTTTGATTAAATAAAATGATGTTTAGAAATATGTAAGTAATATTTATAAATTGAGATTACTATCCTTATTTAATTAACTAATCGTTAATACATTTATATTATTATATCATAATTAAAAAAATTTGAATTGTATTCGATAAAAAATAAAAAAATGTATATTAATAAAAATATTGTATGAAAATTTAAGTTCTATACATATTATCGCCTAAATTTGTCCAAGCATCGCGTAGCTCATTCGGCTTGACTTGGGCCGAATTTGGATTAAAAAAATTGTGTCTCAAGCTGAGTTGGAGTTCAATTTAAATAATCAAAAGCGGGCTTGGACATGAAATTTTTTTTTGGAACTAAGCCTCAACTCGACTCATGGGCAATTTTATTCTTGCCCATGGAAATAGAACACATTTCAAAGTCAATCGATTACCTCTTCAGAGAACACCCACAAAGAAAGAATTAGTCATTATTACTGGCGATGGATACTCTAATTTTAATTAAATAATATATTATACTCAAAACAATTAAATATATTATATATAATTTATATTTTACGCTTAAAAATATAAAGTTGCTAAAATGTTTCTCTTATTCAATGGAATAAACTAAACATTTAATCCAAACAAACGAATTATTGTTACTTATGTAATAAGTGGGGGAATTGAATAGCCTTCCCCCAATTAAACATGTTAATATAAAAAGCAAATAAGAGTTTAATTGAAATAGTTAAGCAAAAATGTTAAAAGCG
The DNA here is from genome assembly GCA_020496765.1 of Gossypium stocksii. Lineage (NCBI taxonomy): Eukaryota > Viridiplantae > Streptophyta > Magnoliopsida > Malvales > Malvaceae > Gossypium > Gossypium stocksii. Next base: position 15,837,090 of record CM035625.1, on the reverse strand, counting down.
ATAGCGTTGATGTTTAAATTTCATTATGTGTGTATTTTTTTTTTTTTTTTATTTTTTTACATATAAGATATAAAAAAATAAAAGTACCTTTAAAATAACATAATTTATTTTGTAAAACAATGATATTTTAATCATTATCTAATTGAATTGGTGTTCGATTGACTTATAACACCATCTTAATTAATAACTTAATATATTAGAGAATTAGAGGGAAATGATAAAAAAGAGGAGCAATAAAATCTAGAAGTTAATTTTCCATGGTATACATATTTTTTAAGTTATGTAATAAACATAAAATAGCATGATATTGACATTTTATCTAGTCTAGTATTAAAATGTAAATGCACTATTTTTTTGGATTTTTTTACCCACAAAATCCAAAAAAATGTTATGTCGTGCAATAAAATTAGGTTTTCAAATATTATTTACAAAACAAGAAGAAGTTTTGTCCACGAGCCCTCGTCTCATCTTCCCCCGAGCCCTTGTCCAGAGTCTTGGTTTTTTAGTTCCCTTTTCTTAGTTTGGACCATCTTTTTTCTTCTCCTTTAGACATCATCTAACTTGGTTACCCAAAACTTGCTACAGTTTCTTGCCTACATTGTGTTCAACAAAATGCACTAGAGACCTTAAAGTTGATCCCTTGAGTTTATCAGTGTCTCCAGCTTTGAGCTTCTAAGCTATTGTTCTCCTTTGAAGCTGCAATCTTCAAGTTGTATGGGATTAGTGACCAATTTGATTATGATTAATTGTTTGAGGTTTCTATGGTTGAGACTTGCACTATGTGTGAAATAGCTAGAGTTTTGAATCATAGGTGTGGAGTTATGCCTCGCATTTTCAAATTAAATAGTGTGTGACGTCACAATAAGGAAGTGTTCTTTGTTCCGATGAATAGCTAATGTCACGATGAGAAAAGAGTTTTCATCCTAACGACGTGACATCCCCTTCCGACGACGACGCGAATGCCACGTCACGGCATGGCAATGTGTTTCTCAAGTTTTCTCGGTTTTATTCTCTCAATTAAACTCTGTTTTAGTTTGCCACTTAAACTTTGATTAACCTAGGGTTATTTTAGTCATATGTTACGAATTTCAACGTATAAATAGGCCTTAGTTACTCTAAGCTTCATATGACTATTGAGATTGAGAGAATTTTGTTCTTTGTTTTAAAGGGTTTTCTTCGAGGTTTCAAGTTATTCTTTGATTCTCTCTATCTTTTATACTCTCCTTTTATTATAGTAAAATCTCTTTTTTCTCGTGGTTTTTTATCCTCTTTTGAGGAGTTTTTTCACATAAAATTTGAGTGTTCGATCTTGTCGATTTTACTTTATTTACTTGTTCATTGCATACACGGGTTATTTCCTTATAAACTGGTATCAAAACTTGTTCGATTTTCACATTCAACCCATTCAGAGATTGTAACATCAAGATTTGATATTGATAAGTTCAACGACATCGCAAATTTTAATCTGTGGCAAGTTCATATGTCAGCCATATTGATTCAAAGTGATCTTGATAGGATCCTTACAGAGAAGAAGCACGCAAACATGGAACAGTCAAAATGGGATAGGTTAGATAAAAAAGCTCTATCCACAATTCAATTATGTTTAACAAATAATGTATTACAAGAGGTTTTGAAGGAAAAAACAACTTTTACAAGCCTTGTACATGACAAAATCCTTGGCCAATAGGTCAGTGTTAAAACAACATATCAACATGTTCAGAATGGCTGAAGATGAGTTTATTAGAGCTCATATTAGTGAGTTTGTTACCTTCTAAATGACCTAAAAAATCTCGAAGTAGAAATTAGAGACAAGGATCAGACTATGTTATTATTATGTTCTTTGCCCTCTTTTTATAAAACTTTCAAAGAAACTCTTAGTTATGGGGAGGACGTAAAGGTGAACTACTAAGTAAGGATAACTTGATAACGAGTTAGGCCCAAACAAAAGGTCAAACGGGTAAACCTCAGTTCTAGCCGTAAGGGGCAGACAATAATCTAGAAAGCCAGATCGAAACAGGTCTAGCATGAGATCTAAATCCAAAAACTGAGACAAAGAATGTGATTACTTCAAGAAGAAGGGGCACATCAAGTCGGAATGCTACAAACTTCAAAAAAAATTAAAAGGGATGTCGAAAATGGCGATAAAGATAAGTAGAAAGCCAAAATTGCTGATGCTAATGTAGCTAAATATAGAGGTGATGATTTCTTATTAGTGTCGATGAGCGAAAGCTCCAAGCTTACTTCCGAATAGATCCTATATTTAGGGTGCTCCTATTACATATGTCCCAATAGAGACTTGTTTTCCACATACAGTTTAGTTGAAGGTGGAGTTGTGTTAATGGGGAATAATTATCCATGTAAGATAACTGAAATAGGAACCATACGAATCAATATGCACGACGGAATTATTCAAACACTGTTAGATGTCAAGTATATACCTGACTTAAAGAAAAATATCATATCGTTAGGAATTTTAGATTCTAACGGTTGCAGAATAGTAATTGAGTCAAATGGCTTAAAATTTTCTCGTACAGCTCTCATTGTAATGAGAGGACATAAAAAGGCAGCCTATACATTTCGCAAGGGTCAACGATTACTGGTGCGGTTGCAATTACTGAAGATGAGCTAAAATTGTCGCCATGCCACGATGAGAACCAACCTGACGTCGCAACGATGAGACATGATTCTTTCTCCACAGATTCTAGTTGAACTAAACTCTAGCACATGCAACTCGGTCAAATAAGCGAGAAATGTATGACAACATTGCAAACAAGGTCTTCTAGAAGACATTGGAATTGGTAAGTTAGGTTTTTGCAAACACTGCACTTGTAGGAAGCAAACGTGAGTAAGTTTTGATTCAGCAGTGCACAAAATAAAAGTGACTTTTGACTACGTCCATTTTGATTCATGGGGTCTGACTCTTGACATCTCAAAAGGAGGTAATAAATATTTCTTAACTTTTATTAATGATCATTCCAGAAAAGTTTAGGTTTATTTTCTGAAAAAAAAGTCTTCGAAATCTTGAAGCAGTGGAAAACACTGTTAGAAAAATAGACCGAAAAGCCTATGAAGCGGTTGAGAACAGACAATAGACTTGAGTTTTGTTCATCCGAGTTTAATGACCACTACAAATAAGAAGGGATAGAGAAACATTGCACCGTTGTAGGTACTCCGCAACAGAATGGAGTTGCAAAAAGAATGAACAGAACCTTATTGGAAAAGGTCTGATGCATGCTTTCAAATGCAAGACTAGGAAAGGAGAATTGGGCTGAAGCCGTAAATTTAGCAAGCTATTTGGTAAATCGACCTCCACATCAAGCATTGAATGGTAAAGTACCAGAGGAGATATAGTTAGGTAATCCTCCCAATTATTCTAATATTAAAATTTTCAGTTGTCCTACTTATGCTAAAGTTATCTAGGGAAAGCTCGATTCAAGGGCCATAAAGTGTATTTATTTGGGTTACTACTGATACAAAAGGTTTCAAACTGTAGTGTCCAGAAACAAAGTTAGCAAAAATGTCACATTCGATGAATCTGCCATGTTTCGATTAGAAAAAAAGGGTCACTTATTTTTAAAGACATAACAAATCAGAGTGTCTCGAGCAAGGTGGAGTCAAATTCCAAAATAGGGGGTGACGTCATAATGACACGAAAAGCCTCGTCACAATGTTATGATAAACAGGGTTGTCGCCCAAAGGAGGAAGCAAACGACATCGCAACGTCGCGACAACATGACAAAATCCAGATTTTTGCGAAATTGAAACTATTTTTGATCTGTTTGGAACTTCATATGACCCTTAGGTACCCTCACCATCTTAGTTAACTAATTATAAGTTGGCACATGACAAGAAAAGGAGAGAAATTCGACCACCATAGAAGTACTATGAAGGAAACCTAGTGGCATATACTCTAAGTGTTGCAAAGAGCATTGATTCGACTGATCCTTCATGCTATCTGAGGCAGTTGAAGCCTTCGATTCTAGAAAATGGCTTGTTGCTATGGAAAATGAAATCAATTCAAAAGAATGAGACTTGGCGGCTAGTAAAACCACCCATCGGTAAGAAAATAGTTGGCTGCAAATAAGTTGTTTAAGAAGAAGGAAGCTTCGGGTCTAAACAAAAATAGGTACAAAGCAAGAGTGGTTGCAAACGGCTAAATTTAAGCGGAGGGAGTTGATTTTCATAATGTTTTCTCTCCCGTTGTGGAACATACGTCCATTCGGGCACTTTTGGCTCTTGTTGCATCACACGATCTTGAATTAGACAGTTAAATGTGAAGATTGCTTTCCTTCATGATGACCTTGAGGAAGACATATACATGCAGCAACCAAAAGGCTTCAGAACTGAGGGAAATGAATATCATGTTTGCCTTCTTAAAAATCATGTATGGTTTGAAGCAGTCTCCTCAGCAATGATACAAAAAGTTTAATTCTTTAATGTTAAGTATGACAGTTGTATCTATTTACAATGTCTTAATGATGGTTCATTTATATATTTGCTGCTTTATGTTGATGATATTGAGAAATGTGTCAATATTGTAGTAAACATGTAATTGTTTTTTATGTATTTGAACGAAGAATAAAGAAAGTTAATTTCACATGTCACTATTATCTCTTTTGTGTTTTTGTCTTTCATGTTTTGCATGCATAACGAAATTGTGACAAGCAAATATTAGCTCATTAATTGTTTAAGTTTAAATTGATTATAAGTGGCATTGTAAGAATGTTTACATTGCGAGAAAGACAACTTACTTCAGTAGATAATCTAAATGGATCTGCAATCTCGTAAAAGAATCCAAGTGAGTATTTTATTCAAATACTTAAGAAACGTTATTATGTCACCTACGATTCCAATTGGGGAGATGGTCAGTTTTGGCTATAGGAGCAATTGACTCCACGGGTAGAGACATAGATGTACTCATTGGAAGAATGATACATTGGATTGGACCCAAGTTGAATTAATTTTGAATCCGTCTGTGAATTAATTTACTTATGACATTCATGATATGATTTACCTAAATATTGAGTTAGTCACTGACCATGTATATGTAACTCATGTGCTTTGATATAAGTGGAGGTTTATGCTCTAAAGATGATCTAGCCCATATCCGGTATGTTAGGTAAATGACTTATGTATGACATAATTTTAGTAGCAAAAATAAAATTCATAACTCGATTAAAGAGTTAACGATATCCTCTCATTAACTTTAATTTTCTCAACTATCTACTTTGACATGTCATTTGTTTTCATTTACGCTAATTAATAAACTTGAATACTTGATCACCTGTTGAATTTAGTTTTATTAAAAATGTCCCTTGGAATAGTTTTTTATTTTATTATTATTTTGAGTGCTATAAAAATTTGAGTTGAATTAATAAGTCTAACATTTTTAACCCTATCTATAATTATAAAAAAAATCAAACATTTTTTAGTTTTTACATACAAATCCACTATCATTATTTATTTATCTCTATTATTTTACATGATATAAAAATATTGAGTTCAATCTATAAATCTAACATTTTCAACCTTATCTATTTATAAAAAAAGATGTCAAACATTTTATAGTTTTTCATGTAAATCCACAATCACTATTTATTTATTTCCTAATCCAAGTGTAAAAGAAAATTAAAAAGAGAATCAGATACGATAAGAATACAAAATGCCTGGCGGTAAAAAATAAAAAAGAATAACAACCATCCATGTCACATGCTAAAAATAATAATTGCATATTATCTTATATATTTTTATAAATTTGAAAATTCATTAGTCCTTTCAATTACGTTTTAACATGTTGGTATATTTGTGTTATATTTATATTATTTTTATACTGTATTTTAATTAATTTCCTCATTTTGTGTTACATAATTACGTACCAAAAACCGTAAAATCTAATTAACACTTAAATTTGTCATATCTCATCATTTTTTTTTTAAATTATATATTATGTAAAGTTTAACATACTAATAATAGTTACATAGTGTTATTTTTTATATAATTTTTCTATCATGCTTTAATTATTTTTTTTATATTATGATGATGTTTCATATTCCATGTTAAGAGAAATCATCAATAAATTTAAAAAAATATATATTAAAAATAAAAATGATTGTTACTAAGTATTAGTTTGATAAAATACCCTCAGGGAAGTGTGGGCATTTGCCTAGTGAATACGAAACATGTCAACTCAAACGCTCCAACTCGTGTAAACAAGCTTAACTCGAAATCAAGTATAATAGTACTTGATTAAGTTTAATAATAATACTGGATCAAGTTTGAACCCAACTGAACTAAAAAATAAACAGGTTTGGAAGAGCTTTTTATTCCGGGGTCTAGTTAACCCCATCGGAACCATTCCGAATACGATATTGGATCATACTCTACACACGGTACATCAAATATGTAGGGTAACATGCTCTTAGGCTTACAGTATTTTCGAAACTCGCTACAGCCGGCAGGCCTGGTTATTCGATGTGTTACAAAGAGGCCTTTAACCAAACCTCAACTTATATGTAGATGGTGATGGTGATGGAAAACCACGAGCTAGATAGCAAGTTTCTACAAGGTGGGAGGAATCCAAATATATCCATGTGTTTGAACGTAACCGGCTTTTTCCAAAAGCTCATCCGCTTCTGCTGGTCCACGGCTGCCTGCTTGGTATGGAATCGGTTTCATTTCACCATTGTCGATTCTATGTAGAAGAGGCGTGAAAATCTCCCATGCCGCCTGATGAATAAAGCAATATGAATGTTACGGATTGAATCCCTTATAAATTATCTTCTTCCAGAGTATATACAAATTCTTACCTTCAACTCGTCTCTACGAACAAAATGCTGCTGATCACCTCTTATCCTACATAACCAAAAAAAGTTCTGCTGTTCATTATACAGGAAACATAAAACCGGAAAACGAAACTAGTTATCATAGTTTCTGATCCACATTACCAAACCTACCAGCTGTAAGGGTAAGCATTGTAAACAATAATATTTCAAGGATAAAAAAGGGCAAGGATCATACGTGTCGAGAATGAGACGTTCATAAGCCTCTGGGATCGTAACACCTTGATAGCGTTGCCTGTATGACAAGTCTAGTTCACTTTGAACTGTTGACATCTCCAGTCCGGGCTGCTTCACCTGCATCGGTGATGAAATACTAGTCAATATACAAGTTTAGCAGATGAATATATATGCAGTGTTTTTAAAGTTTATAATTGCTTTCAGATCGACACAATAAGATTATAAAACTCACCATTAGCTTCATGTACATGGCTTCAGAAGGTTGCAGGCGGATGACGAACTCATTTCTCCCTTGCTTTTTACCTGAATAAAGATTCATCACATCTCTTCGTGATTTTATCCAAGAGACTACATAAGCAGCCCTCGGTGGGAATAAGCAATAATATAAGCAAAGTTACAAAGAATCTTAAAGGTTTATTGTTATACATTTGAATATATCACCAGGAACATCCTTAAATTGAACACGAATCTCTGCCTTTCTCGAATTCAATGCTTTCCCTGCCTTTAGTATAAAGGGAACACCTGGAAACAAACTGATAAGTCAAATTAGCTAATCCAATGAGAAATTTAAATTAAATTTAAGCTTGTATAGAATTATTACCTTCCCATCTTTCGTTGTGTATACGGAGAACAACAGTTGCAAATGTTGGGGTGTTTGAGTGATCAGGAACTGTCGGATCATCTCTGTAACCTTCATATTGTCCGAGTACAACCTCTTCGTCTTTAATTGGAAGTACCGATTGAAGAACCTGGATTTCATATGGTAATCAGCATATGGTAAAGAAAGCGCAGACTTAGAGCGCCTAAAATATAAGGAAAAATAGAAATTAGGAGCGTTACATCAAGCATATACTACTTCAAAATGGATAGGAACATAATTGGCTTGTTTTGCGGGTATAGTTATGAAACAACTAGCAGTCACTTCCTAAAGTATGGAGTTATAAGATGCACACCTTCACTTTTTCATCACGAATGTGCTCGGGTTTGAGAGATACAGGCTTCTCCATAGCAACAAGACAAAGGACCTGCAGTTGGTATGAACTCGATAAATAAGTAGGCTAACGGTACATGGCATGTTTTTCCTCCAGCTTGTTTTTGTTTCGGTAAAGATCTAAGGAACTTCAGCTTATAAAAATTACCTGCAACAGGTGATTTTGGATAATATCGCGGATAATGCTGCACAAAGAGCACAAAAGGAAATGATCTAAGAAGCAAATACTTAACATAGAAATCACATACAAGATGCTAGGGAAAATAAATGACATCAAACACACCCGTATTCGTCAAAATATCCACCTCGACCTTCAGTTCCAAAGTCCTCTCTGAACACAATCTACCCGAAGAAACGAAGAAAATAGAGATTAATATCAAGAGAATAATCATAATTTATTAATAAAGCTCCGACAGTCCACCAATAGTGTGAACATCTGCAATATCCTAAACAAAGGATACTCACCTGTACATTATCAATGTTGTCACGATTCCAAAGGGGTAAGAAGAAGCGATTTGCAAAACGGAGAACCAGCTGCCAGTGCCACAAAGCCAGATTTGAGCCTAGTTGATAAAAAAATCAAGAAATACAAAGCGACTGTTTACACATTCATTACCAGGTTCTGGACCAATTCCTTTCCCAAATAGTGATCAATACGGTAAATTTGTGGTTCATCAAACAACTCGCCAATCTGGGAGCTTAGTTCCTCTGCGGAGCCTAAATCTCTTCCAAATGGTTTCTCAACAACAATCCGAGTCCATCCGCCAAGATTAGCTGGAAAACAAGACATTACGTAAGATATTGTCTTCTAATCATGAAGGAGAACTTCGAGGAACAAAAGTACCTACATTTATTCATGGAATATCTCCTGATCATCCTGCAAACAGATGGATATACTGATGGTGGAAGTGCGAGATAAAAGAGCCTCCGAGATGACCCTTCTAGGCTATTTTTCGAGGTTTCATGCTTTGAAATCTCCTTGTCTAACATTTGAAAGCCCTCTGCGGCATCATATGATCCACTTACATATTTAATCTGTAAATCATAACAATTGCTAGTAAAAAGCTAAGAAGCAAAAACAGTAGGAGTGAAGCATGTTGAACATATAACTAGGCTTGTACTGACCAGCTGTAAGAACTTTGATACATCTTTTGATGGTGAAGCACTCCTTTCACTCACAAGATATCTGCCGTTTCAATTATTCATAAATTAACGCAATTTGGCTAAAGTGTGAGCAACTATTCATTAAGCATCTGACCTAAAACCAAGCAATAATAATGGAAGGAGTTGACTTTAATACTAAACAGATGTGGGATACCACTACTTAACACTCAACCTCACGTAGGGGCAGTCAACCACACATGGGGTTAGGTAGGAAGAATAACATAACAAACTCTGGACTCTCATACCATGTTAAGCATTGGACTAAAACCGATTAGTAATAGGTGGAGAGGTCTCACCCACGAATGCGATTTCTCAATTCGTCATCTGAAATCTTAGTCCTTGCATAGCCGAAAATGTGCACCTCATTTGGTGGCAGAAATCCCTGCACACACAATTACCATCTAAGGTTAGCCTTATCAGGGAAGCCAAAGTTGATCAATGAATCTAAAACACTTAAACCTGGCAATAAAGATGAAAGAGAGCAGGGAAAGTCTTCTTCTTGGCAAGATCACCAGAGGCACCAAGAACAATAATTGAAAGGCACCCAATTTCTGGCACAGTCTCATTGCCTACAAGCGTTTCACTCTTGAAACTATCTCGTTTTTGAAGGCACCATTCACCTGATCCCATCTTCTAAGCTTTGTCTTTCTTTGTCTCTTTTATGATCTGTATTCAAAGAAATGTAAGCTGTAAGCAAAACAAAAAGATTTCATTTTTGCTCAACTTTTATCAGCAACATGCAAAAGAAAGGTTAAAGAAAATTGCAAACCTTTCAAAAGAAAGAAATTCTAAATGAAATACTCGAAACTCGATTCAGAATCCAAATCAAAGGAGAAAACCAATGAAATTAAGCTCAATAAAATCACGTTTTGCCCATATATCTATTAAATGATTTGATTAATCTGCCAAAACCGAAACAAAGCTTGACATAAGAGTTCACTTACTTTCACTCAACTAAATGACAATTGGCTTAATAAAGACATGAAATCAAAGGTTTGTGAAAAACATGCAAAAGAAACATACAAAAAAATATGCAAACTTTTCATTGCATGGATCCCATAAAGAAACAGACTTTACATTAAAAACTCAAAACCCAGAACAAATGAGAAAACCAATCATATCAATAAAACCATGTTTGGCAAGAAAGAATGAAGAACCTGAGATAAAGAAGTGAAACAAACCTTGAAAGCAGGATTCAAAGAACAATGAAACCTGAGAATTGTAAAGAAAGAAAGAGAGGCAGATATATAGAGCAAGAGTGTTTGGTATGAGTTTGGTGTTAAGGTTTGAAAAGTGGGTGTCAGAGCTTGAGGTTATATTGCAGTCTTTGTATCGCTCTTGTTGTTCTGTCACCAACTCTACTTGTCTCAATGTGTGGGATCTTTTTCTTACCAGCCGCCGGAGTTATACACTAACTTGTCTTTTCCTTTCCATATTTTCCACCTTCATTCTCCGTATTTATGTTCATGCCCCTCTAACTTTGTTTACATTTTTATTTTGCCAAGAAATTTCTGTTTCTACTTTATACAAAACAAATGTGATACAATTTATTATATATCACACCCATGATGAAAGTGATAAAAAATTATATAAAAATATATTTATAAAAGAATAGCTATCGTTGAAATGGTAAAGTTGATGCTATATGAATTATAATGACTTAGATGATAAATATTTTTCTAGATTTATTATGGGTTTAAATTGAATTTTTTTTTTATAAATTTTACATAAAATAAAACAAAAATACCCTCATAGTAATATTTGTTATTTTGTAAAAAAAAGTTTTTGTCATTTCTCAACTATATTAATATTCGATTAACTTGTGACACCAATTTAATCTGTCAGTAAAATATGGTGATTTTAACTAGGTATTATGATGTGTTTCACTATCTTTATATAAATTCATACATCGATAATATATGAAATACAAATTTATAAATTTATTAGATTTAAGTCTATAAAACTCATTTTTTATAAGATTCAAACTTGAGTAATATATTTATAACAGCTAATTTAAAATATAGCTAAAATGGGCTCATAGTTTTTGCGTACTTTAGTAATATCTTTTACATTTTGGGCTGAAACAAAAAAAATCCAAAAGTCAAAGGAGTATATTGTAAATACGAAAAATATACGGTGACGACGTTATAAAGAAATCCAATTTACTATTGGCGCTAACAAAATTGCGAATCAAATGAGGCCCCAAAAAGAAAAGAAAACAAAATTGCGAATAATAAAAAAGGAGACGCCCCTTCCTAACCGTCGCTGTCCAATAAAATAAAGATTGATGAACGGCCTTGATTTGATGAATCCAGTTAAGATCGTGAGGTTGAATGTACCAATTTCAATAATTTCATTGAAGGAGGAAATAATGCGTCACCTTTTTTGTATGTTAAGTGGGCCTTCCCAACCTCATGTCTTTATAATCCTATAATTTTAAAGAAAAAAATAGTTGAGCACATTTTGTGTAACCATGATGTAATGAATGATGCACTTATTTCTTTAACTTAACTTTTTGAATGACATAAATTAGAATTGGTGATGCAAATATAGGAAACCAATGACTAAATCATGGACTTCCACTTCCTTGGTCAGAATTCAACAATGTGCAAATGGCTTTGTAGTCAACAAATAACCTCATCTGTGAAATTTATGTATTAAAAAAACAGTTAATATTTATTAATTAAAATTTTTCATAAAAATTATTTTTTTATTTGTGCTTCAATTTTAAACGAAATATTGAATTTTTAAAATATTAACAATAAATACTATTTCTGTTGAAAATTGGTCTTATTTAATTTTTTTTAATAATGTAAGGACTAATTTAGCTCAATTAATAATAGATAAAAGAAAGTGCAAATAATAGCCATTTAGATAATGAATATCAAAATATATAAATTTTGTAATTAAATTAGATAATACAAAAACATAATTACTGTCAAATTTAAATACAAAATTATTTATTAAATTTTTATTTATATTTGATCAATAAAAATTAATATAAAAGGAATTTAATATCTAAAATATCAATTTTAACATGAATTACTATACATAAAAAATAATTCTTAGAATATTGTTTGTTTGTTCGTACAAAATTTGTAGTAATATTTCGTCAATACTATTATTGATTACTGACATTATATATGTTTATTTAACATAAAGTTTCTACAACAAAACAAATAATTTAACAAAAATTATTTCATAAATATAAATCACATTTATCGTGCCATGAGTTGCTGGTAATTTTCTTTGAAATATCTAAAACATAAAAAAGAAGATATTAGATAATTATTGGTTAAATTAATAATATGATTAAAATAATAGTAAATTTAAAAGTAATGTCTTAATATATATATATATCTATAATATATATATAAAAGTATGAGTTTAAAAAAAAATTTGAACCGACGAGAATATCTTTTATTTTTTAATACATTATTAAATTGACATTTAAAAATAATTATAATGTTTAATTCGAAATTATTATTTATAAAAAATTGACATAAAATAGAATTTATGGTAATTATATATTTAAAAATTTTATAATTTAATAAAAAATTATGATAATTACATATTTAAAAATAATTATATTTTAATTTAAAAATATTACTTAAAAACGTTTAGTTAAAATAATTATAACTGAAGTAAAAGTTGATGTAAAAAGTTTTTACAATTACAATCTTTTAAAAAAGTTTTTTATTTTTTTAAAAAAATTTTTGCTATATATTATGTGGGAGAATGCCTCTTATTTTGACTAAATTTTTATTTTGGCTTTTTTTCTCCCAATTAAACTCTATTTTTAGTTTCCTACCTAATTATGATTAACTTTGAGTTGTTGTAGTCATATATGCTACGAATTTTCAGCCTACAAATATGCCTTACTTACTCTAGGTTTTGCACAAAAAATATTTAGATTAAGAGAATTTTGTTCTTTGTTTTAAAGGTTTTTTTTTTGTGGGGCTTCTGGTTTTTCTTTTAATTCTCTCCATCTTTTGTACTCTTCTTTATTATAGTGAAATCTCCTCTTACCCGTGGTTTTTTTATCCTTTTTTAAGGAGTTTTTCCATGTAAAATTTGTATGTTCGATCTCCGCAATTACAAATTGCGCAATTACATCAAGGTTCAATATTGAGAAGTTTAGTTCAATTTCCGCAATCAACCCGTTTAGAGGTGGCAACATCAAGGTTCAATATTGAGAAGTTCGATGGAATTACAAATTGCAATTTATGGCAAGTTCGGATATGACAGCAATACTAGTTCAGAACGGTCTGAAAAAGATTGTTACAGAGAAAAAGCCCGTAGATATGGATCAGTCAGAATAAGAAGAGCTCCATGATAAGGCTCTATTCGCTATTCAATTATGCCTTATGAATAATGTGTTACAGGAGGTTCTGATGGAGAAAATACTATCTGTGTTATGGAAGGCTAGAAGCCTTATATATGACGAAATATCTGGCTAACATGTTAGTATTAAAACAACACCTCTACAAGTTCAGAATGACCGAATGTGAGCCCATTAGAACTCATATAAGTGAGTTTGTTACCCTTCTTAATGACTTAAAGAATCTTAAAGCAAAGGTTAGTGAAGAAGATCAAGCTATGTTGTTGTTATACTTTTTGCCCTCTTTTTATAAAACTTTCAAGAAAACTCTAATTTATGGGAGAGATAATATCTCGTTTGAGGATGTGGAGGGGAATCTTTTGAGCAAGGATAAAATGGACAATGAGTTAGGCCCAAATAAAAAATCATATAGGTAAGCCTTAGTTCTAGTTGCAAAAGGCAGACAATAAACCAGAAAGACAGATCGAAACAAGTTTAAAGACAGGTCCAAATTCAGAAATTGTGACAAATATTATGGCTATTGTAAAAAGGTAGGTCATGTTAAGGAAGAACGTTGGAAACTTCAAAATAAAATAAAAAAGGATGCCGAAAACAACGAGAAATATAAGTAGAAAGCCAAAGTTGCTAATGCTAGTGTAGCCGAGGACAAATATAATGATTTCTTGTTGGTGTCAATGAGCGAAAGCTCTCATATTACTTTCAAATTGTAACGCCACTCAACCATAACCGTTGCCGGACACAGGTACAAGGCATTACCGAACATACATTCGCATGATCATTTGGTTTCGACACATAAATTTCACGTAAAATTTAAAACTTTCTCATTCATACGTATAACATCCACATTATGGGCCTACGAGGCCCAAACAATACATTGGGTATGATCCGAGACCAAACCGGAACTTCTCAAACACTTATGAAAATTTGACTCAAAACAAGACACATGCCCGTATGGGACAGGGACACGCTCGTGCGGGTAGGCCGTGCGATCGCACACTCCTAAGTCCTTAGCTCGTGCAGAATTATCTTTCATTTCGAACCTACTAGGGTTTTCACACGACTGAGCATACGCCTGTGTCTCTGTCCCGTGTCCCTCACACGGCCTTAACACACCCGTGTCCTCACCCTGTGTGAACATCTAGGGTATTTTGTTTATGACATCATCACGAAGTTTTCGTCACACAACTAAGCCACACGCCCTTGGGTTAGGCCATGTCTATCACACGGTCGAGACACACGGTCATGTCTCCACTCACGTGTTTACTACAAAGCATTTAATATTCATAATTTTAGGTGCAGGGGATACACTGCCTATCAACATGCTCGTGGGCTGGTCGCGTGTCACACACGGCCTAGACACACACCCGTGTGTCTACCCGTATGGACAATTACAAGCTATTTTCCAATCCAATTACCACCCTGAAACACAAACCAAATTCAACCAATTTTGCCAATTCACATTATAACATCAAAACTTATCAAAACATACATATTAATCCATCCACACCCTAACTTTATCTAGCATTATCAAACTTGTGCATCCACACACATTTTACTCATACTAGGCAAGCTTGCACATTAGTAGACTACAATATTTTTGATAAAATATGACTTAATCATTCATAGCTCATTTCTTATGGCCAAAGTACTAAAACACCACTATCAACAAATGGACCCAAAAGAACTATGACACATAACCAAAATAATAGACCACCTATACATGCCATAATATTCAAAGTTCATAATCAAATACCTAAAATGATTGTTGATAGTGTTGATGGAATCCCGATGATCACCGAACCTCGGACTAGCTTGATGAACCTATAAGGGAAGGGAAAAGAGAAAGGGTAAGCTAAAAAGCTTAGTAAGTCTATATGCAAAATTAATGAGTATTTAAAACTAAATGGACATAGCTAATGGAAAATAAGTTTTCCTATCATATAATTAAGTTTGGGAATTATCAATTACTCATGTGATCTTACCACAATATTTCAATACATACATTAAGCACTTAGCACACATGATAGTTTTCATATAACCTGCGCATACACATTCTTAAACATACGGTCAAATCTCTTTACATACAATCACATTTTATCAAAACGATTTGAATAATTCGATGAACCACATGGAATACTAAAGGATACACGAAATAAGGCACAAGTGCCACACATGATGTAGCTGAAACTACTACTAATACGTAGCCGAAGCTATCAATTATCACATAAGGGCTCAATAATGAGCTATTTTCGGGTTTGCTCACACAAGCTGACGATGTAGTCGACACTACTCAGTGCTGTTCACACGAGCTGACAGGTATCCGCAACAAATGTAGGATTACCTAGCCACTAGTAGTCGAATTAGACTAGCAACCGGAATCACATAAACAATCGATAACAGTCAATGGTTTCCTAGTGACATGTCACTCGTATCCTAATGATTCCTAAGGTTCAACTGGGACTTTTCTTTACTTAATGGTTTTATTCCATCACATATTCAATAGTTTGATATAAAATTTCAAAATTTTAAAATAGTTAATATAATTAAACTTAATGATTAAAAATAACTCATTATTTACATATAGGACTTACCTCGGTGCAAAAATGTAAATCCTTTCGATTTAGTCCGATACCTTGCCTTTTCCACGGTCAAGGTTGATTTCACGTCGTTCTTGATCTATAACATCAAATTTTACTTATTCAATACACATTACTCAATTGGAAACAAAATCATCCTATGGTAATTTTTACCATTTTACCCCTAACTTTATCAATTTTTACACTTTAGTCCTTAGGCTCGTAAAATGAAATGTATCTATTTTTTTACATTCCCAAGCCTAGCCGACCATATTTCTCTTTTATAGCAGCCCACAATTTTCAAAATTTCACAACTTATGCACATATTTTACAACTTTTGCATTTTAGTCCCTAAATGTATTTCCATTAAAAACCACTTAGCAAAAGTTGTTTACTACACATTAAACTTCCATTTTCTACCAATAAACATCAAAATGCTTTCATGAGACACATGGGTAAATTTTTGAACATGAACCCTAGCTTAAAATAGTGGTATAGAAAGCTAGGTCAAGGTACGAGGATCTAAAAAATACGAAGAACATGAAAAATGGGGCTAGGAGTCACTTACTTGGAGCTTGAAAAGTTGAAAAACCCTAGCTATGGAGTCCTCCAAAGTTTCAGCTATACAAGGTAGAAGATGGACACATTTTTGGCTTATTTTTCCCTTTTTATTTGATTTAATACCCAAATGACCAAAATGCTCTTAATGGCCTTCTTTGCAAATTTTTCCTTCCATGGGCCATCATGCTATAAAATGGTCTAATTGCTAAATAAGGACTCCTAGTTTATGAATCCAATTCAATTACACACTAAATACTTCTAGAACACATATTTTGAAATTTTTTCAATTTAGTCCTATCACTCAATCAGGCACTTTATCCGTAAAATTTATTTACTAAATTTTCACTCATGCATTCAATCACACAATAGACCTTAAAACTTTATCGGAATAAATTTTCTATTTCAGATTCGTGGTCCCGAAACCACCATTCTGTTTCGGCCTTAGTTCGGGCTGTTACATAAATGGATCTTAGATTCAGAGTGCTCCTATCACATATGTCCCAACAGAGACTGGTTCTCCACATATAGTTCAATTGAATATGGAGTTGTGCTGACGGGGAATAACTCTCCATGTAAAATATCCTAAATTAGAACAGTACAAATTATGATGCACGACGAAATTATTCTAACACTATAAGATGTCAGGTATGTTCCTGATTTAAAGAAAAATCTTATATCATTAGAAATTTTGGATTCTAATGATTACAGGATAGTCATGAATCAAAAGACTTAAATGTTTCTCGTAGGGCTCTTCTTGTGATGAGATGATAGAAAAATGGTAGCCTATACGTTCTACAAAGGTTAACGATTACTAATGCGGCTGCGATTATCGAAGAAAAGCCAAAATCACCATTACGTCGCGACAAGAATCAACCTGGTATCGCGACGACACAATGTGACTCTTTCTCCATCGATTCTGATTCAACCAAACTTTGGCACATGCGACTGGGTCATATGAGTGAGAAAGTATGACAGTCTTGTGCAATAGAGGTTTTTTCAAAGACGCTGGATTTGGTAAGTTAGGTTTTTGTGAGCATTACGTTTTTGGGAAACAAACCCGAGTCATTTCGATTCAGCAGTGCACAGAATAAAAGGGAATCTAGTTTACATTCATTTTGATTTATGGCGTTCATCTTTTGACATCTCAAAAAGAGGTAATAAATATTTCCTAACTTTTATCGGTGATCATTCTAGAAAAATTTGGGTTTATTTCTTGAAACAAATAAAGCGAAGTTTTCAGAATTTTCAAACAGTGGAAGGCACTATTAGAAAAACAA
This sequence comes from Gossypium stocksii, assembly GCA_020496765.1. Lineage (NCBI taxonomy): Eukaryota > Viridiplantae > Streptophyta > Magnoliopsida > Malvales > Malvaceae > Gossypium > Gossypium stocksii. The sequence continues at coordinate 15,819,163 of CM035625.1, read as the reverse complement.
ATCGAAAAATTTGTGAAGCGGTTTAGAACAAATAAAGGTATTGAGTTTTGTTCTTTAGAGTTTAATGATTTTTGCAAACGAGAAAGAATTGAAAGACATCGAACAGTTGTTGGAATTTCGTAGTAGAATGGAGTTGCAGAAAGAATGAACATAACATTGTTGGAAAAGGCTCGATGCATGCTTTCTAATGCAAGCTTAGGGAAAGAATTTTGGGCTAAAATCGTAGACTTGGAAAGTTTTTTGGTAAATCGATCTCCTCATAGAGCATTGATAGCAAGATAATTTTTTTCTTTTTAATGTATTTATTTTTGGCTAATTATCGAATAAGATGCTACTAAATTTGGTTTTTCTTATAAAAAATAAAGTTGGTGCCCTAAAATTCAAAATCATATAAAAAGTGGCTAAATTGGAACAAAAAACAAAGAAGAGGGGTAGATTGATAGATTGAAGATTTGAAGTTGGCAGGATAAAGATTAAATATTTGAAATTGGTTGGATAAAGATCAGCTTATTTTTTATATTGTTAAAATTCTATAACTAGTTTAAATTTAATTTTTAGTTTAAATTTGATTTTTAAATTTTAATTTATCTAGTGATAATGTCTAGGAAAAATCTAACTAAGTTTTAGCATTAGAAATATGTATAAATACCTGATGGCTATAACCACTTGGCAGACTTGGCTTTTTGAATAAAAACAATTCTTTCATTTTATTCATTCATGCATCAGTGAATTTGGCATTCTGCCATTCTTTTTCCATTTTTAGCATTTTGGCTAAATTGCTTCCCAAGTCCTTTCCCTTTTTCACTTTCCACCATTTTCATTAAAAAGCTACTTCTATACTCTATCTAGCATGATTAATTTCATGCTTAACTAATCCCCTTTTTAGCCTTAATCTAGTTATCGCTCCGACAAAATAACCGTGAGATATGAACCCACACTAAATACTTTGCAATTTGGTATTCATTATCCCTCCGATATATGGGATAGTACAAATTCGTCCCTTAAAGTTGACTCGATTTCAACTTAAAAAGCACACGCTGGGTTGGAATCGTTTTGCGTAAGTTGGGAAGTTGAGTCGACTATGCTGTATTCAAAATCTCACGAACAAGTTGGCATGTTTAGGCAGAAAAAGCTAGTTGGATTCCATCAAGTGAGATAGTGATCAAATTTAAACGACCCACACGATTGAGACTGTTGATTTGAGTTGGGCTTTTCAAATCGCAAGGTTGTCAAAGTCTTAAATTATGGGCACGTGTCACGTGGTTAAAAATTCAACAGTCGATTTGCAGGTCGTAACAGAACTGACTACAAGAGGAAAAGTTAGTGGTTTGAGGCGTCCTCGATTGCTATAACCAACTTATCAGTTGGAAAGAAAAACTTTCTTTCAAGGATTTGTTTAAGTTTGGGGTGTACTGAGGCTAAGGTTAAGCTTTAGTATATTTTATTTACCCATTTATTTTATTTGCTTAAAATTTATTTTTGCAATTTCGAATATGTTTTCATTTTATTACTTTACATATTTATTTTATTATTTTTATAAACTAAAACCCCATTTTTCATTTTTTAGTATTGCTACGTACAGGTCGTGGACAAAACTGTGACCACGACAATAATTCTAGTTACGAGAAAAAGTAAAATTAGATAACCAGTCCCTGTGGATTTGACTTGTAACACCCCTTACCTGTATTCGACGCCAGAATAAGGTACGAGGCATTACCGAAACACATACACTTGTAAACGTATTAAACCGAGTCATAAAATTTCATCCAAATTAAAACTTTTCAAATTTTTATCTTTGAATCACTAAATAGGGCCTACGAGGCCCAATACATATTTTGGAAGTGGTCTGGGACTAAACCAAGAACTTTTGGAAGCATTGAAAAATTTCTTGAAAAATAGGGGCACATGCCCATGTCCAAGGCCATGTCCTTCACGCAGCCGAGAAACATGCCCGTGTGTTAGGCCGTGTGGCCATAAGTAATGTTATTTACCAAGTCCTTTGCCACCCTAGAACACTTATACACCTATACATATTTATCATCACACAAAATGGTATTATTAAGCATTCAAACACCCATACTAAGATATTCATATACCATTTACAAACCACATTCATCATGCATAACCACACACACACGCTTAACCATTCACATCATGCAACTTACACAACCAATCACATTTACCACTCATAATTATCACACATTTACTCATCCAACTCATGCAAGCATACACATCCTTGAAATGCATCATCATAGACTTATAACATAACAATTATTAGCCACATTAAACGGCCTTATACAACAATAACCTTCAAATGGCATAGGCCAACATTCTAGGCCAACTCATAATAACATATACATACATAATCAAGTACCTATACATGCCATAGACTAAAAAAATACTTGAAAATCGTTGATACAATACCAATCAATAAGTTGTTAGTGTGATAGAATCTCCGACAACCTCCAACTCGAGCTAGCATCCGTGACACTGTAGGAAAAAGGAAAGGAATGGAGTAAGCATTATAGTTTAGTAAGTAGGTATGTAAATAATAAGTAATTTATTAACATGTTTTTATAAATCTTCACAATATGTTCTCAAGATAATACAATCATAATTGCACATAGTTTCACTATTTACTCATGTTCATCTCAAGCTATCTACTTGAGTCATAGTCACTAAATTATTTATATCTTAAGCTACGAAACTCAAAATTAAGATCTAAGAATTTTTCCTGAAACTAGACTCACATATATTCTTACTATAAAATTTTCATAATTTTTGGTTTAGCCAGTAAGTACAGTTATTCATTAAAGTCTCCCCTATTCTGCTATCTGATAGCTTTGATCCTTCTTCACTAAAAATTAATTATCTCCTCGTACGAAATTTGGGTGATGTTCTCGTTTATTTATTTTAAAAATAGACTCATTAAGGATTTTAATAATACAAATTATAACCCATAATTATTTTTGTACAATTTTTAATAATTTTTTAAAATCAAAATAGGGTATTCCAAAATCATTCTAACACTGTCTCACAAGAATTCAAATATCTCATAATATGAAATGCTTTTGCTTACACCATTCCTTTTATATGAAAATAGACTCAATAATATTTAATTTTATATCTTTTTCAACCTCTAATTCAATTCACACCATTTTTGGTGATTTTTCAAAGTGATACCATTGTTACTGTCCAAACTATTTTATTGCTAATTTTACTCTTTCATGTTTCCTTTGTATTAATTCTCATTTACACACATATAACACTAAAGTATATCTATAGTTAGCCATTCTAATAACTTGTCATTATCAAATATTTACAAGTCTTCATTGTAACACTTACTTCACATCAACCTTACCAAAGTTCAATCACATATCGAGCACATTGCTCATTAATATATATATACACATGTACCTGCACTTGTTCATCACATAATCACATTCAATTACACTTAGTCATTTTTCATGTTGAACACATCAGAATATTAATGGATACATCAGAAGTTTACACATAAATGCCACACTTTTAGCCAAAGCTACTTCACATTGCTTTTCACATAGAGGCTCGTTCTCGAGCAATTTACTTTCACGGGCCTGCTCACACAAGCTGTCAGTCATTCGTTGCTACTCAATGCTGCTCACACAAGCTGTCAGGTATCCGTAACACATGCCGGTATACCCAGCCACTGGTAGAACATAAGACCAGCACCCAAATTCACTTAGTCACAATTTCACATAGATTTCACATAGGTCCCTTGTAACATGTCACTTGTATCCTATTCTATTCCTAAGGTTCAACCGGGAAATTTCTCACATTTCGATACTTTGTCAATTTCATTCAGTATTCAGTACATCTTATAAAATATATCAAAACATAAAAATGTAAGTAAAAACGATGCATTATTTACATGCAAACTTACCTCGATACAAAAATGACAATTTTTGCGTTTTAGTCCAAAACTTTTTCTTTCTTCGATCAAGGTCAGTTCCTCGTCTTTCTTAATATATAATAACACATTTAACTTATTTATTCAACATGCTACTCAAATTAACCCAAATTCACTTTTTGGAAAAAATTACATTTTAGCCCCTAAACTTTGTCATATTTACACTTTTACCCCTAGGCTCGTAAAATTATTTTCATTCAACTTCTTTGTACTTTAAGCCTAGTTGAACCATTTTCATGCTTATAGCAGCCCAAAATTTCCATTAAAATTGCTTTTTAACACATATTTCATAACTTTTACAAATATGTCTTTTTATGCATTTTCACCTAAAATCACTTAGTAAAAGTTGTTTCTCTAACCATAAACATGCATAATCTACCATTAATCATCAAAATACATTAATATTCATCATGGGTCAAAACCCTAGACTTTAACCATATCTCAAATTAGTGGTAGAAATAGATAGATCTTATTACGAGGATTTCAAAAACGTAAAAATCATTAAAAAAGGGGCTAGAACGGACTTACAATCGAGCTTGGAACCTTGAAAAACCATAACCATGACTTCCTCCACGCTACATTCGACCAAGGCTTGAAGATGGACAAGAATTTTGGCTTTTATTTTGTCTTTTAGTCCATTTAATTACCAATTTTCCAAAATGCCCTTTTTTTACTTTTCTTTAAAATTTTACCCTTCTATGTCCATTTTTGTCCATTATGACATAAAATGGTCTAATTACTATATAATAACCTATAATTTAAAAACTCATTCCAGTCAAGTACCTTTATGAATAAGAACACACATTTTTCACCTATTATAATTTAGTCCTAAATACCAAATTGGACACCCAAATAATAAAATTTCGTAATGAAAATTTCACACAGTCATTCAATCACACAATAAACATTAAAACTTAATTGGAATAAATTTTTCTACTTCAGATTTATGGCTTTCAAAGCCACTATTTCGTTTAGGCCCTAAATCGAGCTATTACACGACCCTACTGCTCTATACTACTATTTAGTGTTATCTTGTTGTAGGAATTTATATTTGGTGATTTCGATGCCCATCAAGCATTGAACGGTAAAGTTCCGAAGGAGATATGGTCAGGTAATCCTCCAAATTATGCTAATTTTAGAATTTTTGGTTGTCCTACTTATGCTAAATTTAGACAGGGGAAGCTCAAACCAAGGGCCGTTAAATACATATTTCTAGGATACTTTGTCGATACAAAAGGTTTTAAGTTGTGATGTTCGAAATTCAAAAAAATAATTGTTAGAAGAGATGTTACATTTGATGAATCTGTCATATTTCGGTTAGAAAAGAGGAATTTTACTTTTAAAGATACAATAAATCAGAGTGTCTCAAGCAAGGTAGAGTCAAAAATCAAAATGGGGAGTGACGTCCTGATGAGCAAATTCCATCGTCACAACGACGTGACGAAAAGAGATCTTGTCCCGAAAAAGAGTCACATGACTTCGCGACAACACAAAAAAATTCTAATTCTTGCATGTTTGAAGTCATTTTGGATCTATTTAGAGCTCCATCTAATCCTCAGGTATCTTTACCATATCAGTTAACTAATTATAAGTTGGCTCGTGATAGAAAAATGTGAGAAATTTGACCACCATAGAAATATTGTGAAGGAAACCTAGTGATTTATATTCTAAGTGTTACCGAGAGTATTGATTCAATTGATCTTTCGTGTTATTATAAGGTAGTTCAATCCTCTGATTCTAGCAAATGGCTCATTATAATGGAAGAGGAGATGGAATCACTTCAAAAGAACGAGACTTTGAGGCTAGTTAAACCACCCATCAGTAAAAGAATCGTTGGTTGCAAATGCGTGTTTAAAAAAAAAGAAGGTTCGGATCCTAACGACACTAGGTACAACGCAAGACTGGTTGCAAAAGGCTACAACCAAATGGAGGGAGTTGATTTTCAAGATGTTTTCTCTCCCATTGTGAAATATACGTCCATTCGGGCACTTTTGGCCCTTGTTGCATCAAATAATCCTGAGTTAGAGTAGTTAGATGTAATGAATGCTTTCCTTCATGGTGACTTTGAGGAGGACATCTACATACAACAACCGGAACGCTTTAAATTTGAAAGTAAAAAAGATCATATTTGTCTCTTATAAAAGTCATTGTACAGTTTGAAGCAGTCTTATCGGTAATAGTAGAAAAAGTTTAACTCCTTCATGTTGAGTATTGGTTTTCCTTGAATACAACTATTGTGTTTATCTACAATGTCTTTGTAACAACCCGAATTTGGGCCTAATCAGAATAGTGGTTTTGGAACCACAAATTTAAGGTCGAAGAAATTATTTCTAATATTATTTTATGTTTTATAGCATGATTATATGAGTGCATGAAAATTTTGGTGAATAAATTTAAGCGATTGTAGACTTAATTGCGAAAAAGGACTAAATCGCATAAGAGGCAAAAGTTTTGTTTTAATAGCAAATGGTGTTAAATAGCTATGAAACATAATGTAAAGGTATTTAATGGGAAAATAAACCTATTTTAAGGAGGGTGGCCAGCCATGGAGAGACAAGAAATAGAGAAAGTCAAAGATTAGGTGATTTGGTGACCAAATAATAAAATAAAATAAAGAAAGAGTGCATAGTATCACCTTTTTCATTTTCTTCTCCATACCACCGAAATTATCAGCCAAGAGGAGGGTTTTGAAGCTTAAAAATTTCAGCCACTCTTCTACCTTGCAAGTAAGTGATCTTGATGGCCTTTCTTAATTATTTTTGTACTTTTGGGACCCTTGTAGCATGAGTTAACTATTGAGAGAACTATTTTGCAAAATGGTTGAGAGTCTACAGTTTTCCCATGAGATTATTCATATTTTTTGCTAAAAATTTATGGAAAAAAATGAATCTTGGTTGTTAAATAAACAACTTTTGTGAAAGGATTTTCATAAAAAAGCACTAAATGGACTATTTTGTAAAAGTTGTAAAATAGATAGTAATTGTGTGAAATACTTGAAATTTGGAGCTGTCATAAGAGTAATAAAGACTTGGCTACGCTTGGTTAATGAGGAAATTTGATAAAAATCGATTTTTGAGCCTAGGGGTAAAATTGTCATTTTGTGAAATTCTAAGGGCAAAATGGTCATTTTGCCAAAATATGAATTGTGAAATGTCTATATTAATGTGATAATTAAATTAGTGAATTTTTATTATTCTAGATTAAGAAACACAAAATCCGGACCTAGATTAGGGGAAAGCAAGCTAGTGGACTAAATCGATTAGTTGCCTACATTTTGTACACCGAGATAAGTTGTACGTAAGTAATACAACTTTACCATTATTTTGTATTGAATGATTGATTTTGCATAATATGTCTGAATGTGCTTATAAGCTATGTATGGTAAAATTTAATGTGGTAAACTCCCGGTTGAACCGTAGGAATAGAGCAGATATTCATGCTATGAAACTAGGGTCATACGAGAGCTAGTGTAAGACCGTATTTGAGACATGACATCGGCATTGTTATGTAGTAGTATAAGACCATATTTAGGACATGGCATTGACACCGATATGTGCGAGCCAATGTAAGACTATGTTTGGGACATGGCATCGGTATTGATATGAGTGCTAGTGTAAGACCATGTCTGGGATATGGCATTGGCCTCAATATGTGAGCCAGTGTAAGACCACATTTGGGACATGGCATCGGCACAAATAGAGGAGGGCCAGTGTAAGACCATGTTTGGGACATGGCATCAGCCTCGATATATGAAAGTAAGTGTAAGACCATGTCTGGGACATGGCATCGACTTGATGTGTGAGCCAGTGTAAGACCATGTCTAGGACATGGCATCGGCATCTTACCCTATGTTTGAGGCTTATCGAATATCCTTTCGTATTCTAAATGGTTCAACGGGAAATTTAAAGTTTGTGTCAAGAATGAGAAATATTATGATGATATTGTGAGTGGTACAGGTACCTACATGAAATGTATGAGATGTGAGCTCAACTTATATTGTATGATTAGTAAGGGATGAAAATAAGTAAGTCATGTTTATAACCATTTTTGGTTCATGTGCAATTTATGATATGTTGTGATTATGTGGATGCATGGTAAATTGTTGTTATTTATTTACCTGCAACTTACTACGCTTTGTGTTTACTCCTTTTTCCTTTTTATTTCCTTATAGTGTCGCCTAATTAGCTCGTGGATCAAAGAACGTCAGAGACATTGATCACACTATCAACTGAAGCATTTGGTATAGTTAGTTCTAATATTTTGAGTAATGGCATGTATAAGAGCTTAGTCTTTTGTTAAGTGTCATATTGTTTTGGAGCCAAATGCGTTGGCTTGTCATAGAAATCAACTCATTTTGTATAAGGCCATGGTTAATGGCTAATATTCATTATTGATCTATACAAGTGATGATATTTTTCACGAATGTACCAATTGGTATGGATGATTCATTGGCATTAATGTATGTTGGATGGGTCATGTGTTGATCTGTTGATGTCTAATTGTGGTTGTTTGGTTGTGTATTTATGCCATGTTACGTATTGATAAAATTGGTATGTGTTTAATCATGTTTCAGAGTGGCAAAAGGCTTGGTAAATAGCCTTTTATTTGTCCACACGGGTAGACACATGAGCGTGTGTCTAAGCTGTGTGTGACACACGGTCCGCTCCATGGGCGTGTGGTCAGGCGTGTGTCCCCTGCACCTTAAGTTGGCAAAATTAAATGCCCAATAGTAATCACACGGGCTGAGATACGGCGGTTTGTCTCAACCGTGTGAAAGACACGGCCTAGTACACGAGCGTGTGTCATGGCCATGTGACCTTAAATTATTGTTAACGTCAGAAACAAAATGTCAAGGTTTTTACACACGGGCTAAGACACGGGCATGTCATGGTCGTGTGAAGGACATGGGCTAGGGACACGGGTGTGTGCCAGGTTGTGTGAAAACCCCTGTAGGTCGATGTTAGAAATTAAATCTACACGGGCATGGGGTACGGGTGTGTCCCTAAATGCTTAGGCCGTGTGAGCCACACGGGCTTTCAACATGGCCATGTTATGGTATCACACGGGCGTGTGCCCTGTTTTGAAAAAAAATCTTCTAAATGTCTCAAAGTTTTTCGATGTAGTCTCGAACCACATTCAATGTGTGTTTTGGGCCTTGTGGGCATTTTTTAAGGACTGTAAGATAAAGTTTGAAAAGTTTTAAATTAGAATGAAGTTTATTGGTCCGGGAATGTTCAATTGCATAAGTGTTAGTTAGGTAACACCTCATACCTTGTCCCGGCATCGGATACGGGTAAGGGGTGTTACAGTCTTGATAATGGTTCTTTTATATATTTCCTATTTTATGTTAATGATATGTTATTGCGACTAAGAATCCATCTGAAATTGATTGTCTTAAAATCATGCTTAACTCTAACTTTTAGATGAAGGATTTAGGTGCAATAAAAAAAATTTTGGGATGGAAGTTTTGAGAGATAGACATTCCAGAAAAATATCTTTTATTGAAACAAAGGTACATCAAGAAGTTCTTTTAACTATTTAAGATGTAAGATGCAAAACTGGTAAGTACTCCTTTAGTTGCACACTTTAAACTCTTAATTTTAGATTCTCCATAGAACAAAGAAGATGAAAGGTATATGTCAAAAGTACCTTATTCAAGCGCAGTTGGAAGTTTGATGTATACAATGGTATATACCTATCTAGATATTTCACATGTCGTTAGTGTTGTCAGTCAATACATGAAAAATTTTGGTAAGTTACACTAACATACAGTTAAGTGGATATTTACGGGGTGCTTCTAACATGTACTTAGAGTTTGGAAGAACTCAAAAGGGTCTAGTTCTATATATTGATTTTGATTATACAAGAGACTTAGATCGAAGAAGGTCTCTCATAGGTTACCTATTTGCTTTTGGGAATTGTGTCATTAGTTGGAAAGTGACACTTCAAACTACAGTGGCTTTATCGACTATTGAAGTTGTAACGCCTCAAATTTCCTTATTTTCGACTTTTTGTGAATTTGTAGCATGAAAATTGTTTGAATGTGTTTTTGCATTTATTTGACACAAATATTTGTCTGCTTCAGTGGTTATGTGCCCTGGGTGTGTTGGGGAGGTCCCAAGTTCAAGCAATGTCTTTGGTAAAATTTTAGGTTTTTATTAAGTAAAGCCTCATCTTTGCTTATTAGGCTTATAAGAATTTATTGGTAAAAGCATAACAGAATGGGCCTATTGGTCTGGTGGTTAAGAGGTGTGTTAGAGTGCAAGAGGTCTTGTGTTCGAGGTTGTTCGGGGACATTATTTTTGCTATTAATACAGTGTGAGTGGTTGTGTTGGACTGAAATACTGATGGTGGAGTGTTTGGTGGAGCAAAATAGGGGATTTAGGAGTTACCCAAATTTTCTGTGCACTTTCTCTCTACCAAAATTCTTCTGCAAAATTCCTCTTCCCTACTTTCTTTCTTTTTTCTTCCAGCCTAAACCCCTTTTTGCTGTCAAGTTTTGCATCTTTCTTTTTCTTTGTAATTGCTTCCTTTTTATCGTTTAGTCTCGATAGCTAATCGTTCAACATGGTGTTGGTACATTCTCAGTAAGTTTACGTTTTGGTTAACTTCTAATGTTTTTCTGATAGTTGTTTAAAAGGGGGTTTTCTTTAGTAACTTAGGAACTGATTAGTGTTTTCAACCAATGAGTGGTCGTAGAGAGTTCACATTTCGTTCAAGGTAAGGGATTTAGGGATTTAGGTTAAAATTCCTCGTTGAATTATCTATCGAATATCGATTAAACGACTGAAATTGGACTTCTTGCTGTTGGTTATAGGTCTTAAAGTCTCGGGATTGCGTTAACATCAAAAACGGACCAGGTGTGTACTCTAATTGCACAGAAATTATGTTTCGACGAAAGCCAAAAAGCTTGCTGTCAACGCCAAACGGGCGTGTAGACTGTCCATGTGGAGGCTGTGTGGCGAGACACGATTGTGTGATTGACGAGCCAGGTCATGCGCATGCGACACGAGCACGATGGAAACGGTCGTGTGAGGCCGACGAGGTTGTGTGCGAGACACGGGCTCGGCCAATTGGGCCGTGTGGGCTACACGGGCGTGTGGGATTTTAGGTCAGGCCATGTGAGATTTTGGGCCAGGCCGTGTGATCTACATGACCAAGGCCAATTTGGATCGTGTGGGCCACACGAGAGTGTGAGCCCACACGGGCAGGCCACATAGGCGTGTAAGCTCATTTCACTGTATTATTCTGTAAGGTTGCACGGGTCACCCAAGTCAACTGTGATCGTTTAGGGTCAGTAAGCGTTACTTAGACCCCTATTCTGTGATGTGATAATGAGATGTATGTGATAGCATGTTATAATTAGCATGTGTATTGATTCTATTCTAAAATAAATGTATGATTTGTTCATCTGTATAATGGCATGCCACGATTGTATAATGCATTGGATTGGGGTGGGATTATTGATGAAGAGAAGGAAGTATCTGAAAGGCTTTTAGCCTATTATCTGGCAGCTATGCTGCATATATTTGTTATGTGCCATTTACGGTACCTTATGGTGTGTAGGGTTAGATGGGTTGATTATATCCCCATACTTGGTGTGCAAGGCTGGATGGGTTGATTGTATCCCCACACGGTGTGTAGGGTTAGATGGAGATGGTGTGTAAGGTTGGTAGGCATGTTCTGTTTCTGATCTGAGTATGGGCTAAGGCCTGATTATATCTGATTCTGTACTAAGTGGGCTAAGGCTCACACCGTTTCTGTTAAGGGCTCAGGCCCGAATTATGATAGTTATCTGTTGTTTGACTGCATGCATGCTATACTATGGGGATGTACACACTGAGTTTGTGAAAACTGCTAGATACATTCTGATTTTCACGGTTTTACTGCATTACTGTTTTTGATTATTTTGAGGTTATTTATGTAATTCCGGACTTGGACTATTTTTTATTTTTATTTAGATTTCTAAATTGTTATTTATGGATTTTTAAACTGTAAACGCCACAAAAGCATCGCTTTTCTAAAAATTAACTAAGAGTTTCTGCGTAAAAGAAATGGGTTTAAGCAAATAAATTGATTTGCGATTTTCGGACTTAAGTTGAAACGATTTTTAACTTGTTAAGGAATTTCCAAAAGCACTCTCATGTGATGCCGCCAGATTCGACCATAACGTCTAGGTCGGGTTTGGGGTGTTGCAGAAGCAAATTTTTAATAATATTAAAAATTCTATTATGACCTATACTATTATATTTGTTAGAAAAATTCTTTCAACTAATTAAGAGTTGATACATGACATTTTTAATGATATTAAAAATTAAATTAAATTGAATTATTATTTAATAATATCTCACACACACATACATCCCTTTATTCACAACACCAAACGTAGGAAAATATGTTGGTATAAGAGAAAGTAATCCCATATTGTCTAGTAACAAGTTAAAAATAGATTATGAGTATATATATACATATCTCATATCCCACATGGCTTAAGAAAATAAGAGAAACAAGACTTTGGGTCTATATAAAGACTTGTTTTGTAAATTTTATTTCCACAATAATAAGTGGTACCAGAAAATAAGAAAAAATATTGGTGCTGCCACTTTTAATGCTGATGTTAAATTTAAATTTAATACTAAAGAATTTAAAAGAATTGATGACACATAAAAAAAATAAAAGTAAGAACATAGAAAATAAAAAGATATCTTAAAAATAAAGAAATTAAAATACTAATTTTTAAAATAATTTTGTACAATAATTGCAGATATTTATATAGATTTTTTTAGAATTTTTAAAAACTAAAAATTTATATATCTAATTATCTTAAATTTAAATTTAAATTAAATAATACATATTTGATGATAGTTTTAAATTTAATACAGTAATTTGAAATAAATTTTAAACAATGTCAAAATTAAATTATATTATAATGGTAATTTTTAAAATAAAATGATAAAAATTTAAATATTAAAATAAATATTATTTATATTAATGATAATTAAATAATATTTATATTTATATTTATATTTATGATAATATTACATTTTTCATTCTTTTACATAAAAATTTATGTAAAATCTTCAAAATTTACCTAATCCTTTCAAATTTTATTTATTTATAATTGTTAAAAATAATAATTATCCACATGCTATAAGTAAATTGTTCATATCAATCAATTTTGAGTGTTAAACCTTATAACATATAATATATATTATTTGCAAATTTCTATATCAAAATTAACATGTCTTAAGTTTGAATTACTTTTTCTTATAAAATCTATAAAAAAATTTTAAAAAATTATTTAGAAAAATAACTATTTATTTGAACTTTAAATTTATATAGTAGTAGGTAAAAGAAAAATGATAGTTTAAACTTTAAACAAAAACATTAATTTGAAAATTGTAATTGTAATTCAGCTAAAGCTATTATCAACAAATAAAAACATATTGTTTTATGAATATTATATTTTTACACGGATGTTTATCAAGATTAAGGTAAATTTGATGTATTTTAGGACTATAATATTTATTAGAAGTAGAGTTTTATATTATACATACTTCTTATTTTTATAAATATAGAATTTGAAGAAGTATTGTAAACATTCCATCTTTGTCGAACGTGCACCCTTTGAATATCATCATTGCTTTCAACCACTCAATTGCTCCAGCCTTTATGAAATTTATAAAAACCTTTTATCCATATTTGATTAGATTTATTCAATCAAGGATTGAATATCAGATTTATTCTTTGAGATCATAAATAGCAAGATGCAAAATCTTTCAGGAAGTTTCTTTTATTTAATGCTTTATATTGAATTATTTTTTTAATTAGTTAATTCATGATTAATTTTGATTTATTTGATTAACTTATTTTATTCTATCTTTTTGAGGATGGTGAAAGATTTGATGTCATCATTGATTTTAACTATTGACTGAGCAAAATTTAAATAAGTATGAGGCTTTAACCATTCAGCCACATTAATTTTTCATATATACTTTTACATTGTATGAGTAATATATTAATTAAATTCATACCTAATATATTTCTAATTTCCTTAAAATGTTCTTTTTTATTATTTTGTTGGAAATATTGAACTGAATTGGATTGGATCCACCTATAATGGTGGTAGAACCTAAACCCACTAAAGTTATTAAAAAGCAGCTATTGAAAAACTACCTAGTTTTTATATATATAAGGAAGTTTTTCTTCTTGTGAAAACAACTGCTTCGAGAGTTTAAAAAAAGGAATAATAAAATTAGCCATGCGGCCATTATAGAAGTTTAGAATTGTAATAATTGGGTTTCCAGTGATGTTGGAAAATACAGTTTTGGGATATGTTTTCATAAACCGAGCCCGTAAATATTAAATAGAGATATTTACAGAGTTATTATATTGATGAATTAAAATTTGGTTAAACAATTTAGTCGAAAATGTGGTTAATTCAGGCTTAATGACATATTGTAAAATTTTAATCGCTATAGATTTTTAATTAAGAAAAGACTTGGAGATTTAGATAGCAATTATCCAAAGGATTAAAATAGAAAATAAACTATTTTAGAATATATGATAGTGGAATGAAATGATGGTTCATAATTTAACTAATTAATTATAGTTAAAAACATAAGAAAATGATTAATTAAAAGTTAAATAAGATTAACTAAAACTTAATCATAATATAAAAAGGAAATTAGTGGAATGAGAGATGATAATTCATCTTCTCCAACTGGCCAAAGTAAGAAAACTTAAGGGAGGACGCCATTTTTGAGTCCTTGAGCTTTCGGTTTTGATTCCAAGTAAGTTCTTAGCCATTTTTCTTTAGATTTTATGCATTTTTTTTTATCATGGGAGTTTGATTAAGCTAGCCCATGGATCAATTTGATCAATTGGTGAAATTTTGATAAGTTTATGTTGTTGATAATTGAATGATTTAGGTGTAAAATTGTTAGAAATTAAGCTTAAATTAAGATAAGGATTAAATTGTAAAACTTAATTGTTAGTTTAGTACATTAGGGATCAAATTGAATAAAATGAAAAATTATCATGAAATCTCGGTAGGAATAAGAACTAAAAGGTCCCTAATGAATATATGTGAAATCGGATTTTAATCTAGAGCTTTAGATTGAAAGTTATGCTTGTCTCGATTTTAGGGATTAAATTGAAGAAATTGAAAAATATGTGTAAATTGATATTTGTTATGAATTGGTTGGAAATTGATAGTATGCTATGGTTTATGGCTAATCATAGCTAACATTAGCATGAAACCTTAGAGAAGGAAAGAAAAACGAGAGTTATCAACGAGTGATGCGAGACCACGGTTTGTACTTTTATCGAAATAGAGGACTAAAATGAATAAAATGGAAAATGGCGTGAAATACTTGAATTGTGATATGTAAAATGAGAAATGAAATGAAATATGTCATATTATATGAAATATATGTGCTTGATGTTGAAATAGGCTTATGATTATGTATATGAATGATAAATGATATATGTATCATGTTGTATAATATACTTAAACATTGATACCCTATTAACTAGTCAGGTCGAGTCAAATATAGTT
The DNA here is from genome assembly GCA_020496765.1 of Gossypium stocksii. NCBI lineage: Eukaryota > Viridiplantae > Streptophyta > Magnoliopsida > Malvales > Malvaceae > Gossypium > Gossypium stocksii. Next base: position 15,803,654 of record CM035625.1, on the reverse strand, counting down.
GGCATGCCATAAGATTAGATTGTGTAGGAGATTATGCGCTTATGCGTCAAGATGCATCTTGTGTTCTAGGATGCTTTTGTGTGCTAGGATGCACTTCGTTGCCACTAGGTTCTTTGTGTACCAGTAATGCGTTTCAAGTGCCAATATGCACTTTACATGCCAGGTTATCCTACTTCATTCTATTTGATTATGCACTTTACGTGCCCGTTAACCTACTTCGGTATATTCGATGATGCAGTTCGGTGCTAGCTTGGTGTATTGGTTGGACGATCCATGTATTCGTCTGAGTCATATTAATAGGGATATATAATTGGTAAACTTGGTAAATGGGATATAAATGAGATGTTATAATGATATGAGATGAATTGTGCGCATAAGTGATTTGTGATAGATAAAACAAGTAACCTTATGTGCAAATCAGTTGGAAACGAGCCCAAGGGCCAAAATGATTGTGAATGAGTCAAGAGACTCTAGGAAAAGATTAAAAGATAGTCAAACAGGTAAATGATGTTAAATTGAATATGACATTAGATAACATACTAATAAAGGTAAACAAATGTATGCATTTGATTCATGAATGATGTTAAATGAGTATATGGTTAAGTATTGATAATTGACAAATATACTGAATCGATTATGCAGTCGGTTGAGCGTTTGGTTTTGCATCAGTCATTGCAAACTGTTCTAGTACCTTATCGATATATGAAGCTTGTGATAGAGCTATATTTTTATTCTTTCGGTCCCTAAGGATTCGACTTCCAAGAATATAACTAACTTCACCCAAGTCTTTCACGCTAAACTATTGAGCTAGCCACAGTTTAATCGATAACAATTCTCCTACATTGTTTTCGATAAGTAGAATATCATCGATATACAAAATGAGGAAGATTACATTTTTGTCCTTTATATGCTTATAAACACAGAGTTCATTGGCATTTTTCTCAAACCCAAAAGTCTTGATCGTTTGATCAAATCTTTTATTCCATGAGCGGGATGCCTGCTTAAGTCAATAAATAGATCCTAGTAGTTTGAAAACTTTTTGTAACGCTCCGAATTTTTGGGCCTAGGAGAAATGGGCTCCGAGTATCAGAGAAATTGGATTTTAGTTGTGCGAGGAAAATTTCACAATGGCATGTTTAATTTAATGGCTAAGTGATTTTGGAATGTTAGAGGGTTTTTATGAAGTTCTAGGTTCAAGCTTGGGTATAGGAAAAATCTTGGTTTTGGCCTTAAGAGAACCCTGACCTCAATTGGGATAACTTATAAATCAAAGGGGTTAAAATAAGACACAAAAGGGGTTGTGGTCTAGTGGCAAATGGCGCCACATGGGAAACAAGGAAGTGACGCCATAGAGGAAGCTAGGGGTCCCTTTCGCGTTGTGGCGTGTTTGTTTGGGTTAGGCGTTGGATCATTCGTTGATCTGTATGTCGTTGGGTCACGGTGGTGGTGACCGTAGTTGATCGATACACCCCTGGGGAGTCAAGGGTGCGATTATTGTTGGCTTCTGGGCGTATCAGTGCTCAGAGCGCAGATTAACTTCAGATACCTATCAGGTGTATTTCACCGTACCCTAGATGTAGGACGGCAAATGCCGGAATGCCGAAATGCCGATCACACAGTGGTGGTAGCCACACGAGCGTGCAAGCGCACGTATAGGAGCTTTGACGTGATAGTTGAGGCCATCATGAGTATTCTCGTGGGTTTAGGCTGCTTTGGGCCACGATGGGCCGAAATGGGCCATGATGCCCAATGGGCCTTGGGCCCAATCAGACAAATTGTATGATTGTGTAGTAAATATTGGATTGGACTATGTGAATCTTATATCTGTGACTAGATTTGGGCTAAAAGGGCCACACGAGTGTGTGGGCCCACTTGGGTCGAGAACGGGCCTTAGGCCCATTCGCAACATTATCTCTGTTTAGAATACTTGAGTCGTTCGAGGCGACTGTAGACATTCTAAGGAATTATGGAAATACCCCTAGTTTGTGAAATTACCGAAATACCCTTGGTTTGCGAAATTACTGAAATACCCTTGATTTACAAAATTACCAAAATACCCCTGGTTTACTAAATTATCGAAATACCCCTAGTTTGTGAAATTACCGAAATACCCCTGGTTTGTAAAATTACCGAAATACCCCTAGTTTGTGAAATTATTGAAATACCCCTGGTTTGCAAAATTACCGAAATACCCTTAGTTTGTAAAATTACCGAAATACCCCTAGTTTATAAAATTACCGAAATACCCTTAGTTTGCGAAATTACAGAAATACCATTGGTTTTCAAAATTATCGAAATACCCTAGGTTTATGAAATTACCGAAATACCCTTGGTTTCCGAAATTATCGAAATACCCCTGGTTTGTGAAATTACCGAAATACCCCTGGTTTGTAAAATTACTAAAATACCCCTAGTTTGAGAAATTACTGAAATACCCTTGGTTTGCAAAATTACTAAAATACCATTGGTTTGTAAAATTACAAAAAAACCCCCGAATTGTAAAATTACTGAGATACCCCTGTAGGGTAAGATTACCGAAATATCCCTGTAGGGTAGGATTACCGAAATACCCTTGTAGGGTAAAATGACCGTCTTGGCCCTAGAGTGTAAAATGACTGTTTTGCCCCTTGTAGGGAAAAAGACTGACTCGTGTTGTCTTGGCTAAGTTGATGGGAGCTGAATGACTATGATTCGACTGATGTGAATGTGATTGTATGACTGATCTTAAGCATGGCATTCTGCATTCATGTTTGTTACTATGACATGTCATCCTGCATGGGGTTGGGTTGATATTGACGGAGGAAGTGTACGGTTTCTAGCTGTTCTGTTCAAGGCTTACTACCTTTCTACTTATGGCTTTTAGCCATTTTGTTATTTTGCAGCATTGCCGCGATACTTACGACTTATAGCTATTCTGTCTACGGCATTGAGTCGTTCTGTTGACTTAGTGCTGTAACCGGTGCTAAGCTTGGTGTGTTGGTTAGGTGGGTCAATTTTATCCCCACATGGTGTGTTGGTTGGTACGGGTAGTGTATTGGTTGGACTGGGCAGGAAATCTGTCTGCATATCTGTATCTGATTCTGATTCTGATTCTGTATTGAGCTTAGGCCCACTTGATTCTGTTAATGGGCTAAGACCTTCCTGATACTGTTTTTATGATGGGCTCGGGCCCAGTCTGTTTCTGCATATTGTATATTTGACTATTTACGTTATAAGGGATTACATACTGAGTTTACCTAAACTCACCTTTCTGACTAATTGTGCAGGTAATCCCCAGTGTTAGGCAATTCAGTGCTGTAAGAAGCTCGATGGTGGCCCACACTTCTGTATTAGTTTTATGCTAGTTGGTTTTTAAGTATTTTGTTTGGATTTCTATTTTGTAATAAGGCCTCATTAACTTTTGGATTTTAATTCGGGATTTTATGGTTTTGAGTTTTACCTCTGCTAGCTTTAGAATGCGATTTTCCAAAATGATAACTGTTTTCAAATTGGCACGTTTTCGCAACACCTCCTAAATGGTTTCATGACTCAATACTCAAACATCGCGTTTTTGTAAATCAACAATTTAAAATTATGATTCCGCAATTCAAAGAGACTTTGGGAATAAAAGTAATAATGGTTTAAGATGTAATTAGGATTTTACTTAAGCTTTTTAATAAGAAGGGTTTTTATTGGAAACACGATTTTTGAAAAACACTTCAATGTGACACGCTAGACTCAGGCCCAACTTCTAGGTCGGGTTTGGGGTGTTACACTTTTTGCTCATTTCCTTTGACAACATAGCCAATGGTGAAAGTCATCGATGAAAGTCACGTAATAATCGTAACCTCTTAGGGCACCGATACTCATGAGACCACATACATTAGTCTGCACAAGTTTCAAAGGTTGGTTGGTCCTTTTACCTTAAACATTAAAAGACCTCTTAGTCATTTAACCTTCTAAGCAAGATTCACATTGTGGAAGACTAACTTTGTAACAGCCCGGTTTAGACCCTAGTCGGAATAGTAGTTTCAGGACTTCAAATTCGAGTCAGAAAAATATTTTAATTTTATTTTCTGTGTTTACAGTATGTGACTAAGTATGTGTGAAATTTCTGTAATTTAATTTGTCTGTTTGTGTGCCGATTTATGAAAAAGGATGAAATTGCAGAAAATGCAAATTTGTCCTTCTATTTGATTAATGGCTAAATTGATGTGTCTTATTAATTATAATGGCCTTAAGTGGTAATTGGACCTTTGAATTTATGAATGGACATTTATGCTAAGGGTTAGTTGATTTTAAATGATAATAATAAGGATATTTTTGTAAAATATGTATTAATGTTAATAAATAATAAAACAAAAGCATGGAATTAGTCTATTATCATCTATTCTTGCTGAAAATACAATGAAAAAGAAAGAACAAAGGCATTTTAGGTTTCAGCACTAATCTTGGTTAATTAAGGTATGATTTTTTATTAGTTTTTGATGGTTTTTATGTTTTTGAGATTGTTGCTTAGTCTACTATCAAACCCATGCCTCAATTTAAGAAGTTGATGAGGATTTTGAAATGTGCCATTGATGAAATTAGAAGCTTTGTGATGATAGTTGATAGAAAATGAAAGATATGTGTTTGATAAATATGTTTTGTCTTTGGATTTTTGATGAATTTAAGCTTTATGGGATAAATTATGAAAATGAAATTTTGAGAGACTAAAATATGAAATAAATAAAATATATGGGCTCATATGGATTAAAGAAAAATTCGGCTAAGCTATTGTGTAATGAAATTTTGCATATTTTGTGATTTTATGAATTAGAGACTAAAGTGTCAAAATGTGAAAATATAAGAGCTAATTTGTAAAATGCCCTAAATATGTGTTCATGGATTGATTTGAATGAATGTAAGATTGAATGAATTAAATTTGAATGTGTTTAGATCAAGAACCAAAGAATACGGAATTAGATCGGGGAAAGTAAAAAATCGTTAGGTAATCATTTTCATCCATCCGAATCTAAACGAGGTAAGTCGATATACAAATAAATGTGATTGAATTGAATTATTATTGCTTATATGTGAATGATTTGTGATATATAGCTATTTGAGTCAAATATGTGAAATCGAGAAAGATCCGATATTGTGACGACGTCTGAAAAGTCCCGTACGAACCCTAGGAATAGCTAGGATACATATGTCATGACATAGGATTCCGATATGTGTTATTGTGTAAGACCACGTCTAGGACATGAGCATCGATTTGAACTTTACGTGTAAGACCATGTCTGGGACATTGTGATCGTATTAGATTTTATGTAAAACCCTATCTGAGACATTGGCATCGATATTTGATTACATATAAGACCACGTCTGGGATGTTGGCATTGTATAAGCTTTTCGAGCTATCCGCGTATCTTATTTGATTTCCGAACGATTCAACGGACATTCTCAGAAATGAATGAGTATGAAAATGCATCTCTAATTCAGGTACGTTTGAATCGTGCTTAATTTTTGTGAATTAAAGGTATGTATATGTGAAATTAAAGGTATGTGATTGTAAAAGAAAGTATGCCATATGTGTTATTGAATTGGGAACTTGTGATATATGTGAACAAATGAATATGATATGGTTTATAAAATGCATATGTGAAATAGTGATGAATCTTATAAATGAATTAAATTATACTTGATTCATGAGTTGAATTTATTTGTATATGGCTTACTAAGCTCTTTGTAGCTTACTTTGTGTGTGTTTGCATTGTTTTATAGTTATCGAAGCTACCAAGAACTCAGAGATTGTCGAGGATCATCATCACATTATCGAACTCTATTTTGGTACCTTTTGAAAATGTATACATTGAAGTATGACATGTATAGGCTAAAAGTTTTTAGATATGTTTTGATATATGTAAATCTAGCCATGTGATTTGGCTTGGTAATGGTTGCAATTATGGCTTGGTTTTGGTATATGCTATGTATTGCAAATTTGGTATTTGATGTGCTCATGAAAGGCAAATATGAATGGTCAATTTGGTATTTGCTTAGTTGAGAAATTTAAAAGGTTTTGGCATGAGATTAAATGTAGTAATTTGATGTATTGATCATGTATGTTTGACATGAATTTTTACTTATGATTTGGTATGATTTGGCATGTAGATTGAGTATGAATTTGGTTAAGGAATGTATGATAAGAATTGTATATGTTTTGGTTGTGAATTGGTTGAAAATTTGGTATGCAATGCTTTGGTTTTGAATTTGTAAGGAGGACCTAAAGTTGGGTGGCATTTTGGCCTTGTAAATGGCCTATTTTGTGCCCATATGAGTAGGGACACGGGCATGTGTCTTTGCTGTGTTGATCAAGGTCCAATTTGAAATGAGCTTGGGCAAACCACACCGTCGTATACATAGGTGTGTGCCAGGTCGTGTGGCCAAGTCAATATACCCCTTAGCTTGACAGGGACGAGTACACGACCCAAACACGGGCGTGTGAGGCCATTTCGAATAGCCACACGGGCTAGACACACGGGAGTGTGACTGGCAGTGTGAGCAAGTCAGTAGCTTCTCTAATTTTCACACGGCCGGGCACACGGGTGTGTCTAGTGGCCGTATGGATAAGTCAGTATGTATGCCCTGTTTTGCCACGGCCTAGACATACGAGCGTGTCTAATACCGTGTGAGGCATATTGCCTAACCACACGGGCGTGTGACCTCTGTAACTTTGAAAAAAAGTGTTTAACTTTTGGAGAAATTTGTATGAGCCCAGTTTTGTAATGCCTTAAATTTTTGTTTTTGTAAAATCATTAATTCTGCATGTTGTGCCACAAGTTGGTTGTTTGCTTAAATGGTTAAGTGAATTGGGTTTGTTTAGAGGTGTCTGAGAAATCTTGGGTTTAAGCCTTGACTTTTACAAAATCTATGATTCTTTTCTTTTAAATAAACCTTGATGTTAGCTTCTAGGATTTAAAATAAATTGTGGCAGAATTATGTCACAAGAGGAGCTTGTGGCTTAGTGGCAAGTGGCGTGTGACACAGTTGAGAGGTCTGAAGTTCAAGTCTTAGGGCGTGCAATGAGGGGATTTATTTTTATTGATCTGTGCGGCTAGAGTTTGTGGTGCGGTAAAACTCTGATGGATGAGAGGTTGGAGGGATTTGAGGAGTGGATTATGGAGAAAATTGAGGAGGGGATTATGGAAAGATTTTAGGAGAGGGAAGGGGAGTTTGAATTAGAGATGGTTGGTGCCGCAATTGCTTAGGGGATTGGGAGTGTTCGGTTTTGGTCACTTGGAGTACTGAAGCCAAAATTGTTAGTAGCCAATCGAGTTTTTGTTAATTTCTTCTCTTTGGTACGTATTGCATTTTGGGTTCTTTTCTCTCGACTCTCTTTTGTGCCTTTTGTTCCTTTTTTCTCTAAACTTTTCTACAACACTCTACCGATTTGGAGTTTCTTTCTTAGACAAAATTATGCTCCTCCTTCTCTCATCTTCTGTCGACTATTCTCTCCCTTACAATCTCTCCATTCGGTTTCTGCCCATAGCCAACCTCCTCATTTTACTTTCTTTATTTTTGTTCTCTATTTTCTCACTCTCGTTTATCTTGGCCCAATATACTCCTCTATTTCGATTTTAACCATTCTTTGTCTCCCTTTTCTCTCCTCCAAGAAACTAGTCGTATACCATCTTGATCTTTCCTTATTTTTACAGTCACTTCTCATATCTTTCTTCTTCTATCATACCTTTTCTCCCACTTGATTTCATTCATTTTTCCTACTTATTGTTGTTGGACGTTTATCTCTGTGCTTTGCTTTTTGACGCCGTAGGTTTGATCTTGCAAGGGTGTCAACGAATCGAAAGGTAATCCTTTGCTTCTTCTTTTGTTCTCTAGTTTGTGTTCATTCGGTCCTTTTGGAAGTTGGATTTAGTTATCTTATGACTTTTGACTACAAATCTTTCTCTTCTACACGATGGGTTTTAGGGCCTTTTAGTGAAGTGGAGTAACCCAGTGTTTTAGAAGCAATCACAACCTTCTTCTTCCATTGCTCAGTAGGTAAATGTATTACCTTCAATCTTTGGTATAGGCCAAATGTGCTTTTGGGTTGTAGTATTGTACGTGTGGATTTAAGCCACGCTCATGAGTAACTTTTTCTAATGGGGTTAGTTACACTACAGATTATGATAAAACATGAAACCAAGTGTGATCAGTAGTCTTAGGATGATTAAGGCCGTTTGTTTAGACAGGGTGAGGAAGGAGTGTCTTGGGCTATGTGTTAAAGTGATTAACTCTAGTGGACAACTGACTAATGAGATTTTCTAATTGGGTTGTAGGATCGATATGAGTAGGTTAAGCGCGCATCTCGTAAACATGTGTGTTATTCATATTGAATAGTTTGTAGAACGGCAAAAGCAGAAAAACTGAAAAGCTGAAGGATTGGGCTTTTGGCCACCTAGGCGTACGAATGCCCATGTGGTCAATCAAGCCCTCGAAATGTGGGGTGTGACGTGAAAGGCCACTATGGGCGATTTCATGATCTTAGGCCAAGATGGATCGTACTAGCCCAATAAGCCCGTGGGCCTCACACAAGCGAATTCCACCGTTAAGTGGGTAAGGCTAGTCTGGCTATGTGGTGCACATGGCCTAGGTAAATTTTGGGCTAGGTGGGTCACACGGTCGTGTGGGCCCACCTAGGCATGCTTATTGGGCTTAGGCCCAATTACACTATTTATATTACTTCAGTCGCACGAGTCCCTCGAGACGGTTGTGGGCTCGTTAATGGGCCTAAGAGTATGTATAGGCCCAAACTAGTGTATATGACTGAAATACCCCAAAGGGGTAAAATGGCCGAAATACCCTCCGTAGGTAAACTGTCTGTTTGATCCTATACGATGCATGGTTGACTGTGTATGCCATGCTATTTATATAGATATACTGTTACATGCATGATAATATGTGAAAGCATGCCACTAATGTATATTACATATCATGGGGTTGGGTTTATGTGATTGGAGGAAGTGTTCTGTTCTGGCAGCTTTGCTGCATGTCTCTGACAGCTTATAGCCTACCATTCTGGCAGCTTTGCTGCAAATTCTGGTTAATGCCACATCGGTACTATTATTTGGTGTGTAGGGATGGGTGGATCGATATTATATCCCCACATGGTGTATAGGGTTGGACGGAGATGGAGTGTAGAGGTTAGATCGGTAGGATTATTGCATGCTTGACTATTCTATTTCTGTTCTGAAATGGGCTTAGGCCCAATCTGATTCTGTTACTGAAATGAGCTTTGGTTCAGACTGTTTCTGTTTGTCTTTGTTTTTAATTGGGAGCTCACCCAACTGTTTAACTGTACAGGTAATCCCCAGGCATAGATGGTTCGGTGCTGCGAGGGACTTGGAGACGGCCACACTTATAAAATTACTTGGACTTGATTTACTATATTTACTATTTTTAGGTTTTAATAAGGCATTTTCTTAACTCCTAACTTCAAATCTGAGTTTTATATAAATTGCAATTTTTAAAACTGATAGAACTAGGGCGCGGTTTTCATAAAAGATGTATGTTTTTAAAAGACCATGACTTCATAACAAAAACATTATAGAGCAAAGCTTCTACAAACAAAAAGTTTTTCTAAAGTAACTACAACATTAACTCGGATAAATAAATTGCTAGGCTTAATGAGTTAAGCTAAGCGGGTTTATACAAATGAGTATTATAAGAACAGGGTTTTCAAAATACACTTCAATGTGACATCGCCTGATTCGGCCATAACCTCTTTCTAAAGCAAGTATAAGGTCTCGTAGATCTTCTAAATGGACTATATGTGTATGAATTGCTATGAATTATTGTTGTATAAATATGTTTGTGAAATATTCGTAAAATGTTTCGATTTATCCGGTAATGCCTCTTAACCCTAATCTGGCGACGGATACAGGTTAAGGGTGTTACAAACTACCTTAAGCATACTTAATGGACCATCTTTCACGAGTCTAGTAATTATTTCTTGGTTAATATAACCAAGTCTTAAGTTCCATAGGTACCCTTTATTAGAGTGAGGAATTTTAAGCTTCTTATTCACCATTTTAGTTTGAAGTATAGAGTAGTTATTTGGTTTGATAAAGTAGAGATTATTTTCCATCCATCCATTACAGATCCAAAAATAATTTTTGTGAGTGTCACAGAATAACTGTCATTTGTGAGTGTAGAACTATTGACTCAGCACCCATCATAAACATGCTTTCATTTGTGAGTTATCTTGGGCAAATCTCACTGAAAGTCATGCATGACTAATTGTCTTTAAAAGAAAATCTCATTTAGTGAACCCACATGATAAATTTTACCTTAGGGTGCAGCAGGGTAGGAATTGGCTTGAAAATTTATCATGCTATCAACTTAAGAACCATCAATGTAGGTCATAGGTCTTGTTCAAGGACCTTCTCCCACTCAAAATTTTAAAAACATGCAAGATTTTTATCCCAGATTTCAATAATGATCATAGAATAGTCCTAATGCCATTCTTACCTAATTTACATGACATGCTTCCAATATATGAATGGCATTATATGACAATTTTATAATATTCACATTCATTTATTCACAAAAATCAATCAATTATAAAAGAAAAAAAAAACAATTTTGATTCTCCACAGTTTTTCTTTTAAGGGAAAAACCGAAGAAGTGAATGTTAACTGTGCACTAGGTAGGGTATCAGGAAAGGGAGGTGAGTCATATTTGACCACTTAAAAACCAAGTTTTTCCTTGTCAAAGTTAATTCTAGACATGCATCTTCTCATTACCACACTTTTCACAGCAATCAAATAACCTAAAGAAGTGAATGAAACAATATAACACGTATATTTTCTTATTACAAACACTTCTTATTTTTTTAATTGATCAATTGTGGATCATGTCATACATATATATCAAAATTATAATATGACATAATATAAATATTATAAAAAATTATAAAACATACATATAGATGGAGATGGGTAATTAAAATAAAATTATCAACCAATATTTCTATGGTTCTATTTCTAGAAAATAAATGAAAAAATTACACAATTTTTCACCACAAAGCATTCATTTAGTCTTTAATCATTGTCGCTTTATCTTCTCCTCGTCATGGACTCTTTTTGAAAAATTACATTTAAGTCTTATGTCCGTTTTCAGCTCACAAGAATTCTATGAATTTTTAAAAAAATAGTCCTACTTGGAGATGATAGCCCACAATCAATTTCCTAAGAACCACAACATTGGCAAAAAATAACAATTATATAATAAATATAGAATATCACATTCATTCCCATATATAACTCAAAACATACACAAGATCTAAATAATGTCACTTTTTATGTAATCGAATCATTCAAGAATAAGAGAAATTTATTTTGATTACCTGTTTATACTTATAGATAGTGCACAATCTAGCTTATGATACCAATTGTTAGAAAATTGGGTTTAGAAAACGCATCCGAAAATATATTTTAGGGAAAACCAAAGTTTTAAATTTTTTTTTCAAAATAATAACTTGGTTGTGTTATCTAAAGTAATAAACATTTAATTAAAACTGTACTTTTTTTATTCATCTAGGATGAACGCTTCGACTGAGTAGTCTTCTCTTCTATCCTCAAGCTCACGTCTGCTGAGTGTGGGCTCACTTTGAAACAGAAAATTTTTCACAAAAATTACCAATGGGGCAATTTTGCAATTTCTCTAAACTTTCAAGTTGTAAATATGACAAATATCTCTAGGAATATTTTGAAATAATTTTTTCAGACAATTATTTCAGAATCTCTACAACTTTCTCTTAAATTCAAGAATGTGAAAAATAATGACATCAGGCTCTCTTTATATAAGGAGAGTTTAAAGAATTCAACTATAATTAAACTTAATTACTTTAATATTAAATTAACATAATACTGATAAAGATAAATATTAGATTAAATTTAATATTAAGATAATCATTTTAATATTAAATTAATATAATACTATTAAGATAAGTATTAAATTAAATTTATTATTAAATATATTAAAATAATATTATTTTGGAATGGTTAATATGAAATCAAATTATCCGGTACAGTCCTAGAAGGAGTGTGATTCCTTCACTGCTCAATCGTCGAAGGACCAGCCATCGGCCATCAGAATATCACCATCAGCACCATCGGCATTGTCGTGACTGGTGGTGCCATCACAGGTACGACACCTTCACAACACCCCGAGCCAGTTTGACTGTTGTTGGTTCGATCCAAGTTAGTGACGGTCTGTCTGGTTTGGTTGTGCCAGTGGTTGGACCATCGGCTTGGTTTCACACATCAAGCCCGATTCAACCAGTTTTTGGATCTCGGTTCTAGGTTCTCAAGCCTAATTTTCGATCTCAGGTTCAATTTTTAAGTTCAATTTATCCATTGGGCCAATTGTCTGACTTGAAAATTAATTTCCCAAAAAATATCATATTAATTTTAATTATTTTAATTAATTTAATATTGTTTGATCAAAATTAATTTTCCCAAAAATTACTAAGATTTTCCAAAAATAAATTTTCAAGAAAATTCTTTAATCAAATTCACTAGTTGAACAATTCTTACGACCACCTAATTTAATTCCACATTGAATAAATAGACTCAATTAAATTATTTTCAGAGTCATAGAATTTCCTTCTAATTCAAATGCAGATCAATCAAGTTTTTGTTGAGCTAGCGGAAGGACCAATCAGACATATACAACTAGGCTCTAGTAATTGCAATTATGTCCAAAAGTATCATTTTGATAATTCACAATTTACTTAATTATGGAGTTGGTCCACAAAAGGTATCATAATTGAAAACTCTTTATTTTATACTCTTTACGAAAGCAATTCATCCAACTACTTTGTCTAATGACCTTGTTATGTGTGTGTTACATTCATATGATATCATTGATTCTTTTAAATTAAATCTGTTCACTTAATACAAACATATTTTATCTAATTGTCACCACTATGTCTTTTTAATAATTAATATGATCACTGTCAACAAATAACTGTGATAAATTGCTCGTTCGAGAACAAATAACTTGTGGTCATGTTGCATATTTATCAATCCACACAATGTCAATGAGAGAATATAGTTAACTCTTTAATCGAGTTATGAATTCCATTGTTGTTAGTAAAGACATGTCATACACAAGTCATATATCCAACAAACCGGCTATGGGCTCAATCATCTTTAGAGCATAAGCCTCCACTTATATCAAAACACATGAGTTACATACGTATGATTAGTGACTAACTTAGGATTTAGGTAATTCACACCATGAATGTTACAAGTGAATTAATTCACAAACGGTCTCAGATTAATTAATCTTGGGTCCAATCCTATGTATCATTCTTCCAATGAATATATTTATGTCTCTACCCATAGAGTCAACTGCTTCGATAGCTAATACTAGCCATCTCCCCAATTGAAATTGTAGACAATATAATAATCATTCTAAGTATTTGAATCAAATGCTCACTTTGATTCTTTTACGAGATTACGAACTTGTTTAGATTATCTTCTAAAGTAAGTTGTCTTTATTGCAATGTAAACGTTCTTACAATGTCACTTATTATCAATTTGAACTTAGACAGTCAATAAGCTAATATTTGCTTGTCAAAATTTCGCTATGCATGCAAAACATGAAAGATAAAAAAAAAAACACAATAATAAAATGTGAAATTAACTTTATTTATTTATTCATCGTTCAAATACATTATCATATATTATACTGGTTGAAATATGCTCTAAGTCGCTCTACTTTTTGTACATTTGAAAGTTAATCCTCCTATTATATTATATTATGTTATATCATATCATATAGTATATACTATATTAATAGTTTATGTATATGTATCAATGATTAAACATTATAATATCATGTAATACTATATCTTTTATTATAATTTATAAATATAATATAATAATAGTTATATATAATAGTAGTACATTAATATTAATTATTATTTATTAATATACTAGTTGAAATTTGCTCTAAATATTTATACTTTTCATATATTTAAAAGTTAACCCTCTTACTATATTATATAATGTTATATTATATAATATATTAATAATTTATATACATGCATAAATGATTAAATATTATAATATCATATAATATTATATCTTTTATTATAATCTGTATCATAATAATAGTTATATATAATAGTAGTACAGTATATATTAATTATTATATATTACTATTTATTTATTACACTGATTGAAACATACTCAAGTCTCTATACTTTTGCCACGTTTAAAAGTTAGCTCACCTACTATGTTACATAATGTTGTATCATATCATATCATATCATATCATATCATATCATATATTAATAGTTTATATATATGCGTTGATGATTAAACATTATAATATCATGTAATACCATATCTTTTATTATAATTTATATTATTATAATAGTTATATTTGTATTAATATTTTTAATAAAAGTCATATATTATAATATTATTTTATGTATTAGTAATATACTTATTTAGTATATTAGTTTAAGGGCAAGTTAAGTAATCGATTTCAATTTCGATAATAGTTATATATTATATTAAAGTTTATTTTTATATATTTTAATAATTATTAATTTTATATATCTAGTATACATATATATATAACTATAGTATTAAAAATATTTTATTTTAAATTAATACTTTTAAAAATTTATTTAACTTTACAATTTAACATAAAAAAATTTTACTAATTATTTTTCTTATTAATAAAATTTTAATATAAATATGCAAGGCTTATATATACATTTTCAAAAACATAAAGAGTTATCATTTATTTATATTTTAAGTAATATCATAAAAATATATTAATTATTAATGTCTATTATGACAATTTAATTAAAAAATCAGGTTTTTTGAACTTTGAGTTGTACTCATCTCGAGTTTGGACTAAATTAGTCTGAAGCTTAATTTTTATTAAGCTCAGATTGTTACAAATTCAAATCAACACGGATAAATTTTTGGGCTCGGGGTTATTTTACCAGCTTTAAATATATATTATGATAAATCATAATCGTGAAACAAGATTGAGAAGAAGGAATCAGTAAAGAGGAACAGACAAAGAATAAAAGTACGAATTAGAACTTGTTAAAAAAGAAAAAAAAGCAAAGACGAACGGTTAATGCAAACTGGTGCCAATCATCACCAAAGAGAATAAAGAATGAGATTATAGAGATCAAGATGCATCGATGGAGGGAGGGGCGATAGAAGAGAGACGCGCTACAGCAAAACTAACTTTTAGCGGCGTTTTTTTAGCCTTTAGCGGCGCTTATAAGCGCCGCTAATAGTATTAGCGGCGCTTTTACAAGCGCCGCAAAAAACGCCGCTAAAAGCAGCGCCACAAAAATTTGCGGCGTTTATATGAAAAAAACACCGCTAAAGATCATGACTTTTAGCGGCGTTTCTCTCATAAACGCCGCTATAACCCATGATCTTTAGCGGCGCTTTTCTAAAACGCCTCTATAACTCATGATCTTTAGCGGCGCTTTTATATAAACGCCGCTAAAAGTCTTAATATTTAACGGCGTTTGCGATAAAAACGCCGCTAAAAGTCCTGATCTTTAGCGTCGTTTGCGTAAAAAGCGCCACTAAAAGTCCTAATCATTAGCGGCGTTTGTAAGAGAAACGCCGCTAAAAGTCATGATCTTTAGCAGCGTTTTCTCAAAAACGCCGCTAAAATTCATGATCTTTAGCGGCGCTTTTCTTAAAAACGCCGCTAAAGGTCATTAAAATAAAAAAAATTAAAAGTTTATAAAAATAGATACAAATGCAAATCTCATCATGGTTTTTCTTTCCCTGCATCTTAAAAATCATCATGCTAGCCTATGACTGGCTAAAATTGCATTTCACAATCAACTAAATATCCAAAAATTCTAAACAAAATTGAAACAAAATGTGAAATAAGTTCAACCCCTTACAAAATGCAACTCAGTTCTGGACAAAACTGCAGTCAACAGTAACGTAAAATAAAGAAAAGCATGGAATAATTTTAGTGCTTTGAAATGAGCATTCCTACATTCAATCCTCTTCCTCTGAATTAGCACCAGCAGCGGCATTAAGGGTGCGTAACCGTTCAATCAACTTAGCTTTCCTTTCCTCGTATGCTAGCTTCTTCAAGTTGAACCTGCAACAGAGAACACAAAAATAGTAAGAGATTCATAAACTTCAATACAAGTTTTAATGGCATTCACACATGTTGCACTGCACTGAACACTGACCTTTTGTGCTGCTTAGGAGGCTCCTTTTCAGTCTTCTTTGCAGTTGGATCAGCTCGTATAGCAGCATGAACTTTCTTGTACAAGGACTAGATGTTATCAGCCTCAATTCCCCTCTTAATATACTCACTGAAGTGAGATTGATAATTCTCTGGTTCATCAATAAAGAAACATCAAGATTAGGGGTCGTGACCTGGAAAGAAACCACACCGAAAAACATAAGTACCAAATGCAAAAAGGGGTTTATTTTCATCAATAATCTGTAAGATCACTGCAAGTGTTACAAATGAACTAAATGAAGCTTCAATTGCAGTTTTGCTTAGCATTCGATTTCTTTTTCATAAGCAAATCAATGGATTGCATAAACCATGATTGAGAAACCAAACCAAATTCAAAATGGAATGTACTTGCAAATAAACAGTACCTGTTGCAGATACTCCTCAAAACTTGTTGCTTCAGCATGGAAAACATCCTCAAATGTTGTCTTGCAGAAAGATGATCAAGAAGAGTAAAACATGGTTTGTGAGATTGCTGTAAAGAGAAAACTATGAAAAGGGGGAGGGGGACCTTGAAGCAAGATTGTGAAGCAATCAATAACAATAAAAATACAAAAGCTGAAATCAAATATCATTTAATCATAGCAGAAAAGTTTGGGGAAAATGTCCTTATCTTGACATATCGTTATCAATATCCATTCCCCTCAAAAAATCACTGAAATTAACATATAGTATAAACACAAAAATAAATTATGCATATACTTCTTGACTATAATTTTTTTATAAATAAATATATTATAACACTTTTGTACCATGTAAAGTAATTTTTATAATAAACCTTTTGCCCATAACTTTAAAAAAAATTTTAAGATTTAAATAAATGTTTTTTGTTATAACTTTATTAAATACAAAAATTATTTTTATAATAAATTTTCTAATATTTATAATATAATAAAATTTTGACCATAATCATCCTGAACACGTGTTCATACTTATAATATAAAAAATTATAATTTAAACTTGTAAAAAATATTTTTTTTAAAAAATTGAATTTAAATATAATTACTTGCGTAATTACTCGAATTCGTTATCCAAATATGCAACACATTACAAACAATTACACGTAGATTTCCAAAACCTACCTAAAATCATAAAAATGAACAGTGGCTAATAATAATAATTAGATCGAGTGTGTTCTTTTTATGATTTTGTTTAAGTAATTATAATTTGAAGGTGAGTAATGACAATTAGCCAACTCTATTGAATAATGAATTTATGGCTAACTTATCACCACATTATGACGGGGACCATCCATGTATTTGCAAGAGAGGCAACCATGGAGTGAAGTTGTCAAAATTACAGATTTTGGTAACTATATTAGTACAACTACAAGATTAAATTAATTTTCTAAAATCAAATTGCATGTTTCAGGATTAACAAATGTCCTGTAAAGGTATAATAAAGTATTAAAAAAATAATTTAAATAAAATGAAACCCATAACAATTTTTTAAAAATTACATATAGAATAAAAAAAGTAAATTATCGATGTATCAAATTTTAACCCTTAATATAACACTCAAAATAAATATAATTATTCTACTAATAATATTAAGAGTAAAAATTCAATAAATAATAAATAAGTCAAAATGCTTACTCGTTGAATCATTATCTGTATGTATATTAGAAGTATAATGCCAATATGCAATTTTTTACTTTCCCATTGTTTTTAGTAAATATAATAAAATGATGTGCAAACTAATTATTTTATTAATAATACTAGTTGAAGCAACATATTAAAATTTACTTTAGATATAATTCTAGCGAAGTAAAAATTGTATTAAGCCACTTATAACAATAAAATAACTTAACACTTATGACATACAACATACAAATTATTATTTTAAAACTCAATTTTGAAGAGAACATATTGATGTATAACATGCTCTTTTTTTAAATATTATACAAATATAATTTTTAGAATATTTGACTTATATTTTAATAGCATTGCTTGCATTAATTATATAAAATTAGCATATTTTACTAAAAATAAATACATTAATGCAGGTTAGGTTACGTAAAAAAGTTAAATATATATATATTAAAATTGAAAATCCCAGAATAGACATTTTCAGCACCACGTGGAGCTCACATTTGGTGATGCAGCCTACTTCAACTACCAAATAAAACCCCAAAACTTTCTGAGCAAGGAAATTAACTTACCTGGTGATGCAATGCCAAAGCATGAAAAATAGTGCTGCTGTGGTTCAAACTCAGGCAAACTCTCTTCGGCTGATGCCCCTTGAAACATCATAGTGAGCTGCTCTGCCATTTGGTTAAATGAAGGATCTTTTGCTATCTGCTCAGCTAGTGTATTGATGCTTGGATCCTAAAATAGACCAAGATGGTCAAGATCCACAACGCATAAAATTAAAATTTGTTCAGACTTGAGACTTAAGCTGTTACAGAAACCGAATTGTGCAAAAAATGAAAAATGAGATTAAAATCAAACCAAATCAATCACAAGAAGAATAAACTGCAGAACCCACCAGAGATGAATGGACAAAAAAGTAAAAAGACCTGAAAATGAACTTCGGACGTAATAATCTAGACTTGATACTAAAAACTAAAATTTTCCATTAAATTTAATTACAACTTCAATTTCATTTGAAGAAACGATTTAGAGTAATCCATCCAGAGAACAATAAAATTAAAAATAGAGAAGCTTACCTCAAGAAGGAGACAACTTCGCACCACAAGAACATGAGATTAAGAGTCCTAAATGTATGAAATCAAGCAGAAAAGAAAAACAATGATCAAGAGCAATAAATAATACATCCCATATTAACTTTTATTGTTGTTACCTTTAGCACCCTCAATTCAAGTTTTGTAATCTCCCTTCCATTCATATATACTTCAGTATTGCCATTGCTTGCATCATGATTAAGCTTGCCGGTGAAATTTAGGTTTGAAATAATGATGCGATCAGGTTTTTCTCCTTCCTGCCAATTCAATAAGAAAAGATAGTCCAATCAAGTCCCCATTTTCTAGATGTTCCTCTGCTTGCTTCTTCAAATAGAAAAACCAAGTGAAACATAAAATAGCATATCATATTAACTTACCTTTCCCCATAGACCAGATTCCTTGTCATACCAATATCTTCCAAGCTTCAACTTCCTAGGAGGTAAAGGGCATCCGAGTAATTCAGCCATCTCTTCGGGCTTCAGTGGATATCCATTCACAATTAGCTGCTCCGATCGGAGCTGATTAGCAGAACATTCTTTCTCTGCTTTCATAATCTGCTTTACCTCCAATGGACTGAGTAGTCGAGCCAAGAGCCTAGAATGTTTACCTAATCGTAAGCGCTTTGATTTATCAATTGGCTGGCGAATGCATGTCACACATTTTCGTCCTTCAGGCATCGACCCCATTGCCCTAAGCACACAATTGCTGCAATACTTAGCGTCACAAACCAGGCAAGATTCCTTTGTTTCCAACTTTCTCTTACCGCACCGATAACAAACCCTTCTCTTCCGGAGAGTGAACTAGAATCGAGGATTTGATAGAGAAAGAGAGTTAAAAAAAAAAAGGACGATTTGTTTGAGAAGAAGCACTAAGCTCAGGCCTTGAATCGGTGAAATATGGAGGAAAGCAACTTAGGGAGTCTACAAAAACAAAATTACTAATTCCAAGATTGGTCTCTGTTAAAATAGTCATAAATTTTGACATATTATTGACAATGAATTTCTACAACAATTTCAAATTTTAAGATGAAATACAAACGAGAAAGAAGTGCAAACTGAAAAGATGATAAATTTGAAGAATAATAGGAAAGAAAAACATAAGAAAGGTTTGAATGTTACCTGGGGAGATCTGGAGAGTGAAGTGGAATCAAGGATTTGAGAGAGAGAGAGTTAAAAAAAGAAAGGAAGATTTGTTTGAGAAGAAACACCAAGCTCAGGCCTTGAATCGGTGAAACTGAGGGTTTGATTTGGGGAAAACTGAGGGTATAGGGGAAACTTTGTTTTGGGAAAAAAATACCGAGTATCGGGACAAGCTTTGGGGATAAAATGTATGAAACAAAAACGAGGTCGTTTAACCCATTACAACTTGAATATTTGCGGCGTTTTTTTTCTAAACGCCGGTATAGGTCACCTTTTAGCGGCGTTTTTATTAAAAACGCCACTAATGCACAATTTTAATATTTTTTTCATTTTTAACATATATTTTTCTATGCTTTTTTTATTTTAAAATTTTCCTGCAGAGATTATCATTTTTTTAAATTTTTTTGTTGAACTTTTAAACTAAAATATTAAATTTTAACTTTTTAAGTTTTTAATTCTTAAATTCTTTATTTTTTTATTATTAAATTTTAAAAATTTCATTACCATTATCAACTCTTTTAGGAATTTCTTTTTTCTTTCTTTTTACATCAACATTATTCTTTTAAATATGATCCATATTAATTGTTTAGATTTTTATATAAATGGCATTTAATTATTTGTATACGCCATAGATATATACGTACATCTCAAAATTATATATGAATTTCGATTTAATGTATAATTGTACATAGATGTAAAATTCTAATTGTGGTTTAAATGTACAGTTAGAAACTTTAATTTTGATTTAATCATACACATTTTAAAAAATAAATACATCAATATATTTTTATATTGAATAAATATAAATATTTATGTATGCAATATATAAATAAAAAATGAGGTACATTATACAATTACACACTAAACCATTGTCCATGTATGCTTTTGGGATTTAACCCATTTTGATATATATATATATATATATTTAAAATATAAATTTATATTTACCTTATTTAGATTTATATTATAAAAATTTCAAAATCAAACCCCAAACCTCAAACTCTAAACCCCAAACCATAAACCATAATACATCATAAATCATAAACAATAAAACGTCTCAAACCCTAAACCCTAATCCTACATAGACCATATTTTTCAGAATTCGTGTGGCCAATGTTAGTGTAGTACAAAATATATATTTATACTCTTATATTAAATAATACGGATGTACTACAAAATGGATGAATCTCAGTAAAATCTAAATGTTCTTCAGTTTTAATGGTATCTTTAAACCTTAAATCCCAAACCATAAACCTACACCGATAAACCCTAAAAATATATATTACAAGGGAAAAAAGTAATTACAAAAGAATCTTAATGCTTACGTAAACCCTAAAATAAATTATTATTTTATCATTTAATCAACAACCATAACCCCTAAAGCCTAATAGCCATAACCTTAAAACCATCAACAATACTAAGACCCTAATTATAAAACAATACATTAACCCAAAATAATAAACACTATATCATAAAACCCTAAAACTTTAAACAATAAACATTAAACTTTAAATTCTAAACCTTAAAATGTCGCTATCGCTACGAAGCTAAAGCCAAACGACATTGTTTTCCTCAACATCTTTAGCGGCGTTTTTGTGAAAGCGCCGCTAATGCCCTTACCTTTAGCGGCGTTTTTGTGAAAGCGCCGCTAATGCCCCTACCTTTAGCGGCGTTTACGTAAAAGAGCCGCTAATGCCCCTATCTTTAGCGGCGTTTTAGTGAAAGCGCCGCTAATGACCCTACCTTTAGCGGCGTTTGTGCGAAAGCGCCGCTAGTGCCCCTACCTTTAGCGGCGTTTGTGAGAAAGCGCCGCTAATGTCCCTACCTTTAGCGGCGTTTGTGCTAAAGCGCCGCTAATGCACTGACCTTTAGCGGCGTTTGTTTAGAAGCGCCGCTAATGCTCCTATCTTTAGCGGCGGTTGTGTAAAAGCGCCACTAATGTACAACTTTAGCGGCGTTTTTTATATAAAAGCCGCTAAAAACGCCGCTAAAAGTCTATTTTGCTGTAGTGACGATGGTTGCCTTAAGTCACAGAGAGTTTAACCAGAATCCAATGGGAAAGATTTTGAGGAAGGGGGGGTGGGGGGAGATGGAGTGAAGTCGGAGGAGAAACGAAAGAACAAGATTGAACAACAAGCTCACCTACCATCCAAGTGAATAAATGAAAATAATATAAAAAAGTTTAAACAATAATTTTATTTTTCAAAAAAATGTAAATAATTTTATTAATTAAAATTTGGGTGTGTTGTCCTTAAAGAGTACTAAAAGTTTTTTCTGATTGAATTAATGTGTGATTGATACATATAATAAATTGATAATGTTAACAGTATTCTATATCCTCTTTCTACTCATTCGTTCGCCTTTCAAGCAATTTAAATTTTTGCACTCAAGCTAAGCAAAAGAAAGTCATTGGCTTGCGAAAGCATTGAATTATGGAAAAGGCAATAATCAAGAGTTAGTGCATCATCCACCTATGATAATTTTATTTTGAATATAAAGGTCTTATTTTATTTCCTTATTTGTAACACTTGTATCATAATCTGTATAATTATAATGAAGTAAATATAAATATATTAAATTACACCCACAATGTTAATTTATTAATTTCAAATTTAATCTCTAAATAACAGACTTACCTTGCTCTTATAAAAAATATAAAATTGTGGTAGAGGCAATTTTTATTACTAGCTCTAAAATTAAAATTCAAACTTTGATCTTGTAAATAATATATATAACTGGGAAAGTAAAACACCCCCCCCCCCCCCACCCAAAAAAAAGAGAAAATTTGAATGATCCAACGAACAACGAGGTAAAAACAAAACAAAAACAAAAGGGCCGTACAAAAAAACCGGATGCTGCCACCTAAAACATTTCAGAGCAGGCCGGCAACGGTTTAGCGCACGTTAGCCTTATTTTGATTCCTTCCCGAAGGAACACGTCACTCTGGAATTCATTTTTTATTCACCAGCGCACGTTAGCATCGGCCCTTTCACTTCATGTCTCTAGTCTCCATCAATTTCAAACGGCTAAACGTGACTCACTTTATCCCTACGGTCCCATTCCGAATTTCCAAACAAAGTCCCCCAACTTTATAAAATTTAAACTTACGCCCCTATTAAAAACCCACCATTTCTAAATTTCAATGTTTAATCCTTTCTTTTATTTTCGAAAGAAAATTTCCCCAGAGAGAGAGAGATGACAATGGATAGAGAAAAGGAGAGAGAGATAGAGCTCGAAAGCGCAATGTATACGAATTGCTTGCTTTTAGGTTTGGATCCATCCATAATCGGACTCGGAGCCTCCAACGGAACCCCTCGGGTCGGACTTTTCCGTCATTCGAACCCTAAATTAGGGGAACAGCTTCTTTACTTCATCCTCTCTTCTCTTCGTGGCCCCGCTCAATCCGCCAGAGTAATGATCCTATTCCTTTTTTTTCCCGTTCGGTTTAGTTTTGATCTGGTCCGTATTGGTTTTGAGTTTGGTTTTTTGCTCTCGGATCTTTCAGGATTTCGATAGAGTTTGGCCGATTTTTGACTCAGCGCAATCTCGTGATTTTCGAAAGGTTGATTTTTCGAGTTTTCTTCTTTTCTTTCTTGAATTTTGATTTTTACTGTTTTTTTTGAAATTTTATTTATTTGTTGTTAATTTAGGTTGTGCAAGGGATAATTACTGAGCTGGAAGCACAAGGAGCTCTACCGAGGAGTAATTCGAGGGTTTCTTCGCTTGCAACTTGCTGTGGACCGAGGTTAGTAGTTAATTTCTCTTTGATTTCCCAAGAAAATTCAAAATCCAGCAAAATGGAAAAAAATATATGATTAGCTTGCCTCTTTTACTTAGTTTTAATTGCATTTGGTTCATCAGAGTGGATAGTTTACTATTGGCACTGAATATAAGTGCAAGATTCAAAAAGCCTGTATTGTTTTATTTACGAGTAGGTTTTCTTCATTAACGAAATTTGTTAATTCATTCTCACATTAGGCTTTCTTATGTTTTTGGTTGTAGATTTGTTGAGCTTTTGTGGCAACTTTCATTGCATGCATTGAGAGAGTTTCATAGAAGGAATTTTGCGGCAGATGTTGCTTCTAACCCATTACCTGCACCATTGACTGATGTTGCATTTTCACATGCGGCCACACTACTTCCTGTAACAAAGGTAATGCTTCTCTATAAACTTTTCGTATGAAGTACATTTGAAGTTTCTTATATTAGGTCTGTGCTTTCGTTTTTTTGGTTGTTTCTATGTTTCTTTTCCTATATCGTCATAGTTCACTTCTTGTATGGTAACAGCACTTATCATCAATCATCATTCAATACACCGAGCATTTACTTTTCAAAGTGCTTTTCTTTATTAGATCTTCCATATCTGTGAAGTGACATGCTTGTTTTTTAACAGGCTAGAATAGCACTTGAAAGGAGGAGATTTTTGAAAAATGCTGAAACAGCAGTGCAGAGACAGGCTATGTGGTCTAATTTGGCTCATGAAATGACTGCAGAATTTCGTGGCCTTTGCGCTGAGGAGGTAAGTAGATAATGGTTAATTACTTATTTGCATGCTTTTTGAGTTTTTATGTTGAAATATCAATATAATCCCCCTTGCTATTAAGGGATGGCTTTGATTTAATATCTTTAACACGGAAAACCTGGATCTTAGGCTTATTTGCAGCAAGAGCTGGAAAAATTACATGACTTAAGGAACAAAGTGAAGTTGGAAGGAGAGCAGTGGGATGATCTCGTCTCTACTTCCAGTCAGAATTCTCATTTGGTTTCAAAGGCTACTCGCTTATGGGAGTCTATATTATCTCGTAAAAGTAAGTGCCCATGAATAAGCCACGATCATCTATTTCTTCATTAACTTGTTTGATTTTCGTAACCTTGATTTATCGACCCATATGTCTAGGTCAGCATGAAGTTCTTGCTTCAGGACCTATCGAGGATTTGATAGCTCATCGGGAGCATAGGTAATTTGCCCCTGCATGTCAATCTGAATAGTGCATATGGCACACTTTTTCTCCCCTTTTCATATATATCATTTTCCAGGTATCGCATATCTGGGTCTGCTTTGCTTTCAGCTATGGATCAGAGTTCACAAGTTCCTCCTACTGATGTCTTATCCGTTCAGTCGGGTGATTTAGATGGCAAAGAACAGAATGATGGATTTCACACACAATTCAATGAAGAAACACATTCTCGGGTAGATGATAGAGGTGGGAGAATTCACCAGACTGTTGATGTAGCAGAAGTTATCAGACGTTGGACGCATGCGTTACAGCGCATTCATAAACAGTCACTACAGCTGGTATGCTATTTTATTTTGTTTCTGTTCGGTCAGCTGTCTTAATTTGTATTAATACTTGGCTACCAGAACTTTACTGAATTTCTGAATACCATAATGGTATATAGCACATAATTATTAATTTGATATTTTTCCAATTTATGGTATTAATAATACGTCATATTTTTCAACATTAATTTTGAAGTTGTGGCAATGAAATTTCTGCTGGGTGTTCTACTTCGAATGAACAAAACCTCTATGTGATAAACAAAGTCCTTCAATTAAAGTTTTCCATCTTTTTGAGATGTGAATAAGAAATCTGTTATGGTATATCAGAAATGAGCAATTTTCAGTCTGCGCCTTCTAAAGTATTGAAAAATAATTTAGAAATTCAAAATTATGATTAACTTTTTTATGGAATTATGGATTTCATGTTGCTAATTATCAGTGTTGAAGTAAGATGCTAGTACGCAATAATGGTATTGCTATTGCTTTGCAGGCAAAAGCTAATGATGGAGAAGGTCCTGATATTTTACGAAGCGCACATGATGGTGGCACTAGTGGACATGCTGAGTCATTAGCTGCAACTCTTGCTGAGCATCAGCAACACCTAGCTAGCTTTCAGGTGATATATCCATTGCACGTTATGTAGTTCTTGATGATGTAGAACCCCAAAATTTGGTAATGTAGTTAGTATATATATGAAAGTTTTAGCTTAAATTATTTGGAGATTGAAAACTGACCAAATCTATTCTATTATTAGAACTTCTGATTGAGTTGGTTTTACAAGTCAAGAGACAAATCAGTTTTGAAATGAAATAGTTAAATATTACAGCAAAATAAAAATAAAAATATGCCGGCAGGGATATTTATATGTGTATTTTTGTTTTACTTCTCTTTCTTTTCTTTTTTTTTCACCCACAGTGGGTGTGTAGAATCTAGTGGGAATATATTAGTTTGCTTTGCTTCATACGAGCATGTTTTGTGGGTATACCTCTTCTAAATAATAAATTGCTTCTATGGTTTCTAAGTTCTCTCTAAAGGGTCTTTTTGGCATATCTTTGTCGGCTCTAGATCCTGATCTTTTCCAGATGACATGTACAAATTTCTAATACAATTCAAATGCAGGTGCTTATTAACCAACTAAAGGAAGTTGCTCCAGCAATCCAGAAGTCGATATCGGACTGTACAGAGAAAGTAAATAGCATTTCCTCCAACTTACCTACAATGGCCAAACATCGTGGTCAAGCCTCTTCACCTATTCAAGCTCAGAGCAGTGGAAGGACCTTGGTAAATAATGTTCCATCAATTTTTCATGTTATGCAAGCATTTGAAATTATTTGAAATTTTGGATACTTGTGCTTCTAGAGCTTGTGCTTCATTTTTACGATATTTTTATTGATTATGCAGGAGAGTAGCTCTGATGATGTTGGTGACATTACTTCAAAAATGTCTACTGTTCAGCTTGAGAAGATTTCAGCTAGTCCTCCTGCTTTAAAGCTTCCACAATTGTTTAGTTTAACCCCGAATTCATCTGGAAAAGGTGGAGCCATGCAAAAGCGAGCTCCCCTAACCCCAAATTCAGCTGGAAAAGGCGGAAACAGGCAGAAGCAACATACATTTGCTCCTCAGACCAATCAAATTGATACCTTTTCAGAAAGGAACTCAGTGGAACAGCCATCTGTAAACAATCATGTAGATTACCCACCCCAAGGTTTGCTTCTTTTATGCTCCACTTGTCTCCCTTCATGTTATTGATTTAATGCATTTTCTTTTATTAGTTGAAAGAGAATTGGTAATTTAACTCCTTTAATGTTGCAGATAGTGACAATTCTTATATTCAGAATTTAAAAAGATCTGTTAGGCAAGCTGCATTGTCAACACCATCCTGCAATTTGGAGTCATCACGGGACAGTCAATCTAATGAAAGTTCTGAACACTTCTTCGTACCTCTTTCGTCAACTAATTTTTCTCGTGGGGGACCGGAAAATAAAGTGAGCTTAATAAAGACTAAGAGATTATTTTCAACTCAAACTGACAACTCCTTGCTTGATAGCCATGCCAGTAATGGTCGAATTGGGAGCCATAACTATGATGACTTACCGCAAACGTTGAACAATCTAGATTCTCTTAATGATTACGATCAAGTAAATGGATTTCTCTCTGCTGCTGCTTCAAGTTCTGCAACTTCTGATGGACAATCATTTTTTGACATGGATGATGCTCAAGATCAGGTCTTCTCTCCTCCTTTGCTGATGGACATGTCCTTGTTAGCCGATACTTACGAGGATTTGCTTGGTATGTTGTTTTTATTGAAAACTAATACTATTATATAGCCTTAAGCGTGTAATAATCTAATGCCGCCATGGTTCCACTTTTTTAGCGGAGTTTTGTTCATTTTCTACCTCCTCATGAGGTTGTATTTGATTTGGAGGTTTGTTTTGTGCAGCTCCACTTTCAGAAACAGAAGCTGCCTTGATGGAGCATTGAAACCAGGGATTGGACAATTCCATTTGGATATGGTTTTGGATTTGGGTTCTTGGTTTGGATGTCCAGCACTCACCCGTTGCTTTGTTGTTCAACACGATGCTTGTATGTACTTTTGAGAGACAGATCCACGATGAAGCCTTGATATTGCGATTATTTTGTAACCAACTGAAGTTTAAAGAAAATTTTATATAATTTTGCCCACGATGCAAGCATGTTCCTTTATCTAACTTTTAAATTGGTAAAGCTTGATTACTGTTCTTAGTTCAGCGTATTATGTTGAAGAGCCTTTTGGTACTGACAGGTACTTTGGTAAGATGGCTCTTTGAAGTTTCTCGATTTATGAAAGGTAAATCGAGATTATTTAGCTTATCTTTAACATCATGATATGTTTTAAAAGCGAAATTCATTAGATATTGTCGTCAGTTTTTGTATGCGGAAAGTTATGGATGACGTTCATTGCTTTGCTTGCAAAGGAGTTTTGTTGACTTTGTAAGTTTTAGATTAATGTGTTGTTGTCCATTTCATGGCCTGCAATTATTTTTTTCGAGAGTATCTGTAGCAAAAGAATTAATCACTATTATTGGCGATGAACACCTTAATTTCTACCAAAAAAAAAATTGAGTTGAAGAAGAGTACGTGCGATAAATACCTTTCCAAGGGTTAAGTACACTAGATGTTCTTAAATTATAATCAAGTTTTAGTTTGGTTTTTAAAATTTAAAACTTGTTTCAATTAAAATTTTGAATTAAAATAATATTTCAACAGTCTTTTCGATAACTTAATCGTAACATTTTAAAAAAAAAATTATCTTTTCATACATGTTTAAAAAGTCAAAGCCAGGATTTATTTTCCTTTTTAGTTTCACTTATGATTTTCGAAAAATATGCTTAAACGAATTTAAATTTATATTTTCATAATTATGATCACAATAGTTATCAAATGAGATAAATCTCAATTGATGACTAAACTAATAATTATACTATTGAAGGGTTTCATTGCAACTATAGTCCAGGAAAAAAAATGAAATGATTTGATATTCAAGACTAATTATTTAAAATTACTCGTAGCGTGAGATGCGAGGTTTAACCTTAAATTAAGTTATAATGATAAATTTATTTCTTCTATCATTTTGATCTTAATTCTTTTATTACTTTAATCCCTTAACCCTTAAAATTTAATCAATTTATTTTTTGTTGGAGAGAAAAATTGATTGAACAATTAAAAGTTTAATGATATTGATGTGATAATCCTTGTAATAGTCTATGTATACTTCATAAAAATTCAAAAAATACAACATGTGGATTGTCACCCTCGCTACTACATTAATAACATTAAAATTTTAACAATTCAATCAATTTTAACAATTTAACTAAAATTTAAAAGTTGAAAGCCAAAGTGATCCAAAAAAGAAAAGGATCAAAATGACAAAAAAGAAAAACCCTAGGAGCTGCATTTGTTATTATACCTCAGTTTAAATAAATTATATCTTTATAAACCTTCATCTATATGGGATGAATATTTTGGGGTTTATCAAAATTTTCTTTTACATATAAAAGGGAAATTTTATATTGAAATGAAAGGTTTGAAGAAAATTTTAATGGTAATACTGTTGTAAGCTATCTAAGGTTATAATTCAAGTTTGTAATGATTTTAAACAGCTCACAAAAGATAAATACAAAAAGAAAAGATACAATATAGTTTCTAAGGCACGCGCCAAAGTGCACGTGAGGTCGTTTGCCCTACCAGAACGGAAAAGTGTGCTAAATCCTGAAGAAAAGATGGAAGCTTTGGCCTTTAGATGATAACTGTGGACAACGATGGATCTGTCAAGTCTTTAAAAATTACCACTCGAGTTGAGTAGCGCGTGAGAACATTAAACTATCATTTTTATTGTATTTCTCATTTTTAACATTCTCCATCTTCATCCGGGAGAAAATCAAAAACGAAAAAAAAGTGAGCTTTGAGATTGAAAATGAAATTTTGCTGAGAAAATTTAGAAAAAGATCAAATCTTTACTAAAATAAAAAAAAATAGAGATATGGGTTTAATTTAAACAATTATTTTCCATAAAAGAAATAAAAAAAAAAAAAGGAAAACTAAAACACCACCAACAGCAGCCAAAGGTTGTTTGATGGATGATGATTTTCTTCTTTTTCCTAAATCCCTCATCTTTCTTTAAATTCTAAAATCTCTATCTCTCTGTGTGAGAAAGATAGGAGTAGCTCAACTATCTCTTTTGTAAGTAGACAGATTTTACCCTCTTTTTCTTTGTTCATATTTTTGTTCCTTACTTTTTCTTGGTTTTGCACCAAAGCTCTCTTTCTTTCTTCATATTAGTTAGAGTTTTATTTTTGGTTATGTTCTTTTGGATAATTTTGTAGGTTGCTTTTGTTGGAAAATGCTGTTTGGGATTTTAAGATCAAACCCAGATCTTGTTACCTTTCGGTCAACCTTAATGCTTTTGTTAATCTTTGGAAGCTACGGAAAATAGAGCCAAGGGGAACACAGGTGGAAATTCTTTGCCCCTTTTCATTCTTTAAAGTTATGTAGCCTGAAAATTAAAGCTTTTAGCTGAATTTCATGGCTTTAATGGGTGATAAAATTGGGTACTTTTGTTTATTGTTTTAGGCATACGGTTTCTTTATCTATCTATCTATCTATCTATCTATCTATCTATCTATATATATATATATATATATATATATATCTGTTTATATCTCAAAGTGATGCATGCTTTGCCATCTATTTGCTAATTGGGGCTTTTGTTTTACTTGATTGATGTTCTCTATCTTGGACTTGTTTTATGTGTTTTAGATTTTTTTCAACATATGAAGTTTGGTTGATGTTGTTGTTAAGGCAAACAATGAAGCTTCTCTGTTGAGGAATTTGAGTAATAACTCATTTTATTGAGGATGGAGTTCCATATTTATGGCTGGGTTGACTCATTGTCCACTTCGAGTATGATGATACTGCATTTGCTTTGAGGGGTTTTCTTTTTCATATCGAGGTTTTAAGTTACGATGATCAAACAAATACTTAATAGGCTCCCACGGAAACCATCTAAGTCGAGTGACAATCGTGAGGGAGGAGGAACCTCTACTTCATCATCAAATGCTTCTACCAGTTCAAGAAGCAGTGATCTAGTTAGTAACCGCTATGCAAACTCTAGCAGTTCGTCCTTTTCCAGCTCTAGTTCTCCAAATTCTGGGTTGAATCAAGGTAACAAGTTTTCTCAAGTGGTGAATGTGAAATTGAATGGGAATGTGGTAACCACTTCTTTTGAGGCTTTACCTAGTTTTAGAGATGTACCGAATTCTGAGAAGCAGAACTTGCTTATCCGAAAACTGAACTTATGTTGCATCGTGTTTGACTTCACTGACCCGACAAAAAACCTCAAAGAGAAGGATCTCAAGCGGCAAACCTTGCTTGAGCTTGTGGATTATGTTTCATCTGCTAATGGAAAATTCTCGGAGATTGTTATGCAAGAAATCGTGAAGATGGTATCTGTAAATTTGTTTAGAGCGCTAACATCTCCGCCCCATGAGAACAAGGTTTTAGAAACATTTGATTTGGAAGAGGAAGAACCCTCGATGGACCCTGCGTGGCCTCATTTGCAAGTTGTTTATGAATTTCTCTTGAGATTTGTGGCATCACCCGAGACAGATGCTAAATTGGCCAAGCGGCATATTGATCACTCTTTTGTTCTAAGGCTGTTAGATCTTTTCGATTCAGAGGACCCCAGAGAAAGGGAGTATCTGAAAACCGTACTGCATCGTATCTACGGAAAATTTATGGTCCATCGTCCATTCATCAGGAAGGCAATCAATAACATCTTTTACCGCTTTATTTTCGAAACTGAAAAACATAACGGAATCGCAGAGCTTCTAGAAATACTGGGAAGTATAATCAATGGGTTTGCTTTGCCGTTGAAGGAAGAACATAAGCTCTTTCTTGTCCGTGCACTGATACCGCTTCATAAACCAAAGTGTATACCCATGTACCACCAGCAGTTATCTTACTGCATTACTCAATTCGTGGAGAAGGACTGCAAGCTTGCCGATACCGTTATATGGGGGTTGCTAAAGTATTGGCCAATCACAAATAGCTCGAAAGAAGTCATGTTCTTAGGTGAACTGGAGGAAGTTTTAGAAGCCACACAACCTGCTGAGTTTCAACGCTGCATGGTACCGTTGTTCCGTCAGATAGGCCGTTGCTTGAGTAGCTCCCATTTTCAGGTAGGGATTTCCTCGTTTCTCTACTTGCAACTTTTGCTTCTTTTCCATATGAATGTCCCTTAACAGAATATACCTAGATAAGTGAATTGAATTTTAAAACAAGGGAAACTCATCAATATGAGTTAAAGGCTTTATTGTCTGATGATATCTGGACATTGTTGCTTTGTGAAACTGTATCGAGTCGGTTATGCTAGCATGAAATATGTCCTTGTGTTTATAATTTGTTTGTAGGTGGCAGAGAGGGCTTTGTTCTTATGGAACAATGATCATATCGAGAGCCTAATAAGACAGAACCGGAAAGTTATACTTCCAATTATTTTCCCATCCTTGGAGAAGAACGCAAGAAACCACTGGAACCAGGCAGTGCAGAGTTTGACTTTAAACGTCCGAAAGATTTTCTCCGCCACTGACCCTGAGGTCTTTGAGGAGTGCTTGCACAAGTTTAAGGAAGACGAAGCACAAGAGAACGAGGTTAAATCAAAACGTGAAGCAACATGGAAACGATTAGAAGAGATTGCTGCAATGAAAGCTGCAAGTAATGAACCGGTGCTTATCTCCCCTAAAGCAACTACCCGCAAGCCATCTGGTTAGGAACAAGTGATTGCCATTTTAGTTGCAGATGTTCGATGTCAAGATTGGTATTGCAAGTCATCGGTAGGTGGACATATATGATGAAGCCGAGTTTTTCGTTGTACCAAACAGATTTTGATGTCTCATGGATTCATCAAAGATTTGATGCTATGTGGGGGTAATCTAAACCACTTTTGCTCATATATGCGTAGCATGTGTATATAATGTATGGAGGGACAAAAGATAAAAAGAAAGTTTGATTTGTCTTGTAAAGTTGACATCTTTTTCCATTCATAAATCTTCAAGATCTGTCTTTTTATTTTTTGTTTTGGATCAATGTTCTTTGCTTATGGCTATTTCATTTGCATTAACAATTTTTTATTCTTGAAATCCGCTTTGATGGTTCCGTATAAACATTTTAAAGCACTTCGAAACCAAACCGACTATTCAGAGGTTTAGTTAATGGTTGAGGTCTAATAGATTTACCATCTGGGTACCACAAAAACCCTTCTTTGAATAATAGTTATTTATTGTAAAAAAAAGTTATTTAAATATTAGATTAACTGCATCATATTTTTCAATTATCTAAATTCTGATTTTTTATTTGAATATAGCAAAAAATTTATATATTAATATAAGTTAATTCTCATAATATGTTTTTTTTATAGGAATCTCAACATCAATGAGCGCCGAGCTATGATTTGCGCGGCCAAGTTTTTTAAGCTGTATTACAATTAGGTCAATTATTATGAGATGATTAGTAGGACCTTGACACCCATAGGTATTGAGTTATCCATCTACTTTTTTTTTTTAAAATTCCTAATATGTAATAGTTTGTGTATCTTATAACAATTATGGATAATATTTAAATTTTATAAAAATGTAAATTATAATATTAATGTTTTCATTATTTCTTTTTTTTTTTAAATGAGAAGATATATGTAATTTAAATTGACCTTGTCACCTATGGGTGTTAAGGTTCTATTAAAAGCTCTAGTGGAACCCAAACACTAGAACCTATGAATAACTCCGCACTTGTATACTTTTCATAGAAGGCCTAAACATTCATCCTCTACATTTTGTACTATCTTACATATCCAATATTTTCTAAATTTGAATTTCAAAGTATTCTATAATAGTTGCCCTTTATTGAGATGGAAAGAAAGACATGTCACTTTGAATGCAAAAACAATAAAATATACTCTATTAGCGTATTGTTATAGTAATATGGAAATAATAAAGCCTTACGAGTTATCATTTTTCACCTAAGAGATGTTGGTTTATGTCATGTTAGTCAAATTGAGAATTTTGCTTTTATGATGACATTCATTTTTGCTCTAATTGAACGATGGAGACCGAGACACATACATTTCATCTCCTATGCAGTGAAACTGTAATAATGCTAGAATATGTAGCGTTATTGACAGGCCTTTAGTGGACAGGCATACAGTAATCAAAATTTTTTAATAACAATCTAGAAGTCCTTGTTGCAACCTCCAGAATAGGTACCTAGTATAATTTTGATTCTAATGGACTTCAGATTAAAGTTAACATGGTTGAAGAGCCACTTCAAACATATCTAAAGAATCGAACTCTCAAAGATATTCAATGTCATGCTTGAGCTTACATTCTTTAGTTGATTGGGGTGTGATGATGTTACAAAATTTTAGCAACTTAGTTCATTCCATGTATTTATGATTGTTAACTAATTTTGAAATGACCAGAACATATAATTGGGGATTTGTGGTTTGGCATGCCTATATAGGGTGCTATGTAAGGTGTGCAGAACGAGGAACAATGAAGTAAATGACAACCTTGTGATTTTACTATAGGGGGTATCAACTTCCGTAGATAACAGTTATCCTGTCGGTGTATGCCCAAGGATCAATCCTATGATAATTGTAATAATATACTTTTACCTAGTTTATTAATAAAGGAATTGTCACTATTGTTTTTAGTTTTTATTTTTGTGTTAAATAAGCTGTATAATGATAAGGTCCTAAGAATGATATGATCATTCTTAAATGTCCTTAGTCTAGTATTATTGTGGACTTTGACAACAATAATGCATTGAGACTAATATGTGCTTGATTGATGGCAAGTGTTGTTATGGATATGTGATATCAAATTAACACATAAGTATTTGTTAGAGAACAATATGTTGGGTTGGCCCACCATGAGAATGCTTCCTGGATTATTATATAATGGTCACAACATTTCTCAAAATGATAATTATGTGTATGATCCTTAGACTTGAGATCACTATTATTCCAACATTGTGAGTTGTATGCTTTGACACAGTTAAATGTCTTCTGCAAATGGTTGTACCATAAAGATTTATGTTGAGTATGTTGGATTTGGTGCCTTGAGTGTAGTATATTATTTGTAAACTTGTAATTTTTTCGAACAGATTGATTAATAAAACAAATTCATTGATATACTTTGTATAATTATCCTCATATAGGTTTTGCATGCAAAGAAAAATGGAAGCAAATGTTGCTCATTGGTTGTCTAATGTTTAACTGATACTAAGCGGTATTACGTGATTGGATTGTAATATGAGAAAACAACTGATATTAGTAGATGAACCTAAATGTGTCTTTAATCTAATTAGAATGAGTAAATCGATTGAAAGACTAATATGTCATTTATCAAAATCTAATTGGGGAGACGCTTTGTCTTGGGCATTGGAGCGCATGACTCCTAGAAGATAGAGACATAGATATGATTGATTGGACTGATGTCAATCGGACTAGACCTAAGAAGAATAGATCTTGATTTATTTTATGGGTTTATTCACTTGTGATGTTCATAGTGTTACATACCTAAATCATGAGTGGATGACGAACTATATATGCATGACTTGTACACTTTGATGTAAGTGAAAGCTTGAGTTCGAATAGATAAGAAACCGAAAGCTGATGCGTTAGGTGTACGACTTCTGCAGTATGTAACGTCATTCACAAAAATGAAATTCATAACTTGAGACATGGGTAAATGATATCCTCTCATCGGCATTACATGGTTGATAAAAAGTAAACGTGGCAATGGGTCGTTCATCTTTGTGATGAATGACTTGATTACTATTTGATAGTAATTGATTTTTCATGAAAGAAGATGTAATGGTTACCATGAGATAAAAATAGGATCGTATTAAGAGTACGGGTTTTATCCCAAAGAGTTTAAGGATATCCTGTGAGGGTAACACGTTTATGACAATGTCATTGGACGAGTATTGATCAAGTTGCTTTCGTAATAATATACAGTTGGGGAGAGCTCAATCACAATAGAATAGTGAAATAACTTCGTGACTAGACGAGTTTATAATTAATAGGAGAAAAGTTGAAACTCAATTATAAATCATTTGAGTCTTGATTTCATATGTCCAATCAGTCCCTCCGCTAGCTCGTTGAAACAAAATATGAATTGCAGGATGAATCAAATGAATAAAAATTGATAGAAATTATAAAGTTCGAGAATTGTGTTACATTTGGAAATGAATGTGGTTTTCTCACTAAGTATGGAAATTACTTGAGAATTAATTTTAGGTTTTTTAAATAATTAATTAATTGAATTTAAAAAATGTATTTAAATTAATTGGTCATTTTGAATCCAATTGAATATAGAAAAATTAAATATATTTTCTCATAGATTCTTTTACGATAAAGTTGTCATGATTTTAACGAAATTAGAATTGGGTTGAGAAAATTATTTGGTTGAGAAAATTATTTATTTAAATTAATTGAAAAAAATAACATTTAATTTAGGAAATAAACAAAATATATATTGGGTTGGAATAAATTATAAAATGCTGGGTTAAAATCCAAGAAGCACATATAATTGGACCTAGTATAGAAGAGGCCTGACTCCCCTTATATGGAATATATGAGACGACATGTAACACCCTTTTGTTTGTCAGGGTAAATACGTCGTATAACATTTAGCCAGACAAGCCGTCTAATGGGCTGGGGCGTTACTAAAGGATTCAAACCTTTTTCACTTAACTTATTTTTTTTTCAGAAAAGTTTTGAAGACATACCTTTTTGTTAAAAGTAATTATATTTCTTTAATTTTGTAACACATCCTTAAAAAAATAATAGGAATTGTAAAAGAAAGATCTATTATCCAACACTACCCAGTTTTGGCGTATGATAAGTTCATGAACAACAAATCAATGAAATTTGGCATACACTTTTAGAGAAAAGGGAAATTTTTTCAAAACAGATACAATATAAACAATGGGGATAATTAAATAAGTTGAGTACAAAATGAATCTATACGCTACTCGCCAAAATAGCCATGTATGATACAAAAACAAAAAAGTGGTTCACTCGTAAGCACAGTTCTGGTGTAGTCCCCTTAAATTGATTCTTCTTCTACTATCTAATGCCTGAGAAAGAAAAGTAACAGAGTAAGTTCGTTTGAACTCAGTGAGTTCCAAAAATGGATGCAAATAATTTACAAAAATACCGCTAATTAATAAGCATCGATACCTATAAGAAAAATAGACTTAATTGTGAGACTCTATCATACAAACACAATACATCAATAATGCCATCTACAGTTCACTGGCAAAAACACTTTGTTTGCTTTAGCATTAATCAAACATAACTATAAAAACTCGACCAAATTATACCTATCTAATCCCTGTAGAGACGATCTTTCTCATCACTTTATTACTTGTTCGACGTGTATACTTGCACGACTTGCATATCAACCGTGCAACCAACACCTCACACCAAGAGATGACATCACAAGTGGGAGGAAATAAAGCTAACTTCCTTGCTAAAATTAACAAGGAAGCAATCACTCTTCCACTAAACAAGGGACATCATAATCATAGAGAATTGGAGGGGATTTGTTTGCTATTTTTGGCATGGGAGGTTGAACCACCATCAACTATAAATAGAGAATTCATTCTTCATCAAAGTGGAATACAAAAATACAACAAAACACACCATCAGATATCAAGTTTTTCTTAAGTGCTCTTATCTTTCTAATGGCTTGCTAAACACTTGAATTCAGCAAAATAAGGCAATCACTTGCCGAAATAAGAGTAGCTAAAAGGATGACTTGAAGATGTCTAGATGATTTATCATAAAGAGGATGAGAAGAGTCACTATGGGAAGCCGCAAGAAGTAGTCACAGATAATCCCATGCAGTCAATGATTTACTTTTACCGTGGATAGCCCCTATCGGCTACTCTCTCATACCTTTCTCTTTATTGTTAATTATTGTTTTGTATGTCAAGAGACAAGATTGCATCTCATCTTTATGTTTTCAGCTTAATATGACATGACTTAATTTTTTTTATTCAAAATGAATATGAATGTTGAATTGAATTAATTGATATTTGTTTTCTGAATATTTTGTGCAAATGATTATTTCATTCATTTAGGTTTAATTCATGATTATACTTGTAAATGTATGGCCAATATTTGTAGGTTAATGTATTAACTATTTAATCTGGGAAGAGGTAATAGTTAATAGTTAATAGACAAAAGACCTAAATGGTGCATATCATGACGATTTCGGAAGATAATTGTTGTATGCACAAACTGTTTAAATACCCGAAAGGGTGATTTCTAGGTTAGTTTTTGACATAGGAATATGTTAATTAACTTAGGAACATAATAGGACTTCGGGAGAAGCCTATACCTTAATCAAAATGGGTTTTGTAACATCCCAAATTAGGGCCTAGTCAGAATAGTGGTTTCGAGACCATAAATCTGAAGTAGAAATAATTATTTTATGATTATTATAAGGTCTATGATATGTTTGTATGCTTGTGTGAAAATTTCAGGAAGAAATTTTATGCATAAAGTGTCCAATTTGACTTTTGGACTAAATTAAACAAGTTGCAAAATATGAGATCCAGCAAGCTTTAAGTATGAAATAGCTTGGATTATCAATTTGAGGTCTATAGTGTAATTGAATTGTTGTGTGAAAATTTCGTTAAGAAATTTTATCGATAAAGTGTTTAATTTGGTTAGTAGGATTAAATTGCAATAAGTGCAAAATGTGTATTCTATATGATAGGGGATGTAATTGTGATGGGTTTTTAAAGTGGAAGTCCTTATGAGGAAATTAGCCCAAAAATAAATTGGTGGAAGATATTTGTTTGGTATTTTTGAAGTTTGTTAGAAACTAAAAGGGTAAATTAGTAATTAAGTTAAAATGGTATAATAAGACAAAAATAGTAAAAAGGCATTATCTTTTTCTCTTTTCTTCTCCAGCCGAATGTGAAAAAGGAAATGGGCAGCCATGGAGAAAGCTACATTCGGCCAAGCTTGGTGCTTTAATTGGTGAGTCGTTTTTGCTTATTTTTAATAATTTCTACGTTTTTGAGATCATTGCAGCTTAATCTAGCTAGCTCGTATCTCCGACTTCAAAACTGTCAAAGTTTATGAGTTTTTCCATGGTTGATTAAGTGTGTATTTTGATGATTAATGGTAGATTATGCATGTCTATGATGAGAAAAACAAGTTTTACTAGGTGATTTTCGATGAAATCGTATAAAAAGGGGCTAAAAGTGTACAAGTTATAAATTGGTCATAAGTATGTGATTTAATGAGAATTTTGGACTGCTATAGTTGTGAAAATGGTTTGACTAAGTCCAAAATACAAGGAAATCAAATAAAAAATTATTTTACGAGCCTTGGGGCAAAAGTGCAAATATGTGAAAGTTTAGGAGCAAAAACATAAATTTGCCATAATATGATTTTTGGGTCACATTAATAATGTGACTAATAATTGAACTAAATCTAATACTATAGATAATGGAAAACGAGATTTGGGCTTAGATCAGGAAAGAACGAGGTTATGGACTAAGTTGAGAAAATTAGCCACTTTCGCGTCCGAGGTAAGTTGGTAGGATAATAATAAGGCAATATTGTTGTAGCCTATGTTTGAAGCCTAAATTGGTATATTAATTCAATTATGTTGAATTATATGTTTAAGATGCTCTTTATGATTATTGTCATTATGTGAAATTGTGAGCTTAGTTACCACCATAAGTTATGTGACTGAATGTATATTAACTAAGCTTCTACAAGTAGAATGAAATAAAGTAGTTTTATGCATTATGAGAATTTATTGTGATGATATTCTATGAATCCATGATACTCCATGAAGAATTATTGACATGAATTTTACAAAGAAATGAGGAAGAAATAAAAGAGAAATCCCGATTAAATTTTCAAAGAGTACGAAAGGTACCGTAGTCATGACATGAGTATTTGTAGGTCTCCTGTAAGACCATGTTTGGAACATGGCATTGGCATTGACATGTGGTCTCGTATAAGACCATGTCTGGGACATGGCATCGGCATTGAGATGAGATTTAGATCCCTTGTGAAACCCTGTCTGGGACATGACATCAGTATCAGTTTATGATCTCGTGTAAGACCATGTCTGGGACATGGCATTGACATCGATATGAGATCCCGTGTAAGACCATATTTGGGATATGGCTTCCGCATCGACTTGAGATCCCATGTAAGACCATATCTGGGATATGGCTTTAGCATCTTATTATGAGAATGTCATTACTGGTATCCTTCGGTATTCTAAGTAAACTAACGGGAAAAGTATTCAAGTTGATGAGTTTAATGAGAAAGACAAAAGTTATGTGATGAGTAATACAGGTACACAGGAGAAATTATGAGAAATGAGCCCGTCATAATGTGAATTGTCGGTAAGAAAGAGCATGAGTAAGCTGTACATATGAGGATGACCTTGTGAATATAGGTCTATATCTATGATGTATGAGAATGTGACAAATTTGATTGATAACATGTATGGTTAAAAAGAAGTTAAACCAATGAAATCATGAAAGAGTGAAATTAGCTGTCAAATAGTATTGGACAACAGCAGTTATGTGAATTTGAAAAATCACCAAAAATGGTAAGAATTGAATTAGAGGCTGAATAAGATATTAAATGAAATCTTATTGAGTCTAGTTTCTTATAAAAGAAACAGAGTGAGTAAAAGAATTTTATATTATGAGATATGTAAAGTTTTGTGAGGAAGGGTCAGAATGATTTCGGTAATCCCCTATTCTGAATTTGGAAAATCACCAAAAATTGTATAAAAATGTTTATGTTGTATAACTTATATGGTTAAATTCCTAAATGAGTCTACTTTCAAGAGAAACAAATAGAAATGTTATCTAAATTCGGTATAATAAGATAATAAATTTTAAGTGAAGAGAGGTCAGAATTGTTGGACAGCGAAATAGGGGAGACTTTAAAGAATAAACTATACTGGTTGGATAAACCCAAAATTCTAAAAATTTTATGGTAAGAAGATATGTGAGTTTTGATTCAGGAAAAATTTGCAGAACTTAATTTTGAGTTTTGTAACTTAAGATATAATTAATTTAGTGACTAGGACTCAGTGAGATAGCTTAAGATGAGTATGAGTAAAAAGTTGAAACATGTGAAATAATGATTTTATTTTATTAAGAATACATTATGAGGATTGGGAAAATCATGTTAATTAATTTCATATTATTATATGCCAACTTGCTGAGCTATAAAGCTTAACTCCTTTCTTTCCATTCCTTTTAGTGTTGTCAGGTTGGCTCGGAGTTGGAGATCGTCAGGGGCAGCATCACACTATAAAATTATAAGTTCAGGGTAACGACAAACCTTAGGTGTTTACGAGTGAGTGGCATGTATAGAGACTTAGGTATTAGTAAAATGTATTCTTAAGGTTTGGTCGAAGATATTGGCTTATATTGCTACATTGTATAAGGCCATGAGATGTGGCTCATATTGGCCATGAATATGTAAACTTATTTATGCATTCATGTGTTAAGATCTTGTGTGATATGATTATATTTGTTTGTCATGAATGGTTAGTAATATATTACATGTCTTTGAATGTATAAGTGTGTAAATAATTAAGGGCAACAAAAGGGCTTGGAAAATAGCCTGAGTGTTGGCCACACGGACAGAGACACGACTGTGTGTCTTAGCCGTGTGGAGGACATGGCCTAGCACATGGGCATGTGACTCTCCAAAGTATGGAATTTTTATTTGTGTCTTAAAGGTTTTAAAAGTTATCGGTTTAGTCCCGAACTATTACCAGTGTATGTTTTGGGCCTCGTAGGCCTGTGTAAGGGACTTTAAGATGGAAAATGAAAAATTTGAACTTTGAAAAAAAGTTTATAGCCCGGTTTAATGAGTTTAAATATGTTCAATTCTAGTAACGCCTCAAACCCTATCCCAGCGTTGGATATGGGTAAGGGGTGTTACAAGTTTAATGAATTTTCATATTTTCCACGACCTTTCGTGATATTCTTTCTATGACTACCAATAAATTATTGTTAAGTGAAATATGCATTTTAGTTTATTCATGTTGTGTTATATTATTCCTTGTGTTAATTTCTATTGTGATTGTTTTCTGCAAGGTATGTTGTTTTATTTTGTGGGTATTTGAATACTGATTATATTCCTGAACTTAAATTGTGACTTTTATCAACACTATTCTCTTTTATTTGTTTTCTTCCAAATTGATTAAAATTGAATTTCCAATATATTCACACAACAGTCCCTGTGGAGACGATACTCTTTTAGTTACTACTTATTACTTGTACAACCGTGTACACTTGCATGTACAGAACATAGACAAACTAAGTACACTAATGGCGTGTTACATGGGTGAATTCTATATACCAACACAATATAACACAGACATTTCCATTTTCATGCTAGCCACATACCTAGAATTCAAAGTCAAATTCATATCAGATGTTTTCGTTTCATTCATATACATTCTCTTCTTATAGCTCCCCATTTTAGAATCATTTAGTAGCATGTTTAATTGTGTTATGCTAATCTGGTTTGCAATATCTATCTACCCTATTGGAGGCTACAGAACATTCTTTAACTCTATTTCCTCAGATTAGTTCATATCATATCATTCAGATCAGAAGCAAATGGTAGTGGCTTAACATGAAAATGACCCATACTTCTTATCCTAGACATACAAAAATCAGACTAATGACTCTGGAAAAACAACCATTATTCACACACACATACACTGATTATCCTTTATAGAGTAAGAATACTTACCTTACAATAGTTAAAGTAAGAAGGAACTCACTAGAAAAATAGCAAAGTCTAAATAGCAGGTCCTTCGCCTTTGTCAGTCAGACCTTTAGTAGCGTCTTGAGCTAAAAATAATGTTATTTAAACATATAAGATTACTACTTCATCAAATCTAAACATGCATGTGCGAAACATTTAACACTTAACCTAAAACCAATAAGTTTCCTTTCTTATACACCAATCCGACACTTATGCATGCAAAACCAAAAATACGTAAATAACTTCAATATTATCCTAAGGTTCGTTAGAAATTACCAGAGAGCTATGAAAAATGTATAAGTTAGCTAACTACAGCGAACCTAACTTCAGACAGGTTTTTTGGACTTTGGTTTTCAGAAAATATAAAGAAAATTACGGAGGAAGATAAAATGCTTAGAAAACACAATGATTTTCTGTGAAGGCACTATTTAAGCACGGAGACAAGATTTAGTGGAAAAATTAGATATTTCCACTAACACTCTTACTTCTCGCGATTAAGTACGTGTATAAAAAGTTAATTTTCATCTACAGTTACTTAGTTCCATTCTAACTAAGTCTCCATTTAACTAATTAAATTACCTTACTAAAATAGTAAACAAATCTATTCAACAGTAAAACAAGCGAGTTCGCCAAAACATCTGGGTGGCATACACTTAACAGAAGAGTTTGCCAATTGCCAAATAGTGTAGACAAAAAAGTCTATACATCTACTCTTAATTCACTAAAACATTTTAAATAATAATAATCAAATACTGAGACTTCACCAAGCGAGCTATTACATGAATAGACATAAGAAGGAGTTCGTTAAGGACTAACCTAAGATGGGCAATCCTCTAAGAGATAAGAGGGACAACATTTGAGAACCAAGGAAGTAAAAATCCAAATAGTTGATTGCTAACATTAGGTCTCACATATAAGCTTGTGAAGGGAAGGAAAATTTTGGTTAAGGTATTCAGGCCCAAAATTCCCAAAGGATTTATATATTAAGGAAAACTGTGTACTTCAGTTGGAAGACAATTTTGTTAGCAATGGGCTACAAGGAAAAGGGAAGGACCAATACCGCACTAATATAAGTTGATAATGGTCAAGGATGACCAGGGAGTCCGAAGTTTCTACCTCTAATATATTCTCTTTGAAAAGATGAATTATATTTATTGCATGGTTTAACAAATCCTTACTAAGTTCATTTGAACTTGCAAATTCACTACTTGATTGCAGGATAAAATTTGTCTTGGGAAATACGTAGAGGGACCAAGCCAAATATCACTAGATTCAAGGATTAGCGTGGAAGTTTCTAATGTGTATAGAGGGGATCCCTTAGAGGCTTCACCTTGGGGATTGATTTGGAAGAGTTTATATTAAGTCTCATTTTGAGTTGTAAACACTGCTAGATTAGATAAGTTAGTAAATTTGTAGGGACCTACTTTTCCAATGATAAGGATTTTAGCCAAAGTCCTGAATTATAAATTGGTAGTGTTAAGCCACTTGAGAAAATTAATTCTAAATAACTTTTTGAGTTATTTTGGGTTTTTGTGACATTCGATACCTCGGCTAAGTAAAAGGTGTTACATATGCCGTGCCTCTTTTCAATGAGCTTAATCCAGGTATTGTGAGACTCAATACTGAGGCACCTCAATTCAATTTGAATCCAGTCATGTTCCAAATGCTTCAAACGGTGGGTCAATTTAGTGGGATTCCTACTGAAGATCCAGACCTTCATCTATGCTTATTTGTGGAGGTGAGTGACTCATTCAAATTGGTCGGGCTGACTAAAGATGCCTTAAGATTGAAATTATTTCCATACTCTTCGAGAGATAGAGTATGACCATGGTTAAACTCCTTACCGCTTGATTCAGTAATTACATGGTAAGAATTGGCTGAACGATTCTTGATGAAATAGTTTCCTCCTAGCAAGATGCTGAATTTCA
Organism: Gossypium stocksii; assembly: GCA_020496765.1. Lineage (NCBI taxonomy): Eukaryota > Viridiplantae > Streptophyta > Magnoliopsida > Malvales > Malvaceae > Gossypium > Gossypium stocksii. Next base: position 15,758,965 of record CM035625.1, on the reverse strand, counting down.
AAATGAAATCACCATATCCCAACAACTTGATGACTATCTCTATATGAGGCTTGGGAGTGGTTAAATGAGTTATTGCAAAAGTTCCATCACCATGGTATTCTACTTGCATTAAGTTGGAAACTTTCTATAATGGTCCCAATGCTTATACGAGAATGGTGGTAGATGCTTCAGCTAACGGAACCCTTCTTCTTAAGTCATACAACAAAACATGTGAAATTCTTGAAAGGATTTCTAGCAACAATTATCAGTGGCTGACTACTCGAGTAACCATAGGAAAAAGAGTGGCAGGAGTTCATAAAATTGATCCATTTACTTCTTTGGAAGCCTAAGAATCTTCTATGTCTACTATGCTTAAGAACAAAACTGTAAATGAGTTCAATAGTAACTTTGACAGGTCAGTAGTTGAACCAGGTTAAGAATATCTCTTGTGTATATTGTAGAGACGACCATGCTTTTGAGAATTTCCTGTCAAATCTAGAGTCAATCTATTACATGGGAAATTAGATTTGGAGTGGTACACAGTTAAATTTTTACAATCCTTCATGGTTGATGATCTTCCATAATTTGACGAGTCAAATTAGGCCCATCATTACACGTAACAAGCTTGTTTCTAAGCAACTTATATGTTTTTATTATATTTTTACTTAGTTTTCATTCTTAGTTTTAATAAATGAAATATTATGTTTTTATACTACTTTTGAGACCCAAAATGGCCAAATACACCACTGGTAACTTAATGGTTGATTAAGTGTTGTAGGAAGTCACTAGAGGCTCGAATGTGGGCGAAAACATTACCTAGAAGGGGGTTATCATGACACCGAAGCATGGAAGTCACAAGACCTCTGACAGGCCCGAAATGAAGAAGAAAAATAACCATGTATAATGGTATCGTGATACCTACCATTAGGTATCGCGATATTCACCTCAAAGGACTCCCACTTGTAAACTATTGTGGGTATCGCGATACCACTGTATAGCGTGGAAAAAATGACTGTAGAGGTAGTTTTTGTCCAACACCAACACCAATCAATATACAATGTCCAGGGGAATTTTGGTCACTAAATTTTGGGTTGTAATCAATTATAAAAGCCACTTTTGGTTGAGTAAAAGAGGAGGCTTTAGTTTAGGTTAGAAAACTCTTTAATTTTAGGGTTTCCTTTATCTTTTAGCTTAGGAATATGGTAGTTTTCTTCTCTATAGTTTTAGGGTTTTCATTTATGTTTCTTTCTAGTTTTACTTAGTTTCATAGTTGTTTGTTAAGTTAGTTTTTTATACAATTTAGTTTTATTTACATGTTAAAGACTTTAAACTTGTTTGTAATCATTTTTTCATCTTTGAGTTAATGTTATTTTGGTTTTCTTTATTTTCATCTACTATAAATCTTATCTTTATCGTTCTTGTTTCTTTATCCTTGTGTTAGTTGCTTTTCATTTAAGTTTATTAAGTTAAAAATTGAAACTTTCATCTTTTTGTTCAAGTTTATGTTAATGGCTTCCATAGGCGTTTCTTTCATGTTTGTTAGCTTTTTAATAAAGTAATGAGTAGATAAATATTTGGTGGTTAGTTGATGGAAGTGTTGTTTAGTTAGTTTTGGGGTTTAGGGACTAAATCGCAAAGTTAGACTAAATCAAATAAACTTTAAAACTTAAGATTGACTCCCTTAAGGGAAATTAAGATAAGTGAGACTGAGAGGTAATCTTATTGGGCACCCTTAAGGGAAATTAAGATAAGTGAGACTGAGAGGTAATCTTATTGGGCATGAATTCTTTAGTCCTGGGTTAGTCGATGAGATATAGAGATAAACCAGACTAATTTGTCTAATCTGATAAAGTTGAGATTGAGAGGTGAAATGGAGCCAATGTAGGAGTGTGAATGATTTAAATCCGTAATTCGAGGGTTAATCAACAACATAAAAATCAACCAACCACTGGCTGTTATCTTATTTGGTAGTTTTATATTTTTTTATTTACAATTTAGTTCTTTTCTATTATAGGTAATTAATTAGTTTATTCAACTTCAATTTATGCTCCGCCGTAATATATAAATTAGTAAATAGATAGGTAGACTCCTTTCTTGTAAGCACTTTTGAATAGAAATCACTAAATCGCTGATTCATTTGGGTTTGATCCATTGTAACACTGCAAATATTACAACCAACTTGTCACACTTACAGTAAACCCATGATTTTTATATCTTATTTTAATATTGAGTGTTGATTTCTACTCTCTCCTATCGTTTACGACATCGAAGGAGAGAGGCGATCAGCAAAATTATCCGAATTTTTCATGTGGTAATCAAAGGGTTGGTCTGAGTAACTCTCATATGCCAACAAAACCAAAATATTAACCAAGACACTCTCAACAAGTTTAGAAACCTCCACCAACTGAACATACGAGTAATCTTGAGAATTTACTGAAGGTATACATGGCGAAGAATAATGCACTGATTGAAGGCCAAGCAACATTGATCCAAGGCCAAGCAATAATGTTGAAGAATTTGGAAAATCAAGTGGGACAGCTAGCTAATGAGTTGAGAAGTAGACCCCAAGGTCTTTTACCAAGCGACACAGAAAATTTGAGAAGTATGTGTAAAAAAATTACAAAGCCGCCACCTTGAGGGCTGGGAAGTCATTGGAGTCTAAGGATTCTGAAGCTGAAAATGAACCTTATATTATTCAAAACAAAAAGAAAATTCAAACCAATGATGAAATCCCGCATTATAAAAGTTTGTTCCCGTGCCTTTGATGAAACATTACTGTAACAAAGTAGTCCTGAGAAATCAACATCGGAGACCAAGGTTAAAGTTGAACCGCAACAGAGTGGTCTAGACAAATTTAAAATCCATAATCTTTATATCCTCAACAATTCTAGAAGCAGAAGTAAGAGGTACAATTTAAGAAGTTTTTAGACGTGTTGAAACAATTACATATCAACATTCCACTTGTGGAAGCTCTTGAGTAGATGTCTAATTACGTGAAATTCATGAGGGACATTCTCTCCAAAAAGAAAAGGTTAGGGGAATTTGAGACGACAACTTTGACAAAGGAATGTAGTGCATTTCTGCTACAAAATAAACTGCCACAAAAAATGAAAGATCCAGGGAGTTTCACCATATCATGCAACATCGAGACTCTTATTGTGGAATGGCTTTATGTAATTTAGGAGCAAGTATCAACTTGATGTCCATGTCTGTGTTTAGGTGATTGGATATTGGGAGCAAGTATCAACTTGATCACACTTCAATTGGCAGAAAGATGATTAGCACATCCTGAAGGGAAGATTGAAGACGTGTTGGTACATGTGGATAAATTTATATTTGTAGCTGATTTTATTATTTTTTATTTTGAAGCAGATAAATAAGCCCCTATAAATCTAGAGAGGCCTTTCGTGGCAACTGGTAGAAAGTTGATCGATGTGAAGAAATGTGAACTCACAATGTGAGTTCAAGATGATCAGGTGACCTTTAATGTATTTAGAGCCATGAGATTTCCAGACGCAGTTGAAGAATGTTTTGTTATGTCCTAGATAGAAAAAATGATTTTTTTAGAATGGGAACTTAATTCTGGAAATGATCTATTGAAATGTATTTTAGTATCCGACCCACCGAATGATGATGAAGAGGATGAGTGTTTGGCTTTGTTAGACGCTGATTCAAAGACATTCACTTCAAAATCACGATTTGAGTTATTGGAGCTAGCATCTTATGAATACACCTAACCAAATATGTCAATCAAGGAACCACTTGAATTGGAGTTAAAAGCACTTCCATCCCATTTGAAATATGCTTATTTATGTCCTTCTTCGACTTATCCTATTGTCATTTTAGCTAAGTTAACCAAGAATTAATAAGAAAAAAAATTATAATACATTTTATATTTTTATTAATTTTTATTGTTTTTAAAAACTTTTCTAGTATAGCTATTAAGAAAATAATTCAAAATACCAAAATAATATTTTATTTATAGTTCAGAGATTAAATTGGTTATTAATAATTATTACGTAAATTTTCAAAGTTGGATGATCGAAATGTAATTTTCATCAAAATTGTGAAACAATCGATATAGTTTATCGTATTTAATATATTTATCTTGTCTTTCCTCAGCATTTCATGGCACATCGCTTAGGTCTCGTCTTTTTAACTTAATTATGTGATATGATTTAATTAATTGCCATGATTATAAATTTGTATTTACAATTTATATATGCAATAATCACTATTGGGATTTGGTTATACTTTATTCTTTTCTATTTTGTATTAGTTTCTTTAATATCAATAAAGTTTCGTTCTTGTCATCAGAGTTTATTGTCACCTTGTCGGAAAAAATAAAAGCTTGAAATGCATTAAAATTTTAATCGAGTTAGTAATGCTAGGAGAGAGAGTGTTATGGGCTTTTGGAGGATTTTCAACAAAAAACAAAAAATAATGGGTGAAAAGTTTATAAATGAGGATTTCTAACACTCATAGGTGTCAAGTTCAAAGTAGTTAACATTGGTACGATATTTATTAAGCGTAGGTCATGTTTAAAATAATATTGTAGTTGCTTTTTGCCTTGTTGAAAGGATAGAGGCAAGAAATGCATTAAAATGTTTATCAAGTAAGTAATGCCATTAGGGAAAGTGTTAGGTTTTTATTTTTTTATTTTTTGAGGATTTTCAGTGAAAACAAAAGAGAATGGGGTGAAGGATTTAAATGAGAGGATTTCAAAGGTGTTGAGTTCTTTATATTAAATGAGTTGGCTGGACCTACGAGCAATAAATACCATGTTAATGTTGATTGCTTTGAATTCGATACCCATGAACGTTGATGTTTCTACATTGTTCTTCACAATACTTTTCTCCTTACAGTCAATGCACGGATTTTATGGGGGATTTGACAATGCCTTGACTCCCTGACATTGACACTCATGGATGTTGAAATACTCTTTTAAAAAAGAAAACATATTTCAGGAAGTAACTTCTCTACCACATATTTTTATATATATTTTGTTATATTCAAATATAAAAAAATTCTAAATTTTAAATTAGTTATGGAATTCAAAATATATTAATTGAATTATCAAAATATTAATATTATAGTGATCAATATCTTTTATCGGTTTAAACTTAGTTTAAATGTCAGTTTAGGTTTTACATGAATCATATTTTTTAAAAAAAATATTTATTATTAAAATTTAAAAGATTTTCTTAACAAGTTGAAACTAGTTTATTCATACAATAAATATATATTTAAAATTTGAATATCATGTTACACATAAATGATAATTGGTTATTAAAATTTAAGAGATTTTTCTTACTAAGTTAAAACCAATTTATTTATATAATTAATATATATGTATTTAATATGTTGTACATTAAATTTAGTTGATTAGAAAAGAATTTGAGGTAAAAGTATTATGGAGGCTTTGGATTGAGTGTGGGGTTGTATTTTGCTCTATTAAAAAAATAAGAAAGTTAGTTCCTGTACGTTAGATAAAAAAGTAAACTGATTATTCTGTTAAAAGTTTTATATATTTCTATTGTTAAAAATCTAGTCTTTATACGTCGAAATGAGGTATATGTGGCACGCCATGTATAATTGTCTAGTTATTTCGTTAGTCATGCAAATTTTTAACTCTAAAAAATGGATGAAAATTTTAATTAAAAAGACTAATTTATTCTTTAGTTTAATATGTATGGATTAATTTACTTTTTTTAATAAAATGAACAAAATAAAATTTGACTATTAATACAGAGACCTTCATAATATTTTTACTAGGAATTTAGTTGATACAAATGATAATTTAAACATTCAATTATAGTTTTTTAAATTTAAGAATAAAATTAAAATTCTAAATCATAATATAAGAAGGTAGATGAAATAAAGGCTTTAAATATATGTTATTATGTTTTTGTTTTTGGTCTTATGTTCGTAGAGGTCATCTCAAAATGATGGAAGGACTTAGAATTTATTTAAAAACAATGATAGGGACTTCAAAATGTAAAATTTCCCAATAGAAGTTATCAACTTTGCAATTAATTTGTCTTGCCCAAATTCTAGATCTACCTTTCTAATTCTTGTACCTCTCACTTGTGAGGTCAATTATGTCATTAGGGTATGATATATAAATCCCATATTCCAACATTTTTATCGCTAAAATAACCTTATAGTATAACAGCCTATCATTAAAAGCAAATAAAAAAGAACATCTTATTAAAGTTGCTGGTTGCATGATCTTTTTGTAACCTATCATCCAACCAAGGGCCCTCTTCTGCCCTTTCCTTTTCTTTTTTTTCTTTCATTCTACACTTCTATTTGATCTGCCATTGAAATATATGGTATCAGATTTCAAGCATAATTTCCCAGTTTCTATAAACCCTAATCGCGCAATTCCCATGTCAAATTTCAACCCATAATTAACCCATTTCAAAGTTTCATACTTTTCTTTCCCCCTCCAAAAACCTTGAATTTATCTCAACCTTAAAAAACCCAAAAACAGGAAAAATAAAAAAAATAAAAAAAAGGAAGAAAAAAAAACTCAGAATTGGAAAGAAAAAAAAAAAAAAGAGGAAGGGAAAAGCATCATCTTCATTTATTTCAGGGCTCTGCAAATTCATCAACAAAAAACGTTGAAAAGATCAATACCCAGAATTTGTTTTCGACGAAAAACATTAAAAAAGAACTTTTTTTTTTTTTGTAAAAATTAGAAAAAAAGTTTTAAGGGAAATGCCAAGCGTAGCTGTAAAATTATATAGTGTATTCTTCAAGTTCCTCTTGAAGCAGCGTTTGCAAAGCTGGATTCAAGACCCTATTGACGAATCCTCCAATCCTTACGGTGTCACGACCCGACCCGAAGAATCCGTTTCCGCTCCCAATCCTTGTTTCACCGACGGTGTCGCCACTAAAGACATCCACATTGACCCGTTTACTGCCCTCTCTATTCGGATCTTCCTCCCCGAATCGTCTCTTTCCCCTCCCGAACAATCCCACCCCAAATCCCACCTCAGATCCTCCCTATTAGACCCCAATTCCATTAATCACCGGAGGAACAGCTATGCTCCTTCTGATACCGGAACCCCGAGAAATGATTCGAGAAGAAGCAGTCTTGATGGGTTAAATTCAAGAGCCGACAATAATGTTTATCGAGGTTATTCACCACAACCTCAAAAATGTCGAAAATTGCCGATAATGTTACAGTTTCACGGCGGGGGTTGGGTTAGTGGGAGCAATGAGTCGGTCGCCAACGATTTCTTTTGTCGGAGGATAGCGAAATTGTGTGATGTTATAGTTGTGGCCGTTGGTTATAGGTTGGCGCCGGAGAATAAGTATCCGGCGGCTTTTGACGATGGATTGAAGGTCTTGAATTGGTTAGGGAAGCAAGCGAATTTAGCCGAGTGTTGCAAGTCAATGGGGAGTGGGGCTCGTGGGGTTGGAGCAGAGTTTACCAAGGCCGAAGTTCAAAGACATATTGTGGATGCGTTTGGGGCTTCCATGGTTGAGCCATGGTTGGCAGCTCATGGTGATCCATCAAGGTTGTTAGTCCTTCATTTTAACCATTCAATGTTTCGATCTTCTTCTTCTTCTTCTTCTTCTTATTTTATTATTTTTTATTATCTTTTTGTATTTGTATTTGTTTTTGTAAATGAATTTATTTTATTGAAACTAAAGGGGTTAGTTAAGTTCAATTTTATCCTAGTATGAATGGGATGCTGTGATCTTCACTTTTGTTTGATGTTTTTGTTAGATTTTCCGCTATTGATGCGTTTTTGGCTGGAGATGTTATATGCATTGCTTGTAGTTTAGTTTATAGGTCGATTAGGTTCACGATATGAGGTAGAAACTGCAACTTTGATCATAGAAGTTTGACTTATAAGCTTAAATTTGTTCAGTATCGGTAGATGCAATGTGGGTAAAATTTTAATCTGAATTGGTTGAACATGTAGGGTTATTTAAGTTCAATTTGATCCCACCATTAATGTTGATACTGTGATCTTAAATTTTGTTTGTTTGTTGTTTTGGGGTTAGATTTTCTGCTATTGATGTGTTTTTGGCTGGAGATATTATGTGCATTGGTTGTAGTTCGGTTTATAGATCCATTAGGTTTACCATATGGGCTAGAAACTGCAACTCGATTATGGAAATATGACTTATAAGCTTAAAGTCATTTGGTGTCAGTCTATGCAATCTAGGTAAAGTTCTAATTTGAATTGGTTTTATAGTTTTACGATAATTGAGTGTTGGGTTTCATATGCATTGCTTGATTTTGTTTTATTTGGTTGAAAATTTTTTAGGGGTTAGTTAAGTTCAATTTGATCCCAGCATGACTGAGATACTGTTATCTTTACGTTTGTTTGATGTTTTTGCTAGATTTTCTGTCATTGATGTGTTTTTGGCTGAAGATGTTATGTGTTGCTCATAGTTCTTTTTATAGGTCGTTTAGGTTCATGATATGAGCTAGAAACTGCAACTCGATCATGGAAGTTTGATTAATAAGCTTAAATTCATTCAGTGTCAATAGAGGCAATGTAGGTAAAGTTTTAATCTGAATTGTATTATATTTTGTTTTATTTGTTGAAAATTTGGAAGTACATCTTGATTAGGGAAATCTGACTTGTAAGTTTGAATTTCAATGATTGAATTAGATAGCTATAGGTAGGATGAATGCTTGTGAATGAGGTTTTGATTGCTAACCGTTTGATAGTAACTTAGTTTGGGTAATTTGTGATCGTGTTATAGTGTTCTAATATAGGATCTATATTGTTCAATCTCCAAAACCCAAATTTCCCTGAGAGCTTCGGTGACTTAGTCTATTCTCTTTTGTGCACTTGCGATCTCCTCTTCACTGAATACAGTCCAATATTTCAAAGTAATCTTTTCTATGTAAAGTTTCAAGTGCATGTAATATCAAGCACTTCTCTTTAATTTCTGTTTCTAATTTGATTGCCTAAGATGGTATTGAGATACTTGTTTTGATCGCTTTGGCCCTTGGTTGTAGCATTTATCTACCTATTTTATTAGTTTTGATTGATGTTTGTGGCTTTAATTTCTTAGACACTAAAAATGTATATGCATGCATTGTATTCTATGCTACTTGAGGATAAACTGTATTGATGCACGCTTGCTGCAAATTGGCTTATTTACTTGTATTTTGTTGAAGGATGTCCCAAGTACTACTAAATTTACCCTTGTAACCGGAAGAGAACTTATACTTTAAGAATCTACCTTTGTGTTTTGTCCAGATCTATTTCTTCCATTAGGTTGGTATCGATTGATGAATTTTTTATGGACCTTTCTTATTAGTTATTATCTCTGCCAGGCTTTAATGTTATTTCTACTTCCACATTATTCATGCATTTAAGAGTATTATAGAGATTATAACTTATCTGAATGAGCCCATTTTTGAACTCCTGCCTAGTGTTGGTAAACTTGCTGGTTCTTAGTATTTTCTCGAATATTTAGATGAGTTCTTCTATGTTGCATTAAAATTTCATATGGCGATTTTGCTGAATCTTTAATTTTTGACATTGTTGAAACAGATGTGTTCTACTTGGGGTGAGTTGCGGAGCAAACATTGCGGATTACGTGGCTTGCAAAGCTATCGAGGCTGGCAAGCGTCTGGATCCTGTCAAGGTTGTAGCACAGGTTCTAATGTATCCATTCTTCATTGGAAGTATTCCAACAAAGTCGGAAACAAGGTTGGCAAACTCCTACTTTTACGACATGCCAATGTGCTTACTTGCATGGAAACTCTTTCTTCCCAAGGAAAAGTTCAGCCTTGACCACCCGGCCGGCAATCCCCTCATCCTAGACAGGTCTTTGAAGCGCATGCCCCCGACACTGACAATCGTAGCAGAACATGACTGGATGAGAGATCGGGCCATTGCATACTCAGAGGCACTTCGGAATGTAAATGTCGATGCACCTGTTCTCGAATATAAGGATGCGGTTCACGAATTTGCAACCCTTGACATGCTTCTAAAGACCCCTCAAGCTCAAGCATGTGCTGAGGACATTGCCATCTGGGTAAAGAAGTACATCTCATTTCGAGGTAATGAGTTATCTTATTAAGTTGGAGGTTTCAAATGTAGAAAAAGATTTGCAGCAGTGCATCTTTTTCTGTTATTCGATCAACAAAGAGAATGAGAACTCTTATTAAGTGGGAGGTTAAAATGCAGAAAAGATTTGCAGCAGTGCATCATTTTCTGTTATTCGATCGACAAAAGATAATGAGATGATGCAGGGTTACCGTAAACAGGATCGGGATAATCATATCCCATTTATTCACTTATTGGTAATTTATCATTCTAACTCGTTCCTCGGTTTTCGGGTTTCCCCCATATCCTGTTGTGCTTGTGAAGATGAGATCACTCCTCTTAACTGCTGATGTAACAATTTTTTTTCTTTCCAACTGTGAATTAAAATGTACCATTTCTCGTGAATAGAGAGTTTTGTTATGTATTTACAGTAATATCAATGGCAACTTACATTGTAACCATCAAAGCTTGTGGCAATATAAACCTTTGAAATGCTTGTCTTATAGAATTATGTTATGAACCAATTTTGAAATTCAAGAAATGAGAAGAATTCGGGGATTTCAAAAGAGAAGAAAGGGTTTTAGAAGAAAGAGAAAACTCATAAATCCATTCGTATTGATAATATTATGGAACAAAGAGAAGCAACGGTCAAAAATTCATAATTTTGATATTTTAGTTGTTATTTCTTTTAGCCGTTAAAGTGTGAGTTGTAAAGCGCAGCGTTTCATTCCTAATTTTAATGAAATGGTATGTGTGGAATAGGGGTTTAAGACTTTTAAAACAATTTGTTTTCGCTTATGACCGTTTAATGAAACGGTGGGATTTGAGGCAGTGTGTTAACAATTGTCAGTTGGTTATATGGTCGTTATTAATCTTTTTAGCACCATTATGGAAAAATTGAGTGTTGCTTTTCATTCTTCTCTTCTCTTATTTCTTTCGGTTCTTCTCCTTTCTTTCCTTCTTTTCTATCAGATTTCCTTCTTAGAATTTTACACGTAACAAAGGTATCAAAGCTATTTCGGTCCTCATGGAAAATGATGGAGTCACCATCAAGTTGCAAAAAGAGATGGGGTTGTTGCAACATAAGTTGTCTTAGTTGTAGATGGAGTTTACACAGATTGATGCCAAAATTGATTCGCATTTAAAGGACTTCCATAAAGTTATCAAAGGTGAGATTTGTTTTGAGCTACATTCCCATTTTGAGCAATACTTTGGTTAGTCATCTTCTGCAAGTGCTACTGGAATGGTCAAAGACAAAGGCAAAGGGATTCTAAAGGTCCTCATCTTGGGATTCCAACAAAGCACTTGGCCATATCCTTTATGCCAAATCTGGGACACATTGGTACTCCTCCTCAAGTTGGATTCCTGGATACAGTTTGTGACACCCTTTACTCGACCTGATCGTTAGGTCCGATTACCAAATGTCACAATTAAATTGATTTATTTAACAATATTTCGAACTTGATTTATTTACAACTTACATAACGCTAGATTTAATCCATATTATTCACATAACTTTGCTTTTATATCTTAGATATCAACATATTTCGAAATCTAAACGTTCAAATTAACTTTTTACAATTACTAAGGTTCTTACAATCATTTTGCCTTATTGAGCATGTATATTTATACACAATGACTTGGAACCTAAAATTTCGATAAAATTACACTTATTTGAACCCTGAGGTGTAGTCTCTTAGGGTTCCCCTCTGTATGCATGATGTAGCTACAAAGCCATTCGCGTGGACTTGGCGGTGCCTGGTTTGGTATCTCCACACAATCCTAGAGTTATTCCTTGTCCCTACATTCAAGGTAAAATACTCGTAAGTTCAAATGAACTTCGTGAGAATCTATACAAAAGTATTCGTAAGTAACTTTCGAAGTCTTAAGTAATAAAGAACTAATTCTCATAATTAAACTCCTTGAGTTTCATAGGGGCTTTCTCAGTTTGACTGGCTCAGATGACACCCATACGTTCTTCTTGAACGAACTGTTAGTGGACATATCGGGTGGATTTGGTTGTAATCATACTATTTCTTACACCCCCTTTTTAGACTTGACTTTGTTTTGTTTCATCTTAAACTTTCATTCTATCTTATTGGTTTGTCTCATTAAAGGATAACCACACAAGCAGATATACGGATTGTCAACTACCTTTGATAGATTGCAGGTAATTCACCACAATGACAGATTTTTATCTTGATCCCCTCATTCCATATTAAATTCGATACCGACTTACTGTATTATCCTGATATTTACCTTAACATAGCTTGTGCATATACTCTTTCAGAGGAAAACTCGTTTACCTACATCCTCGTATGAGGCCTTTGAATGTAAGATTTGGCGAATATTTAAACACTATGCTTTTATTGTAGAGTTCTACCTATAATATAGTCCCACTGTACTTCCCCCCTTCAATATAGCTTGAATAGATATTTTCTTATTCAGATAGTCCTAATGGACTTCCCCGCCACCTATAGTCCCCAATGGACTGTCTCTTCTCCAGATCATGTAAAGAGGACTTTCCATTTATAGGATAATCCTTAGTGGACTTTTCAACACTAAACAGTCCCAACGTACATCTTTTTTTCATTGTTGGTTCTTGCGAACATTTTCGTCTTCAAGATTGTCCTTAGTGGATGTTCCACATAAGATAGTTCGTGGCAGATTTTCCACATAAGATAGTCTATGGTGGACTTTTCGCATAAGATAGTCCTTGGCAAAATTCCCTTTTTTGGTGACCTCGTTGCCAATATACACTCAGAAATAGGATTTGGAGAATCGACTTGCTTCCTCATAACCCATGTTGGCTTGTCTGTCACCTCTAGCAGACTCTTAATGGTGGATACTTATTTGTAATACATTGAAAGAAATACCCCTATTTTTCCATACATATCCACATACAAGACGTGTTCTCATATTCCTCCTGCCTTCGTATCTTGGCAAGACCTCTTATTTTTACGCTTTCCAGTATTCCCATACGCTATAATTGTTGTATTTGACTTCTCGTCACGTAAGTCATATAATGGTTTCCGCATATAAGCCCCGACGGGCTTTCCTGTTTACTATCCTGGCGGACCTCATTTTTCTATAATTTATACTTGTCTTCCACTGGATCTTAGCATGGCTAGCCATAGACTTTCGACTCCAAAGAGTCAGGAAACCATTTTCATGGTGTCACTCTATAGAGCCAGTAGATCAATTCTATAAAGCTGCTTCGTAGAGCCAGTAGACCATTTCCATGGTATCACTTCATAGAGTCAATAGATCATTTCCATAATGCCGCTCCGTAGAGCCAGTAGATCATTTTCCAACCAAACTTCCTCAAGTACCCTTTCAATCTGTCCATTCCTCCATCATGCCAACTTTTGTATCTTCAACAAACCTACCAAATACTTCCCTCTGTACTCCACATTCTACAGTCATGCATAACATGCACATAATTACAATTAATACTACTTATTCATACTATATCATGGAGTACGCCACATACCAGTTCATCAATACACAGTTCTATCATACAGATTAAAGATCATTGTTGCAAACATTCATGTATTTATATAGCTTAATGCATGCACATCTTTCTCATGCACTGTAATCATATACAACTATAGAACTCAAACTAAACTTAGAGCAGACATACAAGCAGAACACGCAAGTAGTACAGCATCCAGCAAACACCCAAAGGTGGAGTACAAAAACTCATCTACTACCCTTCGTTCTTGCTAGCTTAGCTTTCCCAAATGCCAGAGCCTCCTTCATTCTGACAACTAAGCATGCCAACTAGTATACCAGTTAAATTGAAAGTATTGAAGCTTTAAAACCCAGAATCCAATAGAGTTCGTCGATTGCTTCCGATTCTCCCTATCTTTCAGGGAGACATAAAACTCAAAAACAATTGCGTCGATCATTGATTCAGTTAGGTCACATAAAAGTTGTTCCAACAATGGGATTGTACCAAATCCTAGATGTCATCACAAGCGGACATGGTGGGATCTAACCTACGTTCCTGAATAAAAGACTATAAAATTGATGAAAGCCAAGGTTAGAGCACAAAACCTCTGGTAGTTGCAGATGAAATTCATTCATCAATCCATGTGGAATATAATTTTGAAATAGAAAAATGAAACTAAAAAAACTTTGAAGAAAAGAGAAGATGAGAACTTACTTTTAACACCCCTAACCCTTCTCCGCTACGAATTAGGGTGACAGAGCATTACCGTCAAACTGAACATTTAATACACATTTTAAATGTTATCCGATACACATTATAAACAAACATTCACATAAATATTCCCTAAATAGAGCCCTTGAGGCCCAAAAATTATATTAGAAATGATTCGGGACTAATTTGAAATCATTTGGAAAGTTTATGCAAAAGCTACAAAATTTTAGAAACAGGGGTCATACGGCCATGTGCCTCACACAGCTGAGACACACGCCCGTGTTTCAGGTCGTGTAACCTTCGAACTAGGGACAGACGATTATGTCTCAATCCGTGTCCTCACCCGTGTAATTCATTGAGTAGGGTCAAACGACCATGTTACACGCTTGTGTGCCATGCCGTGTAACTCTCGAAATAGCCCCACACGCTCGTGTCTTAGGTCATGTGTTAAGCCGTGTAACTAACAGACTTGCACCATAAGCACTCAACAGATGACACACAGTCGTGTCGTCAAGTCGTGTGTCTCACACGGCCAAGTCACACGTCCGTGTCTTCGGCTGTATAGACCTAAAATGTACCTTAAACAATAAGTTTACCATTTCAAGATTACTTGGGCTTTAAGCAACTCAAATACCAATCATTTAACCTATTCAAAATATGATTAAACATACTTAAAACATGCCAAAACAATCATCTTAAGTGCCTAACCAATGTACCCTCATTGGTACCATATTTTATATCGTCAAAACACATCAACAATGCATCATCCAAATCAAAGTTTAAAGCATGCCAAAATCACTCGATTTAGCCTAACATATAGCTACATAAGACATCAAGCTTTAAATTGCACACACATATTAAACCTTGGGTCAAAATAACATACCAACATTTAGCTTAAAAAACAAACATATACTTATATATCATGACCACCATTATACTTATAACTCAAATTAATATCACATTCATAAAACAACTATCAACTAAAAATCTCCTAGGTACATGCTATTACAAAAATAAACATCACCACACTTGAGATCGGGTTTGTTGTTGGATGCTGAGTTAGCGATCAAAAGAGAAGTACCTAACCTGCGCACAGAAAATAAAACCGTACGCTAAGTAAAACTCATTGATATTTATATAATCCGAACATTTAAAGACATAATATGTTACATGAATGCTCAAATTGAATTATACAATTATACTACTTTCTAAACATACAATTACAATATATCACCATTTCGATTTCACGCATATTACCAGATTATTTCATGCTATGCTAACTTCACAAGTATTCATACTTAGTTGGTTTTAACATATATCTTAATTCATATCACTTGCTATATAAATAACTTTTCATAGATCATTCAACAATTCACTTATATAATGGCATAAACAAACCCATGTTCAATCCATGAGTGCATTACTCATATATCTCATTTAAGTTCACAACATATTTCGCATTTCATTTTCGAATCCACTTTTTCATTTCCAATTCACATATTTTTCCATATCAATATCAATTACATAACTTTATTATTTAATTACCCCTATTAACACGACCCGAACTCAAACGGATATGAGAATCCAACCAACACACCAGTTTACCTAGTGCCTCATCGAATAAACCTGAAGTAATAATTGCACCTAGCGCTATATAAATTAACACCTAGTATCTTATCGGTTAAACCAAACCAAATTGGCACCCAGTGCCTCATTGACTCGAAGTCGAATAAATCCCTGAACTCTTCCTATCCTATGGCATACCATCTATATCTGACTTAGACTGAAACATTTAATAGGGTTCCATATCACTTAGAAGTACCTTTAATGTCCAATTCTCATATTTGCACATGATCACATTTAAACATATATTCATTTTAATTTCCATATACTCAATACATTCATAATATATATACCAAATCAATCCATTTCAATCAACTATAATTTCAATTCAATCTCAAGGTACTAAAGTATTCACCTCAACTACTTACCATATGCAATAATTCAAAATACAATAATTAACAACTAGGTTGGGATTATAGAAACACAAACCGTGGATCCCGAGATATTCGACGTTGATTTTATCCTTCCCCTTTTTAGTCAAGGATTCTGTTACGATGTTAGCAACAAAATTAAAACAATTAAAATACATTAATACTACAAAATTCAATTTCACATTGAATATTTTAATTTTTACACAATATTTGTTTAAATTTTAATTTAGTCCCTAAACTGAGACTAATTTTTAATCTTCACATTTAACTCTATATTTTTCATACCCATTTCACTTTAAACTAAATTTAACTCCCTATTTTCAATTACACCATTAAATTTTAAATTTTAAATTTTCCACAATTTAGTTCCTATTACTCAAAATTTAGAATTTGTTCTATAATTTAGTCATTTTCTATTTCTAACTTAAAAATCTATCAATTTAATACCGAGTATTTAAACTATTCAACAATAGTAACATCTAAAATTTTAAACAAAATAAAAAATTACAACATGGGTTGACTAGCCCCAAGTACCGGGATTCCGAAAACGTAAAAATTATAAAAAAGAGAGACTAAATTGCACTAACCAATTAAGCTTGAACCCTTAGTCGTGCATCTTTCTCTTCTTTTTCTTTCTTTTCTTTCCTATTTAATTTGCATGTTATCTTTCTTTTCTTTGTTTTTTTTTTTTATTATAAGAACTATTATTATATCACATAAATATATACTAAATTAACATATATATATATATATATATATATATATATACATACAATATAAACCATTAATGCCGTCCACTAAGAATAAATGTATATTTACTATTTTAATCCATTTAATTAATTTTAATCTATAATTTAACTTTTAACCTTTACACAATTTAGTCCTTATACTTTAATAACTCTGAATTTCACAAAATTCACTTAATCAAAATCTAATTCACTATAAATCTAACCTCATAAATATTAAAATAAAAATATTTACGAGTTTATTTTATTGAAACGAAGTCCAGAACTTCATTTTTTGACACTCTAACTATTAGGTCATTACATTACTTGTGGAAATTGGAGATAGGGAATGCGTAAACTAAAGGCTAAACCTTGGGGAAGAGATGTGGAGGATAGAGGAGGTGTTTTATCTTCTTTGAATGTTTGAGATGGATGTTTTCATGCCTAGAACTAGTGGGTATAAATAGATTTTCAACGGGCTTTAAGCTTGAAATGACCCGATTTTGGCTGAAAAACAAAGGTGTGTCGTGCCATAGCTTGTGCATGGCGTGGCACGACACCCTAACATAACTCATTTTTGGCTTCGAAGTGCTTGTATAGCACCATAGCTTGTGCATGGCATGGCACAACTTTGCTTCTGGCCCTTTAAGATGTGTGAAGTCCTCTGGTCGTCCATTTTTTTCCTCGCTTAGATTCTCCTTGTCCCATTTTATCTGGAAACTTGTTTGCTCCTAATTCTAACATGCAATTAAAAATATAAATCCTAAAATATAACTAACAATAAAAACAACGAAAAAAATTTAAAAGAGAAGTCCTTTTTTAGAGTCGGGACGATCTGTATCGCCTTCGAAGAAGAATTTTCAACTAGTCCTCGGTACTTTGATCCGTCGTTTGTTCCACTATCGATAAGTATAAACCACAACCTTTGGTCAATTCTAATAATATCACCTTATCTTCGAGTCCATATCACGAGAAGCTTTGGTTTCATGAGCTTTATCTTCATTTTCGAATGAGAATGAGATAAGCTCGTCAATTTCTTTAACTGGCACCTCCTCAATTATGGCCAGAAAGTGTATCGGCTCGTTTACACTTTCATTCAAAATCAGTTGTAGCTCCTTTACCTCTAATTCTACTACTACATCTATGTTAATTGGATCGGAGACATCTTTGGTTATATTCAATTCATTCTCGTATCTGGTTCCAAACTGCTGTTAACTTTTAAGATTTAATTTTGAATGATTTTCGATAATACATGGGTCATTTAGATCAAAATTAGAGACATCATGTACGACATCTTCCAGTGGAGTACTTGCTTGGGACTTTTGTTGGAAAAAATCCTCTAACGGATCCGACTGTTGTTGGATTCGCTTTGATTTAGCTTAGAATTCTTACTTGCGGCTTTCTTGTTCGGACATATAGTCATACGAATCACAAGGAGTTTTAGCTAGATAATCAAATGTCCCTAAAGGTCGTTCATGTATCTTTCATTGTTTTGTTTCTTTGTTGAAATAGTTCTATTATAAGTGATCTTCTGTTCTCTATGATCTCCCATTGATCGTATACTCCCTCCTCGTATACTTCATCTTCATCCTGTAGATTCTTCGAATCTCCATCCCTCTCGTATGTAAACTTGCTCAATTTAGGTGGGAGTTTGCTCAAACACTTATGGTACTCATCTTTGTAATCACGGCTCTATGAGTTTGTCAAAGCTTCGTACAACCAACTTGATTTGGGTAGTTTGTACACACAACTATAAAAATCAACATTCATGATTAAATCTAATAATCAACAAAGTAATTAAAAAAATAAAAAATATTTAATTAACTAAAAAAATCTCAAGATAAAAATATTTAATTATGTACCAAAAAATTAGAACACTATCTAGCTCGTTCTTCTTTAAATTAATACTATTTTACAATAATAAATCTAATAAAAATTTCATTGTCGTAATCCTTGATAACGATGCCAACAATTTGACCGTCTATAAACATGTTATCGTTTATAATAAAAATATCACACCAAATATATATATAATTAAATCGACGGTGTCCGCAAGCTTACGAGTCAAATTGTAATATAGTAAAGTTTACAACAAAACATCGGTAAGTATTCCAAGGATCATACCCAATGGGTTGTAGATTGGATAAACTATTATTAAATTAATTACAGAAAATAATTACTAATCTAATCGAGTCATGAATTAGAAATGTGAATCTAGATTAATATTTTAATTAGACTAATTAAATTAATTAACCTAAAGTAGCCTAATGAACTTTCCCATCCCTAATGTCGACAATGCAAGTCTCTACCATATGATACATTAAATCCCTAATTATCTAATTAAATAATTAATTATCTTCAATTGAGTTATTTATTACTCTTAGTTAAGAAAACCCTCTTGATTCATCTTCACTAAGGATTACCACCTACGTCACTATTTTGGTCTCTTCCTAGGCATACGAATATCCTCTCAAGCTCTCCGCTCGGCATAAGTTATACACGATAGGATACCTTTCCAGTCTCACCTGTCTAAATATTCTATTAGGGGCGTTACTCCTTAATATACTAAGTATTCCTGAATAAATAACCAATTCTAGATAAACAATCAATTAATAGATAAATCAATTTAACAATCAAATCATGCAAGATATAAATAAATCACAATGATCTGTTCTATTATTTATACTTGACTGCCTCTAGATGTACTAATGTCCAAAGTGTCAATATTGCAATAAAATATAGAAATACGAGGTGGTATCCACAAGTATATGGGTCGAGTTGTAATCTAGTTTTACAAAGAAGTAAGCGAGTACCTTGAGGATCGTACCCAAGGGAGGAGAGTGCCAAATCAATTCTAACCAAAACACTAAAAGATCTAATTAATACTTTAAATTAGTTACAGTATGAAAACATAAAATAAAAGATTTTTAGGGTTTTTATAATAATAAAACAAAATATCATAAAATAAATAAACTTCAAGATATAGAAAAGAAGAACGAAACAAATCTTAATTATGGGTGATTAGCTCACTTCGGTAATCCCTATCAACTGTCATTTTGAGTTCCTCGTCTATCAACTAGTCGCTACCCCAGCAGGATCTTCGGATCTTCCATTAACATAATGAGTCAGCAAGGACTAATTATATTCTAGCCTCACAGTCCAGACTAGCTTAGGGTGAAGGTGTTCAGAGATGTGTCATACCAATTCTGGGTTAATTCCCATGTTGATGACTTCCTGGAGTTGTCAGACCTAGGGTTTAAGTTCTTCTCATCCCAAACAACTGGTATTCACTAAGAAAACCCTACATAAAAATTAATTAATCACACTTCCTCTCACTAATACCTCATAAGAGGATTAGTTCCTCATAAATTCCATAAACACAGGAAACTTGATAAATAAGATAAACATAAAGAAGAAATCAAGGGTAAAGGTTTAAGAAGAATCTTGAATTGTTTTAATAATTGATGCATAGAATCCATAGAAAGTTGATCGAATCCACAAATCAAATTCTCTAATGAATATGAATGAAAATAACTGAAAAGAAAACCTAATCCTAAAAAGAACTAAAAAATAAATTAAAAAGAAAATCCTAAGTTACAAAAGTCATCCTTTCTCAAGTGTCTTATGAGTCTATTTATAGTGTTAGAATTGGTTGTCATCCTTAGTCCTAGGTTGGCTGACGTTTTTATTTTAATTTTCATTTTGTAGACCAAAATGCCCTCAGCTCAATAATGCTTTCACATACAAGGCCAGTGTCGCGACATCCACTGGTTGTGTTACGACACCAAAGGTAGTCTTAGAATTTTGCCACTCTATCCACTATATTATGACATTGGACTCCTGTGTTGCAACATTTCGACCAACCTTGAGCTCTTATGCCTTTGAATGGTGTCCTACATGCTTACTAAGTACGTTATTCCTCACTTAGGCCTCTTTCGGCCCCTAAGGTCATAAAAAGACTCAAATCACACTTTTTATTGATTTGAAACTAAAATAGAAAAACTAACTAAAACATAATAGAATTGCTCATATTCAAGCTTCTTAAGTATGAAAGCTAGTTTAATCTGTTATAACGAATTACGACAGATTACTTTCATAGCTTGTGAAGCTTGTGCAACACTTGTCCCAAGTTCTTACGTCAATTGGGCCAAAAAATTAAGCCTCATGCACACTTAAATGCACAAATTAAACATACTTAGGGCCCATGTTAGCCTAATAGGTCATTAACACTAAAAAATGTGTTAAAAATAAACCACCTTTACTCTTTTAAGGTTTAAAGTCATTTAGGTAACTTTCTTTAATGAAAGTAACATTAGTTGATAATATCACAGTTGGCTTTTTCGAGTTACAAAAAAAAACCATCTTTCGTTCCTTTTGGAAATCCCACAAGCATGCACAAAAATTCCCATGAATCCAACTTCCTTGCATCTTTATCCAATATGTGAGTCGGCCATCCCCAAATCCTTAAATGATTTATACTTGGCTTCTTGCCATGCCGTAATTTGTCGGAGTTTTAGATGCTACCTTAGTTGGTATATCGTTCAGAATATACCAAGCCATCTGTAATGCATATTCCTAAAAGGAGATTGGCAGGTTCGAATAACTTAACTTGAAACGAACCATGTCTAAAAATGTTCACTTTCTTCTCTATACCACACTATTATGTTGTGGAGTGCTCGACATGATTAACTGGGATTGAAGCTTATTCTCTATGAGATACCCTACGAACTCATCTAATAAATATT
Organism: Gossypium stocksii; assembly: GCA_020496765.1. Classification (NCBI taxonomy): domain Eukaryota; kingdom Viridiplantae; phylum Streptophyta; class Magnoliopsida; order Malvales; family Malvaceae; genus Gossypium; species Gossypium stocksii. Next base: position 15,737,326 of record CM035625.1, on the reverse strand, counting down.
CCCCATCAATCAAATAAAAGTGCCTTTATGGGTAAACCTAGTTGTTTCTCCATTTCTGCACGAAAATTTTTTAATTTATCAAATGTTTCACTCTTATGGTGCACTAGGTACACATACTCATATCTAGAATAATTATCAATAAAGGTTACATGATTCTTACAACCACCTCTTCCACTGACATTCATGGGGCCACATACATCAGTGTGCACAAGTTCTAAGGGTTTCACGACCCTCGTCCCTTTTGCATTAAAAGATTGCTTAGTTATCTTACCTTCCAAGTTAGATTCACATTGTGGAAGATTAAATTTTTAAGTGAACTTAAAGTTCTATCTTTAACAAGTCTAGTGATTCTTTCTTGGTTAATATGACCAAGCCTCAAATGCCAAATGTATGCTTCATTGGAGTGAGAAATTTTAAGTTTTCTGTTCGAGATTTCAATTTCAAGCAGTGCGTACATCTTCGTTTTGATAAAATAGAGATTATTTGGAAACCATCCATTGTAGATAAGTTTGTAATTTCTAAATATTACAATACTATTATTAAAAGTCACAGTTAAGCCGTCTTTATAGAAACATGCAATAGAAATCAAGTTGGTTTTGAAACTTGGTACATAGAAAACTTCTTTCAAAATAATCTTCCTAAAATAATAAAAGTGTACATCTCCTGCTACTTCACCTACCACAATTGTCCCATTTCTGGTCTGTAATGATACACTCTTATCTATAATATCTCTCGTCTCCTTGAACCCTTGAAAAGAAACACACACATGATTATTGACTCTAGAATCAATGACCTAGTGGTCTATTGAAGCTTCCAGAAAACAAGCTTCTACCATAAAGAGTTCCATAGATTTATCTTTAATGGCTAGGTAATCCTTCCACTCTATGCAGTTTGCCTTGAAGTGCTTGTAACGTCCTAAATTTTAAATTTTTGTTTTTATTAATGTGTGACACAAATTCGCATCTACTTCAGTGGTTAAGTGTTTTGGGAGTGTCTGAGAGATCCCAAGTTCAAGCCATGACTTGGGCAAATTTTGTTATTTTTATGGATTAAGCTCTATCCCTGGTCAGTAGGCTTTTAATTAAAAGTTTGCAAATAATTAACAGAATGGGCCTGCTAGTCTAGTGGTTAAGTTGTGTATTGAAGTGCTAGAAGTCTTGAGTTCGAATCCTTACTTTGGCATTATTTTTGCTCGGTGGACTGTAAGAGGTTTAGTTTAGCCGAAACACTGAGGTGGTTGTAAGTAGTGGGGGGTTGTAGGAGTAAATCAAGGGGTAGAGCGGTTATCAAAAAAGAATCTGGTTATTTCTTTTTGTTTAATTTTTCTTAAAATTTCAGTTTCTTCCCAAAATTCCCATCTTTCTGACGTTATTCTTCCCCTTTTACCGAAATCTTCCACTCCCTCTCCCTTTTTGATTTTTGGTGGTTGTATTTGTTATTCTTGTGTACAACGGTTGTTTCTCGCTAGTTCAGTAAGTTCCTATCTTTCCTTTTTGTGAACTAGAGTAACGTTTGAATAGGAAATTTACTATGGGAACTACTATTTAGGTGAAGATTAAAGGGCTAGAGCTTTTCCAATCGTGCCGTAGTAAAGTAGAAACTTCGTTGCTTAATCAGTGGTAAGTTTTCGAAGGAGTATCGAATGACTGATTTGTTATTTTTGTTTGATTGAGTATCTTTTAAGTGATTAGTTAGGGTTTTATTGGCTGAAATAGGCTTTGGAAGGCTCAGGATTACATAAACAGCGAATTCAAACCAGGTGTGTACTCAATTGCGCAGATTGTCGATGCTATACGAGCGTGTGGTTGCCCTTGTGGTAGACTGTGTGCCACCACACGGGTATGTGAAAGACGGGGCCAGGCCATGTGCGACGGACCGTGTGGGCCACACGGATGTGTGGGTCCATACGGACATGTGAGATTTTGGGCCTGGCCGTGTGGACTAATTTGGGCCGTGTCGGCCACACGGGCATGTAAGCCACACGAGCTTGTGAGCCTGTTTTTACTGAATCAAATTTTAAGGTTGCATGGGTCACTCAAGTCGACTGTGAACTTACTATAAGGTCGGTAAGCATTACTTAAACCCCTAAATAGCTAAAACTAATTGTGTGATTAAGGTACTGAGCTTGTTATTATTATGCATGTATACTGATCTGAATGTATGTACTGTTAATCATGAGTATAGCATATCATGTATTGTATGTTGCATTGCATGGGGTTGGGATGATGATATTGAAAAAAGTGTTCTGAAAGGCTTTAAGCCTATTGACTGGCAGCTTAGCTGCAAAATATACTAAGAGGCTCTTAAGCATATTGGCTAGTAGCTCAGCTGTGTTATACTAATATGTGCCGCATTCGGTACAGCTTGTAAGTGTAAGGATGGGTGGGTGTTTTAAACCTTACAGTAAGTGCAAGGATCGAAGGAGATGGTGTATTAGAGACTGGTGGGTAGGATTCTGCATTCTATTCACTGCATACATGGCTGTTTTTGAGATGGGCTAAGGCCCCAATGCATATCTGCTATTGACTGAAATGAGCTAAGGCCTAAACTAGTACCGTTACTATAATGGGCTTAGGCCCTAGACTGTACTGACTGCTTTCTATGAATTATTGCCATTGGTTTTCTGTGGGGATTACACACTGAGTTTACTGAAACTCACCCCTTCTGTCTTATTTGTACAGGTAATCCCTAGACATAGACAGATCGGTGCAGCGGAGGACTCGATGTTGGCCACAGTTATTAAACCTTATGTTTTATGATTTATGGTTATATTTTCATGGGTAATTTTTGATGTATTTTTGGGACTTTTGGATTTTGCTTAAATTTGGGTTATTAGTTGGTTTTACGGATTTATAACTGCTAGTCGTAGGGAACTCAAATTTCAAAAAGTTAAGGTTACTCTAAACAGATGATTGAATAAATTGTTCTAAAGCTTCCGCAATGAGATACGTTTTAAACTATCGATTAAATGAGTAAAGTGAGTTTTTGAACTAATAGGAGGAAAATAGTAGTAATAACACAGAAATGTTTTTCTCGTAACAACTTAGTTTTCAAACACACTATCATGTGACATCGCCAGATTCAGCCATAACGTCTAGACCGGGTTTGGGGTGTTACAGTGCTCTTCTTACTGTAGAAGAAACACTTGGACTTAGATAAGTCTTTCGGCTTCCTGGTTCTATTCAGTTCTACTTGAGGTGGCCCAGAGAACTTAGCCTTGTTTCTTTTAATGTGCTCTCTATTTCTTTTAAAGAAAGAAGCAACAACTAAGTTAGCTTCTTGTTTTCGGATTGACCGACCGTCGGTCAACATCAACTCATAAGATTGTAATTCCTTCATGAGTTGTGTAAGCATCAGATTCTTGTTCCCGATGTTATATGCAGTCCAAAAGCCTACAAAATTTATGGATAAGCTTTTTAATACCATATCAATTTGTGTGTTTTGGTCCAAATTGGCCTCATTGTTAATAGCCTTAAAAAGTATCTTATAAGAATGATTATATGGTCTTTGACTAGAGTGTTGGGCTTTGTTAAGCATTCATCAAACTAGAAATAGCCAACTATTGAGCCAAGGCTGCTTGGCCTCCAAACATGTCTAGTTGCTTATAAAAGGTACTAGTCATGCTTGCCAGCAAATAAAAATGAGCTATCTCATCAGACTCCTCCTAGCATTTTCTAACCTTAATTTGAGTGGCTGAAGGGCATTTATTATCAAGGATTGCCTTTAGTTTCTCCCAACTTTGGACAATCATTAAATTCATTTTCCATTCCTTATAGTTATTTCCATTCAGTTTGTTCTTAGTGAGTATATTTAATAAATGAGTAGGTGTCATTTTTTAACTAAAAATAAAATATTCATTCATTAATATCTTTATATTAAGAAAATATTTGAAAATATTTTGTAACTTACAATATGCATTAAGATGATGCATGCGTCTTACATTAAACCTTGAAAACATTTGTAAGTCGTTGCAATGATGATTCTTACACCTATTGAATCAAGTCATATTGGGGAAATCTTGACCAACTAGTAAGAAGATGGATTTCCATCCAATTAAGACCTAAACTTGATTCCTTAGGCATCCTAATTGTTATAACATGTTGTAACTAGTTGTCCTCTTTAAAGAAAAACTTCTTGTTATATCACTTGATAATACCTACAACAGGGCCGACCAGCTATCATATGGTTACAAGATAATTCTTCTTATTTTTAGGAAATCTTGTCAATGAGGTTTTGTTCAGGGACCTTCTCCTACTAAATATTTTAAAAAATGCTAGGTTTTTCATGTCCGTTTTAATTAAGAATGATCAATACGTGCATGAGAAATACATGTGGCATTGTTTCCCTAAACCGTATGACATGCTCTTCATAAATATGCACGAACATACATTTCCAGACAAATAAATATATGTTATCACATATAAAAGCATAAAATTTAAATGACCTTGAATAGCTAAAATTTCCATGATTCCATTCTAGAAAAATAATAAAATTACAAAATTCACCCCAAAGCATACTTTGCGTCTTTTATTTTGCCACCATGGACTTCTATTGTAGTATCATTTCACGTTGCTGTTGTTGTCCTTTTTTCACAGTTGGACCGACTCAGGCCACCGCCGGCCCTTGCCATCGATCATCACTATTGGACCATCATCGATTCTTTTGCCAGTTTGGCAAGGTCGGGTTTGCATCATCTTGATCAGCTTGAATACATCTCGGCTCTCCAGGTTCCGCCGAAAATATAGGTTACGTAGGTCCTATGCCGTTTTCGGCTCACATAATTTATTCTAAAATAATAAAATTAAAATCTTGCATGGAGATGATAGTCTACGATCTAATTATGCATACCCATAAATTAATAATAATTACATTTAATTTTCTAGGAATCACAATTTCGTAATATTACTTAATCATACATAATAATAAAATAATAACATACATTTATTTGCATACATTCCCCTAAACATGCATATAATTAAAAGAATGTCACAGCTAATGAAAATTAATCACATATGAAGAATACAAAAAATTTTTTGTATTAATTTATGCTATAAATATAGCACAACTGTAACACCCCTTACCCGTGTTCTACATCGGAACAGGATACAAGGCATTACTGGACTTAAACATAGCTAATCGTATAAAACTGGGCCATAAAATTTCATTCGAAACAAAACAATTCATACATATACATATCATCCCTTATACGGGCCTACGAGACCCAAAACATACAATGGAGGTGGTTCAAGACTAAATCAGAAACCTTGTAACACTTAGAAAATTTTTCATGTTTTAGAGAGACACATGCCTGTGTGGGTAGGCCGTGTGGTCACACATGCCTGTGTGGCTCAGGACACGCCCGTGTCCTCCACTCGTGTGACTCTATTTATGACGTCATTAGCAAAATAGGGTCACACGGCCAAGTCACACGACCGTGTGCTAGGCAGTGTGGCAAATTTAATTTTTGAATTTAAAGTGCGGACTTCACACGCCCTGGGCACATGCCCATATTCCAGGTCGTGCCGTCTATATGGCTGAGACACATGCCCGTGTTTGTGCCCGTGTGCTCTATATTGGGCATTTTGTTTCTCAAAATTAAGTTGTAGGGGATACACGGCCTATTCATACGCCCATAAGGCTAATCATCTGTCATGCATAGCCTAGACACATGCCCGTGTGTCTACCCCATGTGGACAAAAATAAGGCTATTTACCAAGCTATTTACCACCCTGAAACTCATACACTCCAACACCAATTCATAGGCACAGTTCATAGCATTCTAAGGCAACCATAATATCCACAACCAAGACATCAACACATCATTCTCATGACAATTCTACCACACTCAAACCAACACATACTTATCAACCCAATCATGCAAATTACTACATCTATGAACTTCATCGTCATGTGATTAAACTTATAAGCAACATTAGCCAATTTTCTATGGCTTTATACAAAATGAACATTCATCAATATAACACCCCGAATTTGGGCCTAGAAGTATTGGGCCTTGAGTATGGATCCGTAAGGAGGCTGTATATAAGTATTTAATTGTGCAAGGAGATGACATAATTAAATGTATGCTTTAGTGGTTAAGGGCCCTGAGAAGTGTTGGAGAAATCTTGGGTTCAAACCTAGGCTTTAGCAAAAATTTTGTTTTATGAGTAAACCCCTAGCTTTGGGCCAATATGCTTATAACTAAATTTGGGTAGACCATGACACAAGGAGCCTACTGTTCTAATTGGTAAGTGGCGTGTGGAGTGCTCATGGGGTCAGAGGTTCAAGTCTTGGCCTATGCAGAATTTTTGTGTTTTTAAGTGAACTCAAAATTTGGCTTGTAGGCTTTATAAATAATTGTAGGAGAAAGAGGGCACAAATGAGCTTGTGGCCTAGTGGTGGTGGCGTGACATGGCTATTGTGAGAGCTTGGGTTCAAATCCCATAGAATGCAAAGAGATATTTTATTTTATTTCTTTGTGGTGAGAGAGGTAGAGTTTGATTGGAACTTTGATGGATGAAATTTGAAATGGTCGTGGATGAGTTGTTGGAGTGATTTGTGGAGTGATAAAGGGAGGGATTCAAGGAGAAGATTGTTGAGGGTTTTGTGGAGAAAAAGTAGAAGTTTGAAGTGGGTTAGGAGGTTGTGCCGAATTAGTAAGTGTGGAGCCTAGAAAATTCGGCTAAGGGTGTTTTTCTATCGTTTCTGTCAGTTTTGGTACTTTTTGATTGCGGGGACTCCTAATTCCTTTTTTCTCTTTCGAGTACCGAAATTGTGAGTGATCATTCGTGCACTTTTTCTTTTAATTTTGGTTTCTATTGTTCTGCCAATTGTTCAGCTAGTGTGCCGAATTCCCTTAATTTTTTGTTTCAGCAATCTATATTCTTTTTGGGGTTTTGCTTTGATATTTAATCTTCTGCCTTTACCCCTAACCGAAGATCTTGTTCAACTTTTTCTTCTTTTCCTTGTGGTTTCTCTTAGCCGAATCTTTTTCTTGTCAACTTTGGTGGTAGCCGAATTCACTCTCCCTCTCTAATTACATTTCTCTCATTTCTTCTCTTTATGAATCAATTCTTTTCATTTTGGCTGGCTGATCCTTCTTTTCTTCTAACTTTCTCGATTAGTGATACTTTGGTCGAATCTCTGCTCTCTGTTTCAGTTCTACAAGTGATCCTGACAAAAGTAAGTGTTATTATTTCTTGTTCTTTCGTACAAACTGATCTTTCTTAATTTGTTCCTTAAAGCTGAATGCCCTTCTTCTTATGCTTTTGTGACAGCCCTAGTTCGACCTTAGTCGGGAAGCGGTTTCAGGACTACAAAATCGAGTCACAAAAATAATTTAATAATTATTTTGATGACTATTTTATGTGCCAAATCCTGTGTGACATTTTTTTTTTGGTGTTTTAATTTAGTGTTATAATAGTAAATTTCACTTAAAAGGGCTTAGTTGTAAACTTTGAAAATATGCTAGGTGAATGTGTGGTGGTCAAATAATTGCATGTTGTAAAAACATGTCCTTGCATGTCAAAAATTCCCTTTTTATCTTTAGTGGCCGGCCAACCAACCTAATGATGATGTTTTGGTTGTTTTATTTTATATTTTAGTGATTATATTTGCATATTATATGAATAAAATAAAAACAAATTAAAATAGTATGAAAATTGGGAGGAAAAACCAATGTTAGGCCATTTCTTCTTCTTCTTGCCGTGAGTTAAGAAAGAAAATAGGAACTTATGGAGTTTTAGGCATTCGGCTAGTTAAGGCTTGAAATAAGGTAAGATTCATGTGTTTTCTTTGAATACTTGTAAATTTCGGTTGGTTTTGAAGCTTGCAACAAAACTCATAAGTTAAATTTTGATTTGGTGAATTATGTTTCATTCGGCCATGGATGTTGAGATGCTTTGTGAGTGTTTAGATGTTTTGGGTGAAAAATTCTTTGTTTGATTAATGAGAAGAGCAAATTGATGTTGGAATTGTGAGTTAACATTTTCGTATGAGCATATATGTTAGCCGAATGGGAAATTAGGATGTTAAGAAAATGACATTCGGTCCTTTTGATTAAACTAAGAGTTTATAAGATTTAATTATAAGCTAGTGTTTAATGATGGGAAATGGTTGTGTTCTATGTTAAGTATTAAGGTAAAAGGTTAGTATGAATGCGTTTTTAGAAGAGATATACATTCGGTCATGAGGAATTGTGTTTTATTTTGGTATTAATGGTATTTAGATGAACACTCGGCTATGAGATGTTTGTGCACTTTGAAATGATACCTTTATTAGCTGAAACTAAACATGAGGGTGCTACATCCTATATTAGCCAAGAGCATGTTTAATCTTGTTGGGTATTAAACTGTTAAAAGATAAGTTGTGTTCATTATATGCAATTGCCGAATGGAGAAAAATGGAAAAGAATTTGGGAAAAATGTTAAATGTGTGCTCGAAGGATATATGGTCAATGAAAAACATATTGTATGGGTAGATATGATTGTTGTATGCGGTGCCAATTGGTGTAATGAGCTTGTAAATTTAGTATAGAGCTTAGTATTTTCGTTAAAGAAGAAAGTAAACCTATGTGAGGTACGGTCTTGTACATTTTGGGTAAAATCAATAATGCTTTGATGCTATTAAATGAAGCTAAAATGGGGTGAGTTTTAGACTTGTAAATTTTGATGAATTAAGGTATAGTGACCGATTATGATTGAGGATAAAATCTACTTAATGTGATTATGTGTATACTTTGAGAAGGGTCGAATGTTAATGTATGAGTAGTCATGATCAAATATGATATTTTAGGGAGTATGCGAGATACTCATGTATTTGCAAATGCGAAAATAGGTTAATTGCTTAATCTGTGATAATTGAGTGAGTTGATATTTATGGATTTAGTGACTTTGGCCTTGGATAATTATTATATTGATTAATAAGTTGATCTAAAAGAATATGTATATATATTTTTTTTAATCTAATCTAAGCTAGACATGTTTTGTAACATAATGGTTTTTGGCCGAACATATGTGAAAGAAAAGTATTGTGTGTATGCCATATTGGGTTGAATGTATATATATATATATATATATATATATATGACCGAATGTGTATGTGGAGCATAGAGAGGATACTTTGTACTTCTTGCTTTGATTAAGTGAAGTATATGAAAGTTGATACACTCAAATTGTTTAAAATTTAGCTCAAGAGCCTAGAGGGACAACTTCAGATAAGGGAAAAGCGAAGGTGACGGAATAGCCAACCCATAATTATTCAGAAAGATACGAGGTAAGTTCTTGAGTAACAAATACTTAAATATGATAAAGTGGAATTATAATATTTATATATGCATATTATGCGAATTCAAATGGCAAAGGATGTATCTAAATGCAAAATTTTGGAAATGAGAGCATGAGTAAATATGAGATACCGAATACTAAAGTGGAATCTTAATGTAATTGAATATGAATTTGTGTTCCTTGCTTACAAATAAATAAACCGTATGAAATAAGTTTGGTGGTATGACGAAACTCGTGTTTCTGTATTTGAAATGTTATTGAAAGACGATATGATATGTATGTCAATATATGTAAGTAGAAATTTCAGAGTTAAAGCCGAGCTTAGTCTCGAAGGGCTTTCGAGCCAGAGTTAAAGCCGAGCTTAGTCTCGAAGGGCTTCCGAGCCAGAGTTAAAGCCGAGCTTAGTCTCGAAGGGCTTCCGAGCCAAAGTTAAAGCCGAGCTTAGTCTCGAAGGGCTTCCGAGCCAAAGTTAAAGCCGAGTTTAGTCTCGAAGGGCTTTCGAGCCAGAGTTTAAGCCGAGCTTAGTCTCGACGGGCTTAAAGCCAGAGATAAGATCCGGATTTGGCCTTGAAGTCCTTTCGTGGTGGAAATCAGATATGGATTAAATGTGTAAGCTCACGTAATAATAATTATATAAATAGTATGCCTCAACAAAACATATGCGCCACTGTATGTAAGGAAGGCAGGTATGCATTTTATGCTTGTAATGATTTAGTCGGTCATTGAATTCGTTTAGTTGAGTCGGTAAGGATTTGTGAATTATTATTTTGATATCGTGGGTATGTATACGAAATTTTGATGTTGAGATGTGAAAATTTTATACTCGATTTTTCTTTTAGTGAATAACTCGTTGAATGCATTCGAGCTTCTTTTTGTGAAAACTTGTGAGTGAGTTAGTAATATGGGTATGAGCATATTCGGCCAAAGAAGGTTAATCATGAGTTGATAATACTATGCCCTTCACTTATTTTGATTAAGTTACTTAAGTACTTACTAAACAAGTATTTGCTTACTCTGTTGTCCCTGCTCTCCATTTTGTAGATTCTTGATCGAAAACTACGGTCTCGGGAAGCTCGGAATTGAAGTCATCCACACCTTTAATTATCTTTTGGTACGGGTAACCTAGTCTAGAAATGGCATGTATAGGTTTAGCTTTTGGCAGTCATGCAAACACCTATTGAATTTTGTAACTAAATTAGGCCATGCGAAAATGGCTCTCTTAAGATTCTCACTTTGATAGTTATAGTAATAATTCGACTATGTTATACACCAATGGTTGTGAATGCATGTTTGGAAACTAGTCTTGAAGTATCTCATACTTCTAATATAGAATTATATGATGTAAAAGTGATGAAAGTGATTAGGGATGAATTCATTTCGTACATTGTTTTGAATGTGATAAATTGGTTTAGTTGTGATCGGCTGATGAGCTTTTGCGCTCCTTTTTCCAATTATAGCGATAGGCTTAGTAAAGGATTTTTCTTTTATTTATTATCATGCGGCTCTTCAAAGAGAATAGTCTGGTGATGCCTCTCGACCCTCCTGCGATGGGACCGGGTCTAGGGGTGTTACATTTTATTGGTATCAGAGCTACGGTTTAGCCGATTCTCGGACTACCGTAGTAAGTATGAGTTTAGCTATACATGCCAATTAGTGTCATTCTGATAGTGAGATGACTTCTGATATCTGAAATGTGCTTCTTGGTATAGAATGGATCCCGAACCTGACCGAACCGTAGCGGACGATGTAGAGAGTGTAGCTCCTGCGCCCGCGCAAGGGACAGCGCCACCAGACTCTCAGCCAAATATTGGTCATCGAGATGATGACATTAGACCAGCTTTTTATGCAATGATGAGTGACTGGTTCGCTCATTTCGCTAGATCAAATCCGGCTGTTCCGCAACCTCCGCCCCCGAATACTCCGTTTCTGACTTTTACGACTCCTCCTGTGACCGATCCAGTGAGATCGAGTAGGCCCCCTGTCGATAAAATTAGAAAATATGGGGCCGAAGAATTCCGGGCTACTCCTAGTGACGATGCCGAGCGGGCCGAGTTTTGGCTCGACAATACCATCCGAGTGTTCGATGAACTGTCCTGCACACCCGAAGAGTGTCTAAAATGTGCGGTATCTCTGTTACGAGACGCTGCCTACTACTGGTGGAATACTCTGGTTTCTGTTGTTCCGAAGGAACGGGTCGACTGGGAATTCTTCCAAACCGAGTTTCGTAAGAAATATATCAGTCAGAGATTCATCGATCAAAAACGGAAGGAATTTCTTGAACTTAAACAAGGTCGGATGTCAGTGACCGAGTACGAGAGAGAGTTTGTACGCCTCAGCCGCTACGCTCGTGAATGTGTATCCTCTGAGGCCATCATGTATAAGCGTTTTGAGGATGGATTAAATGAAGATATCAAATTACTAGTGGGGATTCTAGAAATTAAGGAGTTTGCCGTACTAGTCGAGCGGGCTTGTAAAGCTGAAGAACTCAGTAAGGAGAAAAGAAAAGCCGAAGGTGGAGATAGAGAGTCTCGCAAGAGGTCTGCGGGGAAATCTGTTCAGCAATCGTCCAAGAAGAATAGAGATGATTCAGGCCGATCTAAATATACTTTGGGTCCTTCTAGACGAGAACACTATCGACCTCCTGTGAGTTCGCGAGCTACTTCCATTGCCAGTGTGGGTAACGAACGTCGAGATAGATTAGGATGCGATTATTGTGGTAAATGGCACCCGGGGAGTTGTAGGCATCGTGACCGCTCGTGTTTCAGATGTGGATCTGCTGACCATTTTATTAAAGATTGTCCGAGAAAAGATGAACGCACTCCCGATCCGACTCAGAGATCTAGTGGCACAGCTTCGCGGGGTAGACCACCACGACGGGGTGAAAATATTAGCGGCAGTCAAAGAGGGACTAGAGATACTACAACTAGATCCGAGGCTCGAGCACCGGCCAGAGCATATGCTATTCGTGCCCGCGAGGAAGCTTCATCTCCGGATGTTATTACTGGTATTTTCACCCTCTTTAATACTGATGTTATTGCCCTGATTGATCCTGGTTCGACCCATTCATATGTGTGTGAAACTTTAGCTTCCAGTAAGACTCTTCCTGTTGAGTCTACTGAATTTGTAATTCGAGTGTCGAACCCTTTGGGTCGTTGTGTTTTGGTTGATAAAGTATGCAAGAAATGTCCGTTAATAGTTCGAGATTACTGTTTTCCGGCGGACTTGATGCTTCTACCATTCGACGAATTTGACATTATTCTTGGAATGGACTGGTTGACCGTTCATGACGCGATAGTTAATTGTAAGAAGAAAACTATTAAATTGCGATGTTCGAATAACGAAATAATCCAAATTGAGTCCATTGATCTAAGTGGGCCATCTACAATAATTTCGACCATGTCAGCTCAGAAATACATGAGGAAAGATTATGAAGCGTATTTGGCCTATGTGTTAGATAACAAAGTTCCCGACCGAGAACTTGGGGCGGTGCCCGTGGTCTGCGAGTTTCCAGATGTCTTTCCCGAAGAATTACCGAGATTGCCGCCTGTAAGAGAGGTCGAGTTCGGTATAGAGTTGATTCCAGGTACGACGCCGATTTCGATTGCCCCGTATCGTATGGCACCTACCGAATTAAAAGAATTAAAATCTCAGCTACAAGAGTTGACGGATAGAGGCTTTGCGCGACCTAGTTTTTCGCCTTGGGGTGCGCCGATTTTATTCGTGAAAAAGAAAGACGGGACTATGAGAATGTGCATCGACTATCGACAGCTGAATAAAGCCACGGTAAAGAATAAGTATCCGTTGCCCCGTATTGACGACTTGTTCGATTAGTTGAGAGGAGCCTCAGTCTTTTCGAAGATTGATTTGCGATCCGGCTATTATCAATTGAGAGTTAGAGATTCCGACGTACCGAAGACGGCATTCAGAACGAGATACGGTCACTATGAGTTCTTAGTGATGCCGTTTGGACTCACCAACGCCCCTGCGGTTTTCATGGATTTGATGAATCGAGTATTTAAGCCATATTTGGATCGTTTTGTAGTAGTGTTCATCGATGATATTTTGGTCTACTCTCGTGACGAGTCAGAGCATACGGAGCATTTGAGACTAGTACTTCAGACCTTACGTGAAAATCAATTGTATGCGAAATTCAGTAAGTGCGAATTTTGGTTGCGCGAGGTCGGATTCTTGGGCCATATAGTATCTGCTTCGGGTATTCGAGTAGATCCGAACAAAATTTCAGCTATTCTCGACTGGAAACCCCCTAAAAATGTTACTGAAGTTCGAAGCTTTTTAGGACTCGCTGGTTATTACCGACGATTCGTCAAAGGTTTTTCGATGATTGCGACTCCATTGACGAAACTGCTGTAAAAAGATATCAAGTTCGAGTGGTCGGATAAGTGTCAGAAAAGCTTCGACCAACTGAAAACCCTTTTGACGGAAGCTCCTGTGTTAGTCCAGCCAGAAACCGGTAAAGAGTTTGTAGTTTATAGTGATGCATCTCTGAACGGTTTAGGCTGCGTTTTGATGCAAGAAGGCCGGGTTATTGCTTATGCTTCGAGACAGTTAAAGCCTCACGAACGAAATTATCCGACTCATGATCTTGAATTAGCCGCTATTGTTTTCGCTCTGAAGATTTGGCGACACTATCTGTTTGGTGAAAAATGTCACATTTTCTCTGATCACAAAAGTCTCAAGTATCTGATGTCTCAAAAAGAGTTGAATTTGAGACAAAGGCGATGGCTAGAATTGTTAAAGGACTATGAGCTTGTTATTGATTATCACCCGGGGAAAGCTAATGTCGTTGCGGACGCTCTTAGTCGAAAATCCTTATTTTCCTTGCGAGCTATGAACGTGAAGCTGACAATGACAGGAGATGATGTGTTGATTGCGGAATTGGTAGCAAGACCTATACTACTTCAACAGATTTGTGAGGCTCAAAAAGCCGACGACGAATTAACTACCAAACGAGTTCAGTGTGAGACAAGTGTGGGTTCAGCATTTCGGGTCGACGAAAATGATTGTTTGAGATTTAAAGACCGATTGTGTGTTCCGAAAAAGTCTGAGCTAGTTTCGATGATTTTAAATGAAGCCCATTGTAGCCGAATGTCGGTCCATCCGGGCAGTACGAAAATGTATAACGATTTGAAGCGTCAGTATTGGTGGAATGGCATGAAACGAGACATCTCTAATTTTGTATCTAAATGCTTAGTATGTCAGCAAGTAAAAGCGGAACATCAGGTGCCGTCGGGATTACTTCAGCCGATTTTAATACCCGAGTGGAAGTGGGATCGCGTCACAATGGACTTTGTGTCAGGTCTACCGTTGACGTCGAGCAAAAAGGACTCCATTTGGGTTGTTGTTGATCGATTAACGAAATCAGCCCATTTTATCCCGGTTCGCACTGACTTTTCGCTTGATAAATTAGCAGAACTATACGTTTCTCAGATAGTACGATTGCATGGGGTGCCGACTTCCATTGTTTCTGATCGAGACCCTCGTTTTACTTCTAGATTTTGGAGGAAGCTGCAAGAAGCTTTGGGTACTAAACTTCATTTCAGTACAGCTTTCCATCCGCAAACGGACGGTCAATCTGAACGGGTTATTCAGGTACTCGAGGATATGTTGAGATGTTGCATTCTTGAGTTAAGCGGTTCATGGGAAAGATATTTACCCTTGTTTGAGTTCGCGTATAATAATAGCTTTCAGACAAGTATTCAGATGGCACCTTACGAAGCTCTTTACGGTCGTAAATGCCGTACTCCTCTATTCTGGACTGAGCTTAGTGAGAATAAGATTTTCGGAGTTGATTTAGTTAGAGAAGCAGAGCAGAAAGTGAGGATAATTCGTGACAGCTTGAAAATAGCATCCGATCGTCAGAAATCGTACGCGGACTTAAAGCGTAAAGACATCGAGTACCAAGTTGGTGATAAAGTGTTTCTGAAAGTTTCGCCGTGGAAAAAGATATTTCGTTTTGGCCGAAAAGGCAAGTTGAGTCCAAGATTCATTGGACCGTATGAAGTTTCAGAACGCATTGGGCCGGTTGCTTATCGACTAACTCTGCCCCCTGAACTCGAAAAGATCCACGACGTCTTCCACGTATCGATGCTTCGTCGCTATAGATCCGACCCTTCGCATGTGATTAGTCCGTCAGAAATTGAAATTCAGTCTGATTTGAGCTATGAAGAAGAACCGATTCGTATTTTGGCCCGCGAAATAAAAGAATTGCGAAACAAAAAGGTTCCATTAGTAAAAGTACTATGGCTCAAGCATGGGATCGAAGAAGCGACTTGGGAACCTGAAAACCTTATGAAGGAAAGATACCCAAATCTGTTTACTGGTAAGATTTTCGGGGACGAAAATCCTATTAAGGGGGAAGGAGTTGTGACAGCCCTAGTTCGACCTTAGTCGGGAAGCGGTTTCAGGACTACAAAATCGAGTCACAAAAATAATTTAATAATTATTTTGATGACTATTTTATGTGCCAAATCCTGTGTGACATTTTTTTTTTTGGTGTTTTAATTTAGTGTTATAATAGTAAATTTCACTTAAAAGGGCTTAGTTGTAAACTTTGAAAATATGCTAGGTGAATGTGTGGTGGTCAAATAATTGCATGTTGTAAAAACATGTCCTTGCATGTCAAAAATTCCCTTTTTATCTTTAGTGGCCGGCCAACCAACCTAATGATGATGTTTTGGTTGTTTTATTTTATATTTTAGTGATTATATTTGCATATTATATGAATAAAATAAAAACAAATTAAAATAGTATGAAAATTGGGAGGAAAAACCAATGTTAGGCCATTTCTTCTTCTTCTTGCCGTGAGTTAAGAAAGAAAATAGGAACTTATGGAGTTTTAGGCATTCGGCTAGTTAAGGCTTGAAATAAGGTAAGATTCATGTGTTTTCTTTGAATACTTGTAAATTTCGGTTGGTTTTGAAGCTTGCAACAAAACTCATGAGTTAAATTTTGATTTGGTGAATTATGTTTCATTCGGCCATGGATGTTGAGATGCTTTGTGAGTGTTTAGATGTTTTGGGTGAAAAATTCTTTGTTTGATTAATGAGAAGAGCAAATTGATGTTGGAATTGTGAGTTAACATTTTCGTATGAGCATATATGTTAGCCGAATGGGAAATTAGGATGTTAAGAAAATGACATTCAGTCCTTTTGATTAAACTAAGAGTTTATAAGATTTAATTATAAGCTAGTGTTTAATGATGGGAAATGGTTGTGTTCTATGTTAAGTATTAAGGTAAAAGGTTAGTATGAATGCGTTTTTAGAAGAGATATACATTCGGTCATGAGGAATTGTGTTTTATTTTGGTATTAATGGTATTTAGATGAACACTCGGCTATGAGATGTTTGTGCACTTTGAAATGATACCTTTATTAGCTGAAACTAAACATGAGGGTGCTACATCCTATATTAGCCAAGAGCATGTTTAATCTTGTTGGGTATTAAACTGTTAAAAGATAAGTTGTGTTCATTATATGCAATTGCCGAATGGAGAAAAATGGAAAAGAATTTGGGAAAAATGTTAAATGTGTGCTCGAAGGATATATGGTCAATGAAAAACATATTGTATGGGTAGATATGATTGTTGTATGCGGTGCCAATTGGTGTAATGAGCTTGTAAATTTAGTATAGAGCTTAGTATTTTCGTTAAAGAAGAAAGTAAACCTATGTGAGGTACGGTCTTGTACATTTTGGGTAAAATCAATAATGCTTTGATGCTATTAAATGAAGCTAAAATGGGGTGAGTTTTAGACTTGTAAATTTTGATGAATTAAGGTATAGTGACCGATTATGATTGAGGATAAAATCTACTTAATGTGATTATGTGTATACTTTGAGAAGGGTCGAATGTTAATGTATGAGTAGTCATGATCAAATATGATATTTTAGGGAGTATGCGAGATACTCATGTATTTGCAAATGCGAAAATAGGTTAATTGCTTAATCTGTGATAATTGAGTGAGTTGATATTTATGGATTTAGTGACTTTGGCCTTGGATAATTATTATATTGATTAATAAGTTGATCTAAAAGAATATGTATATATATATTTTTTAATCTAATCTAAGCTAGACATGTTTTGTAACATAATGGTTTTTGGCCGAACATATGTGAAAGAAAAGTATTGTGTGTATGCCATATTGGGTTGAATGTATATATATATATATATATATATATATATGACCGAATGTGTATGTGGAACATAGAGAGGATACTTTGTACTTCTTGCTTTGATTAAGTGAAGTATATGAAAGTTGATACACTCAAATTGTTTAAAATTTAGCTCAAGAGCCTAGAGGGACAACTTCGGATAAGGGAAAAGCGAAGGTGACGGAATAGCCAACCCATAATTATTCAGAAAGATACGAGGTAAGTTCTTGAGTAACAAATACTTAAATATGATAAAGTGGAATTATAATATTTATATATGCATATTATGCGAATTCAAATGGCAAAGGATGTATCTAAATACAAAATTTTGGAAATGAGAGCATGAGTAAATATGAGATACCGAATACTAAAGTGGAATCTTAATGTAATTGAATATGAATTTGTGTTCCTTGCTTACAAATAAATAAACCGTATGAAATAAGTTTGGTGGTATGACGAAACTCGTGTTTCTGTATTTGAAATGTTATTGAAAGACGATATGATATGTATGTCAATATATGTAAGTAGAAATTTCAGAGTTAAAGCCGAGCTTAGTCTCGAAGGGCTTTCGAGCCAGAGTTAAAGCCGAGCTTAGTCTCGAAGGGCTTCCGAGCCAGAGTTAAAGCCAAGCTTAGTCTCGAAGGGCTTCCGAGCCAAAGTTAAAGCCGAGCTTAGTCTCGAAGGGCTTCCGAGCCAAAGTTAAAGCCGAGTTTAGTCTCGAAGGGCTTTCGAGCCAGAGTTTAAGCCGAGCTTAGTCTCGACGGGCTTAAAGCCAGAGATAAGATCCGGATTTGGCCTTGAAGTCCTTTCGTGGTGGAAATCAGATATGGATTAAATGTGTAAGCTCACGTAATAATAATTATATAAATAGTATGCCTCAACAAAACATATGCGCCACTGTATGTAAGGAAGGCAGGTATGCATTTTATGCTTGTAATGATTTAGTCGGTCATTGAATTCGTTTAGTTGAGTCGGTAAGGATTTGTGAATTATTATTTTGATATCGTGGGTATGTATACGAAATTTTGATGTTGAGATGTGAAAATTTTATACTCGATTTTTCTTTTAGTGAATAACTCGTTGAATGCATTCGAGCTTCTTTTTGTGAAAACTTGTGAGTGAGTTAGTAATATGGGTATGAGCATATTCGGCCAAAGAAGGTTAATCATGAGTTGATAATACTATGCCCTTCACTTATTTTGATTAAGTTACTTAAGTACTTACTAAACAAGTATTTGCTTACTCTGTTGTCCCTGCTCTCCATTTTGTAGATTCTTGATCGAAAGCTACGGTCTCGGGAAGCTCGGAATTGAAGTCATCCACACCTTTAATTATCTTTTGGTACGGGTAACCTAGTCTAGAAATGGCATGTATAGGTTTAGCTTTTGGCAGTCATGCAAACACCTATTGAATTTTGTAACTAAATTAGGCCATGCGAAAATGGCTCTCTTAAGATTCTCACTTTGATAGTTATAGTAATAATTCGACTATGTTATACACCAATGGTTGTGAATGCATGTTTGGACATACTTCTAATATAGAATTATATGATGTAAAAGTGATGAAAGTGATTAGGGATGAATTCATTTCGTACATTGTTTTGAATGTGATAAATTGGTTTAGTTGTGATCGGCTGATGAGCTTTTGCGCTCCTTTTTCCAATTATAGCGATAGGCTTAGTAAAGGATTTTTCTTTTATTTATTATCATGCGGCTCTTCAAAGAGAATAGTCTGGTGATGCCTCTCGACCCTCCTGCGATGGGACCGGGTCTAGGGGTGTTACAGCTTTGGTTGCCGATTGTGATCCTTTCCCCATGTTATGTACTCGTTGGGT
This sequence comes from Gossypium stocksii, assembly GCA_020496765.1. Classification (NCBI taxonomy): domain Eukaryota; kingdom Viridiplantae; phylum Streptophyta; class Magnoliopsida; order Malvales; family Malvaceae; genus Gossypium; species Gossypium stocksii. Next base: position 15,718,039 of record CM035625.1, on the reverse strand, counting down.
TGTTATGTTCCTCGAGGAACGGAGGAGAGCAAGGGGCCTTAAAGCAACTTAACCTTTTCTCTCTTGAATCGAATAAGGTAAATTATTACCTTGCTTCTAGGTAGGCTAAATACTCATATATTTTTGGAAGGTAGATAATTATGGATTTGAGCCACATTTATAGTTGATCAATTCTGATGAGATCAGTTGTTATGCAATAAGTCAGCAAAAGACGTATGATTATTTTTAGTCAGTGACCTAAAAGGATTAAATCACATATTACTCAGTCAAGGTTTGTAATGATTATTATCGATTTGGTTCGAGGGCTTTTGACCCTTAGCAATTGAAAGATTAACTGTGTGTTGTGGATGATTATAGGTTGGTGCTAGAAGGCGTGCGCAAGTTTTTACAAATAGGTGCCATACCTTGTATCTGTAGTCAGCTAAAAAGCCAAAAGTGTGTGTACTCACACTGCTTTAGATCGTAGAACATCGAAAAGCCAAAAAGCCGAAAGGCCAAAAATACAGTAGCGATTATCATTTAGAGCGTACGAACGCACTTGCGGGGACATTCGATATGACTGTAGAAGTCGTCATGAGAGTTCTTGTGGGCTTAGGCCATTTTGGGCCTCGATGGGTCGAAATGGGTTGTGTGGGCCCAATGGGCTTGAGGGTCTCACATGGATTAAAATTTACGTTTTGTGGTAAATAATGGACTGGGCTGTGTAGTTGCATGACCGTGGTTAATTCTAGGCCAAATGGGCCACACGAGCGTATGGGCCCTCTTAGTCCGTATATTGGGCCTTAGGCCCAATTGCACTGTTATGACTGTTTCGGGTGCACGAGATGATCGTGGACCTCTTGATGGGTCGGTAAGTGTACCTAGCCCTCAAAATAGGTAAAATGGCCGAATTACCCATGGAAGGTAAAATGACCGAATTACCCCTAGAGGGTAAAATGACCGAATTACCCTTATAGCGTAAAATGACCATAATTCCCCTATAGGGTAGACTGACTGTTATGCCTTATATGATGGGTGATTGATTGAGCATGCCTTGTGATATTTATGTGTTTTGCATACATGCACGACATACTGCATGGGTTGGGATATTGTTATGGAGGAAGTACTGATCTGTTAGGGTCACATGGGTCGCATGAGACGACTGTGAACCCACCAAAGGCTTTGTGCCGTTTTTATAGGCTTAGTGTCGTTCTGAGGTTTTGTTTCATTATCGAAGGCTTTTTGCCGTTAATATAGGCTTTGTGCCGTTACCGAAGGCTTTGTGCCGTTACTAAAGGCTTTGTGCCGTATCTAAAGGCCTTGTGCCATTTCTGATGGCTAAGGCCACATGTATTTTGTTTCTGAATCTGTAACGGGCTAAGGCCCACCTGATATTGTTACTGTTATGGGCTGAGGCCAACTGATACTGTAATGGGCTCAGGCCCAGATTACTTCTGTATTCTGTATAAGTGTGACTGACTGTTTTTATATTGGGGGATTACACACTGAGTTTTCGTAACTCACCTCGTTTTTAATTATGTAGGTAATCCCCAGTGTTAGGTAGACCGGTGTTGCGAGGGACTCGAGGGTGGCCACACTACTGCTTCCGCTTTATTTTGTTGGGCTTTTAATTATACTTAAATTTCGTTTTGGGTTTTAATGTAATAAGGCCTCTCTCTAAATTTCTACTTTTAATTTGGGTTTTTATTTATCACAATTTATATCTACTAGAAGTAGGACGCGGTTTTCCAAATTATTAATGGTTTTAAAACATTACATGTAATATCCTGAAATAGGGCCTAAACAGAACAGTGGTTGCGAAACCTCGAATTTGAGATATAAAAAATTATTTTGATTAATTTTTATAATTTACTGAGTGATTAGATGCATGTGTTAGAGTATCGATAGAAAATTTTATGAATTACATGTTTAATTTGCCGATTAGGGATTGTTTGAAAAAGTTGATAAATATGAGTTCTAGATAGGAAAGGATTAAATTGAAGAGCATAATTGAAGTAGAGGTCCTTAAATGGTAATTAGACCATTAGGTTTTCATGGACAAAAATGGACATACATAGATAAAAATAACTAGAGTTTTAATGAAGGGCATTCTAGTCATTTGGTAATTAAAAAGAATTAAAAGGGAAAAATTGGAGAAATTTTTATCATCTTCTCAAGCTAGGCCGAAACTTCATGTGTCTCCATAGCTAGGGTTTCTTCAATTTCTCAAGATCATAGTAAGTGCATCCAAGCCCCGTTTTTAATGTTCTTTATGTTTTTGGAGTCCCGGTAAGTTGATTTAGCTTATTCTAGCAATAATTTAACCTAGGGTTTATATTTGGAAAAATACCCGTAGGTGAAATGTGTCTATTTTGATGTGTTTATGGTAGACTATGAAGTTTGAAATTATGTTAACTTTTTCTAAGCGATTTTAAGCGAAAACGAGTAAAACGACATAATCAATAAAAATACCTAATATTCAGAAGTACATGTTAGAGTGAGAATTTGATGGCCATAGAAGGAAAAAAATGATCAGCATGTCCTAAAACATAAGAATTAGGGACCGAGGTTTGGGGCAAAAGTATAAATATGCAAAAGTGTAGGGGCAAAATCATAATTTTTCCAAAGTTAGAGTCAATGACTATTTTGATAAATGTGAGTATTAAATAAGCTAAATTTGCTATTATAGATCAAGAAGAACAAAATTCGGGGGTAGGTCGAGGAAAGAAAAAAATTGAGGACTAGATCAAAATATTTTATCGTATTTTGTATCGAGGTAAGGTTGCGGTAAATAAATGCAATATTTTGTTATTTATATTTAATACTATTATTTTTTAGCATTTATATGTTTATTTTGCAAATTTACTCATTTATGACTCAAGTAAGAATTGATGGTGAAATGATACTTAAAAGTTCCGGTTGAACCTTAGGAATGTGTAGGATACAAATATCATGACATTGGGGTTTACGGATACCAAGTAAGACCATGCTAAGGCATGGCATTGGTAAGTTTTACAAGGCAAGAAAATCATGTAAGACCATGTCAAGACATGGCATTGATAAGCTACTATAAGGTAAAGATCCCATGTAAGACCATGCCAAGGCATGGCAATGGTGAATTCATAAGGCAAAGATACCACGAAAGACCATGTCAAGACATGACAATGGTAAGTTTAAAAAGGAAAGGTACCCATGTATCCTTTGTATTCCAAGTGGTTCAATGGGAAATTTAATGAGTATACTCAAGGAAAGTTAAGATAAGTCCATGTTCGAAAGTTTCAGGTAAGAAAATTCAGGACTTATGCATATTGAGCTTGAAGGTTAAAGTTATCTTGATAGTTCATTTAGAATGTTGTTATTTATTTACATACAAACTTACTAAGCTTTATGCTTACTCCCTTTCTTTTCTCTCTTTTTATAGTATCGCCAAGCCAACTTAGGGATCGTAAGGGCGTCGGAGATCGTTTCACACTATCAAAGGGCTATCTTGGTATTTTGTGATTCGAAACGTTTTAAGTTATGGCATGTATAGAGACTTGGCCATTTTGTATGTATGTCCTTATGATATTACAAAAGAATGACATGTGAATTCTTGATAATGATTATCTATTAAAATGGCTAATAAAGAACATATTTTGGTGTTATGTATGCCTAAATGATAGTTTATACAAAGAAATCATGAGAGAGTAAAAGTTGACCATGGAACAGTTTTGGGATAGTAACAGTGACGTGATTTTAAAAAATCACTAAAAATTTTAGAAATGGAATTAAATAGTTAATGAGATATAGAATTAAATATTATTGAGTCTTTTTTCACAGGAAAGAAATAGAGAAAGCAAAGGAAGTCTGTATTCTGAGATATTTAAATTCTTGTGAGACTAGTTTAGAATGATTTCGCGATCCCCTGTTCTGACTTGGAAAAATCATTAAAATTTGTACAAAAATAATTATGGAACATAATTTATATGGTTAAACTTATTAATGAGTCTATTTAGAAAAAACAAACGAGAACATCATTTTAATTCTGTATAGAGAGAAATTTAAATATTAGTGAAGAGTGGTCAGGACTGTCAGGTAGCGAAACAGGGGAGGCTTTAATGAATAAACTGTACTAATTGAAAAAACCAAAAATTCTGGAAAAATTATGGTAAGAAGATATATGAATTTAGTTTCAGGGAAAATTTACGGATTTAAATTTTGAATTTTGTAACTCGAGTTATAATTAATTTAGTAACTGTTACACAGGTGGATAGTTTTATTATGAATAGTGAAATAAATTTTTTTGATTTGTGTAAGTAATCGAAAAATTTTTAATGTTCCTGGTTTGGTTCCGAACTATTTCAATTGCATGTTTTAGGGCCTCGAGGGCCCTTTTTAGGCCCATATTAGATGAATGTGAGTGAATTAATTTTAAAAGTAAATTTTTATGCCCCGAACTAGTAAGATAAGTCTAGTAACGCCTTATGCTCGACTCCGTCGACAGTCTCGGGTAAGCGGTGTTACATTTATTGGTATCAGAGCAAGATGTTGGTTAGTTATCAGAATATTCAGTATGAGTAAGAGTCTAGCTATACATGCCATACTTATATTTTGATAGTGTGACGACTCCTGATGATTTTAAAATGTTTTTCTTTAATAGTTATGGATCCCGAACGAGTTAGTGTAGATGATGTAGAGAGTAACGCGCCCGCTCCTGCAGGAGGGACGGTACCACTAGATTGTAGTGAAAGGCCCATTACAGTTAGTCAGGGAGGAGGGGCTTAAGAAGCCTTCTTCTAAGCTATGAATAAATGGTTTGTCGAGTTCGTTCGTACGAATCTAGCTCATGATTCTCAAACTACCCATGTAGCTTCCCAGTCACAGATACAGTCAAAAAAGAGAAGTTGATAAAATTAAAAAACAAGGAGCCAAAGAGTTTCGGGCTACTAAAGATGACGATATAGAGAAAGCTAAATTTTGGCTTGAGAATACTATCAGGGTCTTTGACGAGTTATCCTGCACACCTAAAGAGTGCATGAAGTGTGTTGTATCACTTTTACGAGATTCGGCTTACCATTGGTGGAAGACACTTGTGTCAGTAGTGCCGAAAGAAAGGGTTACCTGGGATTTCTTTCAAGAGGAGTTCCATAAGAAATACATTAGTTAGAGGTTCATTGACAAGAAAAGAAAAGAATTCCTTGAACTAAAGTAGGGTAAGATGACAGTGACTAAATATGAACGCGAATTTGTCGGACTCAACAATTATGCTCGAGAGTGTGTGTCAACCGAAGCTATTATGTGCAAGAGATTTGAAGATGGGCTCAATGATGATATTCGACTGTCAGTCGGCATTCTAGAAATAAAAGAGTTTGTCGTTTTAGGTGAAAGAGCCTATAAGGTAGAGGAGTTGTTGAAAGGAAAGGGTAAAGCTAAAATTAAGATGCAAGACACGAAGAAAAGACAGATGAGCAAGTCGTTTCAGTCTGCAACCAAGAGGCCTAGAGAGTTCTCTACGAGATCTAATTTTTCAACAGCTTATTCTAGCTGAAACAGAGGTAGAAGATTTATGGGTCAGAAAGCTCAGACCACTTTAATTGCGAGTATTGGCAGTATTCAGCCTGATAGACCTGAGTGTCCTTAATGCGGTCGACGTCATCCAGGTCAATGTCGAGCAACTGAGACAGGTTGTTTCTGATATAGTGCACCGGATCATTTCATTCGAAAGTGTCCTAAGATGGTTAAAAGAGAAGTAATACCGAGTGTAAGCTCAGACAATGCCCTCGTTAGAGGCAGACCTCAGAGAAATTTGGGAATAGGGGCAGGTAGAGGTGCATCTAGAGATTCAACAGTGAGACCAGATGTTAGAGCACCTGCAAGGACCCATGCTATCCATGCTCATGAAGAGGCATCCTCCCCCGATGGAATTACGGGTACATTTTGTCTTCATGATGTTAATGTTATTGCTTTGATTGATCCGAGTTCGACCGATTCCTATGTTTGCATGAAATTGATGCCTAGTATGAACATGTCCATAGAGTCTACGAGATTCGTGATTAAAGTATCGATCCATTAGGTCAGTATGTATTAGTAGACGTTACTATTTTCCGGCCGATCTCATGCTATTGCCATTTGATGAGTTTGATGTGATTCTTGGTATGGATTGGTTCACTGCGCATGACGTGATAGTGAATTATGGAATGAAATTCATTGAGTTGAAATGCGAAAATGGTGACATTCTTCGGGTTAATTTAGATGAGTCAGATAGTTTAATTGCCATGATTTCTGTTATGTCTGCTCAAAAATGCTTGAGAAAAATATATGAAGCTTATCTTGCTTTCGTGTTGAATACTAAAGATCCAGAGTTGAAAATTGAATCAGTGCCTATGGTATGTGAGTTCCCTGATGTGTTTCCGGAAGAACTACCAGGTTTTCCTCTTATTAGAAAAGTTGAGTTTGGTATTGAGTTGGTTTAGGGTACAACACCCATTTCTATTGCTCCTTATAGAATGACTCCAATGGAATTGAAAGAATTGAAAGTTTAGTTGCAGGAATTAATAGATAAAGGCTTTGCAAGACCTAGTTGTTCACCATGGGGTGCACCAGTACTCTTTGTGAAAAAGAAAGATGGTTCGATGAGATTGTGCATTGATTATCGACAGCTTAACAAGGTAACTATTAAGAACAAGTATCCATTGTCTAGCATTGATGATTTGTTTGATCAATTGAAGGGAGCTACTGTGTTCTCTAAGATAGATTTGAGACCCGGATATTATCAGTTGCGAGTTAAAGAGTCAGATGTTTTGAAGACTACTTTACAGACTAGGTGTGGCCATTATGAGTTCCTTGTGATGCCATTTGGCTTAACTAATGCTCTTGCCATTTTCATGGACTTAATGAATCAAATTTTCAGACCTTACTTGGATAAATTTTTAGTTGTGTTCATTGATGATATCTTGATTTATTCACATGATGAGACTGAGCATTCAGAGCATTTGAGAACAGTTTCACAGACTTTGAGAGATAATCAACTTTATGCCAAGTTTAGCAAAAGTGAGTTCTGGTTATGGGAAGTCAGTTTTCTTGGACATATAGTCTCAAGTGAAGGTATTAGAGTTGATCCGAGCAAGATTTTAGCCATTGTTGATTGGAAGCCTCCTAAGAATGTATCAGAGGTCAGAAGTTTTCTTGGTCTCACCAGTTAATATAGATAATTTGCAGAGGGATTTTCCATGATAGCTACCTCATTGACAAAATTGCTATAGAAAGATGTCAAGTTGGAATGGACTAAAAAGTGTCAGTAGAGTTTTGACAAATTAAAGGCATTATTGACTGAAGCTTCTGTCTTGGTACATCTAGAATCGAGTAAAGAGTTTGTGATTTATAGTGATGCGTCCTTGAATGGAATAGGCCGTGTACTTATGCAAGAAGGAAAGGTAATTACTTATGCCTCTAGATAGCTAAAGCCACATGAGAAAAATTATCTGACACATGATTTAGAATTAGCTGCCATCGTATTTGCGTTGAAAATCTGGAAACATCATTTGTATGGTGATAAAATGCCGAATATTTACTGATCATAAAAGTTTGAAATACTTGATGACTCAGAAAGATTTGAACTTGAGGCAAAGAAGATGGCTAGAGTTGATTAAAGATTATGAACTAGTGATCGATTATCACCCGGGTAAGGCAAATGTAGTTGCTGATGCTTTGAGTAGAAAATTTTTATTTCCATTAAGAGCTTTGAACACTAGTTTAACCTTATCAGATGATGGTTCTATCTTAGCTGAATTGAGAGCTAAGCCAATGTTTCTTGAAGAAATTTGTGAAGTTTAGAAAGATGACAGTGAGTTGCAAGCCAAAAGAGCTCAGTGTGAGTTGGGTATAGAGTTAGATTTTCAGATTAGTTTTAACAGTTGTTTAATGTTTAGAAATCGGATATATGAACCAAAGAATGATGAGCTTATTCGAAAGATTTTAGAAGAAGCACATAGTAGTTCCTTGTCTATTCTTCCAGGTAGTACAAAGATGTATAATGATTTAAAGAAAATGTATTGGTGGGTAGGAATAAAGAGAGATGTCTCAAAGTTTGTTTCTAGATGCCTGATCTGTCAGCAGGTAAAAGCCGAACATTAGGTACCTTTAGGTTTATTGTAGCCTGTGTTAGTTCCTGAGTGGAAATGGGACAGAGTTGCCATGGATTTTGTGACAGGATTGCCGTTGACACCGAGAAAGAAAGATACAGTATGAGTTCTGATTGATACGCTAACGAAGTCGCTCATTTTATTCCAGTTCGTAAGGATTATTCACTTGACAAGTTGGCTGAGTTGTATATTTCAGAGATAGTCAGACTACATGGTGTACCGCTATTGATTATTTCAGATAGAGACTCAGGATTCACTTCACAGTTTTGGAAGAATTTACAGGAAGCTTTGGGCACAAAGTTAAGTTTTAGTACAGCTTTCCATCCTCAGACCAATGGCAGTCAGAGAGAGTTATTCAGATACTTGAGGATTGCTCAGATGTTGTGTCTTAGAATTTCAAGGTAGTTAGGAGAAATATTTGTCGTTGGTAGAGTTTGCCTATAATAATAGTTACTAGTCGAGTTTGAAGATGGCACCTTATGAAGCTTTGTATGGACGTAAATGTCGCACACCTTTGTATTGGACAGAGCTTAAAGAAAATCAGATTTACAAGGTTGATTTAGTTAAAGAAACTGAAGAGAAAGTGAAAGTTATCAGAGATTGCTTGAAAGCAGCTTCAAATAGATAGAAGTCTTATGCAGACTTGAAAAGAAAAGAGATTGAGTATCAAGTTGGTGACAAAGTGTTCTTGAAAGTATTCCCATGGAAGAAAGTCTTTAGATTTGGAAAGAAAGGCAAACTAAGTCCACGTTTTATTGGACCGTTTGAGGTGACTGAAAGAGTTGGGCCATTAGCATATCGATTAGCTTTGCTGACAGAGTTAGAGAAGATTCATAATATGTTCCATGTGTCCATGTTACGTCATTACCGTTCTGATCCGTCACATGTGATTTCACAGACAGAGGTTGAGATTTAGCAAGACATGACTTACAGTGAAGAACTGGTATAGATATTAGCTCGAGAGGTAAAGCAACTAAGCTCGGGAAAGAGTAGTTAGGGGTAGGGTAGGACACTTTTTCTAGATAAGAGCGTTCCAGGAACAAAAGTATTGCACTTGGGAAAGTATTATGGAATAGGCATGGGGTAGATGATGCTACATAGGAGCCCGAAGAGGCTATGTGAAAACAGTATCCAAATCTAGTCACAGGTAAGATTTTCAAGGACGAAAATCCCTAAAGTGGGGAGAAATGTAACATCCCAAAATAAAGCCTAAACGGAACAGTGGTTGCTTTCATGAATTGCTCATTATCATGTCATACTCCATTTCATGTCATACATTTTCATCTTTCTCATTACTTATACAATTGCACCTGCAACACTCATCATGAACTTTAGTCTTTCTAGTTAATTAAACAACTTGAACTAATTATTCCTTTAAAGCCTCTTTTAGAATATCGAAGGATACTCGTAAGAAAATCTTACGATACGATGCCAATGCCATGTCTCAGACATGGTCTTACATGGTATCACAAGTCGATGCCGAAACCATATCCCAGATATGGTCTTACACGGGATCTCATATCGATGTCGGTGCCATGTCCCAGACATGGTCTTACACGAGATCGTACTCTGATGCTGACCCCATGTCCCAGATATACGAGATCTCATATAGGATGCCCATGCATGTCCCAGACATGGTCTTACGGGGGATCCTTATCTCATCTTGGTGCCAAAGCCATGTACCAGACATGGTCTTATACGGGACTTCATGTCGATGCCAATGCCATGTCCCAAACATGGTCTTACATGGAATCTCAGTTCGGTGCTGATGCCATGTCCCAGGCATGGTCTTATACGAGACCTATAAATACTCATGACATGGTTACGGTATCCTTCGTATCCTTATTCACTTGTTCTCTTTTGTGTTTTATCATTTCTTGATAGAAACTCATATCAATATTCTCATGGAATTCATACATTATCTCAATAATCATCAACATGAAACTTATGTATTGTTCATACAAGGTTACATCCATGACTTCATGGAGTATCATTATTTCATAGAAAATTATCAAAATGAATTTGCATAACATGTGAGCTAAACTATTACATACAACTTACCTCAGGTCCAAAATGTGGGTGAATGCTCGGTTTAGTCCACTACCTTGTTTTTTCCCCGATTTCGGTCCAGGCTTCGTATTTCTTGATATAAAATGATAAATTTGACTTATTTAGTACCCACATTGACTAAATAGCTCATAATTGACACTTTGGTAAAATTTATAATTTTTCCCTTAAACTTTTACATATTTGCAAAATAGTCCCTAGGCTCGTATAATGAAATGTATCTATTCTCTTGGCTACCCAAGCCTAGCCGACACTCACTAGTGTCCATAAAAGCCCACATTTCTCATGATTTCATACTTTTACTACACATTTTACTGACTTTACAATTTGGTCCCTATTAGGGACTTTCATGAAAAATCACTTAGAGAAAGGTGTTTACTACACTTTAATCTTTCATTTTCTACCACTAGACATCAAATTACTTGCATGTCATGCATGGGTATATTTTTAATATAAACCCTAGCTCAAATTAGTGGTAGAAATAGCTAGATTAGGCTACGAGGATTTCAAAAATACGAAGAGCATGAAAACTGGGGCTTGGAGTCACTTACTTGGAGCTTGAAAATGAATAAAACCCTAGCTATGGAGTCCTTAGAGAATTCGGCTGGTACATGGAGAAGATAAGCCTATTTTTGGCTTATTTCCCTTTTTATTTCATTAATTAACCAAATGACCAAAATGCCCGTACACCCTTTCTTTGAAATTTTACCCTTCCATGGGTATTTTTGTCCAAAAATGCTTAAAATTGGTCTAATTCCAAATAAGGACTCCTAATAATTTCTCTTATGCTATTTCATACTTAAACCTTCTAGAAACTCAATTTTACAACTTTTACAATTTAGTCCTAAAGGACAAATTAGTCACTAACTCATGAAATTTCCTTCATGAAATTCTCTCAATATCATGCAAGCATGCCATAATCTCAAGAATAATCATGAAATAAAACTTTCTACTTTGAATTTGTGGTCTTGAAACCACTATTTCGACTAGGCCCTAATTCGAGCTGTTACATTGCATGTCCAATTTGGTAGGTTGGACTAAATTACAATAGGTGAAAAATATGGGTTTTAATCCATAAAGGTACTTGATTAAATTGGAATTTTAAATTAGAGGTCTTTATATGGTAATTAGACCATTTTAACTTTATTTGGACAAAAATGCCCAAGGAAGTAATATCAAAGGTTTTTAATGAAGGGTATTTTGGTCATTAGTTAATAAAAGAAATAGAAAGGGAAAATAAGCCAAAATTTATCCATTTTTCTTCCTCCCTTGGCCGAATATGAAGAGACACCATAGCTAGGGTTTCTTCCAACTTTCAAGCTTGATTGTAAGTACCTCCTAGCCCCGTTTTTAATGTTCTTCGTATTTTTGAAATCCTCATAACTTGCTCTAGCTATTTCTACCACTATTTCAAGCTAGGGTTGATGTTTAAAATTTTACCCATGAATGACATACATATATTTTGTTGGCTAGTGGTAGAATATGAAAGTATAAAGTGTGGTAAACAACTTTGACTAGGTGATTTTTGGTGAAAATTGTACAAATGACCTAATTGTAAAAGGCAAAATATTATGTGCATAAATTTTGAAATGATAGAAATTGGGGGCTGTTATAAGAGGAAAAGTGGTTTGGCTAGGCTTGAAATGCATGAAAATTGAATGAGAATCATAAACCGAGCCTAGGGACTAAAGTGTAAAATTGAGAAAGTTAGGGGTCAAATTACAAAATTTTCTATAGGAAGATTTTGGGCTGTTTTGAATAATGCAATTATTAAATGAGCTAAATGTGTCGTTATAGATCGAGAAGATCGAGGAATTGACCTTGACCGAGGCAAGGGCAATGTTTCGGACTAAATTGCAAATTATTGCATTTTGTTATCAAGGTAAGTTTATATGTAAGTAATACATCAGTTTTAATTCCATAAATATAATTTATTATATGTTAATGGTAATGTTGGATACTTCTATGATTTGGTGAATTATGGAAATTTCTATGTTCTCGATTGAACCTTCTGAAAAACGAAAGATACAAATAATGTGTAGGTAGGTCACATGTATGTTTTTGAGGGTAGGACACCATGTGTATGAGAGAGCTACAAAATGCTATGTGGTAGCTTGGTCACATGTGTTATACGGTGTGTATACTATGTGTACAAGATAGCTACGAGATGATAATTTCATGAGTAGCTAGGTCACATGCATAATATTGGGTGTATACCATATATACACGAGGGCTACGGGTTTAAAATAGCTAGGTCGCATGTATGTTACCGTGGGTACATCATGTAGACACGAAAGCTATGTTATGTGTAGCTAGGTCGCATGTGTGATTCGAGTGGTGGACACCATGTAGACACGAGAGCTACGATATTAAATGACTAGGTCACATGGGTGACAACAAGAGTTCACCATGTGTACATGAGAGCCAAATTATGTGTTGGTGGAGCTATGTGCTGAAACCATCAGGTATCGAATGTTATTCCGAAGGGTTCAACGGGAAAAGCTTACTAAAAGCGATTTGTATGGTTATGTGTTGTGAAAGTGCAAGTGTAATTATGAGCCAGTGAAAATGTGGGCAAGTGTATATGTGTGCATGGGTGTATGTGAACTTAGAATTATGTAAATGATATGTTGGTATGTATATGATATTGGTAAGGTTATGTGGTAAGTTGATATGTGATGATATGAATTTTTGTGATTTAGAGAGTTGGTATGATGTTAATTATTTGCATATAGACTTAATAAGCTTCTTAAAGCTTTCTCCTTTCTTTTTTTCCTTGTTCTATAGATTAGTCAAGCCAGCTCGAAGTTCAGGAAGCGTCGGAGGATCACCCACACTTTCCACAATGTTCTTTTGGTATTGTAAATGTACTCTTTTGGACTATGGCATATATAGGGACTTAGTGGTGTTGTAAATGTCATGTTGGTTTGGCTATCTTGTGGCAATTGTCAATAGATAAGTTATTTTGTAATTAAGGCCAAGTGACTTGGCCAATGATGATATTGGTTATTTATATATCCTTATGAGGTAATTCATGGAATGCTTGGTGTGTTTGTGTGTGGTTAAGTTGAAATGGATGATTGTTGATTAAATGAGGTCATTTAGATGCCTAAAAATGTGCATGGAATGTGGTAGTAAAATTGGTATAATTTGTATGTGTTTCAGGACAAGGAATGGCTTGGAAAATAGCCTAACTTAGGGCCACACGGCCAGCCCCCACGGCCATGTGTAGGGCGTGTGAACCTTGTATGAAAATTTCAAAGAATAAGGATGTCACACGACCTGGTCGCACGGGCGTGTCCCGTGGCCATGTGACCAAAATTGTATGCCGACGTCATAAACAGAATGTCCCAGTTTTTCACACGGGGAGGCCACATGGGCGTGTGAAGGACATAGGCCAAGGACACGGGTGTGTGCTCGGCCATGTGAAAACCCCTGTAGATTCGAAATGAAAAATATTTTTCCAAAAATTCAACACAGGTTGGGGACACGGGTGTGTGTGATTATACGGTCTGCCCACACGGGCGTGTCCCTATCTCACAAAGGCGTGTGCCCTGTTTTTGACTTGATTTTCTAAAATTTTTCTAAGTTCTCGGTTTGGTCTCGAACCACTCCCCAATCATGTTTTGGGCCTCGTAAGCCCATTTTAAGGATCGTATGATATATTATGTAAAAGTTTTAAATTTAGAATGAAATTTTATGGCTCGATTTTGTATGATTGGTCATGATATTGTCCGATAATGCCTCGTACTCAGTTTCGGCATCGAAATCGGGTAAGGGGTGTTACAATAGAGATATCTTTCTGATCCTTCCCATGTGATACACATAGAAATGGTTGAAGTACAACCTAATTTAACCAAGGATGAAGAACAAGTGGAAATTTTAACTTAAAGTGGTGACTTGGAAGCCAGAAGAGATGATGAGATTGCAATATTCTCACATTTTTCTAGGTAAATTTCGAAGACAAAATTTAATAAAGGAGGGGATAATTGTAATGACTCTATCTTCGACGATGTCAAAAAGTGCTATTTCGAAGACGAATTTAGTAAATCGAGTTGGTGAAATTATGAATAAAAAGAATTATGTACTAACAATGAGAATATATTATTGGATTGTCGAGTAATTAAGTCGAGAAATTTGTTAATTATAGTACAGAGCCTAAATTGTAAAACTATCATTAGTATTGAGTTTTAAATTAGAAAATGCAAGAGGGTTTAGTTAGCAATTACACAAAAGACATAATCGTCATATATTCACCATTAAGACATAATTAGTGGCTTGACTTGATCATGGCCACTCATTTCCACTTAGTATATTAAATATAGATCTTAACCATCCATTATAATCTAATTAAGTTTAATTAGTGTTTAAACATGAATATATATGTTCAGATAGTGGGAGAGAGAATAATAAAAGGAAAAAAAATTCCTTCTTTTTCCTACCCTAGGACTAAATAAGAAAAGAAAGAAAAAAAAAAGGGGTTTGGGTTTTCTTCATTTCATCATAATTTCACCTAAGGTAATCAACCTTTTTCTTTGAATTTTTTTTATAGATTATTAATCATTGGAGCATGATTAAGCTAACCCAAATATTAAATTCTTCAATTGTTAGGTTTATACCAAGTTGCCATTGATGGATGTTGGTCAGCTTAAGCTTGGCACTAATAAATTTATGAATGATGAGCTTAGATTATGCTAGCACTATATCATAATGTAGTAAAAAGAATTGAAATTAATTATAAATTAAGCTAAGTCTTATGGTTAATTTATGACATTAGGGGCTAAATCAAATAAACTGAAAGCTATCAGAAAATTATTATATAGTTAAAATTACGAGGTCCTTATTGAATTAATATGGATATTATTTTGATTTGATAAAAAAATTGTAATAGATACGAGCATTTTAGATATTTGCGCTTATAGTGACTAAAATGAATAAAATGCTATCCATGTGTAATTGATGTGTTTTCTGGCGTTTGTGTGAAATTAATACCATTTCTGCAATTGAATTTATCATACGTTGCTAAAGATAATATGGAGAGATCGTGAGATAAAGGAAAAATGAAGGTCATAGATGAATACCTCTATCCCTCAAAACATCAATAAACAATTTGGTCTGAATTTAATTTGGGCATTAAAGCATTGAGAGGTCTAAGAAGGACACACCTCTGGCATACCTCCATAATTTCAAATTCCCCATATCGAATGACTTGTTCTCCGCGATTGAAATAGGTGATTGAATTCCTTATCATAAAGTCGTACTAGAGAGTTTTTTTACCTGATACGACTCAAAAATCAATTTATACATATTTAAATAATTACTTAAGTAAAATTATTGAACATGTATATAAAATAATTTGATAAGAATCAACATGCCTAATTTATTAAGAATTTAATCTAGAATTAATTTAGTTTGAATAGAAAGTGAAACTGAATATTAAGTTTAAAATTGATTTTCCAAGAAAAAATATAATATAAATCAAACTTAAAAGACATTATAAAATTTTATGGCATATATGAAATTCGGTTTTTCATAAATTTTTAAGAGTTAAAATCTAATAATTGTATTAGAAATCTACTCGTTTCTTAACAACCCTATGGTCAATGATATTTTAAATTACTGTCTTAGTCTCATTGAAAATTTTTTTTAAACGACGTATTTATTATTTATCCTAATTTATTAAATTTCAGTATCATAAATAAGAAACAAAATTTATATTTTAATTTTCCGCTAACAACTAAAATTTTTAAATGATTTAGAACCAAAATAGAAAAATTAGAAAAAATAATATCAATTTTGTTTGATAACAAATTAATTCAGTTTATATTTTAGTGAATTTCCTTAGAAATGTTTTATATATTTTCTATATTCAGTTCATAACTTTCCAATATTGAAGAAGTTTGGTATCCTAAATTTATGCAATTAGTTGAAATCTATAACAAAATACTCTAAGAAACACAATATATAAATCTACTCAAAAACCAAAGCCCAAATATAATAATTAAATACCAAATATTTTAATATTTTTTGAGTGCTACAACTATCATGGTTAAACTTGACATATCCATTAATTTTTGTGTTTTTATGCTCTTAATTTATTTATTAGAATTTAGTTATGAAGATGTGGTAGAAGTGCCACCATTGAACATCAACCAACAAGATCTTTTGAAGCATTTATCACTAGAAGATGTAAAAATTGATTTTCCAGCTCTTTATGTATTCGGAGACTCTTTTGTTGACAATGGAAACAACAAAGTAATTTTGGGAAATGAAGATGCAATTGGAGGAGGTTATTTGCCATTCGGAATTGATTTTGATGGAAAACCTACTGGTCGAGTCACTAATGGTAGAATTGGAGTAGATTTTATTGGTATGGCACAAAAGAAAAAAAAAAACAATTTACTTTATCTCAATTTATTATATATCTTCTTTAGTTTATATCATACTATTGGATTTCTTTTTTATAAGATAATGCAAGTATATTTTAATTAACAGTTTAAGAAAGATTTCTATTTACAAGAGATGATTATAGTCTAGGTTAGATTGTGCTTGGGTTGAGTTTATGTATTGTATTAGAAAAATTCATGATTGTCAAGCTCGGCTTGACCTGATATATGGGCCACAAATTTTGGTTCGAATCTTGAATGTAGGAGCCTAATCTCATTCATATTTTAAGCATGCCTAATTTTATTTTCCCAAGCACTTTTCAAGGGTCTAGTATTTTATCTAAAGTTTCCCAAAATTTAGCCAAGACATTAGACTTGGGTGAGTAGTTTGTCCCTTGAGCATGGCTACTATTAACACTATAATATTTGCATTATTACTTAGATTCGTGGGATATGAATTTAGGATGTGATTCTTTTAATGAAATAATTTAATTTAAATAAAATTTTAACATTTTTAAACTAGTAATATTAACTTTTAATATTTTTTTTCACTCAGATTTTAACTTACCTAATCCCAATTAACAACTATTTAAGCCATTCTAATTTTCAATATTTTAATTAAAAAGATTAGAAGAGATGAATCCATTTTCTTAATTATTTTCTTAGACCAATGATTTAGTAATAATAATCTTATTTTGAATAGACATGCAAGGTTTTGTACACATATGCGTGTGTAAAAGAAGTCCAATTAATTTCTTTTTATCTAAATTGATTTTTTTCCATTTGATAATACAGCTACAGCAGGAGGTTTGCCATACCCACCACCAATTATGGGCATGTCTAATATAGACAGAAAAACAATCCGTACCGGTGTTAATTATGCATCTGGTTCTTCTGGACTTCTCCCTCAAAACGGACATGTTTTGGTAAAATACCTAGAATTATTGAACCATTTAGGTTGATTTTTTTATTTAAATAACACTGTAACTATATATATTCATGAATTTGATTGGGATATATTATTTATAGCATAAGAATGTCATCAACTTCTTTCAACAAGTAGACTTGTTTGAGAACTCAACAATGAAGGATTTGAAGCGTACATTTGATAGTCCTAAAAGACTCAAGAAATACCTGTCCAAGTCTCTGTTTTTCATCCATCACGCAAGCAATGATTTAGGGCTTACCTTTGAAGTCGAAATGAAGGAAAAGTACTCTATTGATAAATATGCCGAACTTCTAATTAAAGAGCTTTCCAAGCAATTGCAGGTAAAATGATACTAATAATAATTGGGTTTTGCTAACACATACTTACGACTCATTATATGGATTAATTTTATTTCTTCAAACGGATAACCCAACCCATTACCTCAAATATGTTAGTATTTCTCTTAATGTCTAATACTGCAGAGATTATATACACTTGGCGCTCGGAAATTTTTTGTAAGCAATGTATCACCGCTAGGATGCTCACCATATATCATAAATACAATAATTCACAGTGGACCATGTGTCGAAGAAATAAACAAACGCGTATCTCTTTACAATGACCTCCTTCCTAGTTTGTTGGAAAAGTTGCAATCCAGTCTTTCAGGCTCTAAATTCGTTCATGGAGATATTTACAAGGTTTTTCAAGATGTGTTTGAATCACCTGAATCTTATGGTGAGTAAATAATATTTAAGAATGATCCTTAGAATCACAAATGAATAAACTTTTAAGCGAGATATTTTAAATTTTAAAAGAAAGATATAAATGTGCATATTTATATATGCAGGATTGAAGGATGTGAACACTTCATGTTGCATTGATAAGAACGGAACTAGAATTCAAGTTTGTGCTCCTAATATTGATCCATGTGAAGATAGAAAGACTCGTGTATTCTTCGACCCATTCCACCCAAGTGAAGCCATGCACTTCCTTTGGGCCAGGCGTTTCTTAAAGGACTCCTCCATTTGCTCCCCTATCAATTTGATTCAGTTAATGCAAGCATGATTACTTGCACTAGTGTATTCAGGCCATGTTTTTTATTCCTTGCATATCAATCATGTAAGCAGAAACATAAGTTATTGAATGCATTTCAATTTAAATATGAATGCGTACCCTAATTTCAAATTGTGTTCAAAATCATCAAATCTCTTAATGAAGTCTCTTTAATTTTAATTCAAAATGCTTTATATTATTTTCTCAAGCAATGGAAAAGGAGAGGAAATAAGTTACATTTATATGCCTCCACTTCTTCTAAGCCCCTGATCAACATCTTTCTCTAATTTCCCTTCCAAATCTTCAGTTTGAACCAGATTCTTCTTACCACTCTTATTGATCTAGCTTGTAGCTAAGATAACTTTATTTGTATCTAGAATAACATCTTCAACCTAAGCAACACTCCATCATGTTATTTTCTAGTATTGTTAAATTATTGCCATCTCACAATCACAATTACAAGTCACACTAAAAACCTCTCCTTAATTAGTACTATTCGCCCTTATAATATCATCCATCAAACCCCATACTTCGCTCCTTATTGTTATAAATATATTTACAAATTTACAATTTTCCATGAAAAAACCTTGTTTGATCCTAGTAATTGTTTAAAATGCCAACACAATCTCTCTTTTACCTTGTGTGATTCTCATGAAAAATCTTATTTTGACAAATATAAATATTTTTTTTTATAAAACCAACCCCGCCCCTATTTACTCCTTGTGACTCCAAAGAGGAAAAAATTTTATGAGTAAAATAATAATATAAAAAAAAGACTTACTAATTCATAAGTTCATAAAAGGAATTCAAATATCTATTCTCGATAGTTAAAACTAACTTTAAAATTTGGATAAAACATCTCATATTTACAAATCACAACTGATAATACAAAATGGCCATTTATATACCAAATAAAAATACGTGATTATAAATTAATGTTATGTGTAACAGCTATCACATCCCAAAAACTGGGTTAGTAGAAATTGGGTTAGTGAACCAAGAGTGGTCACGCCCTATTTTAAAATAAATGTTGTAGGAGTTGAGATAAGTATTTAATTTAGTTTATTGGTTAAGTGTTCTGAATGTGTGCTTGAGGACTTGTGTTCAATTTCCTTTGAAATATTGATTATTTTTATCCTTATATCTAGCTTGAAGCGCCTAGATTATATTTAATTTTTGTAACTTTTTGGTAAAGCTCTAACCTACCATTGGGTCCTAAGTTTAAATCCTGTTGTGTGCAAATGTGGAATTATTTTTGCTCCTTTCTTCATGTGCCACTCAAGCTATCAGGAACTGGGCCAAACATAAATTCTTAGCAACCTAATAGGATAATAGTTAAATATGATAGGTAAAGATAACATGGTTTACTATTTTTCTAAAATTTTGAATCATTATCCCGTAAAAAAACTTCTTTTGTCATCCCCCCTCTCCTCCACTTCTCACTTTTCTTTTTTCTTTTTTGTTTCATGTTTGTTGTGGAGACTCTTTCCTCTTTCCATTTTTTCCTCTGTTACATTTTTGTTTCAATTCTTATTTTCTTTCCTCTTATTTTGTTGTCGCTCATACTTCAAGATTCTGTGTTGTTGTTTCTTTGATTTTGTTGTTGGTCAAGCGTGCTTTAGAGAATCGGTATGGTATCATAGCTTATTGGATAATCTTGAGCTGTATAAGTGCTATAGAAATTTGTTCTACTTTGGAGTTCGGTGGTTGTTGTAGTGACGTTGTCTAGAAAATAGTCAGGTGTGTGACTTAACTCGAAACATCCATAAAATTATGCGAAATCAAAATTTACTGTTGACGCTATATGGCCCTATGAGCCACACAGGTGTGTGTCAGGTTGTGTGAGCCCATTTCAAATGATTAAGTTGAGCCAATTGTGCCAGTTAGCAAGATTTTGAAATTGATTATGAGATTACAACTAACTTGTGATAAGACTAATTTGTTATGTATGTCGTTAGATGTAAACATTTTGGCAACATGTTAAATTTGGTAAATTCGTAGACTTGTTGTATAAGTAATTGAGTAAGCATGTTCCTATACCGTAATTCCAACTAAGATTTTGTACATAATTCTAATATATAAAATCATATACTCTATTAACATATTCTAATATGATAAGCTTATATATAAGTAAGTTTAATTTGAATATATCTGTATATGAGTTATGGCTTTGTATATGCATTTGGGGTAGGATGTGATTAGGATTTGGAGAAAGTTTTGGCAGATTAATGATTTACATTATCTGGTGGTTTAACCACATATCTGTTCTGACAGTTTGACTACGTTTCTAGTGGCTTGACCACATATATCTGTTATTGGCCTAATAACCATAAATATATTTGGCAACTTGACTGCACATTTCTACACAATGACATACAATCACTAATTTGGTATGTTAATTTGGTATGTTGGTGTGTTGGATGGACGGAGATGTTGTGTAGTGGATAGGGGTAGGATCTATTCTATTTGACAGTATGCATTCCTTAGCATGCCATGCCATCTGTTATCTATTTTGATATGATATTTTTGTGCATTATTTTTGTTGTCTGTTATGCTTTTGGGCTAAGGCACACACTAAGCTTCATAGCTCACCCAATTATGTTTATCTTCTCATGTAATCCTCAAGACGAGGATTACGCAGTGTTCGGGAGCTCTAATTCAAATTCTCTAAACCAAACAGATTATAAAGGTTTATTTATATAAATTATTGATTTTGATTTGGACTATGGACAATTTTTGAATTTTATTTTTGGTTTTGGGTTTCTGTTGGGCTTTTGGTTAATTAGTTTTAACTACCTCGCATAAATTTTCTATTATTTAAAAAGGATGTATAACTTTCAAATTTGAAATTTTTAAGAACTTTACCGCTACAAATTCAGAATAAGCGAATTAGGTTTTTTTTCTAGAAAGATAAAATAAGTTAATATTACAATTTTTAGTTCAATTTGGTGGAAAATAATGTATGTTTTCGAAAACACTTATTTGACGAAATTAAGTTTTCTATGAAATAAATACAAACGAGTTTTTGCAAAAATATTAATGCTAAAATAAGCTACGATTTGAATTAGAATGATCAAAGCTTTCAAATTTTAACGTAACCTTAGTGATCCAGCCCTACCGTCTAGGTTAGGTTTGAGGTGTTACAATTGGTGGTATTAGAGCTTGATTAAAAACTAGGTTGTGGTATTTTGGGTTAAAAAATTACTTGTGTAAATTTAATTTATGATTTTAACAAAAATTTTTGAGAATTAGGGTATGGGCAAGTTTGTTTAAAATATACTAAGATTTCAGAAATGAGAATCCGAGACTTCGATGCTGATACAAGTAAGATAGTTATACTCTAGTTACTTATATTTTAGCTACTTTAGTTAGACTTAAAAACTTTAAAAATTGTGGAATAAGACTTTTTTCTACTTTAGATAAGCTACTTTTGTAAGACTTTAGACTTAGGATTAAGAACTTTCTAAGCTAATCTTTAGAACTTCTGCACTAAAGAAAAGTACCAATGAGTACTCATGGTACACGTTGTTGTGGTTTGTAAGGGTGTGATGGACACTAATCGAGTCTTTTTTACTAGGCAACATGCCCAATTTATAAACAAGTCAGACTACTGATACACCTACCACTGAGATCGATAATTAGGAAGCCGGGGATGATATTATGCACCAAGTTATGCTTAGAGTTTTACAAAAAGCCACTGGGCCCAATCTGGATTCTTGGGTCGAGGGTTAGTGGCTGAGCAACTTTGGTCGAATGGGACCAAGATAATGAATGTGAGTAATTACTTAGAGAATAAGGAAAATGAATGGAATGAAGTACAGAATAAGAGGGGTTTTGATCCTACTGGCTCAAATACAAGACCTTGGAAGTGGGCCAGATTGGGCAGAATGTAGCAGTTTGAGGCAGTTGTGGGTAGTGATCGAGTTTTAACTTGTACATTTTGTGGTAGACGCCACTCAGGCGAGTGTTAGAGAAAATTTGGTGTAACACTCCAAACTCGGCCTAGACGTTATGACCGAATCTGGTGATGTCTAATGGAATGAGATTTGAAATCAAATTCGACAAATTAAAATCGTTTCAGTTTATTAGCTTTTATTTAGCTCGAAAAATGCTTACTTGTTGATTTGTCTCAAATCGTCACTCTTTTTAGCGAAAGCTTTAGAAATCAGTTATTTTAAGAAAATCGTTTATGTTTAAGAAAGCTTTAGTTTTAAGAAGACCATTGAATTTGAGTAAACCGTTTGATTTGGAGAAAACATATGTTTATTGAAAGCCAAGTTTTACCACGTCCAGCAGTTGTAAATCCATAAAATTGATAAAAATCTAGAATAAAAACAAACAATCCAAAAGTCCCAAATTACATAAAAAATTAACCAAATAAAAATTAAAACCATAAATGATAATAAAACAATTTAGAAACTGAGTGGCCACCGTTGAGTCCTCCGCTACACTGATCCGTCTAAGTTTGGGGATTTCCTGTACAGTTTAAATAGAAAGGGGTAAGTTTACGTAAACTCAGTATGTAATCCCCACAGAAAACATGCATACAGTCAAATAAGAATCATTAATCAAATGCAGTCTGGGGCCTAAGCCCATCACTAATTCAGATACAGTTTAGGCCTTAGCCCATTCAGATATAGTGTCAGATATAAATTAGGGCCGTAGCCTATCTCAGATAAAGTTATGCATACAGTAACATAAATCAATATCCTACCCAAAAAGCTCTACACACCATCTTCGACCATCCCTACACACCATGTGGGGTTTAAAACACCCACCCAGCCCTACACACCAGGTCATACCGAATGCGGCACATAACAGTATATTGCAGCTGAGCTACCAGATAATAGGCATAAATGCCTTTCAGTACACTTCCTCCAATAATCATCCCACCCCAGATGCAAATAATATACTCAGTGTAGACATACAGTATAACATGCTCACATGCCAATACTCAATTATCAATTAGTCATACAAAACAGTATTTAAAACATGCGTATAATTATCATGCTTAAAACATACATCAGCCAGTTAGATCATACAATTCGGGGTCTAAGTAGCTTTTACCAACCCTACAGTGGGTACACAGTCGATTTGGATGACTTGTGCAACCCTAGGATTCATTTCAGATAAATGGGCTCACACGCCCATGTGGCTTTCCCGTGTAGCCCACAAGCCCAGATTGGCCTTAGCTCATGTGGATCACACAGCCTGGCCCAAATTTCACACGCCTATGTGGACTACTCGTGTGGACCCACACGCCTATGTGGCCTACACCGCCCAAATTGGTCTAGCCTATGTGTTACACACGTTCAACCTGGCCATCACACGGTCGTGTTTAGCGCACGGCCTGGCCTTCGTCGATCAGGCGACCATGTCATTCACACACGACCTACCACATGCTCGTGTCACATCGATAGTTTATAATTTTGGCTTTCACTGAACCTCGTTTTCTACATTTTCAAGTACATACCTAGTTTCAATTGATGCTAAAACGATCACTGAGAACTCCAAAACCTATAACTCACCAATTTTCACTCAATTAATCACTTAATCAAATGAACTAAAACCGAACCCCTAACAAAATATTCATCCTTTGAGCTATTAAAACTTACCCTAACACTTCGAATCAATTTGTTTACGAAACAGTACGAAGAACAAGACAACAAGAATGATACCCAACAACTTGCAACTTACCACACGCGCGATTTTCATTGTAAAGGGAAGAACGAGATGACCACAAGAGCAAAAGAAAAAAAAAGAAAACAAAGGAAAAATTGAAGGAAAATTCGGTAAGGAAGAAAAAGATGAGCAACATGTAACAGCCCAGTTTGAGCTTAATCAGAATAGTGGTTTCAAAACCACAAATCTGAGGTCGTAAAATTATTTTAATATTATTTTTGTGTTTACAGTATGAGATTATGCATGTGTGAAATTTTCGTGAAAGAATTTTAGCGTTTGGTTGCTCAATTTGATAAAAGGACTAAATCGCATAAAATACAAAAGTTGTGTTTTAATTGTATAAGTGCCGAATTGGTATGGCTTATTAAATATGAGGTCCTAATGATGCAACTAGACCATGGTATAAATGAATGGTCATAAATGGACATGAGTTAGTGGATTTTTAATGATATTATTAAGGTTAAAATTGTAAATTGATTAATAATGTTTATATTAATTAAAACAAAACATAATGGTGGCCATTTTTATCATCTTTTATGGCCAAATGAAGTAAAGAAGAAAGCTAAAATAGAATTTGAAATTTTGACACTTGCATACCTTGATTTAGGTATGCTTTGAGCTCAATTTTTGATGATTTTTACGTTTTTGTGATCGTTGCTTTGTGTTCTAGCTAGCCCATGCCCTAATTTTAAGATCTATTGATGATTTTGAGAAATGCCGTTGATGATTTTGAGAAACGCCATTGATGAATCTATGATCTTTGTGTTAGTTAATGATGAAAAATGATAGTTAAGTGATGAATTATCATATTTTGTTAAGTGATTTTTTGATGAAAATGCTAATTAGGTACTAAATTGTGAATTTTACAAATTGATGGTTAAAATGTGAAATAAATGAAAGATATGGGCTGGTAAGGGCAAAAGAGTAATTCGGACAAGCTTGGGCCTAAAAAAATTGTGTGAACTTTATGATTTTTGTTAATAAGGACTAAATTGAGAAAATGAGAAATTATGGGGCTAATGTTTGAAAATGCTTAATTGTGTGTTTTGGATTAAATTGAATGAATGTGTGATTAAATTAGTTAAATTTGAATTTATATAGATCAAGAATGAAAGAAATCAGGTTTAGATCGGGGGAAGTCGAAAGTTATTAAATAGTTGCTCCGATCCGTTCGTTTCCATACGAGGTAAGTTCATATGCAAATAAATATATATCATTTGAATTATATATGTTTGACTATTATTGAAATGTATTGAATGTTGAAAGATCGGATATGAGAAAGTATCGATAGAGTTATGATGTCCAGAAGCCCTGTATGAACCATAGAAATAGTATAGGATACATATGTCATGACATTAGAATTCTGAGGTGTGATTTCATGTAAGACCATGTCTGAGACATTGGCATCGATTTGAGATTACGTGTAAGACTATGTTTGGGAAATTGGCATCATCTATGATTTCGTGTAAGACCCTGTCTAGGACAGTGGCATCGATATTTGATAACATGTAAGACCATATCTGGGATATGGCATTGTATGAGCTTTACGAGTTATCCAAGTATCCTTATCAATTTAGAACGGTTCAATGGGCAATATCGAGAAACAAATGAATATGTGAATGAGCTATCAAATTCAAGTATGAAGGATGTTATATGTGTATGGAGAATGAAAGGTGAGTATAATTATAAATGATGATATTTGAATTACTTGAGAAAGAATGGTATGTATAAGTATATGATTAGCTATTTATAGCTTTTATGCATTGATGTGTTATTTATTATATGAGTTTATTTGTATATAACTTACTAAGCTTTTGGAAAGCTTACTTTGTGTGTTATTTCTCTATTTTATAGATTATCGAAGCTAGATTGAGCTCGGGGATTGTCAAGAATCATCGTCACACCATCAATTTCTTAGTTGGTACTTTTGAAGCTTTGTGTATATGGTATATGGCATGTATAAACTAGTAATGATATGTTTTGTATAGTGAATCTTGCCATGTGATGTGGCTTGAGATGAATGACTTGTTTTGGTTTATGATATGTGATGAAATATGGTATATGTTCATATATGTAATGTGTTCATATTTGGCTTTATGAATTTGGTCATTATAGTAAGTTTGATAAGAGGATGAGATGTGAAAATGGTATGATTGTTATGGATAAATTGGTAGTTAATGGATGAGAAAATGCTTGATTGATTATGTGTAAAATTGGTATGCTATTAGCCTATGTTTTTGTTATGCTTTGATTGATAAATGAGTATTGAAATGGTTGATGATGTTATGGGATAAAATGTGCATGTTTTTGAGTTGAATTTGGCTAGAAATGTTATATGAATGATGCACTATTTGTGCTTGTAGGGATGAACCTTAAAGGCTGGCAAATTGGCCTTATAAATGGCCTATTTTTTCCCACATGGGTAGAGACATGGGCGTGTTTCTCTACCGTGTTGCTCGAAGGTTCACTCCGAATTGAGCCTAGGCGCTCCACATGGCCTCACAGACGGGCGTGTGGTAGGCCATGTGGCCAAGTCAGTATACCCTATAGGTTTGACACAGCCAAGCACACGGCCTAAACATGGGCGTGTAAGGCCATTTCGAATAGGCACACGGGCATGTGACTGGCCGTGTGACCAAGTCAGTAAGCTCTCTAAATTTTCACACCGCCTGGCATACGGGCGTGTCTGGTGGCCGTGTGAATAAGTCAGTATGTACGCCCTGTTTTCCCACGGCCTAAACACTCGGGCGTGTCTAATATCGTGTGAGGTACACGGCCTGTTCACACGGGCGTGTGACCTCTGTTACTAAGAAAAATTTTAATGTTCCAAAAAATTTTGTATGTGATCGGTTTAGTCCTGAACCTTTTTTAAAGCGTGCTTGAGGTCTCGTAGACCTTCTAAAGGGACTATATGTTTATGAATGACTACGATAAGATAATGTATGAGCTATATATGTGTTACGATTGTATAATGATATGAAATGTTTGGTAATGCCTCTTAACCTTAGTCTGGCGACGGATACGGGTTAGGGGTGTTACATTTGATTGGTACCAGAGCTACGATTTAGTCGATTCTAGGACTAACGTAGCATTTGAGAGTCTAGCTATACATGCCATATATATGAATTGCGATAGTGTGATGATTCCTGACAGCTAAAATGTGTTTTTGTATAGTAAATGGATCCCGATTAACCTGTAGTTGATGATGTTGAAAGTAATGCACCCGCTCCGCTCAATGGGCAGCGCTGGCTGAATCTAGGTCGATTACTAGTGATCACGAAGTGGAGGCAAAGTAAGCCTTTTTCCAAATGATGAATGAGTGGTTTACAGAGTTCGTTTGAATGAATTCGGCTGCTCAACAACCTCCACCCCCATCTAATCCTACACAAGACCCTATTGTGCCACAAGTTGTGGATCGATACAATTGAGTAAGCCTCCGATTGATAAAATTAGAAAAGATGGGGTTGAAAAATTCCGAGCTACTGCTGATGATGATGCTGAGAGAGCTGAGTTCTGGCTTGAGAATACGATTCAAGTGTTTGATGAAATGTCATGTACTACTGATGAATGTCTTAAATGCCGTTTCACTTCTGAGAGATACGGCATATCAATGGTGGAAAACATTAATATCTATGGTCTCGAGAGAACGGCTTACCTGGGATTTCTTTCAGATTGAGTTTAGAAAGAAGTACATCAGTCAGAGATTCATAGATTAGAAATGCAAAGAGTTTCTTAAGCTGAAATAAGGTCATAAGTCCATTACGAAATGCTAGGGAGAATTTGTGAAACTAAGCCAGTATGCACAGGAGTGTGTCTCGACTGAAGCAACTATGTGTAAAAGGTTTGAAGATGGCTTGAATGAAGATATTCGCTTGTTAGTCAGGATTCTGGAAATAAAAGAGTTTGTTGTGCTTGTTGATCGAGCATGTAAAGTTGTAGAACTCAGAAAAGAGAAAAGAAAAGCAAATTCAGAAGCAAGAGAGGTACGAAAGATATCATCGAGGAAGTCATTTCAGTAAGCATCAAAGAAATTTTGAGATGGTTATAGCTGTTCAAAGGCTACTGTGGGTCATTCAAGTGAAGATCGAGTAAAGCAACATCCAAGCTTTAGAGCTCTAGCCACTTCAATCGCTAGTGTTGGAAATGTTAGACAAAATTGAGCTGAGTGCAGACATTGTGGTAAAAGACATTCTGGCGACTATAGATTAAATGATCGGGCTTGTTTCAAATGTGGATCTCTAGATCATTTCATCCGTGATTGTCTTGATTTAGCTGAGCAAGAGACAATGCAGAATACAAGGTCAGGTAATACTGTAGCTAGGGGTAGACCACCCAGAAGCATGAGTAATGTGAGTGGCAGCTAGAAAGGGGCTAAAGATATAGTAGTGAGATCCGAGGCGAGAGCACCTGCTAGAGCTTACGCTATTCAGACCCGTGAAGAAGTGTCATCTCCAAACGTCATTACCAGTACTTTTACTCTTTATGATACTTCTATGATTGCATTGATAGATCTAGGATCGACACATTCGTATATATGCATGAACTTAGTATCCAGAAAAGACTTTGCCTATAGAGTCTACTGAATTTAAGATTAGAGTATCGAATCCCTTAAGCAAGTGTGTGTTGGTTAATAAAGTGTGCAAGAACTGTCTGTTGATGATTCGAGATTTATGTTTTTCAGCCGATTTGATGTTCATACCATTTGATGAATTTGATATAATTCTGGGTATGGATTGGCTAACATTGCATGATGTGATAGTGAATTGCAAATGAAAGAATTGATTTGAGATGTTAGAATGGTAAGATAATCCAGATTGAGTCTAATGATTTGAATGGGTAACCAGCTGTGATTTCATTGATGTCAACTCAGAGATAGGTGAGAAAGGGTTGTGAAGCATATTTAGCTTATGTGTTTGATACGAAAGTGATTGAAAAGAAGATTAAGTCAGTACCTGTTGTTTGTGAGTATCTAGACATGTTTCCTGATGAATTATCGGGATTACCACTGATCCGGGAGGTTGAGTTTAGCATTGAGTTAGTGCCGGGAAACACACCTATTTTGATAGCTCCATATAGAATAGCTCCGACAGAGTTAAAAGAATTAAAATCTCAATTGCAAGAGTTGATCGATAGAGGATTTGCACGACCGAGTTTCCCACCCTAGGGTGCTCCTGTATTGTTTGTGAAAAAGAAAGATGGCACAATGAGAATGTGCATTGACTATCAACAGTTAAACAAAGTGACGATCAAGAATAGGTACCCTCTACCACGAATTGATGATTTATTCGATCAGTTGAAAGGGGCTACAGTGTTTTCAAAGATAGATTTGAAATTGGGTTACTATCAGTTGCGAGTTAAAGACTCAGCCATACCGAAAACTGCATTCAAAACATGGTACGGACATTATGAGTTTTTAGTAATGCCTTTAGGACTAATGAATGCTCCTGCAGTTTTTATGGACCTAATGAATCGTATCTTTAGACTGTACCTAGATCGATTTGTTTTAGTATTCATAGATGACATATTGATTTATTCGAGTGATGAAACTGAGCATGCCGAACACTTGAGAATTGTATTACAGACACTTCGTGATAAGAAGCTATTTGCTAAGTTCAGTAAATGTGAATTCTGGTTACGCAAAGTTGGTTTTTGGGGCATATCGTGTCAGAATCTAGTATACGAGTCGATCTGAGCAAAATTTTAGCAATTCTAGATTGGAAGCCTTCGAGAAATATGTCAGACGTCTGCTATTTTTTGGGACTTGCCGATTATTACAGACAATTTGTAAAAGGCTTTTCGATGATTGTGACTCCATTGAAAAGATTACTTCAGAAAGATGTAAAGTTTGAATGGTCTAAAAAGTGTTAGAAAAGCTTTGATTAGTTGAAAGCCCTATTGATTGAGGCTCTAGTGTTAATACAGCCAGAATCGGGTAAAGAGTTTATGATTTATAGTGATGCTTCGTTAAATGGTTTGGGCTGCGTTTTGGTGTAGGAAGGCAAAGTTATAGCTTATGTTTTTAGACAGTTAAAGTCGCATGAGAAGAATTACCCAACGCATGGTTTAGAGCTAGCAGCTATTGTGTTTACGTTAAAGATTTGGTGTCACTATTCGTTTGGTAAAAAATGTCATGTATATTTAGATCACAAGAGTTTGAAATATCTGATGACTCAGAAAGATTTGAATTTGTGACAGAGAAGATGGTTAGAATTGTTAAAAGATTATGAGCTAGTGATTGATTATCATCTGAGAAAAGCAAATTTCGTTGCTAATGCTTTGAGCTAGAAATCTTTGTTTGCTCTACGTGTGATGAATGTTCAGTTGGCTTGAGTCGATGATGTTTTGATTATAGCTAAGTTGAAAGCGAGACCGTTGTTTTTACAGCAAATATGTGATGCCCAGAAGTTGATAATGAAATGTTAATGAAAAAACCTCTATATGATTCGAATTCTGATTCTGAATTTCGAGTTGATGTTGATGATTGTTTGAGATTTCAAGACCGAATTTATGTTTCGAGAACTTTAGAGTTGATTCAGATGATTTTGAATGAAGCACATAGTAGTCGCTTATCTGTTAATTTGGGAAGTATGAAAATGTATAATGATCAGAAATAGCTTCATTGGTGGCCTGGAATGAAACGGGACACCTCATATTTCTTTTTGAAATGTTTGATTTGTCAGCAATTCAAAGCTGAACATTAGGTACCATTTGGTCTGTTACAGCCAATTATGATTCTCAAATGGAAATAGGATAGAGTGACTATGGACTTTGTTTCGTGATTGCCCCTATCTCTGAGAAAGAAAGATGTGATCTGGGTTGTAGTTGACAGATTGACGACATCAGCTCATTTCATTCCGGTACATACGGACTATTTGCTAGACAGACTAGCTAAGTTGTACATTCAGAGATTGTTCGATAACACAGAGTACCTATTTCTATTATCTTAAACAGAGATCCGAGGTTTACTTCACGGTTTTGGAAGAAACTACAAGAGGCTTTAGGTACGAAATTACATTTCAGTACTACTTTTTACCCATAAATAGATGGTCAAACCGAGTGAGTCATTCAGATACTCGAGGATATGCTGAGATGCTACATCCTTGAGTTTGAAGGTACGTGGGAATAGTATTGCCATTGATTGAATTCACGTATAATAATAGTTTTCAATCGAGTATAAAAATGGCACCGTACGAAGCTTTATATGGTCGCAAATGTCGAACACCTTTGTATTGGACAGGGCTTAGCAAGAATAAGATTCACGGGGTTGATTTGATCAAAGAGACTGAACAGAAAGTGAAAGTGATCATAATAGTCTGAAAGCAGTGTCAGATCGTCAGAAATCATACGCAGACTTGAAACGGAAAGATATTGAATTTCAGATCGGTGATAAAGTGTTTTTGAAAGTATCTCCGAGGAAGAAAATACTACAATTTGATAGAAAAGGCAAGTTGAGTTCGAGATCCATCGGGCCGTATGAAATTATCAAACGTATCAGGCCGGTCGCTTATAGATTGTCTTTACCACCTGAGTTAGAGAAGATTCATAATGTATTTCACGTATCGATGTTACGATGATACAGATCCGATCCCTCACATGTAATTTCTCCGTCTGAGATTAAAATTCAGTCTAATCTGATCTACAATGAAGAACCGATCAAAATCTTAGCTCGCGAGGTTAAAGAACTGAGAAAAAATAAAATTGCATTAGTGAAAGTTTTATGGCATCGACACGGGGTTGACGAAGCTGCGTGGGAGTCCGAGGATGCTATGAGAGAGCAATACACCCATGCCCTAATTTTGAGATTTTTTGATGATTTTGAGAAATGCCATTGATGAATCTATGAGCTTTGTGTTAGTTAATGATGAAAAATGATAGTTAAGTGATGAATTATCATATTTTGTTAAGTGATTTTTTGATGAAAATGCTAATTAGGTACTAAATTGTGAATTTTGCAAATTGAGTGGTTAAAATATGAAATAAATGAAAGATATGGATTGCTAGGGGCATAAGAGTAATTCGACCAAGCTTAGGCCTCAAGAAATTGTGTGAAATTTGTGATTTTTGTGAATAAGGACTAAATTGAGAAAATGAGAAATTATAGGGCTAATGTGTGAAAATGCCCTAATTGTGTGTTTTGGATTAAATTGAATGAATGTGTGATTAAATTAGTTAAATTTGAATTTATATAGATCAAGAACGAAAGAAATTGGATTTAGATCGGAAGAAGTCGAAAGTTATTAAATAGGCGCTCCTATCCGTTCGTTTCCGTATGAGGTAAGTTCATATGCAAATAAATGTGTTTCATTTGAATTATATATGTTTGATTTTTACTGAAATGTATTGATTGCTGAAAGATTGAATATGAGAAAGTATCGATAGAGTTACGATGTCTGGAAGCCCCATATGAACCATAGAAATAGTATAAGATACATATGTCTTGAGATTAGGATTTCGAGGTGTGATTTCGTGTAAGACCATGTCTGAGACATTGGCATCGGGAAGTCTTATCGATATTTGATAACATGTAAGGCCATATCTTGGATATGGCATTTTACGAGCTTTACGAGTTATTCGAGTATCCTTATATTTCGAATGATTCAATAGGAAATATCGAGAAAGAAATGAATATGAATGAGCTACCCGATTCAGGTATGAAAGATGTTATATGTGTATGGAGAATAAAAGATGAGTATGATTATAAATGATGATATTTGAATTACTTGAGAAAGAATGGTGTGTATAAGCATATGATTAGCTATTTTTAGCTTTTATGCATTGATGTGTTATTTATTATATGAGTTTATTTGTATATGACTTACTAAGCTTTTAGACAACTTACTTTGTGAGTTATTTCTCTATTTTATAGATTATCGAAGCTAGTTCGAGCTCGGGGATCGTCAAGAATCATCGTCACAATATCGATCGCTTAGTTGGTACTTTTGAAGCTTTGTGTATATGGTATATGGCATTATAGGCTAGTAATGATATGTATGTTTTGTATAGTGAATCTCGCCATGTGATGTGGTTTGAGATGAAGGACTTGTTTTGGTTTATGATATGTGATGAAATATGGTATGTGTTCTTATATGTAATGTGTTCATTTTTGGCTTTATGAATTTGGTTATTATGGTAAGTTTGATAAGAGGATGGGATGTGAAAATGGTATGATTGTGATGGTCGAATTGGTAGTGAATGGATGAGAAATGCTTGATTGATTATGTGTAAAGTTGGTATGCTATTAGCCTATGTTTTTGTTATGCTTTGATTGATAAATGAGTATTGAAATGGTTGATGATATTATGGGATAAAATGCGCATGTTTTTTAGTTAAATTTGGCTGGAAATGTTATGTGAATGATGCCTTATTTGTGCTTGTCAGGATGACCTTTAAATGGTGGCAAATTGGCCTTGTAAATGGCCTATTTTTTCCCACACGGGTAGAGACACGGGCGTGTGTCTCTACCGTGTTGCTCGAAGGTTCACTTTGAATTGAGCCTAGGCGCTCCACATGGCCTCACACATGGGCATGCTGTAGGCCGTGTGGCCAAGTCAGTATACCCTACAGGTTTGACACGGCTGAGCGCATGGCCTAAACATAGGCGTGTGAGGCCATTTCGAATAGGCATGCGGGCTGGACACACGAGCATGTGATTGGCTGTGTGACCAAGTCAGTAAGCTCCCTAAATTTTCACACGGCCTGGTATAGGGCATGTCTAGTGACCGTGTGGATAAGTCAGTATTTGTGCTCTATTTCCCCTGCTTAGACACACGAGCGTGTCTAATGCCGTGTAAGGCACACGGCCTGTTCACACGGGCATGTGACCTCTGTTACTAATAAAAATTTTAATGTTTCGAAAAATTTTGTATGTGATCGGTTTAGTCCCAAACCTTCTTTAAAGCATGCTAAGGTCTCGTAGACCTTCTAAAGGGACTATATGTTTATGAATGACTCTGATAAGATGATGCATGAGCTATGTATGTGTTATGATTGTATAATGGTATGAAATGTTCGGTAATGCCTCTTAACCCTAGTCCGACGATGGGTACAGGTTAGGGGTGCTACACAACACGTTTGGAGAGAAAGGAAAGAACCAAATTTTTGGAAAAAAAATAAAAAATCTAATTTGATCACAATCCCCTAATTCCCTCCTACTTTCACCCCCACAATCCCTTACTACGTCTCCACTACTCAGGATCCTAATTTAAATCAAACTAATCTGCACGCCACACGCCCAGAGCATAAATAATCCCCCAAGCCTACATAGAGAATCAAAAACAGTTCTTCCAACACGCCTACACTCCTCTTAACCACTAGACCAGCAGACCCATTCTGTTACTTATTTACAAACAATTAAGGGCGATATATTGCCTCAGTAAAAAATTCACTGAGTATGAAATGAGATACGTGCCAATTGAAAAGTTGTGTTGCGCCTTAATATGGACAACTCAGAGACTGAGACAGTATATGCTATACCATACAACTTGGCTAATCTCTAAAGTGGACCCTCTAAAGTACTTGATGGAGTCTACTGCCTTGAATGGAAGAATGGCCTAATGGAAAATTCTACTTTTCGAATTTGACATAGTCTATGTGAATCAGAAGGCAATGAGAGGAAGTGCAATAGCGGAGTTTCTAGCCAGTAGAGCTCTAGAGGATTACGAGCCTTTGAACTTTAATTTCCCAAATCAAGATCTAATGTATGTGGCAACCATTGAAAAAGACACTCCAGAAGATCGTCCTTGGAAACTAAACTTCGACGGAGCACAAAAGTTTGAATTATCTGATGATGCAGAAAGATTTGAATTTGGGACAGCG
Source organism: Gossypium stocksii (assembly GCA_020496765.1). Lineage (NCBI taxonomy): Eukaryota > Viridiplantae > Streptophyta > Magnoliopsida > Malvales > Malvaceae > Gossypium > Gossypium stocksii. Next base: position 15,683,009 of record CM035625.1, on the reverse strand, counting down.
TAGATGGCTCAAACTGTTAAAATATTATGATTTGATCATTTATTATCATCCGAGAAAAGTGAATGTAGTTGTTGACGCTTTGAGTAGAAAATCTTTATCTGCTCTGCAAGTGATGAATACATGACTAGCATTATTTGATGATGGTTCGATCTTAGCCGAGTTGAAAGCTAGATCGATGTTTTTACAACAGATTTGTGAAGCTTAGAAATGTGATGATGATTTGTTAGCTAAATGGGCACAGTGTGAGTCGACTTCTGATTCAGAATTTCAGATAGGATCTTATGGTTACTTATTGTTCAGTGGTGAATTTGTGTACTGAAGAAATCAAAACTAATTTAGAAAATCTTACAAAAAGTCACAATGGTAGTTTTCCTATTCACCTAGGAAGTAATAAGATGTACAGTGATTTGAAACAGATGTACTAGTGGCCGAGAGTGAAACATGAGATATCTGACTATGTATCTAAATGCTTAGTATGTCAGCAAGTTAAAGCTAAACATCAGGCACCTTCTGGATTATAAATACAGTAATGATACCAGAGTGGAAATGGGATCGAGTTACTATAGATTATAAATTGCTTGAATTCAATACTTGGATTGGTTGGTTTTTGGATGTCAGTTTTAATGAAGGTCATTGGTGTGATTTTGGGTGAGAAATGAAGCTAGAAATGGCTTTATTTTTTCCACACAGACAGACACACAGGCGTGTGTCTAGACTGTGTGTGACACACGGACGGGTACATGGGCGTGTAGTTAGGCCGTGTGTCCCCTATACCTCAAATTTTGAGAAACAGAATGCTTAGAATTGAGCACATGGGAAGAGACACGAGTGTGTGTCTCAGCCGTGTGTGCTACATAGCCTAGAACACGGATGTGTGTCTTGGTTGTGTGAAGCCTGCACCTAATTTTGAAAAAAATTAAATTAACTACGCGGTCTAGCACACAAGTGTGTAGCATGGCCGTGTATACAAGTCAGAGAGTTACATGGGGGTAAGACACGGCCTCAAGCACGGGCATGTCTAAGGGTCGCACGGACATGTCTAAGGGTCGCATGGGCATTCCCTAGACCCCATGGGCGTGTGAGCCCTGTACTTGAGAAAAATTTTAGAATTTCGCAAAAAAAATTCCCTAAGTTCTTGGTTTAGTCCCAATTCGATCCCAACCTTTGTTTTGGGTCTCGAGGGTCCATATAAGGAACATTATGAATAATTTCAGAAAATGAATAGTAATTTACATGAATTATCTAAAAATGTTCTGAAAGCTTTGGTAATGCTCTGAAACCCTGTTTTGGCGACGGATACGAGTTAGGGGTGTTACAAGCAAGCTTTTATCTTGTTACAAGCTTGTTTAATGTATGTTTAGTATAATTTAATGTCTCTTGGGATATATTTGTCTTGGAATCTCTATAAATGTTCAAATTGGATGATGGTCGCATGTTAATAAGACGTTATGTAATTTGCAATGTTGGGATGGTGGTGTAGCATCTTGTTACTCGGGCTCAGTGGCCAGGCCAAGTAGGGTGTTACATTTAGTGGTATTAGATCTCTAGGTTCACTAACACTCAGACCTAGGTAATTGTGGTGTGGACTGGGGTTATGAAACCCATGTGTCCAAATTTCTCTAATTTCTTGAGTTGTTTGAAATATCCCATATGGGGTAGGAACGGGAACACATTGTCTTAATCCTAATATTTTCTTGCAAGAACGTGACTTGGATCAATTTCCCTGCCATTCACACCTTTGTTCATTTGTGTGTTTGAGTAGTTTAGATTTAATATGCCTCATAGACATGTGAATGTGAATGCAAATGCTTAAGAAGATGGTACATCCTATGTACCTCTTGTGCCACCGTGTAGAGTGAATATACCTGATGAGGGTGTTGGCCCTCTGATGGAAGCTATGATTGGAGCATTTTAGAGGATTGCTGGTACTAACCCTACTCCTACACCTGACAACCCTGCACTTCTTAGTCGAGGGTTGCTGCTTGAATGTCTATGGGCGTTAGGTGCTAAATAGTTTTCTAGAGTAAAAAGGATCGATTCAACTATAACTGAGTACTGGTTAAAGGAGCTAAAATGATCCTCGAGCAGATGTCTTGTTCTAACGAGGAGAAGTTGGGTTGTACTGTGTCCCTACTCGACGGTGAGGCTCATCATTTGTGGAATACTATTAAGAGAGGTACAATTGCTGATCATTTGACTTGAGGTTATTTTCTTGAGGCTTTTAGGAGGAAGTTTATGGGTGAGAAGTACATAGAAGCTTGTAAACATGAGTTCTTAGACTTGGTTCAAGGTAATTTGACTATGGCTGAGTATGAGTCGGAGTTTTGTACGACTTAGTTAGTACTCTCCTAAGATGGTTCTTTTTTAGAGGGATCATTGCAAGAGGTTTCATTTTGGGCTTAATCGTGATATTCGAGTTTACTTAGTAGCTTAAAATGTTGAGTTGTTTACTGAGTTGGTTCAGAAAGCCAAGGTAGTTGAGGAGACTTTGGCTGAGGTGCCTCGTTCTATGGTAACTGAATCAGGTAAGAGAACTGACAATGGTGAATTTGGGAGATAGTCTAAGAGAAGGCAGGATACTCAAGGTTTTGATAGGACTGCACGACACGTGTTTCGACCAAGTCATTCTAAGAAGCAAAGTAGTGTTGTGGTTTGTTCTAGTAGTTTGTTGGGTGGTTTTGGATGGCTGGTTTGTGCATATTTTGAATGTAGGCATCCTAGGCAATGCTAGAAATTAATAGGTGGATGTTTTAAGTGTGGTTCAAAGGAACCTTTTTTTAGGGATTGCCCAAACAGGGTAAAGGTTTCACAAACTCAGAGTTCTGAACCTATATCTGCGCCTACTAGAGGTCGTGGTCATGGTAGAGGTAATGGGCGACCGATTGGTTAGTAAGTTGCTACTCATACTGTAGATACTCAGGTTGAGGAAGGAGGTCCAACTCAAGTTTATGTCGTTAGGAAACCGTAAGGTCAAGATTCGATTAACGAGATTGCGGGTATTTTGTCTTGTAATCCATTTCATTATTCTCGTTGGTAGACTACGCCTTTATAAATTTTGAGTGATTTAGCTAATAAGTACATAATCCTAATAAGGACTATTGAATTAGGAAAAACGGTTATCAGTTCTTTAGACGAGAGTATCGTAGTGAACAAAGGAAAATGTTAGCGAAGTTAGCATAGAATAGTTCATGGAAGTGAAGAGAATCTTTAAGAAAAATCATAGGGAAAGAGAATGGAAATCAAAATGCGCAGCGAAAGTGTGATATTTAGTTTAAAAGTAGAAATAACATATTTTATGATTAAGTAAGTGACGTGTTAGCGGGGAATTTTGAGACAAAATTCTTTTTAGTAAGGGAGACTTGTCACATCCTAAAATTGGGCCTAGAAATTTCATGGGTAAATTGGGAATTTTGGCTAAGAGTTGGTTCGAAAAATTCTGAAGTGTGGTAACCCAAAGTTATTTTCAACTATAGCTTTTTGAAAATCAAGTCAAATTTTGAAAATAAGGTTGAAAAGATCTTTAATTTTAAAATAAGGATTTTTTTGTAAAGGGGTTCAAATGAGGAGTACCATTAAGGTAAATATCCCAAAGTTTAAAAATACCCTATTATTCCCCGTTCATCTTCACAAACTCACGATAGTTTTTTTTTCCTCAGCCCTTCTTGTCGTCCATTGCTCTTCCAAACTCTAATCACTCAATTTTATTCCCAGACTTCATCCTTTTGATTTTTATCATCACCCAAGCCATAAGTCTCCATAGAATTTTAAGAAAAACACCTAAAAACACCATTGATTGTATTGTCTCTCAAGTTGTGGGTTTTTTGAATTTTTGACTACACCTCTATTTTTCTTTCATTGAAAGTAACAATTCATCTTTCTATTAGTTTTAGATGTTATATGGTCTTTTAAACTAAGTTTTTAGCAATTAAATCGCATGTTTCAAATAAAAGTTAAAAATTGGGTCATTAATGTTGGATTTCAGGAATCGAGTAAAAACATGGCTTCAAAGTGTTTTTAAATTAGTTTTGACATGATTAGAAGGTTTCTAAACATTCTTTAAAGTTTCATTAAAGAATTCCAACGTTTTATTGAATTTTTATGAAAATTGCCATTGTATGTCAAAATTTTGGATCCATGAATCTACATAGTTTTGAGTAGTTTGAAGGTTGAGGTTTTTCTTAGATGTATAATTAGATGATTTAAATCGATTATAGGCAATGAGAATGAGTAAAGATTAAAATTTTTTAAGTTCAAGTTTGTTAGTTGAAATTTCTGTTTCATGAGGAATATAGCTTAAGCTTGTGTTTTTTGTTGGTTTAGGTAAGTTTTTGTCTACTAATTGATTGTGTATATTGTGTGGTTATTATGTGTGAAGCATCAGAACCGTTAGAGCCTTTTACGAGCAAGGCGAAAGGCAAGGAAAAGCTAGTTTAAGCTTTTGGCATCTAGGCAAAAGTGAACGATGAGTGTTTGGAATCGATGCTTGTAGACATGATTGATAGTGTTAATTGAGAGCTTAAGAATAGCCTAAACCCCTATCCTACATTTCAAGTGTAAGTTTTATATTTTTTTATTTATTTTGGCAAAATGTGTGATTATGTGAATAATTATAGAGTGAGTATTGTGATGCAAATTGTGACATGAGATGTATGTGATGGCTATTATGAATTCTATCGTGTTGTGGGCATGATATACATGCCAAATGACAGTGATAATGATATGCTAATAATGCAAATATGTAGCGAAAGCAAACAGAATTTCAGTAAGTATATATTTGTTGAATTGTGGAATGTGATATTATCGTAACAGGTAATATGTGAGAATGCTTGTATGTGATAAATGATGTGCTGATTTTAATGCACACACATGTGGTCGAATATGTGATAGCTCAATGAGCATTATTATGGCACATAAAATGCAATTAAATATGAAATTGATAAACATGCATTGTGTACAAGTTTTTGATGTAAATTAATGAATTTGAAGAAAGATGATATGCATTAAATCAATAATTAAAATTGTGTAATTTTGGATATTTTGGCCTTATGATCTCTTAAAACTGTTGAATATAGTTGACACGCCATAGGATTGTGAGCAGTCACCCTTGTGTTTTGTGATTTTGGCATTAAGGCCCCAAGACAATTTGGAGAGATAAGGGAATGTGAGCCAAGCTCCATTCACTGGGATATGTTGGTGCATTGGAGAGTGTTAGCTAAGTGCTACACTTTTGGGATATGTTTGACTCTACGAATCATTTGGTTTGGAGATCTGTGTATCCGCTGGGTGGTGGTAGAGCCCACTTTTATGTTTCATAGCCACAAGTCTTAAATTATCATTTAAATATGATCTTATATACCGTGATAATATGATGTGACATGGATGCATAAACATGTGAATATTAAACTAAAAGAGTTTATTTAAGTTTCATGAAAACGTTAGTGTTCTCATAGTAAATTGCATATGTAATTGTGGTTTGGGTCATTTTCATTTAACTTGTGAAAGCATGTGAACATATAAGCTACACTTGTGAGTTATTAAAGCATTTATACGTTGTTAGTATTGATGAATTATCATTAAATGAATTATTTGTATATGAGTTAAGTGTAGTTGTACGTGAGACTATATGCTAGTTTTCTGATTTAATGAAGCATGAATATGTTACTGTGACTTGGTTAAAACATAGTTGTGAATATGTTGTAGCATGCTCTTGTTTAACCTTTGATATTGTATGTACATTGTGGTTACTCTGACATTCACTGAGCTTGTTTAAGTTCACACACTCAGTTCTAGACCATTGCAGATAATTAGCATTGTGATGTGAGCAGTACAGAAATTCCAAGGAAGTGATCCAAGTTAGGCTCAGCGATTAAGTAGGTGAGATTATTGCTATTATTTTGAATTGTGGGAATAAGGCAATGTGGTAGAATTTTTGGTCGATTATTTCCATGGTGTTTTAAATGATTGCTTGGTTTTATTACTCATAGAATTTATGGATGTTTGATGTTAGTTCATTGGTTTAGTTCGCTTGAAGTATTGATGATGCTTTGAACTGTGAATTGTGGGTATCTTTGGTTTTGAATTTGTGGATTAAGAATGCATGGTAAATTGGTTTGTGTATGGTGCAGTTAATTGCCCTGTTCTGCTGTGAATTTTAGTGTTTTATGTAGAGGAATTGGTAATCGGGCATTTAGTACCGATACCTCCATATTAATTCAAATGTGCAGGAAGTCAGTAACTCAATTTGGTATCAATACCATGTATCAAGTGTCAATACTTGGGGTAAAATTACTGATACTTTTTATAGGGTATCGATAGTTTGCTGGATTTAATTTTTCAAAGAAACAGAAAGTTGATTTGGTACCGATCTTCTAAGTGGTATCAATACTATTTATAATAAATATCGATATCATTGAACTAGTATCGGTACCTACATAACCTTCTGGTAATTTTTGTTAAATAGTCCTTAAGCATGCTTTTATCTTGTTACAAGCTCGTTTAATGTATGTTTAGCATAATTTAATGTCGCTTAGGATATTTTTGTTTGGGAATCTCTATAAAATTTCAAATTAGATGATGGTAGCATGCTAATGAGATATTATATAATTTGCAATGTTGGGACGATGGTGTAAGGTCCTGTTTCTCGGGCTCGACAACTAGGCTGGGTATAGGGTGTTACAAATCATCTCATGATTGGTCTTTGGGCATACTCTAACAAAATAGTCATCAATAAGCACTAAAGCATATTGTTTTTCACCCAAGCTAGTTGTCCTAATAGGACCAAAGAAGTTTATGCGAATTAGTTGAAGAACTCTACTAGTTGATAAATCATTAATAGGTTTAAAGGAAACTCTTTTATGTTTACCCTTAACACATGCATCACAAACTTTTTCTAATTCAGAATCAATTTTAGGAAATCTTCTCACTAAGTCATTTTTATCTAGTTTATGCAATATGGTCACGCTAGAACGTCCTAATATTCTATGTCATAATAAAGAATTATTTTCATTTTTAGCAACAAGGCATATGAATGAATCATGCAAATCTTTATAATACACCATATAAACATTTATGATCATATGTCCTATAAGAAAAATCTTATTAGACACAATATCAACTATTTTACAACCATTATACCACTATCACACAATTGGCTATTACTAAGTAGATTATGGTTAAGACCGTTAACATAAAGAACATTTTAAATAAGAATTGAAGAGTTTTTACCAATAGAGTTGATTCATTCTTCTTATCCTTTAAAGTTTTCACCAAATATAACTACTCCATTTTTAGGCTTCAAATTGAAAAAGTGGCTCTAGTCATCGGTCATGTGCTTTGAGTATGCACTGTCAAGGTATCATGAATTTTTGAGTGAATCATCCACCTTGAAGTAATACTCCTTTTCCTACAAAGATAAAATTAAGCTTTGATTTTTGGTACCCAATTTCATTTGGGTTTGGGTCCATAAGCATTAGTTCCTATAATTTTGTCCCTTTAGGTATCCATTTTGAAATGATGCCTTTATCTTGAGAACTTATGAGTCCTTTGGGGACCCATATACTTTTAATAAGTTTTCATCTGTAAAAATTTTGGGGACATCTATGTTTATAGAAATTAAAGTTAGTTTTAACAAAGTTTTTCTTTAAGCTTTCTCCTCTAAAAGGTTTTTTTGGTAAAACATTGTTAAAGTAAGCTTTTTCACTCTTAAGCAACTCAAATTGCTTTTGATGATCATCATGAACTTTAGAAATAAAATCATGCAAGTCAAAATTCTTTTTCTCGAAATCATTTATACTAGCTTACAGATAATTTATTTTACTTTTAAGTTCATGCTTGACTTTGGAAAGTGAATTATTTTCATCTTTTAGTTTTGAAATAGTTACTTGATATTTTGAAACCATTAATTCAAACTCCAAACCCAACTCATCATAGGCATCTTTTAACTTATCAAAAGAATAATAAGTTGAATTGGATGAGGTAGAAGTTACCTTAGAGTCGTCGATGGCCATAAGGGAAAGCTTGGCTACTTCTTGATCGTCATTGTTGGATGAATCTTCATCACTCCAAGTAGCAACATAAGCCTTGAGTTTTTGTTTTCTTGACTCTTTTTTCTTCTATTAAGGATAATCAAACTTGATGTGTCCCGACTTCTTGCATTCATAACATATGAATGGGTCCTTCTCCATGGTAGATTCAATCTTGATTCCTTTCTTCTTTTGGAATTTTATTCCTTTATTAAACCTCATGAACCTCATGAATCTTCTTCCAAACATGGTCATCTCTTGATCCTTATCCACATCTTTATTAGAACCAACTTCTTCTATCGTGGACATAAGGGCAATACCAACCTTCTTCTTTTGAACTTTTTTTTTCCTTTATTCACTCCTTTGAGTCTCATTTCATGAATGAGAAAAGAATCAATTATCTCATCTAATGAAAAAGTCTCCAAAATTTTAGCTTCCTCTATTGCTATAACTTTGGCATCCCAAGACATTAGCAAGCTTCTAAGCATTTTCCTCACTAACTTTTCATTGGGATAGGTCTTCCCATAGGATTTGAGTTTATTGATGTTAATGGTGAATCTATTGAACATAGCTTTGATGTCATTATCAAGCTTCATCATAAATATCTCATAATTGAGAGTGAGAATTCCCACCATTGATTTATTGACTTGATCGATACCCTCATGAGTGACCTCTAATTTGTCCCAAATTTTCTTGGAATTAGTGTTAAGTTGTATGATTCTCCTATCTTCCTCATTCCATTCCTTCTTGCTCTTTAGAACTAATAAATCTCCTTCTTGCTTTTAAAGTACGAATGGACCATCCATGATGATGTCTCATACAGTAAGATTGTTGGCTTGTATGAACAACATCATTCTAGTCTTCCAATATGAATAATTTTTACCATTGAAGTAAGGAAGTTTATTAATAAATTGAGACTCACCAACCATAATAGAGCCACAAGAATACGTCATCTTGTGTGGTTTGAATAGATGGAAGTTGAGCTACCTCGAGGATCTTCTCTTGGTTGTTAGATCTTCTTTTAGATACTAGCTTTGATACTAATTGTTAACTCAATTAATCAAATCAAAATTGCCAAGAGGGCCGTGAATTGGCCTTTAAAAATTTTGATAGAATCAAAGAAAGAATATGAAACAATGAACACAAAGATTAAACTGATTCGGCCCAATTGCCTACTCCACTAACTTAGCTTTCCACAACTAGGAAGTTTCCCAAATTCACTAATTTGTTCAACCTTTGAGGATAAGGTTTAACCTTACAAATCTTTTAATATTTCTACCCAAATCTTAAGATAAACCCTCTCAAAAATTTGTTCAACCTTTGACGAAAAGGTTTAACCTTACAACTCTTTTAATATTTCTACCCAAATCTTAAGATAAACCCTCTCAAAGAATTACAAAGAAGAAAACAAAGAAATAATCCTAACAAGATTAGAATGTTTGCCAATTAAGCACAAATAGACAAGAATACACTTGAGTAAAAGAAAGAAAATAAGCGCTCACAAGTATGTACAAGAGAATTATGGAAGTATTGAGTACAAAGGTTGTTTGATTGATGATTTTTGCTTGAATATACTTTCTTCTTTTTATGGGATCTTTAAAAGCTGGTATTTATACCCCACACTTGATTTCCAGCCATTGAAGTTTTTGTGGTAGTTAATAAAGCTATTAGGGATGTGAAAACAAAAGCATTTAATACACCTGCAACAACGAGTAATAAATGCTAAATTTACTGATCATTGAAGTTTAAATATTGATACCACCACAATTTTATTTATACCTTATAAAAAGGTATTGATACCAGATCGATACTTAGTTAATTTTGTGAAAAACATAATGTCAATTTGGTATTGTTTATTTGAAAGGTATCAATACTTCAAATATATCAATACTTGCCCAAAAAGGTATTGATACTTTTTGGCTTGGAGCAATTTTGACTTGTTTAAAGTTGTTTCAAAAATTTTCTAAGAATTCAAAGTAGATATTTAAAATTTTATCTCTTAGACTTCAATTTAAAGAATCATTTTATCAATTTCATTTAATTTTAACTTTTATTTAAAAAAAAACTTAAATTTTTTATAAAACATTTTATCATGTAGTTTAACATTAGTTTTTTTTCTTGAGAAAGTTAAAATAAGGTAATATTACTATTTCAGTTCGATTTGGTGGAAAGTAATGTATGTTTTTGGAAAACGCTTATTTGACGAAATTAAGTTTTTTAGTAAATAAACGGAAATGAGTTTTTGCAAAATTACTACTACTAGAATAAGCAATGATTTGAAACCAAACAATCAAAGCATTGAAATATTAACGTAACCTTCTTAATCCAGCCCTAAAGTCTAGGTTGGGTTTACTGTGTTATAACACCCTATACCTAACTCAATCTAAGGGTCTAAGCTACGGGATGTCACATTCGTTGTCGGAGCAACCACAATAGATTAAATTGCAATTTTATAGTTACTACATATTGTTAATATTAAAACTTCATTACCACATGTTAAAAAATCATATACAAGCTTTCAAAACCAAATTATAAAGCTTTCAAAATATCAAGTTGATATCACAACTTTAGGGTTCTAGGTCATGACGCAACTCACTATTGATTTCTCGTAGCAACTTTAAGGGTCCATCTTCGTGACGTAACCATTTGTTTGCCAAAAACCCATTTAAATCTCAATTGAACTTTAAACAAAATCAACGATTAACTTCAATCATTGTACCAAATAACCATTTGATACAAATACACATATATGCTACAAGTTCTACAACATTTCATTCATTTCAACTATTATACCAATCTTAATTGCAAAAAGCCAACCATTTGGCCATATCAAAATTAACTATTTCTAACTTAAAATATCAACATGATCACATATTATGCAAAGTCAACTCAAAACCAAGGTACATTCCATATATTAAAATGAAAAGGGACTATACAAACAGTGTTGAGTCGAGGGTTGTAGTTTGGATGCTAAATTACTTTTTGGGGCTTTGAGATCCACCTAAACATGTGCACAGAATAAACATACCGTACGTTAAGCGATAAAGCTCAGCGGTGCTTCCATGATTCAAGTTAATTAAATATTAACATTAGGCATATGAGCATAATTGATTGAAGCTTTATATCAATCAATTTACATCTCATTCATGCCCAACACTTCATTTATCATCATTATATAAACTAATTCATATATCATCATTCTTAATTCATTTCATCATCAACTAATATGTATTCAATATCATATAGTACAGTTCATATCACATGACATATATTATATATCACCATTTCCTTTGCACTTAATTTAACACATGGATCATTATAGATTTTTATATTGAATTCATTTACAACATGCATATCTCGATTCAATTCCTAACCAATATCATCAACACAAATCAATTTATACGATTAGCATAAGCTCACCTCATTAATCAATCATGCATTCAATACATATATGCATGTAATTTTAATTCTCTCAAATAAAAAAAGTACAAACTAATAATTCAACTACTCGTCTAGGACCCTTTTCTTTCCCTTTTCTCACGACAGCCTAAAGTTGTCTTTAGCTTACAATTTTTCTTGGTTGAATGTTTAATAAAATTTGAAGCCTTCTTTGTCTCTAAAAAATGGTGGACTATGTGAAAATTAGGGAAGATGATAAATTCTCCCTTATATAATATATTTATACTTTAATTAGGCTTTAATTAATCTAGTCTAATTAACTTAATTAAGATTTAATTATTCTAATCTTATCATTAATTAATCTAAGTAGAAACATCATCAATGTCTACTTCTCATGTTATGGATTTTTTTATTTACCACTTTGGTCCTTTGGGTAATTGCTATCTAGGTGCTCAAGTCTTTTCTTAATTAAAATTCAATAGCGATTGAAATTTTACAATTTAGTCCCTAACTTTCAATTAACAATTTTATTGGTTATATCACTTAATGAATCTTTATTATATTTTCATATTAACTCGTAAATATTCCTATTTTATATCTATGGATTCGGTTTAAGAAAATAGGGTTCTGAAATTACATTTTTTGAAACCACTAAAATTGGGTTGTTACGGTTCTCCCCCCATAACAAATTTCGTCCTCGAAATTTACCTAGAAAGAGCTGGGGATACTGAGATCTCATTGCCTTTTTTGGTTCCCAGGTAGCTTGTTCTATACTATGACTACACCTTAGGACTTTTGCAAATGGCATGCTTTTGTTTCTTAATTCTTTCATTTTTTGAGCCAATATTTCTATTGGCTCCTCTTCGTATGACAAATAATGTTATACCTCAATTGCTTCCACAGGAATCAAATGGGAAGGATCTGATTGATACCATTGAAGCATTGATACATGAAACATATTATGTATCTTTTGCAATTCTGACGGTAGGGCTAAACAGCAGGCAACTAGCCCTACCCTTTCAATGATTTCTTACAACCCAATATATCTAGGACTTAGCTTTCTTTTGTGGCTAAAACACAAAATTTTCTTCCACAGAGAGACTTTTAGGAATACTATCACCTACATCATATTCAATTTCTTTCTGTTTTAAGTCAGCATACAACTTTTGCCTATCAGTGGCTAGTTTTAATTTTCCTTTTATTATCATCACCATATCTTCTATTTCTTACACCATTTTCAACCCAATAATATTTTTTTCACTCAAATCTAACCAACACTAAGGTTTTCTACATTGTCGGACATATAAAGCTTAGTACGAATCCATTTGAATTTTTTATTGAAAAATGTTACTATAAACAAATTTAGTTAAAGGAAAATAGCATTCCCAACCATATTCAAATTCAATGATAGAGGCTCGAAGCATATCTTCTAACACCTAGACAGCACATTTAGATTGGCCATCAAACTAGGGATGGAAAGTTGTGCTAAATTTCAACCTCATACCTAAAGACTAATGCAACTCCTTCCAAAATCTAAAAGTGAAGTGAGGATCCTACTCCGAGATAATAGACATAGGGACACCATGTAGCCTCATTATCTCATGAATATACACTTCAACAAGCTTCAAAAGTGACCAATCGATTCTTATTGCCAAAAAGTGAGCAAATTTTGTCACTCGGTCCATTATCACCCATATAGGATTTCTTTTGTTTGATGAAGCTGGTAGGAAAATGAAAAAATCTATCGCGATTTGTTCCCATTTCTACTTAGGAATCTAGATATTAGCTTTTACTCATAAGATTCTCGTAAGTCACGATAAGATGCATAGTGAAAGAACAATCATTAGTTTCACATGGAATCAAATTCTTCAGTTCAGCGTCATCAGGAACACAAATTCGATTGTGGAATTGAAAGAGATTATTCACATCAATGTTGAAATTCTTATTTTCACCTTACTGAGCAAGCTTTATCTTTTCTACCAGCTTAGTATCTAAAATTTATGCCTCTTTTATCTGATCAATCAACATGAGCTTTGCTTTCAATTCAACTAACATGTTGCCATCATTACAAATACTCAATTAAGCGAACATTGATCTTAATTCTAACATTGACTTTTGAATTAAGGTATCATCCACAACATTTCCTTTTCCAAGATGGTAATCGATTATGCAATCATAATCTTTCAGCAATTCAATCCAACGACACTATCTTAGAGTTAACTCTTTTTGGTAGAGAATATTTTGAGACTCTAATTATCCGTATAAATATAGCATTTTTCATTCTACAAATTTGTATAAATATAGCATTTTTGGGAGATGAGATATTTGAGACTCTTATGTGTTTCTTAAGGTATCTCCATGGAAGAAAGTCCTAAGGTTTGAGTGTAAAGGAAAGCTAAGTCCAAGTGTAACAGTCCGATTTAGGGCTTAAACAGAACAGTGATTTCGGAACCCTGAATTAGAAGTAGAAAAATTTATTACGATAAAGTTTTGAGGTTTATTATAAGGTTGAATGCATGTGTGAAAATTTGGTTAAGAAATTTTGTAATAAAGTGTGCAATTTGATTTTTAGGACTAAATTGCAAAAGTCATAAAATGTGTGTTTTAATTGCTAAAGGGATTTCATTGAGATGATTTCTTAAATTAAAAGTCCTTATATGGTAATTAGAACAATATAGTTTAGTTTAGACAACAATGGACATAGAAGGGACAAAACATCAAAGTTTTAAGTGAATGACATTTTGGTCATTTGGTTATTAAAAGAATAAAAAGGAAAAAAAACAAGTCAAAATTGTTGTCCATCTTCCTCTTCATAGTCGAAAATCCTTAAGGACACCATAGCTAGGGTTTCATTCATTTTCAAGCTCAAAGTAAGCGCATCTTAGTCCCATTTTTAATGTTCTTTACATTTTTGAAGTCCTCGTAGCTTGATTTACATATTTCTACCATTATTTTGAACTAGGGTTCATATTCAAAAATTCACCCATGTGTCATGCTTGTATTTTGATCTTTAATGGTAGAAAATAAAAGTTTGACGTGTGATAAACAACTTTTACTAGGTGGTTTTTGATGAAAAAAGCATAAAGGGATTTGTTTGTAAAAGTTGTAAAACATGTGTATAGAATGTGATTTAGTGTAAATTATGGGTTGTTATGAGTATGTATGTGTGTCAGCTAGGCTTGGGTAACAAAGAAAATGAGTACATTTCGTATATGAGCCTAAGGACTAAAGTGTAAATATGTTAAACTTTAGGGGCAAAAATGTAATTTTTTCATAGTGTGATTCTTTGGACCGAATTGAGTAATACGATAATTAAATAAGTTAAATTTAGTATTATAGATCAAGAAACACGAGGAATCGACCTTGATCAAGGAAAAGAAAAGATTTTGGACTAAATTGAATAACTAGTCATTTTGGACCGAGGTAAGTTTGTATGTAAATGATGCATTGCTATGTTATGTTTTTTAACACTTTAACATTTGTATGCTTTGTGCATAACCATTTGAGTGTGTATGCCGACCAAGCTTCGACGAGTGAGAAAGATCTCGATTAAACCTTAGGAAATCGAATAGGATACAAGTGACATGTCACTTAGAAACCAAATGTTTAAGGGATAAGTGGTAGCTTCAGCTATAAGTGATAAGTGGTAGCTTTGGTCACAGGTGATAAGTGGTAGGTCCGGCTACAAATGATAAGTGGTAGCTTCGGCTACAAATGATAAGTGGTAGCTTCAGCTACAAATAAGTGGGGCATATGCGCAAGACTTCAGAGTATCCTTTAGAATTCCAAGTGGTTTAACGAGTGATTCAATGAAATAATGAAGTGTTAGTGCATGTGATTATGTTATGGATTGGCACAGGTACGTGTGTGAAACTCCTAAAAGATGAGTTTGATATGTGATGAACCATTGGTAAAGTAGTAAGATGTGAATATAAAGGTTTTGATAGTATCCATGGAACTGTTATAGTTTTAATTGTATGCTAAAAGTGTGTTTATAATGCTCATTATTTGCATATAAACTTACTAAGATATTTAGCTTTTCTTTTTCCCTTGTCTTATAGTGTCACCAAGCTAACTCGAATTAGATATCGTCAGAGGATCGTTTCACACTATCAAACTATCTTCGGTATACATGGTCATTAATATTTTGAGTTATGACATGTATAGGAGACTTGGTTATTTTGTTATACGTGTCATATTTTATTAGGCCAAGAATGTTGGCTTATTTTGATGAATGATCATTTTGTATAAGGCCATTTGAAATTGGCCAATATTGGTTCTTGGTATATGCATATGATGATGTTATCCATGGATGTGGTAGCTTGCATGATTCAATTGATTAATGTGTGATGTATAGGCATGATGTATGTGGCATGAGGTCGAAGTGTGGATGTCTTGATTATGGATAATTGGTTGAGCAATTATGTCATGTTTTTTGTTGATGAAATTGGTATAAATATATTTGTGTTTCAGGGTGGCAAATGGCTTGGAAAATAGCCTTATATTTGTCCATACGGGTACATACACGGGTGTGTGTCTAGGCCGTGTGTGACACACGGTCTACACCATGGGCGTGTAGTTTGGCCATGTGTCACCTACACCCTAATTTTGCAAATAGAATGTCTAGTAGTAAACACACAGGCACAGACACGGCCGTGTATCTTAGCGGTGTGAAGGACATGGCCTTAGGACATGGGGGTGTGCCCAGGCCGTGTGAAGTTTGCACCTTAAATGCGAAAATTAAATTCAGCACACGGTCGTGTGACTTGGCCGTGTGACCCTAAATGGTTGATGACTTCATAAACAGAATGCTCAATGTTTTTCACACAGATTAGGACATGGGCGTGTGTGACCATACGACCTACCTACACGAGCATGTGTAAGTAAGTTTACGTCCAGTAATGCCTCGTACCCTATCTGGGCATCAAACTTGGGTAAGGGATTTTATAATTTAGTGGTATCAGAGCCAGGTTTAGTCATTTCTCGGACTAACGTAGCATGTGTGAGAGTCTAGCTATACATGCCATAAATAAATTTTGATAGTGTGATGACTCCTGACAATTTAAAATGTGTTTTTATATAGTAAATAGATCCCAATCGAGAAGCGGCTGATGACGCTAAAAGTAATGCACCGACTCCCGCACAAGGGACCACCCCTATTGAAAGTAGACTTATAACACATGGCCAAGAAGGTGAGGCTAGGGAAGCCTTCCTCCACATGATGAATGAGTGGTATATAGAGTTTATTCGGGTGAATTTGAATGCTCAACCTCCTCCACCCTATCTGATTCCTCAGTCGGTTCCCGTAGCTCCTCAAGGTGTTGAATTGGTAAGATTAAATAAACCTCTAATGGGTAAGATCTAAAAGCAAGGGGCTAAAGAATTCAGGGCTAATGTAGATGATGACCCCGAGAAAGCTAAATTCTAGCTTGAGAACTCTATTCAGGTATTCGATGAACTTTCTTACACCCCTGAAGAATGCTTGAAATGTGTTGTATCATTACTGAAGGATTCTATATACCATTGGTGAAAGACACTTGTATCTGTGGTACTGAGAGAAAGGGTTACATGGGTATTCTTTCAAGAAGAATTTAGAAAGAAGTACATAAGCCAGCGATTTATCGATCAGAAACGTAGAGAGTTTTTAGAGCTAAAATAGGGCCATATGTCTGTGGCTGAATATGAGCAGGAGTTTGTTAGGCTCAGTAAATATGCTCAAGAATGTGTTTCTGCCGAAGCTATCATGTGTAAGAGATTTGAGGATGGGCTAAATAAGGATATCAGATTATTTGTTGGGATTTTAGAATTAAAGGAATTTGTTGTACTAGTTGATCGAGCTTACAAGGCTGAAGAATTAAGCAAAAAAAAAAAAGAGAAAGGCTGAGAGTAAAGCCAGAGATTTGAGAAAGAGGCCAATGAGTAAGACTTATCAGACTCATCAAAGAAATCAAGGGATATGCATGTTCATTCAACTATTTTAGTTGGAAACCTAAACAGAGCTCGTGGGAAGCAATATTCGGGTTCTAAGGCTCAGACTACATCTATAGCAAGCATTGGTAACGCTAAACCTAATAATCTTGAGTGCCAGCACTGTGGTAGATGACATCTCGGTGAGTGTTGGGTAATTAACCGGGCTTGTTTCAAGTGTGGTTCTCAAGAGCACTTTATCAAGGATTACCCTAAAGTGGTTTAGAAAAATGATGTTAAGAATGTAAGATCGAGCAACACAGTGGCTAGAGGGAGACCAGTGAAGAATGTAGGAAATATGTCGAGTAGTAGAGGTGTATCTAAGGATTCAGCTGTGAGATTCGAGGTTAGAGCACCTGGTAGAGCTTATGCCATTCATGCTCGGGAGGACGCATCATCCCCGATGTTATTACAGATACATTTTCTCTTTATGATACTAATGTTATTACATTGAATGCTCTCGAGTCTACTCATTCTTATATTTGCATGAATTTGCTGATTAGTAAGAATTTGCTTGTTGAGTCCACTGAGTTTGTGATTAAAGTGTCAAAACCCTTAGGCAAAAATGTGCTAGTTGACAAGGTTTGTAAGAATTGTCCTTTAATGAGTCAAGGTCACTGTTTTCTGGCTGACTTGATGTTGTTGCCATTTGATGAATTTGATGTTATATTGGGCATGGATTGGTTCACCCTTCATGATTTAATAGTGAACCGCAAACAAAAAGTTATTGAATTGAAATGTCAAAACAATGAAATTCTTCGGGTTGAATCAAATGACCCGGGTGAATTGCCTACCATGATTTCTTCAATGATAGCTCAAAGGTATATAAGAAAGGGGCATAAAGCATTTCTTACTTATGTTTTGAATAAAAATATGTATGAGACAAAGATTGAATCAGTGCCAGTAGTTTCTGAGTATCCGGATATGTGAGTATCCAAATAGGGAAATTAAATTTGCTATTGATTTGGTACCAGGAATGCCCCGATATCGATTGACCCGTATAGGATGGCTCTAATTGAATTAAAAGAATTAAAAGCTCAGTCGCAAGAGTTGATAGATAAGGGAGTTGCGAGACCGAGTTTCTTCCCTTAGGGCGCTCCTATTTTGTTTGTAAAGAAGAAAGACAGATCTATGAGACTTTGCATCGATTATAGACAGCTCAACAAGGTGACAATAATCAATAAGTATCCGTTACCGAGGATTGATGATCTATTTGATCAATTGAAAGGGGTGACCATGTTTTCAAAGATTGACTTGAGATCCAGTTACTAGCAGTTGAGGGTTAAAGAGTCAGATGTACCGAAGACCGCTTTCAGGACACGGTATGAACATTATGAATTTCTTGTGATGCCTTTCGGTTTAACTAATGCTCTGGCTGTATTTATGGATTTAATGAATCGAATTTCTTGGATAATATTTTTGTTGTGTTTATAGATGACATTTTGATTTATTCTCGAGATGAGTCCGAGCATGCCAAACACTTAAGAACTGTATTGCATATTTTGAGAGAAAAGAAATAATTTGCCACTTCCAGTAAAAGTGAGTTTTGGCTTTAAGAAGTTGGATTTTTGGGACATATTGTTTCAGGTGATGGTATCCAGGTTGATCTGAGTAAGATTTCGACAATTGTTGAATGGAAACAGCTGAGGAATGTATCCGAGGTTAGAAACTTTTTGGGCTTAGTTGGGTACTATAGACGCTTTGTCAAGGGATTCTTAATGATTTCTATCCCTATGACAAAGTTGTTGTGAAAAGATGTTAAATTTGAATGGACCGAAAAGTGTCAATAAAGTTTTGAGAAATTGGAAGCATTATTGACGGAGGCACCAGTGTTAGTGCAACCTGAGTCCAGGAAAGAGTTTTTAATTTATAGCGATGCGTCTTTAAATGGTCTTGGATGTGTGTTGATGCAAGAGGGCGAGGTGATAGCTTATGCGTCGAGACAATTGAAACCACACGAAAAGAACTACCCGACACAAGATTTGGAATTGGCCGTCATCGTCTTTGCTTTAAAGATTTGGCAACATCATTTGTGTCGTATCTTCACCGATCATAAGAGTTTGAAGTATTTGATGACTCAAAAGGATTTGAGCTTGCAATAAAGGAGATGGCTTGAGTTGTTGAAAGATTATAAGCTAGTGATTGATTATCATCTGGGGAAGGCGAATGTAGTCGCCGATGATTTGAGTAGAAAATCTTTGTTCTCCTTGAAAGCAATGAATACAAGATTTACTTTGACTAATGATGGTTCGATGTTAGCTGAATTGAGAGCTAGACCATTATTTCTTCAACAAATCTATGAAGCTCAAAAAGATGATCGTGAGTTGCAAGCCAAGAGAGCTCAGTGTGAAGTGGATAATGATTCAGATTATCAGATCGGTTTAGATGATTGCTTGATGTTTCAAGATAGGGTATGTGTACCTAAAGATACTGAGTTGATTCGGAAATTTTTACATGAGGCACACAATGGTTGTTTGTCGGTGCATCCGGGCAGTGTGAAAATGTATAATGATCTAAAGAAATGGTATTGGTGTCAAGTATGAAAAGAGACATTTCTGAATTTGTGCCAAAGTGTTTAATTTTTCAACAAGTAAAAGCGAAACATCGAGTGCCCTTAGGTTTGCTTCAGCCAATAATGGTTCCTCAGTGGAAATAGGATAGGATCACAATGGATTTCGTGATGGGTTTGCCTCTGACTTCTAAAAGAAAGATGTCGTATGGGTCATTGTTGATCGATTGAAAAAATCGACTCATTTTATTCCGGTACGTACCAATTACTCACTTAACAAGTTAGATGAGTTGTATATTTTTGAAATTGTGAGATTACATGGAGTGCCTATTTCTATTATTTCGGATAGAGGTCTAAGGTTTACTTTGAGGTTTTAGAAAAAGTTGCAAGAAGCCTTGGGTACAAATTTGAATTTTAGCACAGCGTTTCATTTACAAACTGATGGTCAATCCAAAAGGGCAATTCAAATCCTCAAATATATGCTCCGATGTTGTGTATTGGAATTCCAAGGTAGTTGGGAAAAGTATTTACCGTTGGTAGAGTTTGCCTACAATAATAGTTTTCAGTCGAGTATAAAAATGGCATCATATGAGGATTTCTATGGCCACAAATGTCGAACTCTATTGTATTGGACCGAGCTTAGTGAGAGATAAATTCATGGAGTTGCTCTAGTTAGAGAAACCGAAGAAAAAGTGAAAGTAATCCGTGATTGTTTAACAGCTGCTTCAGATCAACAAAAGTCCTATGCAAATTTGAAAAGAAAATAGATGGAATTTCATGTTGTGATAGAGTGTTTCTGAAAGTGTCTCCTTGGAAAAAGATTCTGAGATTTGGCCGTAAAGGCAAGTTGAGTTCGTGTTTTATTGGTCCATATGAGGTGATTGAAAGAATAGGGCCAGTGGCTTATCGATTAGCTTTACCAGTAGAGTTTGAAAAAATCCATAATGTATTTCATGTGTCTATCTTACGACGCTATCGTTCTGATCCATCACATGTGATTTCACCGACAAAGATTGAAATTCAAACAGATATGACTTATGGTGAAGAACCGATTAAGATCCTACCTCATGATGTAAAACAGTTAAAAAATAAAAGTGTAGCCTCAGTAAAAGTATTGTGGAAAAGACATGGGGTTGAAGAGGCTACGTGGGAACCTGAGGAGGCTATGAAAAAATAGTACCCAAACCTATTTACTGGTAAGATTTTCAGGGACGAAAATCCCTAAAGGGGGAGAGTTGTAACAACCCAATTTAGGGCTTAAACAGAATAGTGGTTCCAGAACCCCGAATCTGAAGTAGAAAATTCTATTGCAATAAAGTTTTGAGGTTTATTATATGATTGAATGCATGTGTGAAAATTTGGTTAAGAAATTTTAGTGATAAAGTGTCCAATTTGATTTTTAGGATTAAATTCCAAACAAAATGTGTGTTTTGATTCCTAAAGGGATTTCATTGAGATGAGTTCTTAAATTCGAAGTCCTTATGTGGTAATTAGACTAACATAGTTTAGTTTGGACAAAAATGGACATGGAAGGGACAAAAAATCAAAGTTTTAAGTAAAGGGCATTTTGGTCATTTGGTTATTAAAAGAATAAAAAGGAAAAAAAACAAGTCAAAATTGTTGTCCATTTTCCTCCTCCATAGCCGAAAATCCTTAAGGACATCATAGCTAGGGTTTCATTCATTTTCAAGCTCAAAGTAAGTGCATCTTAGTCTCGTTTTTAATGTTCTTTACATTTTTGAAGTCCTCGTAGCTTGATTTACCTATTTCTACCATTATTTTGAACTAGGGTTCATATTCAAAAATTTACCCATGTGTGTCATGCATGTATTTTGATTTTTAATGGTAGAGAATGAAAGTTTGATGTGTGATAAACAACTTTTACTAGGTGGTTTTTGATGAAAAATGCATAAAGGGACTTGTTTGTAAAAGTTGTAAAACACGTGTATAGAATGTGATTTAGTGTAAAATATGGGTTTTTATGAGTATGTATGTGTGTTGGCTAGGTTTGGGTAACAAAGAAAATGAGTATATTTCGTTATACGAGCCTAGGGACTAAAGTGTAAATATGTCAAACTTTAGGGGCAAAATGTAATTTTGCTATAGTGTAATTTTTTGGACTGAATTGAGTAATGCGATAATTAAATGAGCTAAATTTGGTATTATAGATTAAGAAACATGAGGAATCGACCTTGATCAAGGAAAAGAAAAGATTTTGGACTAAATCGAATAACTAGTCATTTTGGACCGAGGTAAGTTTGTATATAAATGATGCATTGCTATGTTATGTTTTTGAACACTTTAACATTTGTATGCTTTCTGAATAACCATTTGAATAAGTATACTGACCAAGCTTCGACGAGTGAGAAAGATCCCGATTGAACCTTAGGAAATCGAATAGGATACAAGTGACATGTCACTAGGAAACCAAGTATTTAAGGGATAAGTGGTAGCTTTGGATACAAGTGATAAGTGGTAGCTTCGGCTACAAATAATAAGTGGTGGCATCGGCTACAAATAAGTGTGGCACTTATGTGCAAGACTTCCGAGTATCTTTTATAATTCCAAGTGGCTCAACGGGTGATTCAGTGAAATAATTAAGTGTGAGTGCATGTGATTATGTTATGGATTGGCACAGGTACGTGTGTGAAACTCCTAAAAGATGAGTTTGATATGTGATGATCCATTGGTAAAGTAGTAAGATGCGAATATAAGGTTTTGATAGTATCCATGGAATTGTTATAGTTTTAATTGTATGTTAAAAGTGTGTTTATAATGCTCATTATTTGCATAAAAACTTACTATGCTATTTAGCTTACTCCTTTCTTTTTCTCTTGTCTTATAATGTCACCAAGCTAACTCAATTGGAGATCGTCGGAGGATCATCTCACACTATCAAACTATCTTTGGTATATGTGGTCATTAATATTTTGAGTTATGTCATGTATAAGGGACTTGGTTATTTTTGTTATATGTGTCATATTTTATTAGGCCAAGAATGGTGGCTTATTTTGATGAATGATCATTTTGTATCAGGCCATTTGAAATTGGCCAATATTGGTTCTTGGTATATGCATATGATGATGTTATCCATGGATGTGGTAGCTTTCATGATTCAGTTGATTAATGTGTGATGTATAGGCATGATGTATGTGGCATGAGGTCGAAGTGTGGATGTCTTGATTATCGATAATTTTTTGTGTAATTGTGCCATGCTTTGTGTTGGTGAAATTGGTATAAATATATTTGTGTTTCAGGGTGGCAAATGGCTTAGAAAATAGCCTTATATTTGTCCATTCGGGTAGACACACGGGCGTGTGTCTAGGTCGTGTGTAACACACAGTCTGCATCATGGACGTGTAAACAAAATGTTCAATAGTAAACACACGGGTAGAGACACGGCCGTGTGTCTCAACCGTGTGAAGGACACAGCCTCAGGACATGGGCGTTTGCCCAAGCCGTGTGAAGTCTGCACCTTAAATGTGAAAGTTAAATTTGCCACACAACCTAGCACATGGGCGTATGACTTGGCCGTGTGACCATAAATGGTTGATGACATCATAAATACAATGCTCAATGTATTTCACACGGGTTGGGACACAGGCGTGTGTGGCCACACGGCCTACCCACACGAGCGTGTCCCAAGTCTCACGGGCGTGTGACACTATTTTGATAAAAAAATTTCTAAGTGCTCCAAAGTTCTCGGTTAAGTCCCGATCCACTTCTAATGTATGTCTAAGGCCTCGTAGGCCCATGTTAGGGATATAATGAGTATGTATGAAAAGTTTTTAATTTGAATGGAAATTTATGATTTAGTTTGTTTGTGCAAGTGAGTTTAAGTCTGTTAATGCCTCGTACCCTATCTCGGTGTCAGACTCGGGTAAGGGGTGTTACACCAAGATTCATTGGTCCTACTGAAGTGGTAGAAAGAATCGGTCCTGTAGCATATCGACTCAAATTCCCTCATGAACTTGATTGAATCCACTATGCGTTTCATGTGTCCATGCTGAGAATATATCGTGTAGACCCATCCCATTTAGTGGCAATAGATGTCATTGAAGTTCAACCTGATTTGACATATGAGAGAAAACCAACGAAGATTGTGGCTCGTGAGGTGAAAGTCTTGCAAAACAAGAAGATTCCTTTGCTCAAAGTGTTGTGACAAAACCACAAGACTAGTAAAGCTACTAAGAAAATAGAAGAAGCAATTAAGCAATAGTACCCTCAACTATTTGAAGGTGAATATTTCGAGTACGAAATGCCTTAAGTGGAGGAGAGTTGTAACATCTCGAGTTAGGGCTTGGAATTTTTGGCCTCGTATGTAAGGGTTCACCAATGTTTCGACAAATTAAGGGTTCGCTAAAAGAGTTTAAGCAAGGAGTTCACCCGAAATTTGGCGAAGCAGTATTGACCACCTCTAGATGTACAAACATTTAGAGTAGAAATCCTACACAAAATATATGAAAATGTGCTATCCACAAGTATACGGGTCAAGTTATAATATGGTTACAATGGAGTAAATGAGTACTCTGAGGATCATACCCAAGGGAGGCAAGCACTAAAATAACTCTAACTTAAGCATAAATAGATCTAATTAGTACTTTAAATTAATTATATTACAATGAAATAAAAATAAAGGTTTTTTTCATCTTTACTAATAATAATAAAATAAAGAAAATAAATAAATAAATCATGAGAAATCAAATAGTAGAATATATCAACTCTGAGCATGGGTGATTAGCTCACTTTGGTAATCATAATCAATTGTCACTTCAGGTTTTCTTGTTCGATCAACTAGTCCATATCCCAGTAGGATCTTCCAATCATCCACTAGAGTAATAAGTAGGGAAGAACTACTTATCTCTTGACCTCATAGCCCAGACATGTTCAGGGTTAAGGTGTTCATTGATAGGCCATACCAAATTTAGGTTAATTCCCACCTTAATGACTTCCTAAGGTTAGCAGACCTAAGGTTTAGGCTTTTTCCTATAACACTCCTAACCCGTATCCGTCACTGGAATAGAGTTACGAGGTATTACTGATCAAATCACATCAAATTAAAATAATTTCACAATCATTATCATTCATACACATATAACATTCAAACATAATCATATTGTCCCTTACATAGGTCTACAAGACCTTAAAACAGGCTTGAAAGAGGTTCGGGACTAAACTGATAACATTTGAAACTTCTTCAAAACTTAAAAAAAAATTCATTCATATAAGGTTTACATGCCCGTGTGACCAGACACGCCCATGTCTCAGGCCGTGTGAAAACAGGGTATACATACTGACTTGCACCACACGTCCGAGGACACACCCGTGTGCCAAGCCGTGTGAAATCTGGAAGGGTTACTAACTTGGGTCACTCGGCCGGCCACACGCCCATGCGCCAGCCCATGTGCCACCCAAAGCCAATACACACGCCCGTGTGCCTATGCCGTGTAACTCACTAACTTTTTTAACTAAGGTACAGAGGTCACATGGTCGAGTCACACACTGTTCTGCTTAGGTCGTGTGGCACAAAAATAGGCTTGGTTTAAGCCATCTTTCCCACCTATCATTCATGTACCTATAATACAACATTTCATGCCATTTCATACATCAATGGGCAGCCAAAACATCACCAAAATATTCACATTTCATACCATGATAACATCAACCATTTCTAAACTCAAATGCCAAATCAAAGCATACCAAATTCATATGCCAAACTCATCAATTTCACTTAACTTCTATAGGCACTTTCTCACATTTTATCAACCAAATTCATGCCTCATAAACATACCAATTCATCATCCCCACTTCACACCAAAACATACCATTTCACATACCAATAATGTTCCTTACAAACATAAATATACTACCCACATTAGTCATATTAAACTTGCCAAAATACAAGACAAATATATACATCACATACCATATCATCTTATACCAAAAGCTATATCACATAACCAAAATCATCTCAACAACTATACAATTTATAAGCCAACTCGCATGGCCAAGTTTATAACTCAAAACATACCAAAATGACACTAGCCTATACATGCCATATGCATCTATACAAAGCTTCAAAAGTACCAACTAAGTGATCGATAGTGTGACGATGTTTCCCGACGATCCCTGAGTCCAAGCTAGCTCCAATTCACTATAAAACATGGAAAGGAAAACACAGTAAGCTTCATAACTTAGTAAGCTCGTATGTAATAATCTTAAATCAACAAATATAAATAATGCAATCAATAAGCATCATACGTACATAACAAATACCTATAATTGCACAAACATTTCTATGTATTACACATGATCTTATTTCAATTCATCAATGATATTCCATTTGATAATCACATAGCATTACTCAATTCTTACTCATTTTCAATACTTAATACCATATGAATCAATAAGTTTCACCCATATAGTACCAACAACCACATAGGTTTAGTACGTACCTGTACTTCCTCATATTTATCTATTAACTTATCATTACTTTGCTCAATACGTTAAGTCATTCGAAAACTTTAATCATTCGATGAACTCGCACACTTAGTGCCAAATGAATAGTCGAAGCTAAGATAGCATCGCACATTTAGTGCCATCACAGTTATTCGAAGCTATTTCGTTGTCGCACACTTAGTGCCATTTACTTAGCCGAAGCTATTTAATCTCGCACACTCAGTGCCACTTATCATCGAATCATCATCGAACACATTTATAACTTCACATTCACATTTCAAATTATATAAACATTATTAAGATAATGCGTATTACATACGAACTTACCTCAGATGCAAAAACGGCTAAACCGACTGATTAGTTGAGAACTTTGTTTTTCCCTCGATCAAGATCCGAGTTTCATTTTTCTTGATATATATGTAATCAAAATTAACTAATTTAATTACCTATTCATTCAATTTCATCCAAATCACACAATTGGGCATTTTTACACTTTAGCCCTTAAAGTTTCACATTTTCACAATTTAGTCCTTATTTCACAAAACACAAAATTTTATACAATTTCTTTAACCAAGCTTAGCTAAAAAATATATAGGTCCCTATCAGCCCAAAACTTTCATTTATTTCATATTTCAACCACAAAATTTACATATTTTTCAATTTAGCCCTAAATGGCAATTTCACTAAAAATCACTTTACAAAATATTACAATCCATCATCTATCTTTCATATTTCATCATCAACTATCATAAAACACATATATTCAACAATAGCACTTCACAAACTCATCAAAAATTTCTAAAATTAGGGCATGGGCTAGCTAGTACTAGCCGCAACGATTGTAAAAACATAAAAATCACTAAAAGCTGAGCTTGAAAGCTTACCTAATTTAGCTTAACAATGGCCGAATATCACAAAGCTCAAAACCCACTTTTCTTCTTCTAATTTCAGTGGAGAATGAATGAAAAAATGATAATGGTTTTGTAACACCCCAAACCCGGCCCAAACGTTATGGCCAAATCTGACGTGTCACATTGAAAACATTAAAACACAAGTTCTGATTTTAAACCTCTCTTAAAGAATTTGATGATAATTTTTAAAAGACTAAAGTGAATGGAAGCTGTGCACCAGGTAGGTATCCGAAACAGAGGAGGTGAGCCATGAAGGCTGCTTAAGTACCAAGCTCTTGATTGGATCCAATCCTCGACATGCCCACAACCATTGCCACACTTTAGGTTATCGAAAATTTTGAAAATGTCTCGAGATGGTGTTTGTTCAAAGTGATGCCTTAGTTAAAAATTTATATTTTATCTTTGTAAGATTTGAAAAGTGAGAGTTGTTTAAAAACGTAACCTAGATCTAGCCCATTTTAAGATATAAATAATAACGCAGAATTCAAAGTTCAAAACCAACCAAATCCAGAAAGAAATTAGTTAAAATGGCCTTATTACAACCCCAAAGATAAATAATAAAATTTATTTAAAACTTTTAAAAGAAAGTCCAACTGCACATCATGGCCACTCTGAATTCCCACCGGCTCCAAGTCTCCACATCAAGGCTCACCTGCAAGGTTGAAGAAAGGGGGTGAGTTGAAAACTCAGTGTGCAACAAGCCCTTTCAGAGCCCAAATCCACACTTGCACAAATTTTAATTTTTCATCATATACTGGGCCGTAGCCTTTCGGTTAACTGTTACTGGGCCGAAGCCTTTCAATTTCATATTTCTAGGCCAAAGCCTTTCTGTACACGGTATGGCCCTTAGGCCCATTTCAATATCACATATGACAAAACATGTATGTATGCAAAACCCGTTTGGGGAGACTACTCGACCCACCATCCTCTACTCTCCACCCGTACCAACCAAACTCTCCATGTGGGGAATAACTCAACCCACCCAGCCAAACTCTCCACTGGCAGCATAGCTGCTTAATCATATAACTGGAGGCCAAGCCTCTTTTAATAACTGGGGCAAAAGCCCTTTCGGTAAACTGGGGCAAAAGCCCTTTAACACTTCCTCCATCGAATAATCCCAACCCATGTATGTAATGAGTAAAAACATGGCATGTCGTGCATGTGTCATAGCATATCATGTGCATATCATGTCATAGCATGTAAAATAACAATATCACAATCATCATATTCGGAATGAAACCCTAAGGGTAAAATAGACATTTTCATATAGGGGCAAAATAGTCATTTCCCATGCTTAGGGGTAATTTCGTAATTTTACTAACTATTATGGTTTTCCCACGTTTATTCATCAATTCCAAGTGTTTAAACAACCGTTTTTAGCCTATTATAGTGCATTCAAGTTATTGGGCCCAAAACCCCTAATGGGCCCTTCGTAGCGGATTTAGTCATTTAGGCCCTTTTTAGCCCAAGTTACGTAACGATAATAAAAATTTAACATGCAATTCAATCAGATTCCATTTTTACCAATTTTTTACCCAAATGGGCCCACAAGCCCACTGGGCCCTATTTTAGCCCATCGAGGCCCAACGTACCAAACTGCACGAAACCGTGCTCTTACCCGTTCCATCACTTTTGTTTACTGTGTTCATCGCAATTGAACTCATCCACACTTCATCTCGTATTTACAGGTTACATCAACAACATAATCCGATGTTTCGGCTTTTATGCAATATGAACCTAGGCTATTACGGGGTATGTTACACACCTGCTTTAAAGACGATCGATTCCTCAAAGTATACCACGCGCTTGTCCTACATTTGTATATTAGACATATCAGGTTTGAAACCAAAACGAGCAATAATCTAGACCCATCAATACCATTCGGCCACTATCCCTAACGCCATAGATTTCTTACCTCCGCAAGATTTGACGATTGAACTAGGATTATTCAATACCGATTCTCCAATCTATTGTTCCTTCAAGGTTTGTTTGCTTCGCTACAAGAGACCATAAAACGAAAGAAGAAGGCTTAATATAGCCTAGACTACAAATCGACAATCTCCCTAAACCTTAGGGAGTTCGGCTTTTCTTATCATCCATAACATCAAAATATAACTAAGGTTTCGAACTCTTACAGAGGGTTCACTTACACCAATGGTTCAATCCCGTATTAACTCAGATTCGACACAACTCCAAGCTCCCAAACACCAGTAGAAGTCGCCCCACAAAGATCCTAAGATTCGGCCACCAAGTCTCCAATAGGTGTTGTGCTTCGGCTTTTGGATCACAAAAACAAGAGATGGTTACGGCTAGAAAGGTGTGTTGGTAGAAAAGTTTAAGGGCTTTAGAAAGAATAGAAATCGGTCAAAAGAAGAAAGGATAGAATTCACTTTTACATAGAAATCGATTGCCCCTCTTGGATCCCTTCGGGATTTGGCTTATGCGCTATTCGGCTAACAAAAGGAATGAGGAGAGAAATATGGTTCGGCTTTGGCAAATGAGGAGAAGAAAATGGGTAGATGAAGTGGTGATTTCGGCTGAGGAAGAAAAGAAGAAGAGAAAGGATTTTTTTTTGAGTGCTTTAACCAAAAGAAAACAGCATACTCTAACCCCTACAGCCGAAAATGCCAAAAACCAAGGTCTTTGGCCGAATTTGCACTCATAGAGCCCCTTTTTCGGCCAACTCTTGCTCCCATACGGGATTCCTACAATCTCTCCCCTTATCCCTCCTAAAAATGCTCCCCTTATCACTCCACAAATCCCTCTCATGACTAAATCAAACACCACCCATCAGAGTTCCACTTGACCACAAACTCCTGCCTACCCAAACATTAAAAATAAAACACCATACATGCTCATCTTAGGACTTGAACCCAGGCCTTCCTCCATGTTCCACACGCCACACTTTTAGCTCCCTTGTGGCG
Organism: Gossypium stocksii; assembly: GCA_020496765.1. NCBI lineage: Eukaryota > Viridiplantae > Streptophyta > Magnoliopsida > Malvales > Malvaceae > Gossypium > Gossypium stocksii. The sequence goes on along the minus strand of CM035625.1, from coordinate 15,652,819 downwards.
TTACTTTGCCACTCCACCAGGGGTTCTCTTGTGATACATTTCACCCACAACTTTTAATAAGACCACCTATCACCAACCCCTAGCTCCTTAAGTCCAAAATTCAAAAATTCCACAGGGTTTTGGCCAACTCATAGGCCTTCCATAGGCCCATTTACACCCTCTAAATATGAATTCCACGACCACATCTCAATATTTTAAAAAATTTACAAAACATCACACAAGATTACTAAGCCCCAAAAATTAGGATGTTACAGGTTTTGTTTTACTTAATTTATTAGTTATTTCCCATTTTACTAATATACCCTTAATGATAACATTATAAAATCACCTAATATAAGCCTATTTATGTCCATCCATTAACCAAATGGTCTAATAACAACAAAAGGGCCTTCACATTTCAATTCCATAGCCATTAAGCACTTCTAACTAATAGCATTCTATTTTTGCATTTTACGCGATTTAGTCCTTTTTTTCAAATTATCCATCTAATTGATAAAATTAAAACACGAAATTTTGACACATACTTGCTATCATGCTGTAAACACATAAAATAATATTAAAATGATTTTGCAACCTCATATTTGTGGTTCTAAAACCACTGTTCTGAGTTAGCTAAAATCAAGGTCTTTCCTAATCAGCTGACGTTAAAAGAACCCTACAAAACAGTTAATTATTCACACCTCCACTTGCTAATCCTTTACAAGAGGATTAGTTTCTCATGGACCTTACAAACAATATAGACTTGATGTATAAAATAGGCATGAACAATAATTCAAGAATATAAGGTTTAGAAGAAGCTTGAGTATTAAAATTAATTGTTGAATCCTTATAAAGTTTGATTATGTTTCACAAATCTGATTTTTTTCCACAAAACAAAGAACAAAAACTGAAATAAACCTAATGTAACATCCCTAGCATGTATCCGTCACCAGATTGGGGCTATAGAGCATTATTGAAAATTAACATCATATAACGAACATTTATTCAACATATACAAATCATAGCATAAAACATAGAAATATTATTTAAACTCAAGCATATAGTCCCTTATACGAGCTCTCGAGGCCCTAAAAACATATTAGAAATGGGTCGGGACTAAATCAAAAACATATAGGATTTTTTGAAAAAAAGATGCAAACTTTGAAACTGTAGGGGTCACACAGCCGTGTGGCTAGGGCGTGTGACTCACACCGCTAAGACACACGCCTGTGTGTCAGGCTGTGTGGGCATTTGAAGTAAGGATATACAGCCATCTCCTAGCCCGTGTTCGTGCCCTTGTAACTCTTTGACTTGGGTCACACGGCCAAGCCACACACCCGTGTGCTAGGCCGTGTACCCCTCGAAGTGGCCTCACATGTTCATGTGCCAGGCTGTGTGCTAGGCCATATAACTACCTGACTTGCAACTCTTTGTAAGCTATAGGGGACACACGGCCATGTATCACACACGATTGAGACACATGCCCGTGTCTCTAGTCGTGTGGATGAAAAATAGGCCATTTCCAAGCCATTTTTCTCACCCATAGTCTAGCCACTTACACAAACCATATGTACCTATTTTCATGCATTCAAAACACATCTAACATATGCATATTCAAGCTAGAACATCATAGTAACTAACCATACAACCAATATGCCAAAATGGCCCCTCAATATCAGCAATCAAACTTGATTAAATACTTGCTAAGTTTATCCATAAATCAATCAACCAATTGAACAACTTAGATACTATATTACCATAATGTTCACATACCATTCTTATCTGCAAAAAATACCATTATAACCATTTCCACATCTACCATCTACCTTAATAAATTACCAAATGCGAAACATATTCAAGGCTACCAAAACTAGCCATTAAGAACTTTATGTGCTATCTCACTCCATACCAACCAACATTTCATAGCATACCATTATACTCACCATTTCACTACCACCATTTTAGTACCTAGATGCCAAAATAACAACCATTTAAAGTACCATATATACTTGATATCATATCAACTATTTCATCAACCAAAATAGTATATTTACAAGCCACACATAATGACTATTTTCATCAAACAAAGACACATTTATATGCCATTATAACCATGACTCAGAAACATCAAAATTCTTCAAAATTCTTCAAAATTCCCTTTACAAAAGTTGTTTAACTAAAAACAGACACTCATTTTCATCCATCAAACATCAAAAACAACCAATATACATTCATGGTAAAACCCTAAACATTCAAAAATTTTACAAATTAGTCCCTGGGCTACCTAGATTAAGCTATAACAACTCCAAAAACATAGAAATCATTAAAAATGGGACAAAAATGCACTTACATGCACAATAAGAGAGATGACTGAGTGTTGAAGCTCAAAAATGGTGGTATTTTCCCTTAGAAAATTGGCTAGGTGAAGAAAATGCATAAAAATTTGTTTTTGCTTTTACTTATTTTGGTTTTATTTATTAAATTACCTATATAACCTTTATTAATCAAATTAATGATGTCCATTTTTGTTCACTACTTTTATGAATGGTCTAATTACCATTTAAGGCCACTCATATTCCAATTTCATAGTAATTGACACCTTTTACTTATAGAAATCAAACTTTGCATCTTATGCAATTTAATCTTTTTTTTAATCAAATTAAGCATGCAAACAAAAAAATTTCTTCACGAAATTTTTATACGACACTAATAACATGATATAGACATTAAAATATTAATAAAATAATTATTTTTCATCAAATTTGTGGTCTCAAAACTACTATTTCGATTTCACTAAAAATGAGCTGTTACAGCTAAGCCTAAGAAAAGAGAAGAACTAAAGACTAAATCTAAGAAGAAAATTATACAATATGAATGTTGTCTATAACATGTGTTAAATGAGCCTATTTATAGACTATAGAGTGGTCGTCGTCCTTAACCATAGGTCACTTGTCGTCCTCATGCTTAATGTTTGATTTGCGGACCAAAATGCCCTTGGCTCGTAATTATTTCCCCTACAAAAGTGATGTCGCGACACATTAGGTCCTGTGTCACGACATCGAGGGCAATATGCTTCATCTTCAAGATGTCTTCAAGGGAGTGTTGCCACATCCTCAGGCTATGTTGCGAAACTGAAGGCAGTCTTGAAATTTTTCTATTATGCTCCCTATGTTGCGACATCTGGTGCTTCGTGTTGCAACACAATTACCAGTATTGAGTTAGCACACCTTCTAATGGTCTTTTCATGCTTACAAAGTATATTAGCTTACTCTTACACTTATTCGGGCCCTAAGGTTAATAAAAGATTCAAATTACACACTTTATTGAATTTAACTAAAATTGCGAAAACGTAATTAAAACTTAACCAAAATTTTTTTGTTCAAGCTTCTAAAATGTCAAAACTAGTTTAATTTGCTACACCGAATTATAACAGATCAAGTATATTCCAAAAGATATGGTAATGGGGTTTTCCAGATTCATTGAAAGTGTGTTCACTAGTCTATTGTGGAGTTGGGTTCGCCTGTTGAGTTGCGAACTAGGTGTTTGCCAATCAAAGTCATGTTAGACTCAAATTAGGAAATAAAAATATTGTGTACGTAGGATAATTTTTGTGCACAGAACCTTCTTCTAAGCCGACTAAGGTTCCTAAAGTCTAATAGGGTATCCTAAGATCACTAAGTCACTTAGTGTATATAAATACAACCCTTATTCTATGAAAATTCTTTTATCGATATTTTGTTGTCAAGCTCTATTTTGAACAAAGTTCATAGCAACCAAGGCAAGCCTCTATCGTGTTAGGGTTGATTGTCTAGAAAGCTAGGTTTGGTTGCTTGTGTGAAATATATAAGTTCTATCCACTTAAGTAATCTATATGTTTAAGTATGTTGTGAACCAGCCGAACCATCTACCAGCAAGGATAAAGGCAAAGTAAAAATCGTTTAAATTCTCAGCTACTTTAGTGAGTGGTTAAGAATCACCATAAGTGTGCTAACTATCATATTTTTCAATATGAATGCTCAGGGTTCATAACTCGTGTGCGAATTGTTATGTTTTCCGAGAACCTTATTTTTAAACAAAGTTCTAAGAGCAAGCTTTTCCTATAAAACTCTACTTTTAAGTTCTAATACTTTGTTTTCAAAATATTATTCCAAGTTATGTTTTAAGAAATGTTTTAAAAATATGTTTTATGCTTGTTCCAATGCGCGCCTATGTTTTAAAGCATGTTTTAAAAGTACAATTTTATAAACTATGTTTTTACTAGCTCTTTATACAAGCTCTATGTGATAAGTTTCTGTGTGAGCTCTTTTACGAGCTTATATGTTGGATATATTGGTATACCAAAGGATTTTGAGTACTCACCTATAAGTTCTGTGATTTGGGCGTTGAGGCCGTAGGACATATGGAGAGACAAGGGAATGTCAAGCTATGGTCCATTCAATAGAACATGTTGGCGTACAAGAGAGTGTTTGGATTACGGTACACTTGTGGGACATATTAAGGACTTTTTGAGTCATTCTGAGATGTTATAAAGAGATCTGCATATCTAAATGATAATATAAGATAAGTTAAGACAAGTGCAAGAACATATTTTATGTTCCTCAACCATTCCGATAAGACAAGTGTGTGAGCATGTTTCATGCTATATAAGATTCTTTTTCAAGCATGAACAAGCTAAGTTTTTAAGTATGATTTTTAATAAGTACAACTAAAACTATTTTTACTACTTATGTTTAATGGCAAGCAGGTTTTGTGAACTAGGCCTCGCACATTCACCGCAAACCCAACACTTAATACAATTTTTTAAACTAAGTCTTCTTTTTGTTTTAAACTTTCTATTTTAAAGCATACTCTAAGATTCCAAATGATTCATTAAGTTTGCAATAAAGTCACCCACTCCTCTCTTACTTCTCAAGTAAGTAGGTTGCAAATGGCAATGGCGAGGTAAATGACTTGGTGTGGCTCATCCCTGTACAAATATTGACAAACCTGGGAAATAAGCGATGGGGTTGTAGTTATGTGGTTTTAGATTTATTATGTTATTGAAACAATTCCCTTAAAGATTAAGTTTATTTTTATTTTTTGATCTGTGAAGTAAAACCTTTGTTACTAATTTCTTTTTAGCATGATTAAAATTTGACGTTTCTTTATTTCTCCATGCATGCATACCATGTTGTGTTCTTTCAATTTAGCCAAAGTATATATTAATATCATATATGTAACACCCCAAACCCGGCCTAGACATTATGGATGAATCTGACAATGTCACAAGGAAGGGATTTTGAAAACAAAGCTAATACGATGTAAACCTTTTTAGCCTATCAACTCTCATTTGCCTTTATCTAAATCAAAATGTTTATTCAATTCGTCAATTAGCCTTAAAATGTATCTTTTAGTGGAAGCTTAGGAAAATATTGTGTTATTTGAGCAAAATTGTTTGTGTATAAGAAAAACCTTAGCTTAGAAAAATATGTATTTTGTCAAGTTTTGTAGTAGTAAAATCATAAAACGCGGACAAACCCAAATTTAATCAACAGTCTGAAAAGTCCAAATTTTTTAAAAAAATACCTAGAAATGAATCAAAAATTAAAATAGAAGCCATAATCAAAATCAGTTCATGATAGATGATCACTGTCGAGTCCTCTACTGCATTGATCAGCCTAAGTCTATGGGTTACCTATACAGAATAGATTAAAGGGATGAGTTTACATAAACTCAATGTGTAACCCAATAGAATTAGGCATGCATACATACAGACTAACAAACATCAATTAGATACAGACTTGGGCCTAAGCCTGTCTTAGATACAGAGCAGATATAGTATCAGATACAGAGTCAGATACAAAATCAGATACAAGGTCAGATACAGAATCATAATCCTACCCCTATCCTCTATACACCATCTCCGACCATCCTTACACACTATGTGGGGTTTAAAACACCCACTCAACCCTACACACCATATTGCACCGTTGTGGCACATAACAGATAAATTGCAGCCTTACTGCCAGAATATAAATGAAGGTCACCTTATAGAGCTCTTTCTCCGTATATAACAACCCACCCCAAAACAGATATAGGCTAATCAAATATAACTAACAGTTATAGATATACAAATTAACATGCTCGACATGCTATTATTTAGAAATCATATAGGCATATAGAACAGTAATCAGTCATGCATAGTATTATTCATACAAATAGAGCATCAGGTCATCAGTTTATAGGGTTGGATAACCCTTACCAACCTTACGGTAGGCCCATAGTTGTTTAAGACGACCGTGTGACCTTAGGAAAAATTACAGAATTTTTGGCCCACTTGCTCGTGTGGCTTACCCGTGTGGCCCACACACCCTGATTGGCCTTGCCCGTGTGGATGGCACGGTCTAACCCAAAAAATCCACACGATCGTGTGGCCTACACACCCAATTTAGCCTAGCCCGTGGGCCTCACACAGCCACACTTCGGCCACCACATAGCCATATCTTGCGCACGATCGTGCCTTCATCGATTACACGGTTGTGTCATCACACATGACTTACCATAAGGGCGACCACATACCCATGTGGCATCGACAGAACTGTTTTTCAACTTTTACCAATTCACTTTTTTGTGTTTCGGGTACACACCTGGTACTATTTCACTGCAAAAATACTCCCGAACACTTCAAGACCGATTTCGAACGAAAACCCCCAAACGCTTAAATTGCTGCAGAAACCATAGTCAACCCTTGTACCTCACCGAACAACAAAGCCGAAAGCTACACATAAAAGGGCGAATTGAGGACAACGGTAAAAAAAAAAGAGAAGACAAAAATTGATCAGGGAAAAGAGGGAGCAGAAACGTCAAAAGAGGGAAAAAGAATTTTGGGTAAAGAAAATAAAATGAAATTGTTTTTTTTAAAAGATATTCTGATAACTCCCAAATCCCAACTCCCCACAATCTCCTCAAACTTAACTACTTCAGAATTTTAACTAAATCGAAACTCTTCTAGGAAACTAAGAAAAATTAACATCCTTGCTTGCATAGGGATTCGAACGCAGGACCTCCAACACACAGACTCCCTTACCACTTGAACCAGCTGGCTCATTCTGATATTGATTTACAGACAATTAAATATAAGCTTGCTCCTCATGTGTAAGGCTTAGATTAGAAAAATATCAAGATTTGCTAAAGGTAATGCTTGAACTTGGGACCTTTCACACACACCCAGAACACTTAGCTACTGAAGCAGACAGACAGCTGTGTCAAATTTCACAAAAAGCTGAAATAAATAATTTGGGGCATTACAATATATGAGCCAGTTTTATTAAAGTATTATTTTCTGTGACCGTTGTATGTTTGCAACCCCCTGTATGCATGCCAACCCTTAGAAGCAATAACCTTACTACTTAGCGAACCTTACCTAAGTCTGAAAACCCTCACATGAATGTCCTTTGTGCTACGAAATTGTTTGTATACGAACCTATGATGCTTGGTTTTAAGTGTGAACTTAGAAGGTATGCTAACTATTGCTATTGTGCGGACTTATGCTTATTGTTATTATGCGAACACATGTGTAACTTAGATATGCGAACCTAAGTTGTGTGAACCTTAATAATAATTTTTATGTAGTCACATCCATGTTTGAAAACACGTACCCTGAACTACCATGTTTACATTTTATGTATGATTTTATTTTGTTGCTATGTTATAACTTATCATAATATATGTAGTAAATAAGTGGTGTGCTGGAGGTTAGGTTGTTAGTTAATAGAGAATCTCTCTGGTGGCTAAAGTAGCTCACCAAACTAAGGTCGACGGTCAAGTTTGGGGTGTTACAGATGCTTCTGTCAACATGGCCTTCAATTTCCTAAAGTTCTCCTTACATTCGCCATTCCACATGAACATCACATTCTTTTGCATGAGTGTTTTATGACCTTTTAGGCTGATTCAGGCATAAGGAATGAGTAACGTGCTAGTTGAGTGCATATAACCCCAACTTAAGCTAAAGATTCAGTGGACTGCTAACCACCTCCAAACGTGTGAACATTTAGAGTTAAAATCATTAAAATAAATATATATAAATTAAGTGTGGTATCTGCAAGCGAACATGTCAAATTATAATATAGGTTAGTGTTACAACGGAACACCGAGAAGTATTCTGAGGATCGTACCGAATGGAGGTTGATTTAAATCTAAAAATGTTATTATTTACAGCAACAGGGCTAAACGGTACTTATTAAAAATCATATTACAACAGCCAATATTAAAATTAAGATAAGGGAATAAAATTAAAATTCAAAACTACACAAATAACATTAACAAATGAAAATCATTTGAATAACAGATAGAAGATTAACTTGCTTCCTTTGTTGTAATCAACTTTAGAATTAGGGTTTTTATGAGAAGATTAGTTAATACCTAGACAATATTGCCTCTTGTCCTCATGTTCCTGACTGGGATAAATACACAATTTACTTAGTATCCTCGTCTCTCGATCCGTTTACTTATATTACTTCCTATAGTCATCATGTAACAGCCCGTTTTTCGATAAATTAGAACAGTGGTTTTGAAATCACAAATCTGATGCCAAAAAATTATTTTAATATTAATTTATGTGTTTACCGCATGTCAGCATGAATGTCTGAAATTTTCGTGAATTAATTTTACCGATTGAATGCTTAATTTGATAAAAGGACTTAATCACGTAAAATGCAAAAGTTGCCTTCTAATTGTTAAAAGTGCTAAATAGCTATGAAATTGAATTGTGGAGGTCCTTATGATGTTATTAGACATGTTTAAGGTTAATGAACGTAAGTGGGCTTATGTTATGTGAATTAATTTGTTATTAAGGTTAAATTAGTAAAATTGTAAAGTAATTTATAATAAATAAAACAAAATTTAAAAGCATGTTAATCTTTGTGTTCTTTACTGAAAATAAGAAATAAAATAAGGGTTTGGAAGCTTGTTACATTCGACACATTCATAGCTTGATTAAGGGTTTTTGATGATTTTTATGTTTTTGTGATCATTGTAACTTGTACTAGCTAGCCCAGCGACTATTTTGCAAAACTATTAAAGATTTTGTAAGTTTCCATTGATGAATATTTGAGTTCTTTGATGGTTTTTGATGAAATATGAGTATTTGATGATAGTTATACATGTTTGGTACAGTGATTTTTGATGAAAATGCAAAATAGGGATTAAATTGTGAAATGTGTAAAATGTGGGGTGAAATGTGTGAATAAATAGAAAATATAGGCTGCTAGGGGTACTATGGTAATACAGCTAGCATGGGTATTAAAGGAATTTCATGAATTTGTGTTTTTGTGAAATAAGGACTAAATTGTTAAAAGTGTGAAAGTTTAGGGTCTATTGTACAAATAAGCCTACATATGTGTTACGAACTAAATTAAAGGAATATGTGATTAAATAAGTTAATTTTGTATATATTGAGATTAAAAAAAGTTAAATTCGGATATAGATCAGGGGAAAACCAAAGTACTCAACTAATCGACTAGTTTCATCGTTTTTAAGTTCAAAGTAAGTTCGTATGGGATAAATTCATTATAAATATATGTTTAATGCTTTGGTATTGCTTAAATTGCGATTACAAGTTTATTGATATTGTATGAATTGATAAATCGACTCTACGAATATATTCGACGAGATTGAATCGATAAATATGAAATCCTGGTTGAACCTTAAGAATAGATTTGGATACTAGTGACATGTTATTTGGTGATGTGTTGAGTTGGATTCGAGCCATGATATTAGAACTTTGGGTGCGTGTTATACCAATTTGGCTTCGGGCCATGATAACGATTCTTCAGATAAATTACCTTGATTTGGCTACCGGCCATGGTATAGGTACTTATTATACGAGACTCATGATGTATTCGGCTTCTATTCTAAGTGGTTCAATGAGTAAGTGAACGATGTGGTTGAGAAAAAGGTTGGTACGAGACGATACAGGTATGTGCAGAACCTATTCGAGTATCAAATGGTGATAGTTTGATGAGTTTGTATTTGATCATGTTGTGAGACATGAGAAAGGTTTGTAGTTAATGTATATATTGTTATGTTATGTGTAATTGGTTGATTTACATTTATTCGATGAATTAAGTTATTCTCATACGAACTTACTACGCTATGAAGCTTACTTCGTGTTATTTTTCTATGTTTTATAGTGAATCAAGGCTAGCTCGAATCCAGGAGTTGTTGGGAACATCATAGCACTATCAAGCATCTAAGTTGGTACTTTTGAAGTTATAAATATATGGTATATGGCATGTATAGGCTATATGGTATTTTGGTATGTTTTAGTTGTGAATATGAGCCATGAGATTTGGCTTGGTAGTGATGTAAATGTTATGTGTATTTGGCCATTAGAAAAGACTTGTTAATGACTATGGTATGATGTTTATAATGCCTTGTGAAATGGTTGGTTTTGGCATGGTTGTAGTCATGACTTTAGGAAAGTTTAAATGGTTATTTGAATGGTAGAGTATGGAAGCTTGAGAAAGGTTTTGTTATGTTATGAATTTATATGTCAAATTAGTTAGTTAGATGGTATGTATTTGAGTTGATGAATTGATTGAATTGAGGATGGATTTTGTTAGTGAATTAGTGATTAATAAGTTGACATATACTTGCATGAAATATGGTTAATTATCATGTTTGTTTGGTATATGTTTGGGAAATGAAATGGTTGGATTGTATAGCATGATTTGAGTAAGAAATTGAGGTTTTTTTTGTTGTTCATTGGGCATAGAAATAGTATCATTTGAATGTGTTGTAGGTGTGCATATTTGGGTGGTAAAATGGCCTTGCAAACGACCTCTTTTGTCCACATAGGCAGAGACACGGGTGTGTGTCTCAGCCGTGTGCGATGCACGATTATGGTACAAGGCTGTGTGTCCCCTGAAGCTAATGAAAATTCAAGTTAGTGAGTTACACGGCCTAGACACACAGACGTGTGGTCAGCTGTGTGGCCAAGCCAGTATACCCTTTAGTTTTCACACGACTTGGCACACGGGCGTGTGGTTGGCCATGTGATGCAAGTCAATATGTATGCCTTGTTTCCATACGACCTGTGACACGGGCGGTCTGTGGCCGTGTAAGGCACATGGCCTGTTCACACAGGTGTGTGACCCTTGTATTCTTGAAAATTTTTCTAAGTTTTCAAAGTTTTTGTATGTTATCGGTTTAGTCCCGAACCACCTCTAAAGCATGTTAAAGTCCTCATAGGCCCAAAAAAGGGACATTGTGATTATGTTTGAATGATATTTGAAAATGAATGCTTCTTATATGAGATATGTATGTTTAATGATATAAATTGATCGGTAATACCTTGTAACCCTATTCCAGCGATGGATACGGGTTTGGGGTGTTACACATCAAGCCTAGGGTTTAAGAACATATGTATTTACACCAACTAATCCTATTAGAAAAACCCTAACTCTTTCGTTAATCACTCTCACTTCCGCTCGTTAATCTCCCAAAAGATTTAGCCATTCATCATCTCAAGAATCATATTTTTCTACGATTAGATTAATAATGCAAAAATAAAAATAATATAAAAGAGAAAAGATAGAAATTGTCTATATGATATTGTAGAGTGCTCGGAATAGTAAAATCCTTTGACAGTGCTCGAGATCTCATTGTTTGCAAACAAACAATAAAAGAAAAGTACTAAAATATTGAAATTGTAAAGACTTGGATTCAAATTGAATCCAAGCCAAAGAACAAGAAATAAAAATGTTTAGAAAAATAAATTAAAACCTAAACTAACCTAACCTAACCTAACCTAAATATACTAAAACAAACCCTAAAACTAATATGGCAAAAAGGTCCCAAAGCTTTCCATAGCTTAACTATTTAGAGGACAATTTAGTAGCCTTAATTAGGGTAAACACCAGCCTTAATTACATAAAAAGATGTATTGTACGGATGGAAACACCCTTGCTTATTTTTGGCCTTACGTCGCACCTATGTCGCGACATAGACTTCTGCATGTCATGACACACAACATTGAATATGATTTTCTTAATCAGCTTGGTTATCTTGCGACTCCGAAAGCTTGTGTTACGACTCAGCTTCCATTCCTTACACTTTTATCCCAAAAATTAGGTTTCCTCCACAATCAATTAAATTGTTAAAACCACTACCTTAAGGCCGATATTGGCCCAATTAAGTCAGGTAACTTAAAATAATGCATAAAAACTCTTATTTTGCAAGATTGTAATCCTAAACTAAGAAATATGAAAATGCCTAGAAAAAAAAACTCGTTAAGTGCCAAAAAATATCGAATCTGCCACTACGATTTATGGTAGAACAACTACTCCCTGTGTTGTAACACCTTGTCTCTATGTCGCAACACACCATCTAGACTACCTAAGGAGCATACTATTGTTCATGTCGCGACATGCACCAAAGAATGTCACGACATAGCCCTAAGCACACCACAAAGGAGTATACTATCAACGGTGTCGCGGCACAGGCTTAAGTGTGTCGCGACACAGCTGCGATAAAGCTAATTAAAACATCAAGGTTGTTATCATCTACACAACTCGACTTGGTTATGTTTAGTCATCTATATCAGGTCAAAATTAGTCATCTAATATGACTCCTATGAATAGGATGCTCAAAACTTAATTGGGGGTTTTAGTTCTTAAATTAGGTTTTTTCTTTGTAATTTAGGAATTCAATTTTCAATTTCGTTTTTGATTGTTCGTGTTATTGTTTCAATATTGAGAATCACTTAACATTATTACAAATCTTCTTCAAGTTTCTACACTTCAACAATATTTAGAATCAATTTCTTTCTTCTCTCTTTTGTCTTTTTATATTGAATTGATGTTTAAATTTGTAACATCCTTAACCTGGATCCATCACTGGAACAAGGTTACGAGGATTATTGGAGTTTATAGAACATGTATAATTAAATTAGGTCAAGTACTATTCATTTTCTAATATTATTCATAATGTCCCTTAAATGGACTCTCGAGGTCGAAAACATACATGAGAATCGATCGAGACTATTTCAGGATCTAAGGAAATTTTTTTTACGAAATTCCAAAATTTTCCTTATATAGAGAAGTCACACGCCCATGTGATAAGGGACACGCTCGTGTCCCCAACCCGTGTAACTCTCTGACTTGTACCTCATGTAGAAATTTAAATCACACGCCTATGTGCTAGGCCGTGTGGTTAATTTAATTTTCAAAAATTAGGTACAGGTTTCACACGACCAAGAGACATACCCGTGCTCTAGGCTGTGTACCTCACACGGCTGAGATACATGCCCATGTCTATGCCATGTGCTTAATTCAGAGTATTCTATTTCTCAATTTTTAGGATGCAGGGGATACACGGCCAGGCTACACGCCTATATTCAAGACCGTGTGTCACACACGGCCAAGACACACGCCCGTGTGTCTACCCGTGTGGACAAAGTTAAGGCTATTTTCTAAGCCTTATTCCTCACCTCGTTTTCATCCAAAACCTGTACAAAAATATACCAATACTAACCAACCAATTCAAGCATTTAATTTTAACCAATTTTATCATTCAATATGTTATATTTTCACATACTCATTTATCTCAAATCTTACCTCATTTGACACTCACATGTTTACTCTACCAACTCAAACCATATTAACATTTATGTAAATCCATTATTTACTTTATAAGCATACCAACATCAAGTAATTGCTAGCCATTCCAATGGCTAGTTTACATTCATCCAAATCAATATCCACATTGGTCTTAATAGCTTATACATGCTATTATACCAAAATAAAGTATCTTTGTATAGCCAAAATGAGTCGGTCGATAGTGGGATGATTCTCTGACCGTTCTCTAACCTTCTCGAGCTTCCAAGCACTATAAAATAGAGAAATAAAACCTAGTAAGCATTTAATGCTTAGTAAGCCCATGTAACAAGAATTTAACTTACCATAGGTTTTCATTAAATTAATCATACACATAAACATCCAAACCACTTGATTAACGACCTAACATACACAACTTCAACAATTTAAGTTAGTCAAGTAGATTCACATAACATCTATAACATAGATGAGCTCACCATGCCAAATCTTTCAAGTGTTTCATCTATACATTCAATACATTTTTCTTTTGATCTCATCATTTCTCATGTCAGGGTATTATCCGTCAATTCATGTTCAGGGGTACCCATTAGGGTACATAATAAGAAAACACACTCTCGAGCCACATATCATACAATAGGATTACCGGTCCAGGCTAAATCCTATCTCAGTATATGCTCACATGAGCTTAATCAGGATTGTCTGTCCAAACTAAATCCTTTCTATAATATATGCTCTAAGGAGCTTGATATGGATTACCCATTCAGGCTAAATCCAAGTTGTATTATATGCTCGAGAGGGTTTGTACCAGGATTACCTGTCCAGGCTAAATCCTATCTGTAATGAGGTCAATAGTATTACTCGTGTAACAACCCGAATTAGGGCCTAAACGGAACAGTGGTTTTGAGATCATGAATCCGACTTAGAAAAATTTATTTCGATAAAGTTTTAAAATTTAGTAGGTGATTGATTTTATGAGTAAAAACTTGGAAAATAAATTTTATTGATAAAGTGCCCGATTAAGAGATAGGACTAAATTGCAAAAATTTCAAAATATGAGTTCTAGAAGCATTTAGTGTGTAATTGAATTTCATTCATAAATTAGAGGTCCTTATTTTGAAAATAGATCATTTTATAGCATGATGGACAAAAATGCCCATGGAAGGAAAAATTTGCAAAGAAGGCCATTAAGGGCATTTTGGTCATTTGGTTATTAAATGAAATAAAAAGGAAAAATAAGTCAATATTGGTTTCCATCTTCCTCATGTATGGCCGAATATCCCTTTCTCCATAGCTAGGGTTTTGTTTCATCTTTTCAAGCTCCAGGTAAGTGATTCCTAGCCCTGTTTTTCATGTTCCTCGTATTTTTGAAATCCTCGTACCTTGACCTAGCTTTCTATACCATTATTTTAAGCTAGGGTTCATGTTTAAAAATTTACCCATGTGTGACGTGAAAGCATTTTGATGTTTATTGGTAGAAAGTGAAAGCTTGAAGGGTAGTAAACAACTTTTGCTAAGTGATTTTTCATGAAAATGCATTTAGGGACTAAAATGCAAAAGTTGTAAAATATGTGCATAAATTGTGAAACATTAAAAATTTTAGGTTGCTATAGAAGAGAATTATGTTTGGCTAGGCTTGGGAATATAGAAAAATTAATACATTTCATTTTACGAGCATAGGGACTAAATTGTAAAAATTGACAAGGTTAGGGGTAAACTGGTAAAATTTTCCATAGGATAATTTTGGGTCCAATCGAGTAATGTATGTATTGAATGAGTTAATTTTTGTGTTATAGATCAAGAACGATATGAAAATGACATTGACTGAGGGAAAGGCAAGGTGTCAGATTAAAATAAAAAAGATTAGCATATTTGTACCGAGGTAAGTCCTATATGTAAATAATGAGTTATTTTTAATAATTATGTTTAATTAGTTTAATTATTTTGAAATTTTGAAACTTTATATTGAACTATTGATTATGGAATATTATAAACCGATAAGTAAAGAAAAGTCCCAACTGAACCTTAGGAATCATTAGGATAAAAGTGACATGTTTCTAGGAAATTGTCGACCGTTATTGATTGTTTATGTGATTTTGAGTGCTGGTCTAGTTCGACTATGAGTGGCTAGGTAATCCTGCATTTGTTGCGGATACTTGTCAGCTTATCTGAGCAGCATTGAGTAGAATCGACAACACCGTCAGCTTGTGTGAGCAGACCCGATAATAGCTCATTATTGAGCCTTATGTGATAAGTGGTAGCTTCGGCTACATTATGTGTGTGGCACTTATGCCTTATTTTCATGTATCCTTTAATATTCCACGTGGTTCATTGGGCTATTCGAATTAATATGATACAATGTGAATGCAAGCGAAAAGATTCAACCGTGTGTTCAAGATTGTATATGTGCAGGTTATATGAAAATTATTATGTGTTCTAAGTGCTTAATGTATGAAATAAATCATGTGGTAAGATCACATGAGTAAGTGATAATTCCCAAACTTAATCGTATGATTGGAAAACTTATTTTCCATTAGCTATGTCTATTTAGTTTAAATGATCATTACTTTTACATATAAACTTACTAAGCTTTATAATTTACCCCTTCATTTTTCTCATCCCCTATAAGTTCGTCAAGCTAAATCAAGGTTCGAAGATCAACGGGATTCCATCGACACTATCAACAAGCATTTTGGTATTTTGTTTAAACACTTAAGATTATGGCATGTATAAATGGTCAAATGTTTTGTTATGTGTCATAGTTCTTGGGGTCAAATGTTGTCACTAAAGTTATGGTATTTGGCCATTTGTTATGGGCCATATATGATTGAATATTTTCTAATTGAAGTGTTGTAATCTCTTTTAATACAAGTTGCATAGTAGGTGTATAATGTGTATGGGTGAGTATGCTTGTGTATGGTTGGTAAAATGTAGTGTGTGGATGCCAGAATGTGGTTGTTTAGATATGTTTTTGGTGTCATATTATGTATTGGAAAAATTGGCTTGTATTAGGTTGTGTTTCAGGGTGGCAATTGGCCTAGAAAATAGCCTATAATTGTCTACACGGGTAGGCACCTGGGCGTGTGTCTCTCACACGGCCAGCCCCATGGGCGTGTTGATAAGCCGTATGTCCCTTGCATCTGAAATTATGGAAATTAAATGTTTTGTAGTAAACACACGGGTTGGAGACACGGCCGTGTGTCCCGACCGTGTGATAGACACAGCCTAGCCCACAAGCGTGCGGCTTGGCCGTGTGATGAAAACTTCGCGATGACGTCATAAATAGAATACCCCGGTTTTTCACATAGGGTAAGGACACGGGCGTGTTGAGGCCATGTGAAGGACACAAGCCAGAGACACAAGCGTGTGCTCGGCAGTGTGAAAACCCCTGTAGGTTCAAAATGAAAATTAATTCTGCACGGGCTAGGGACATGGGTGTGTGCGACCACACGGCCTACCCACACGGACGTGTCCCTATCCCACACGGGCGTGTGCCCTGTTTTAAGTAGAATTTTTTTAAGTGATTGAAAAGTTCTGGTTTGGTTTCGGATCGTACCCAATGAGTCTCTTGGGCATCGTAAGCCCATAATAAGAGTGTTTTGAATAAGATTGAAAAATACGTGGAATTTGTAAGTCGAGATTGATTGATTGTGTGTTCGTAAGTCCGGTAATACCTTGTATCCGGTCCTGACATCGGACTTGGGTGAGGGGTGTTACAACTCGTCCGAGCTAAATCTCGTCAACAACAAATGCAAGACCTCATTTAACAAGGGAAATCACCTTTATCCATAGAAATCCAATATTCAACAGAACTTAACTCATTTCGAACAATTTCAATCATGTGTTCATTTATTATTTTGCAACATTTATACATTTCACATATACAATTTCATATTTCACAATCAATTCAATACATCATTTAAATCAGCATATTTTCATACTCATCTAAGTTACACGAACTTACCTCGACGCTTGTTTGTATCTACTGGTCCGAAATCTTTTCCTTTCCTCGATCTAGCTTTGTATTTGAGTTTTCCAGATCCAATTAAGCTTGATTAGTTTTCTCCTTCTCTTTTAGGGTTTCTATAAAATTTGAGGATGAAGATGATGAAAATAAGATGATATTTTCCAATCAACTAATTATCATCTTTTAATTTTTTCTAAATTTCAATTTAGTCCTTTTCTTTTTCTCAATTTCCATAGATGATTCATCCATAAATATCTACTAACTTTAAATTAATGGTCTAATTACCATATAAGGACCTCAAGTTTTAAATTCCATAGCCATTTAATCCTTTTAGCTATTAGAATTCAACTTCTACATTTTATACAATTTGGTCCTTTCTCTAATTAATCACTTAATTAGTATAGGTTTCCAATCAGTATTTTCATATGACTTTCCTATTATAATATAGACCATGCCATAATATTAAAATAAAATTTTCTTTCTAGCTTGGATTTGTGATTCCGAAACCACTGTTCCGATATCACTGAAATTAGACCGTTACAAAATTCAGTTTAGGGATTTTTATAATTAGATCTATGAAGAACTAAAATTCGAGGGAGATTAATGAGGGAATGTGGGACTAGTTAACAACTGTTTTAGGGTTTCTTGTTGGATCAATTGGTTCGGGTTAAGAGAGCTTAAACCCTAGGTCTGACAACCCTAAGAAGATATTTAGATAGATGATGTCGAAAGAATAATCTATTGAGCATCACTTAGCTTGGTCTAGGTTAAACTGTGAAGTCGAGGAATAAGTAATTATTGTCGATTAATTAGGTTAATTAGAGACTGAGAGATAATAACTATATTAACTAGAAGCCAATTTTTTTGTGAGGTTTTAAAAACATGGATTTTATGAGTGATGGTGATAGAAAATAAAAAGGGGGCAATGAGTGGAATTTACAAAAAGCCACAATGTGGGTGTTTTTGCAGATAATAAAGGATGACTGACCTGTCTTTTTTCATGACGACTTTATACTCTCTGAAAAATGTATGTTAAGTTTTATTATATTTTTATATGTAAATATATGGTTGAAATTATGAATTCCAACATGTATTATATTTAATTTGAACATTTAGAATTTTACTTTATTTAATATAATTTGATGTTTTTATTATTAATGTTATATTTTAGTTCAAATTAATCCTAACACTTTTAAAATTGTTGTTAGTCATCTAAAGTTAATTTTTTTAAAAAAAAAATCAAATCATGAAGTTTAATTTTTATTTTTTATTTTTGGATCTATTCTACAAAATGAGCTTTTGTTTTATACATTTTAGATATTATTTGATAAAATTTAAAAATAGTTTTATAAATATTTTTAACTTTTAAGTAAATAAAAAACAATTAATGAGTTTTATATGATATTCCTTTAAAGAATATATTTTTAAAATTTTAAATTATTTTTACTATTTTAAACCTGAAATATTTATTTTTTTACATCATAAAAACTTAAAATTAATTATAGTTTTTTTTTTTAAATTGTACACCTTGATTCTTTTCGATTTTCCATTTTTCTTTTTAAATGCTCCGCTTTAATTTCAGGACTTCAACCTTACAAACACAGTGGATGCCTCATTAACATAAATGAAATATTTTAGATTGAAAAATTAATCAGAATAATATTATTTAAATAACCATAATTTCACATTTTAAATTATATAGAAACTTTTAACTTTTCGATTTTTTAAAACTTAAATCAGCCAACTAATAAATATTTTAAGGTATTAGTGATTTAGAACATAAATAATATTAGAGGACGAAATCATACTAAATTAAGTGTAAAATTAAAATTTTAAATCAAATATTTTACAAGGATGGAAACCATAATTCAACCGAAATATAAATAATTTCCGTACAAACTAGCAAGGGTTAAATATTTTATTGACAGGGATAGTTAAAAAACATAAAGTGGGTGTGATTCTAGGGAAATGTGATAAAGAGTTTCAGAGGTATGTTTAGCAGAATTTCTTGGCTACGGACCCCAAAGTGAAGAAGGGAAAGAAAGGAAATGCTTATTAAGGAAAAAAGATGATGGGAAAATTGTAAAGTAGGATGTTGAAACCGATGATTCATTGCGTACACTTGAAGAAGCTTTCCAAAAAGTTGAGCCTTCTTTAGGTTTCAACATCGAGTTGAAATTTGATGACAATGTTGTTTATCAGCAACATCATCTGATCCATGTTCTTCAACTCATCTTGCAGGTACAAAGTGTAAATTGTATGAGATGTACGTATTGTTTTTTGTTTGGGAAATCAACAGGTTTTCTTCTCAACAAACGGTGGGACTGAAATTTATAACGATACAAGGAGGAATTCGCTGGAGCAGGCCATAAATGTGTGCTTGGAAGGAGGATTCAAGGGATTGTTTCAGATATCAAAGGAGTATTCAAAAACTCAGGAGCAGTGCCTAAGATCAAAGACTCTAATCTCTCTCTCTTCACATATGGCACGCTCAAGTAAGTTCCCTGCACTGCAATATGGGCTAGCTAAATCATGTTCTAATTTTCAGCTGTTTTTGTGTAATTAGTGCATTAATTAATATTTTGCAGCAATGTGTAGGAGGCTGTGTACATGCAGTATTTGATGGGAATTGATGGGGTGATTGTTGAGTTTGTTGAAGAGATCTCAAATGCAGTGGGAGAGATGATTAAGCCTGAAACTGAGATAAAAATGAAAAATTATAATTGTTTGTATTTCCCAATCATGTACAAAATGAAAAATTATTATGTTAAAACATGTTTGTACTGGCTTTGAGTTTAGATCATGATTTTTGGTATTGTAGCACTATCAGTAGTATTGCTTGGTGTTTATCATTTTAGCTTTAAATCAGTATCAAGTAATTTAAATTTTGTTTTGATAAAAATTTGGTTTGTTTTTATCAATATCAACGTTGAAAGAAATGTAACAATCATCATAAATAAAAAGTGACTAATTAGGGGGTGTTCTCCGCAAATTGTGATTCCTCTTAAGAGATTGTCTGACTCTCTTTTTTATTAGCATCAGGGAAAGAATGTTTTGGCATAGTACAAACAAATACGAGAATAAAAGGTCTCCCTATTTGAGATCATGGCAAGGTGCCCCCAGAGGCTTCCATTAACTTAAGGGCTAGTTTGGTAATATTTTTAAAAAGTGTTTATGAAAAATGTTGTGAAAAAATACTTTTGAGAAGTGCTTTTGAAAAGTTTAGTTTAAAATTTGAGTGTTTAGCATTGCTGTCAAAAAGTGCTTTTCAGAAATAAAATGTCCATTTTAAACATGTTATTATCAAGTAACAAATATACATTTAAATAATATTTAAATTAGTTAATATTATTATATTTTAGTAACAATATAAAAAAATTTATTATAACTTCTTGTTAATATTTTAATATATAAAATATAAATTTCAAATATTTTTAAGCAATAAATATTAATTATTTATAAAATTTAATTAGAATATATAAACTATATTTTAAATATTTAAATATAACTATTAAATATTTGTAATTAGTATTTTAAAAAATATTTTTTTATTTTTAATTAATGATTTCAATACATTTGTAATTAAGTACCAAGAAAAAAAAAAAGAGAAAGTACTATGTTATTGGAGAGATGAAAAAGTAATTAAGCACTAAAACTGCTTTTGTGAGAGGAAAAGCTAAAAATTTTAGCTTTCCCTTTTCAGAAGTGCTTTTGAAAAGCACTTCTGAAAAGCTAAAAATTTCAGCCAAAAGCAACTTGTTCTGCACAGCTTTTCTTCCAGAAGTACTTTTGGAGCCAGAAGTGCTTTTGAAAAGCATTGCAGAACTGGCCCTAAGCCACTGTTGAAACGCGTTGAAGAATAAGGGAAATTCATTTGTAGCCAAAACCCATTAGTTCAAGGATCGCCTTGGGGAATACCCATCCGACAACATCATAAGATTTAGTTATCAATTTCCAAAGTAGCTAAGGAGCTCTTTCTTTTATTCTTTCTCCTAATGTTGTGAACTTCAGCTTGAAGAATCATATTAACAAAGATAATACTCTTATTAAAATTGAGAGATAATTTATTCGCTAAGACTTTCGAGATGATTTTGTATGTCTCGTTATAAAAGTTAATGGGTTTATAGTCCGTAAACATAATTTAGGATTCACCTTTAAGAATAAGGGTGAAAATAATTTTATCAATTTTTTTATTAAGAAACCAAAATCCAAAAATATAAGAGTGGATCAAGTTGCTAGGAGTTCTATGATATCCTAAAATCATTGTTAGAATATGCCTGGTTTACCATTGATATCGAGTACCCTAAGGGGACCAATTTGAAATGCGGTAATTTTGACTTTTTTCTCCAAGAATGGTAAGTCAAGCTCATTCCTTGCCTCAATGGATAAGGTAGGCATGCTAATATTTTGAAGGGCTAGCTTGATGGAGTCAACATCATTAGTCTCTTCTATATAAAGAATACTTTTAAAATGCTCTAAGAAGAGTCATTTAATATTCAAAGAATTATCAATTAAATATTAGGCGAATTATGAATCCCTAAATTTATGTTCCAAACCCTGTAACGCCCTAAATTTTGGGCCTAGAAGTAATGGGCCTTGAATTTGGGATCGATTAGAAGGCGGTTTTAAATAATTTAATTGTGTAAAAAAACTAGAATTGCATGTTTAGTTAATAATTAGGTGTTTTAGGAAGGCAAGATAGTGCCGTTGGTATGGACTCTAATAGGAAGTGATTAGGAGAGAATTTTAAGGTATGGATAAAGGAGAAAAAGTAGGAGATTAGGAGAGGGGAAGTGATGGTGCTGAATTGGACTTTAGGGAAAGCTAGGTTCGGCTAACAGCTATTTAAGGAGTGCCGAATTTCATAGTAGGGTTTTCTTTACTTTCATATAGTTTCCTTTCTCTCATTCTCTTGCCAATTCTTCTTCTCCCCTTTGTTCCATCTTTGCTGAATTTTTCCTTTGCCAAATAGCCATCTATTGTTTGCCAAAACCCTTAGTAAGTCCTTTTCTTTTTCTTAAAAGTCGAATACCTGTGGTTCCATGCTGATTTCTTTTCCTTCATCATTATCCATCTTTGATTACCATCCTTAAGCTAGTGTTGAAAAGCCGATTGCTTAATCAGCAGATATCTAGGCCGTTAGTTTGAAGACGAGTTTTGGTAAGTGTCTCATTCTTAATTTTGGTTTCTTAAAGGGTGGCCGAATATATGTGTAGCCATAAGGGTGACTCATGTGGAAGACGAGTCACCTAATGTTGATAAAATATGTGTGTTGATGCAGATCTAGGAATATTCGAGACTATTCGGTAAGGAAAGGCTAGAAAAGCTGAAGGTTCACGGTAAGGCTGCGGTAAGGCTTCGGGATTTGATAAAGTTTTAGTAAGGTTTGGAGCTGATTTGGAAGTGGTTTTGATTGTAGGTCAAGACTGAGGATAGTGTAGTTGCGATTCGTCAATCAAGTGTGTACATACACTACACACACGGCAAAACGGCAAAAGCCAAAAATCCTGAAATCCTGAATGGGTCTGTTGAATTTGTGGGCCCAAATTGGCAAAATTATGATGTGAGATATTATATTGAATTGACATGTATGTTTGTATGATTGAATTATGAACGGGCCTAATGGGTTACATAGGTATGTTTGGGCTTAATGGGCTTCATAAGCATGTTTGGGTTTTATGAGGTGGTAGAAATGCATGCTAGAATTTAATGGACTTTAGGCCTAGTTAAATGGACTCTCAAGTTTTCATAAAACTTAACTAAGTAATAAACATGTCTGTGGACAAGTCGAAAGACTAAGGTGTAGCAACCGACATATGCATGTCTAGGATTGGATCATGGAAGAGCCTGGTACTTAAACGGTCCGAGTGACCGACCTCTTCTTCTCTTGAATCCTACCTGATGTATAGTGTTCGTTCATCTTAGCCGCGAGGACTTGTTGATGGGCCAAAATTCATAACTAAAATCTGTATCATTAGGAAATTACGAAAATACCCTTCTAGGATAAAATTACAAAAATACCCTTTTAAGGTAGAAATACGAAAATGCCCTGTAAAGTAGAACTACTGAAACACTCTCGTAGGGTAGGAGTACCGTAATACCCCTATAGGGTAGATTTACGAAAATACCTCTGGGTAGTGAAATGACCAAAATACCCCTAAGTGCTTAATATGTGAAAATGTGTGAAAATATGTATGATGCATTCATGAATTGTATGTTGCACTTGGGTGGGTTTTGATGATACGGAGGAAGTGTTTTGAGGATCACATAGTCGCTTGACGACCGTGGATCCACCGTAGGCTTTCAAGTAACCGAGTAGCTTGGCTACACCGTACATATATAAAAGCCTTGCAGCAACGCGAGTAGTGCCGTTGTGTGTGCCACCATTGGTGTGTAGAGGATGGGTGGGTTGATGTAGACATCCCCATAGGTGTGTTGAGCTGGTAGGGTGGTGTGTAACGGTTGGATTTGGGATGGAAACATTTGCATTCATGAAATTCTGATATGATATGAGGTCAATATGGGCTAAGGCCCAGACCACCGATATTGATTAAGGCTTAAGCCCAATGTGATATGTGCATACTGAATTGATTTGATTGCCAAGGGTCGTACACACTGAGTTTCGAAACTCACACCCTTATTATTAATATTTCAGGTGATCCAAAATAGACGGCTCGACGCGGAAGAGGACTCAGAGATAGCTACACTATGAGTTACTTAGGGATTTTCAATATAGATTTAAAAGAATTGTTTCCTTTTAATTACTTAGTTTTATTACTTTATTTTCAATTGATGTAATAAGGCCTTATGTCTCTGATACGACTGTATTTAGGGATTATTAATGTTGCGACTGCCTAGTTTTATTTTTACTTAGATAAATTTCTCAAATTTAAACGTGGTTTTGAAATAACATTATTATGTGGGCCTTTTTGTTTAAATATGGGCTTTCATTTTGGACTTAACATGAGCTTGAATTTCTAAATCACAAGTTTAAGTTTTTAACCAAGCAACTTTTCCACTGAACATAAATTTAACTAAGCAAAGTTGTTTTGAAATAACCTCTTTGATGTGACATCACCAGATTCAATCATAACGTCTGGGCCGGGTCTAGGGTGTTACAAGCCCTCCTTTTAGTACTTGTTTTTTTAGTGTTGCATTCACTCGACATGCTCCAATAGAGAATGGATTTTTGAAACCAATGGATGAGTTCCTACTCTTCCACAAGACTATGTTGGTCATGGATCTCATTTTCTTGCTTTTTATCTCTCCAAACATTAAATTAGATTGTATTTCTTTTTAAAGAAAATCTAATGTCCAATTTATACTTTCTAAGATTACTAAAGGCCTCCTTATTTCATCTTTGCAAAGATGAACGATTGATTTTAAATTTGCAAATCAAGAGAAAGATAATGATCCTGCAATGCTAAGAGGGCATGTTGTTAATATTTCTGAGGCTATAGACAATACAATAAATTGGACTTCATTTAAAAAAAATTATAAAATGTAATATAATAAAAGTTGAAAATTTTTTGAGACCATAGGAAATAAAGTAATTATGATGAAAAATTAAAAGTAGTAAGTATTTAATTTATTTACTGTAGTTTGAAATATTTTTTCTCACATTAAAAGCTAAAAAATATTTTTTTAAACCCTTTTCAATTTTATGCCCTGAACGACTATATTCTTAAACAACCCACGAGTGGGCCTGATGCCATTGCTCCGAGCATTACTAACAATGTCATGGCACTAGAGGTGGGTAATCCACATTGCTATGAAACAGTAAGCCTTCGTTGAAAAGACTGGTTACCATTCGTTAAGACCACCATCAAACCATAATCCAAATTATTGTTAAAGAGAATAAAGGTAGAGATTCTCACAAGATAGAAAGCATAACGAATTACCGAAGGCTCTATTAAGCCTTTCCAATACAACGTCTTGGCCTTGCCAGTTATCGGCCTACGTATAGTAGGAGTCTTTGATATTTATATAATCATATGTTTAATAAAATATAATTTTAATTAATATATAAGTTTATATTAAATTTATAAGTAAAGTCATAAATGCAATTACAAAAAGTGCATCTAAATAATAATACTTTTTCAATTAATATATGTAAATTTATATTAAATTATAATTACGGTCTAAACTTAAATTAAAATAAATAAATATATACAGGCCCTCATATGTTACCATATAAACTAGAATAAATATGAACTGAGTATTTATATAAAATTTATATAGAGTGGGATTGAAATATGAAATTTTAAAATTCTCAAGGTCCATTAATTTAAGATTAATAATTTTGGGATAAAATCGTTTTTTTCTTCCTTTATTTTTTACTTTTATATTTTAATAAAAAGTTCATTAAAACCTTTTAAATAACAATAACTAATTAATTTTACATAAATATAATTTAATAAACTTATCTCAAGAGTAATATATAATTGAATCAAATATAAATTTAAAATACTTAATTTTAATTTAAATTAAATATTTTTTACAAAAGAAATAAAATATATTTAATTTTATAATTCTTTAATATTTAACTAAACATTTTCATTACTTTATATTTAAAAATGTAAAAATAAATAAAATAAAATAATACATAAATAATAATAGGCAAATTACACCATTAATTATTAAAGTAGGGATAAGTTATCGGTTTGATCATTTAACTAAAAAATTTACAATTTGATCACTTAAATATTTGAAAGTTTTTATTTAAGTCATTAAACTATTTAAAAGTTTTTATATAAGTCATTAGGCAATTAAGTTTTTTTTTTAATTACGCTAGCGAACTCTAAGCGACGACTTGATAAACGGTATGATGGATTAGTACTCATCAACAAGTATAAAAACATACTTTAGAAGAATGCATTGAAAAATGATTGATTGGTTGGTTGTGAGCAGAGAAATGTAACGATTTTAATAACCCAGTGACTTAAGTGAAAAATTTTAAATAATTTTATAATTAAATTATAACTTTTTTATTTAAGTGGACTATTAATAATATATTTAACCTAAATAATAAATATATATTGCGCTGACCCTCTTTTATCCTAAAAAGTAAATTCCTCTGTCAAAGAAAATTTAACTAAATTTCAGCTGATTTTTTTTTTTTGTTTGCCAGTAAAATTCAGCTGGATTGTACGCTGGAAAAATCAAGCTTGTCATATATCTCTAAATAATGATTCAACTTTTTTATTTTGTTCAATATATATTCATTATATATTGGGAAAAATAGTGCGATATTAACTATTAACAAGAGCGAAAGGCAACAAAGGTTAAAGTGGGGATATTTCCCTCCTCCTAATTTAATCTACAGGGATTAAATTGCATTTGTCGATATAACAGAGGGACTTCCAGCATACTTTAACCTTCTTCATCTCAATCTCATAAAGTCGTATATTTCTTTCCATTTTCTTCATCATTCCTTTCGGTTTGGCCTTTGAATCCCAAACTCACACATCTCTGCAATGGGCAGCAAAAACAAGGATGTAATTCGACTAGAGCGTGAAGCCGTCATTCCCATTCTCAAGCCCAAGCTCATCATGACATTGGCCAACCTTATTGGTATGCTTCCCATTTCTCCACTTCCTCTCTTTACTTGAGTCGTTACTGTTTTCATGTGTTGCAGAACATAGTTCTGATCGGGCTGAGTTTCTAAAGTTCTGCAAGAGAGTTGAGTACACAATACGATCTTGGTATCTTCTCCAGTTTGAAGATTTAATGGTATTGCTAACATATTCCTTCAACTATTTTTGTTCGTGTTTCTTTCCATTTGTTCTAATTTTAGTTTCAATTCATGTTCACAGCAATTATACTCCCTCTTTGACCCTGTAAATGGGGCTCGGAAATTGCAACAGCAAAATTTATCTTCTGAAGAAGTAGATGTACTTGAACAGAATTTCTTGACATATTTATTTCAGGTATTCTTCTTCTTGTTGTTGTTTCTTCCAAACCCCCAAATTGGAGCAGGAATAACAATGCTGTCACTGAAATATATATTAAGTCTGTATAATAACAAGCTGATGACTTGAATTTGGTTTATGTTTAGTGTGTCTCTGATGTTTTCCCTAACATGACTAAACTTGAATTCGACAACTGCTACTCTTTTCTACTACAAATTTGGCATTACATTGTAATTTGAAATTCCCTTTGGTGTCACAGGTGATGGAGAAGAGTAATTTTAAGATAGCTACAGATGAGGAGATTGATGTTGCACATGCAGGGCAATATCTTCTTAATCTTCCCATAACAGTTGATGAATCTAAGGTCATCTGCAGCTTAGTGTGTTTTGTATATTATCATGGCCGTTTGTTAAGTCTTTATTTGAATATATAGTGTGTGTTTTTGTTCTGTGTTATTAAGTTTCTTTTTATTTATTTATTTTTTTTATCTTGACCTTTTGTTTTCACTGAATGCAGATTGACAAGACACTTTTGAAGAGATATTTTTCAGAGCACGCCCAGCCAAACCTCCCAGATTTTGCTGATAAGGTTGTGGTTACAATTTAGCATGGAAGGTGCATCATTGTTTATGTTGTTTCAGATAGCCACTAGTAGGATGAAGGTTCTCTTTTCTTGAGTTCAACATGCAACAAAATCAATAATGATGAAACCGAAAGGATTTTGATTTTGAACTTATTTCCTTTATTGTGCCTTTAGTTTGAACTAGTTTGTTTTTTCTCTTAGTATTTTTCATGTGGTGTTTGCTATGTATTTGTATGATTAGATGGACCAGAGTCCAGAGACTTGCTTTGGTTAATGGCACGATATTATGCTTGAGACCCCTGTAAGATGATTTTCACTATTATTTTGTACATGCCATCCAATTACTATAAAGATATGATATATTCATAAAATGTATTACAAATTCAGGGCCATTTCAATACCATACCATCAAAGAAACTTTGCAGATGTTTGCTTGTACATATTTGATTCAGATGTATTAGTTGATCTCTCTCTGAAGCTAAGCATAATTCTTTTTGTCTTTAGTACATCATCTTCAGACGGGGGATAGGAATTGATCGTACAACTGATTACTTTTTCATGGAGAAGGTAGACATGATTATTGCACGTCTTTGGGCCTTTCTCTTAAGACTAACCCGGTGAGTATGTTTAGGGAAATCATTACCTTTTATGAGTTGTTATGGTATATTATTGGTTAAAGCACTTTTAGATGCAGCTGCTTAGAGGTAATTTGAAATTAAACCTACGGAATGTAATTTAACAAACTTTTTGCCAACTTGAAATATCTTGGAATTATTATGATTGGCTGGTTGAGCTAATGTTTGACCAATCTGCGGTCTTCACTTATTAAGAGTCTTAAATAGTTAATTTACTGCACAAAATATAGAATTGAACATGAGATGCTTTTAGTATTCTATCTTCTCTTCTTTACAAACTTGATTATTTTGTACATTTTCTTTCTCTTCCTTTTAATGCGTTCCATATATATGATCCTTCCAGGTTGGAAAAGCTTTTGAGCAGAAGATCAAGAGGACGAAATAAGAAAGAGCCAACGAAGGATGATGAAATTAACCCTGAAACGGACAGTGAAGATTTGTATGTTGAGCGGATCCGTCTTGAAAATATGGACCTAAGGTTGTGAAGTACCATCTTCTTATGCTGTTATTTTGGAGGACAGTATTTATTCATGAACATATATACCATATATCGTATGGTAGCTTTCTCAGCAACTTAAAATATGCTTTCCTTGCCATCATCATTAAATTTTGAATTAGTCCAGAAAATTTTCAAATTTCATGCAACTACTTATTGATCTTTATGTTTAAGGTTTACCACTAATATTTGTGTATTTCTTTCCTCTTGAATTTCTGGTGGTGTCGTTACTCAATAACTTGCTTATTCTGTATTAAGCAGCATCAAGAACTTGGTGGGCAAGACTACGATCCAAGAGCCTACTTTTGATAGGATAATTGTTGTTTACAGGTACTGCTTGTTGCATCTTAGCATGCAAGTTTCCAGTTGAGATTAATTAGAAATTGTCAATGGTGTCTTTCTTACTTAATTGATGTGGATATATTAGACAGCCAGATTGTTGGTCTATTTTATTTCGAGGTTGAACATATTGATTGCTGGAAGAGTATTCTGAAAGTACCTTAGGTTCTTAATCGCTTGGCCTTGAGAGAATGATTTTTGTTTAGAAAGAAAAAAGAAAGGCAAAGGGCACCATGACGGAAATTTTATTTTCTTTAGGAAAAAAGGTTAAACTACCCTTTGATCTAGTGTCTTTCTAAATTAGTATAATAAATATCGTGAAGAGCAATTCATAGAAATCTAAGAAGTGAGGTGAACTTTCAGGAAAGCAAGTGCCAAACCAAATATGGATCGAGGGATATATGTAAAACATTTCAAAAATATTCCAATGGCAGATCTGGAAATAGTCCTTGTAAGTCTCTCTTCGCTCTTTGCTCAAAGCTTTTATACAGCATGTGATCATGCGTATGATATTCTTTTTGTTTCCTTTTAACAGCCTGAAAAGAAAAGTCCTGGATTAACTCCTATGGACTGGGTCACGTTCCTTGCCTCTGCTGTTGTGGGGCTGGTCAGTTAAGCAATGATGTTTCTCTGTCACCTGTTCTTGTCTTTCCACCATTGTTTCTTCTCCGCCTGGTATTCATATTGATTGAATGCATTATTACTGTCTTTATTCACAGGTTACTTTGTTTAGTTCTCTTCAAATGCCTGAAGCTGATCTCTGGGTCATTTTTGCCATTTTGTCAGCTGTGATTGGTTACTGTGCCAAGATATATTTCTCGTATGTTTTCCTCCATCTTTGGTTAATACATGTAATTGGTTACTGTGTCTTTATTCATATTGATTGAATGCACTATTTCTCGTATGTTTTCCTCCATATTAATGCATGTGGAAGCCCCATTATTGTGGGACTCGATCTTGATGGATCCCTTCAGAAATATAAGTCGGTAAAGGGATGTCTTCTTAATTATGTGTTGCTCCACATGCCTCTGGTTGGTTGTCTAGGCTGATATACTTAATTACTCAGTGTCTCGGTTGCTTTATGTGTTTGAAATTGTTTGACCAATTAATGGTGATATTATTTTCATATTGCCATTTAGGTTTCAAGCAAACATGGCTACATATCAGAATTTAATAACACAGTCCATGTATGACAAACAACTCGATAGTGGAAGGGGTACTTTACTTCACTTGTGTGATGATGTGATTCAACAGGAAGTAAGTTGCATTTTTTTTGGGTTCCTTTCTCCCTTAATCTGTCTTAGAGCTGTACATGGGCCGGGCTACCCGACCCGGCCCGAAGGTCCGCCCGAAAAATGGGAGGGTTTGGGTAAAAATATAGGCCCGAAAAATGGGCTTGGACAAAAAATGAGGCCCGTTTAAAAAACGGGCCGGGCCTCTGGTATGATTTTTTGGCTGGGGCCCAGCCCGGCCCAAATTATTTTAGTATTATGTTAATTTCTTTTGTTCATAAAATTTTTACTTTATTTTAAAAGGTCTAATTATAGCTCCAATCCCTTTATTGTTTAGATTTTTAAAATTTAATCCTTTTACTTTTAATTTCAATATTTTCTTATTTTTTAAATGTATTTGATTTATTATTTTTTATTTTTTATTTAATAAAATAAACAAAAAATTTAATATGGGCCGGGCCGGGCTTGGGCTTACCAATTTCATGTGGGGCCGGGCTTGGATAATTTTTAGGCCAATATTTCGGGCCGGGTCCAGGCCTAAAAAACAGGCCTAGATTTTTAGTTGGGCCCGGCCCGACCCATGAACACCTCTAATCTGTCTTGTGTCAGAAATTTTAGTACATTTTCCTGCTGAAGGCAAAGAAAATATAGTATCTATTTCTCTGTTGTGTAGTACATATAAGATATGATGTTGAACTTTGAGTCTTTCAAATGAGCTTACTTTTTGTTTATTTTCATTTTTGTTCCACTTCCTTTATTCTGAACAACCCCCTTGTCTGCAGGTGAAAGAGGTAATCATCTCGTTCTTTATACTAATGGAGCAAGGTAAAGCCACCATGGAGGTACACATAATTGGTTTTTCTTCATTTCTCGTTTTATAGATATTCTTCAATTGGACAAGTTTTTTATTCAGGTCCCCTTTTTTAGTCCATAACCTTTAATTCAATATAGGATTTGGATCTAAGGTGTGAGGAACTAATAAAAGAGGAGTTTGAGGAGAGCTGTAACTTTGATGTGGATGATGCAGTTGACAAGCTAGAGAAGTTGAAAATTGTTTCTCGGGTCCTTATATTCCACCTCTACAAACTTTAATTATATTCATATTTGTTAAATATATTCATTTGTTGGGTTCAAATTAATGAATAGATTTCTTGTGGGTAAATTGATGTGTGAATGTTTTTGAATTCAGGATTCTATTGGACGATATTATTGTGTTGGACTGAAACGTGCAAATGAGATTATTGGTGTAACCACTGAGGAACACGTATTTAAGGCAAGACAGGGTTCTAGTTCAGCTTAATTCTGCTGCCTTGGTAAGTTGGGACACTTTCATACACGCACATTATTTCATGTGCTTTGATATTATGAAATTTATTTTACAATTAACAGAGGACTAATTCAAGATCAAATGAGAAATGGCATGATGAGGACGTAGTATTAAATATCTAGGAGTAGGAGGTGGAAAATGTTGAGTACAATTACCACAGTGAGTGTGAAGTTAGAGTTTACCACCTGTGCTGTGCTGTTATGGTTTAAAGTTTAGTTATGGATTATGATGTTTTCTTCTATATTAACATAGTAATTGAATTTGAAGTCAGGGTGGTGAGTGAAGCATATACATGTATGAATCTGAGTCAGGTGTCACGTGCCAATGAAGTTGTTGGAACCCTAGAATCCTTCATATCACATGACATGGGGAATGGGATGTGAGATGTGGGAAGACGTGATCTGACAAGCAGCTATGCAATTTGTACGGATTGGTGAAAAAAGTTCACACACAAACACACATTTTAATATATATCCCTCAATTTGAGGGTTTCATTTTTTTTATCAGCACTCTATATTTTGGTGTATGTGGCATGTAGCTTTGTGAAAGTTGCTAATTTGTTATATTATGCATTGAGATTTTGTTTAGAAACAGGAGAAAGATTTTGTTATATCACACAACATACTCTGTTACTCCATTCCATCTAACTCAAAATCATGAAATTTGTTGTCCTTCATTTTGCTACTTTCATCTTATGGATTGGGCACTGCCCTTTAAAAGCTGAGTTTATATAATCTTTTTGGACATTGAAAAGATTCAGCCAAACCGTACTTCCACTTCTTCAATTAAATAAATAGACTGCATTGCAGTCGGCAATGGCATGGCATGGCATGGTATGGCATGATAATTACCAAATAGAGCTCTCAACTTTCCTTGCCTCTTTAATTTGCCCTCTGAGTGACAGGTGGCACTCGTAAGCTTTTTTTCCGGAAAGAGCTTTCTCAACTGAAGTTTCGAAGGATGCTCAACTTGGAAGTGAAGGTGGGACGATGTGGCCAAGTTGAGTGTTCTTCAAAACTTGAGGCATTATTCAAACATAACCAAATAATTCTGTTGAAACAGAGCACTGATTTCATCTTTTATAGGTTATGGAAACGCAGAGGAAATAAAATGGGCAAACAACAGTGAGTGATGTTGAGAACAGTAACAAGGAATGCATTTAGTTTATGCTAACAAACAATTGAAGCCTTCTTACTTACATTGAGTAATGAATCATAATGACAGACAGATATTGAAATATAATTATTCATCTACTACTTGTTGAAAACAAATGTCATTTTCGTGCATGTTAATATTTTGAGGTTACTTATCTCATTTTTTTAATACTTTAAATTGTTAAAGGAATAATGTTATTTGTTGGTAAAGAAAATTATATATATAGCAACCACAACTCAATTTTAAGTTTGATTAAGTTGGTTGGTGGGCTATAGGTTAATGAAATATATAATCAAAACAATAAATTTAATCAACTTAAAGAAAATATGTATTATTTTTACTTTCTTTAATATATTTATAATATATAATAATATTAACTATCTACCCCATCTATATTACATGTATGTATGAACTTAAAGTGAGCAACGTTGAATCAATAAAACGAGAGTGACTGTTGTATTTATGGTTTTTGTGTTGAAATTTAAAATTTAATCATTGTATTTTAATTATGAGACATTAAGTTTCTGTATTTTTTTATTTAAAAATTTTTATCCCTTTGCCTAATTTTACTATTAAAATTAGCGGTTCTAAATGTAAAATATCTCAATTTGGTCATTATCTTTTAAAAGAACTTAAATTAAAAAAAAAAGTTAATTCTTTTTCAAATTTTAAATAAAAACATAAAATAATAATAATAAATAAATAAACAATGAAAAAAACTCTTTAAAATTAAAAAAAAAAGAATTTTAAAAATATAAACAAATTCCAATATCCAATATAATCTAAGTTGGACTAAATTGGTCAATTGGATCGAGAACCTATTGAGGCATTGGTTCGACAAGAGGTAAAAACCAGTTGACCTGTGAACTGATACGGATTAGTTGAACTAAGTTAAAACATTGATTGAACCAATTTTGAATTGGTTTGACCAATTGGTTCCCAAAATGACCAGTTTAAATCAAATAAATTATTAAAAATAAAAAATAAAAAATACTTAAAAAAATATAAAAATCGGTTCAATTGTTAGTTCAACTGAATTTTTTTATCTCGATTCAATTAGTCCATATCAATTCTTGAGTTAATCAAGTTTTTACCTCTCATTGGGCCAATACCCTAGCGGGTTCTTGATTCAATCAGTCCTTTCTGGTTTAGATGATATTGAATTTTAGAATTTTTTTTGTATTTTCAAAATACTTTTTTAATACTTTCTAATTTTTTTTATTTTGAAAGATATTTTGTTTAAAAAATTATAAATTTCAAAATTATTATTATTTTGCTTAAAATAAGAACAAAAAACTAATATATAAAAAAATTAAATACTTTTAAAGGATATAAGACCAAATTGATAAAAACAAAGTTAAAATTTTTAAAAATCGGTAGACCTACGAACTAGATCGGATTAGTTGAATTGGGCTAAAAAATTAATTGAACTAGCAATTGAACCAGTTTTTATAATTTATAATTTATAATAATTTATTTTTATTTTTATTTTTATTTTTAAAAATAATTTAATTGCTTTAAACCAGTTAGACCGATCGTTTTAGGAATCAATTGGTCAGACTAATTCGAAATTGGTTCAACTACCACTTCAACGAATTTTTTAGCTCAGTTCAATTAGGTCGTACCAACTTGTAAGTCAACTTGTTTTTTACCGCTCGCTAAATCGATACCCTAACTAGTTCTCGGTCCGATGGGCTGGCTAGTCTAATTTAGATAATATTGAATTCTAGATTTTTTATATTATTCAAAATATGTTTTTTTTTAATTTTAAAGAGTTTTTTTTTACTTTTTTCATAATTTTTTATTTAAAAAAATACTTTCTATGTTTTTATTTAAAATATGAAAAAAATAAATTTAAAATTTTTATGTACTTTTAAAGGGTAATGATCAAATTGAAAAAGATTATAAATATTAAGGGTTAAAAAGTTGTTTTACCTTTAACACCATTAACTTTAACAACAAAATTAGATGGAGGGACCGAGATTTTTAAACAAAAAAAAAGTACTGAAACTTAATATCTCTAAATTAAAGTATAGGGACTAAATTTTAAATTTCCAAAGAGTTCATGAATCTTTGACATATGTAAACCTTATTTATTTTTACACAATTTTTTAATTTATTAAATAATAAATTTTATAATATCAAGAAAGGGTAATTATTTGGTATCCTGTCGGTGAAGTTTTAAACTCTACGAGTAAAATTAGAGAGTGACAAGTGTCATATAAAAATATAATAAAATATTTAAAACTATATTTAAAAAAAAAAAAAAGACACATGATAAAACTATATTTAAACTATATTAGAAAAACTGCTAGCGAAATAAAAAAAAAAAAGAGTATACAATTGTATACCAAACACTAACGTATCAAATAATATATATTACTAATTAAATGATGATTCCTTTAATTTATAATAAAAGTGAATAAGATATTTGAGACAATGAAATGAGGTTTTAAAAGTAATAAAAATAAAATATAAAATTTATAAAATTAAAATATGTAAAAATTCTAAACTTGTTAAATAAAATAACTAATTAGTTGTCACTGCGAATGATAATTTGTTTTTCACATTGAGTTTTTTTTTAATTTAATAACCAGAATAATAATATCAGAAAAAAGTAGAAAAAGATTAATTAATATCATGTAAAAATAGAATATATAATTAGGAAGTATGATATTATTTGCTTTAGTGGTATTTTAATCATGTATTAAATCCGTTTTTTATGTTCAACCAAAAAAAATAGGGTAAATTATCAAAATAATTATTTTTGTTTGCCTCAGGTTATATTTTAGTCACTTATGTTTTAAATGCTACGTTTTAGTCACTTACGTTATTTTGTTGTAATATTTTAGTCACTAAGCCGTTAATTGTCATTAACTGTGTAACGGTAAGCTGACGTGACACGTTAAATCATTATTTTAAACAAAAATTTTAGGTTAAATTATAAATTGGTCCCTATATTTTTTTGTTTTGAGCAATTTAATTGTTTCTTTCATGTTTTTTAACTTTCTTTTTTTTTTTCCATTCTCTTCTGCTTCTCCCTCCCTCTATTTTCTTCCATTCTTCATTTATTTTAACATAATTTTTCCTTATTTTCCATTTGTTAAAATTAGTCCCTATACTTTTATTTTGGTATTAGGTATTTCCTTTACGATCTGTTTAGTCTTTCTTTTGATTAGTTTTTAATATGTTTTCAGTTTAGGGTGACAATTTTGTACTGATCTTTAATGAAAACCCAAAATAAAAACTTTTTTTTCTTAATCTTTTTTTTTTTTTTTTGCTTATTATAAACAATTGTGAATTGAGATTTATGATATTTTATAGTTATTATTGAAGCTATACAAAGGATCCAAAAATAGATTATTGTAGTGATTTTATAGAAATGCTTGGACATGATATTTCAATGAAGATTCACATGAATCTGGTTAATGCTTCTAATCCCATTAGGGTTAGCTTAGTTTCTAGTTCCTGGCATCAATTTGGTAAGCAAATCAATGTCTTTGATACAATTTAGCTTAGTGTTCTATTATATATGGAAGAAGAATTGGTATTGATTAATTCAATAGGATCGATTTTATTCATTTTGCAGTGATCGAAAACAATCTCTGGGTTTACACACGGAGTATGTAATCAAAGATATTCGGCTTTAACAAATAAAGAAATAAAAAGAAAAAATTAAACTATTCACCAAAATAAAAGTATAAGGACTAGTTTTAACAAATGGAAAACATAGAAAAACTATATTAAAAGAGATAGAGAAGGGAGGAAAACAAAGGGAGAAGCAAAAGAGAATGAAAAATAAAGAAAAAAAGAAGTTAAAAGAACATAAAAGAAAAGAATTAAATTGCTTAAAACGAAAAAATATAGGGATCAATTGTATAATTACCTAAAATTTTTATTTGAAATGATGATTAAACGTGCCACGTCAGTTTACCGTTACACTGTTAATAACAATTAATGGCTCAGTAACTAAAATGTTACAACACGATAACATAAGTGGTTAAAATGTAACATTTCAAATATAAGTAACTAAAACGTAACCTGACACAAATAAAAGTGAATATTTTAATAGTTTACAAAAAAATATGATATTATTTGAAACTTTAATTGTACAAGTAAGTATTATTAAAATTAAATAAAAGTAGTAATAAATATTAATTGTTAGACAAAAAATTTCAAAACATTATATTAAAAAAGCATTTACAATTATGTAAGTAGGTATTAGTAGATTCAAATAAAAGTATCAAACATCAGATAAAAATAATTAAGCATATCAAATAATAATGAATAACAATCAACATAATATCTTTTTTTCGTTAAGAAATGCAAAATTTTAGCTTTAATCAAAACGATAATTAAGTGATTTTTCATACACTAATTAAATGGTAGTTAATATGTGTAATTTAATATAGGTCTAGACTTTAGTTACATGATAATATATATAAATTATCAATAAAATAATTGTAATTGTCATTACAATTGTAATTATTTTTTATTTTATATTAATAATTTATTATAAAAAAGAACCATAAAACTTAATTTTTTTAAAAAGATATTCAGATTGGGCTTATTATTAATAATAAAATATAACAACCAAAACAAAAGACTAGAACCAAAACTAAGCAAACCGAAACTAAAGAAACTAAAAGTGTAAACGGAGAGACAAAACAAACCAAGACCAAAGGCCCAAACAAAACTAAAGGTCCAATAAAAGAATAATCTAGAGTAAATGCCACCAACAATTTGCCCAATTCGAAGATTTTGGCACCCGTCCTAACCATCTGTGGTCATTTCGCTTTGTTGACGATTCTTATTTTGAAAGAAGAATGTTAGACAAAATATTTCTATCAACAGTGTTCCCCACTCTCCCGCTTCTCCCTTGTCATACTAGAGCACCTTAGTTTGGTTCTCGCTACTTTTCCGTGGCCATCTTTTGCTCCACATAAGTAGGGACTCCCCCTACCAGGTAAACTGTCTCACCTCGCTTTAAAGTTTTCGTAGCTAAAATATAGGTTAAGCCATTAGCCGATCTAGGTGTATATTTGAAATCGATGTGTTGATATCTATCTGCTAACATTTGAATATCTCGTATATGCGCTCCAATCTGTGACTTATCTATTCCTTAGAACTGACATTTCGTTATAATTGCTAATGCATCGCTTTCTACTGTTACCTCCGACCACCCCCTTTCCAAACCCGTTTGAGTTTCCCAGACACATGCAAGGGCTTCGGTAGAAAAACACAAAGAGACCCCCTGGTGAATCTCTGAGTAAGAGAGCAATACATGTCCCTCGGCATTTCGTGCAACTATCTCTATGCCAACTTAAAACAA
The DNA here is from genome assembly GCA_020496765.1 of Gossypium stocksii. Taxonomy (NCBI): domain Eukaryota; kingdom Viridiplantae; phylum Streptophyta; class Magnoliopsida; order Malvales; family Malvaceae; genus Gossypium; species Gossypium stocksii. The sequence continues at coordinate 15,614,272 of CM035625.1, read as the reverse complement.
TGACTATCGTACGCTCTGTTAAAATTAACTTTATTGACTGACCCATAAGGTGTAACACCGCTCACTTGTAACCATCGCCGGACACAGGTACAAGGCGTTACCAAACATCCACTCACACGATCAATTGATTTCGATACATAAATTCCATGTAAAATTTAAAACTTTTTCATTCATACGTATAACATCTACATTGTACGAACCCCAATTTGCCTGGCCTATTTTGCACCCATTTTTAACCCAAATAAACCCAAAAACAATGCAAACCAAAAAATAAGTATCAATGCAAACCAAAATTAAAAGGTCTAAATTAACCCAATGTTTAGAAGTCCATTTACATACCAAAAATAAAGCCTAAACATTTAACCCAAATCCATACCCTTTTAACCCAAAACCCAATACAACCCGAAAATACAAACCCAACAGAAACCCAAGTACCCGCAACCCAACAACCAGACTTAACCCCTAACCCAATACCCGATTAGCCCATTACACCCTCAGCCCAACATTAGCTAAACCCGATCCCATTAACAGACACAAGCCCAACTACCCAGAAGCCCAATACCTAAACTAAGTTTCGGTTAGCCGAAACCCTAAGCTAACCCTAGCGCCGTTGCCCCGTACTACCACCAGCGTACACGACGCCCCAGGAGTCTGCCCTCGTCGATACAGTGCCCAAAATGGCCAAACCTTGGCCCGCTGACTTCTCTCATTTCCTGCAAAAGAACCAAAACAAGAAACAAATAGCACCAACACGGCAACAGTAGCAAAAAGCACAAAGCAGCAAGCAGAAAACAGAGTTTAACGAGCGAAATAACAAAGAAAAAGAAAAAAACAGAAAAATTATGTATTCTTTTTGTTCACTTTCATTCGGCTATAAAAAAGAGAAAGCCAATAACTTGTTCAGGCTCTTACACACGTTATCGAATACAAAAACAAAATAAAAAACAGAGACTTTCGAACACAAAAAGGTATATTTTTGAGGGATCTTGAACCCATCTTCTTCTTTTTTATCTATTGCACATAAAACAAAGAAAAAATCAAAACTTTACCTTGGTTGCACGGTCGGAGTGCGAATCCTGCTTAGATCTAGGTTTGCGTGGCCTTTTCTGCTTGCTTTGAGTCTGTTTTCGAACTTAGGGGCTCAGTAAGGCTAGAATAGCCTATTCTTTGGGCCCCCGACCACCGCGTACAGCGGTGGGTACGACGGACGTGCAGTGGTCACTCCCCGGAGCTTCACCGGGCTCTGGTTCCAAGCCAGAGAATAAGAGAAGCCTTCCCCTCCTTTATTTTCGAGAGTACGGCGCAAATGAAATAAAAAAAACCCTATTTTTTTGTTTATATAATCGGATGAAACGATGCCATTCGAGGCTAGGGTTCCCAGTGCGTAAAACAGTGCCGTTTAAAGATGGAGCCCGATGACCCGACCCGATTCGAAAGAGGATCCACGCGTTTAGGACCCAAATGGGTTATTAACGCTTATGGTCCTTCTTTCTTTCTCGAGGGCTCCAATTTGGTCTTACTTTTGTTTCATAATTTATCCCTTTTTTTGTTCTGTTTCAATTCAACGCCGCGTTGCTGAAGACCTTCTAAACGAACTACGTCGTTTTAAAAGGGTGTGGGATATTTTCCCTTTTAACCCCCGTTCTTCAAATGCGCATTCGAATAGGCCCTTTCTATTTTTGTATTATTCCAGATTGTCCCTAAGCTTTCATTACAGATTCGAATTAGTCCATTTTTGTTTCTTTCTTTTAAATCTTAATTTCATTCGTTTATTGTACTATTTATTAGTATTACATTTTTACGTATGTATTATCTTCATCATTATTATTTTACTATATAATTATTATTCCTTATCATTTTACTATAATATATTTATTAGTATCATATTTTCTTTTTCATTATTGTGAATGTATATTATTTTAAACTTATTATTTTCATTATCGTTACTCATTTTAATAATATTATTATTTATTTACCTATGTATGTATACGTATCTTACGTGTATATTATTATTATTTTGTCATTAATACTATTTTCACTTAATATTTACATATACATATATGCTATTTTCATTTATTACATCTCTAATATTTTATATATTATGTATATACATTTAAATCTATATTATTTATGTATATTTTTATATGTATATTATCTTATGTATACACTTTTGTTAATATTTCTACTATATATATTTTGTACAAACTTTTAACACTATTATATATTTGTTTATATATATACATTCATGATTAATTATTAATAGTTATTTTTTTTAACATTATTATTGTCTCTAATGTTTGTATATCGTATATCCTTAAATGCCGTATTATGCATGTATTTTTTTATTATGTTTATATATTTTCAATATTATGTCCGTACATATATTATATAAATACTTTCATTACCATATTGTATTTAACATCATTATATATAGATTTCTTTTAAAGGTCCATGCTATTGTTATTTTCTTATTATGTTATTGAACATATTTTTACTTTTATTTGTAAATATTTTTATTATTTTAATGCCCTTATATTGTGTTAATGTTCTTATTAGTTACATCAATATTTGTATTTTTAGCTTTGGTTTATCATTTTAAACATATTTGTTCCATGTCTTCTTAAATTAATTTCAAAATTAAGGCAATGTACCAATTTTAACATTAAGCCTATGATTTCATCGCTATGTTGGATGAATCACGTTGGCTCGTGTTAAAACGGGACATCCTTCAAAAATCCAAAAACTTGAGATTTTTCGAATTTTGAATGGATCACGATTAAGATTTAAATTGAACTCGTATTTTTGAAAATCAAGACAACACACGTTTAATAAGATACCAATTTTGGGCGTCACGAGGGTGCTAATACCTTCCTCGTACGTAACTGATTCCCGAACTCTATTTTTTCTCTGAATTTTAACGTAGACCTATACCCGGCCTTCTTTTTACCCAAAAATAAACTTTTTCCCTTAAAAGAAGTTTTATTAGGTGTCTGATTACACCTAGAAAAAAGATCGGTGGCTACTCTCCTCTTTTCTTTAAAATCAAAAGTCGATTTTTCAAATTTTAAATAATCGTCTCAATTAGCGCCCAGGCAAATTTTACGTCGCTACAGCTGGCGACTCCACTGGGGACTCAGTTTTTGAGAGTCGAGTCTAGAAATAAATGTGTGTTGTCAAAATTTTCAAAATTCCTTGTTCAAGTAAATGTTTAGTCATGATCCAAAAATTTCGTTTTGAAAAATCAAGCATTTGTATCTGTTGTAAATTTTTGGCTAATTTGCTTTATCCTCTTTTAAAGTTCTAAGTTGGTACGATTTTAGTTTTGTAGTTTTTCTAATAAAACGAAAGGTTTGTGAATTTCTCCCCACACACCGTTCACGTGCATTTTGCATAACATGAGTGCCATACCCGGGCTCCGTCCATTTAAGTAAAAGTAAACGCTATGCCTTCGTGAGTTAACTCGTCCCTCCGCACAGGCTAGTGGATACTTTCGGGTTACATACGACTTATGCTTTCGTGAGTTAACTTGTCCCTCCGCATAGGCATAAGTAAATGTAATCCCTCGAATTGAACTTGCAAGCCTGTGATAGGCCGTGACCGAGGCACTGTACTAATCTTAGTAGATGACAGTACAGACAATTCGAGTACCTATTTAGAACCAAAACCGCATGTAGTGAACCGTACGAACCACCCAACTAGAGCCATGCCGAACCTCTGTCCATTTAGTGATTACCAAATAAGTATATGGGAGAAACGCCTCCAACCTTTTGCATTTTCATTTTCTACACAAGGGAATCGGGTTTGTTTAATAAGTAGAATCGGGTAGCTTAATTTGTGCAGTTTTCCCTGTTTTCACTTATATTACTAACCAGGGTTCGTTTGTTGTTGTTTATTTGGCATCATGCATTCTAGGCATCATATTAGGGGGTGTTGACTAGAGATCAGTGGCCAAAAAACAGGTTTCTAATGGACGAGTCGATTACACAAATAATCGAGAAGAATGTCGTGGTTCGGGACTGGTCCCTAAAAACCCAAAGAGAAAGAATGGATAGTCTAGTGGAGGGAGGTGTTGCCGATCTGCCTGAGCACGTAACTGTGAATGTTCGTCAAAATAACCTTGAAGATCTGGTTCGGATTTGGAATCAGTGGGACTCGGACACTAGGGGCATTTTTACCGAGAGATATGGAGATATAGCCTATTTGATTGCTGTCAAAGTAGACGAGCGATTGATTCAAGCTATGGTCAAGTTTTGGGATCTCGCCTATCAATGTTTCACCTTCAACGGAGAAGATATGACCCCGACTATCGAAGAGTACGTGGCTTTACTTCGCATTGATAATGTACAGCCCTATAAGATCTATCTGAAAGAACCTAAACCGATGACCTTCAAAAAAAATAGTGAGATTGACGGATATGACCGACACATGGGCCGAAAAACAAATAAAAAAGAAGAATGAAGTAATTTGTATCCCGTGGTTTTTCCTACGAGACTTGGCTCTGAACTATCCCGATTTGTTGAAAAGAGTGAATCTATTCGCCCTAGCTATATATGGACTGATCATATTCCCGAAAGTTCTCGGACACATAGAAGTTGCGGTAGTAGATTTCTTTGAGAGGCTAAAACAAGGAATCAACCCTGTCCCGACTATTTTACCCGAGACCTTCCGGTCTCTAAACAGCTGCAGGAAGAGAGGAGAAGGGCATTTTTTTGGGTGCGCACAGTTGCTCAATGTCTAGATTTTGAGCCATTTTTGGAAAGTTGAGCGCACACCATTCTACATGTTTTCAAAGGCGTTTACCCCGGTGGAAGCCTATCTCAAGAAATAATGGCCAAAGGAAATCACAGAACAGCATTGGGTTTCAATTTTTCAGAACCTCCGCGCTGAAGATGTGACTTGGAGAGCACCGTGGATACGCGCGTTGATCCTGTTATATAAAGTTGGAAATCAAGATTGGGTACCGCTGCTAGGGTTATGGGGAGGAGTCGGATATGCCCTATTAATGGTCTAAAGGTAATTTTCTTCGCGGTAATTCATACCCGCCACCGGAGGATTAGCACAATCCGAATTTGCTTTCACAGGTGAGGGTTATATGAAGAGGGTCTGAGACACTGCAAAGTCTTGGAAAAGAATTTATCTGATGGAGTTGGCACTATACGCCAATACTCTCACCCAAGATTACGATGTGTGGAGAAAGCAACAGGTAAAAAGTCAGCAAATATCGTTAACGAGTCATACCGCTTAGAACCCCTTCTCGGAGGAAGTGCCATCCGAGCTTGAAATAGCCAGACAAGAATTTAAGCGTGAAAAATCCAAGATGTTGCGGGACATTAGTACTCTTCAAGAAGAAAATTATCAGTTAAAGATCGACGTCCAAATTGAGAAGTCCAAAATCGAAAAAGTGCAAAAAGAAGTTGAAGTTATGAGAAATGACTTGAGAGATCTTCACTTGGAAAATAAAAAGCTAAGAGTCACTATCAAGAATAGCAGACTAGGTAAGTCACCTGATGAATGGAAGGAAGAATTGAGCAACGTAAAAGGTGGAATGGAATTTTGGAAAGGGAAGGCGAAGAAAGAAGAGGAAAAGACTGCTCGGGTCATGATAGAGCTGAGAAAAAAAAGTGCCGAGTATGAGACTGTGTCTAGTGAACTAATGACTAGCCGATCTGAAAGTGAAGAGTTAAGAGAGAGAATACGGGATTTGGAAGATGTGCTGCAAGCTCGCCAGCAGCAGCTTGATACTCTCTTAAAAGCTTTGGAAGAAAAAAGTGATCAATACGATAGAGATACCCATGCATATAAAACGGACCTTCAAGAAAGTGAAATGCAACTTGGCTTTTTGATCAACGAAATCTGTGGAGTAGCTATGCATATGGTCCAAGTATCAGATGAAGCGGAAGATCTCAGTTGCCGATTCCCGCCGAGCCAACGATCAAGCATATCAGAATTCCTAGAGCGAGTAAAGAAATATAGTGATATAGCTAGGAAGTTTGTGTAATAGCCAAAGCAAAGTTGTGAGATGTTTTGTAACGAACTCTTTTGAATGAATAAAATGCCTAAATAGGGGCTATCTTGAAATCAACACCAAATTCTTGTATGTGCATTCATGACTAAAGCATTCATGCATCCATTCATTGCATACACATATCCCGCAATCATTCACTAAGGTTAGAATCGTGCAATTCGCAGTTGCAGCAATACAAGACTGGAATCAAGACATTCGTATAGAACGCGACGACAAACTAGAACAATGGAGGCAGAGTTTAATGAAAGAATCGAGAGAATGGAAAGAGTTCAACGGGAATTACAAGAGTAACTGGCCAAATCACAGCAAGAAACAAGGGATCTGATGGTGAGATCCCGGGAGGAATCATTGGACAAAGAGACTAAATGGCTAAAATGATGGAAATGATGTCAGCTCTAGTAAAAGGAAAAGGGCCCATGCAGAACCCGGAAGTTGTCAATCTTGATCAAGATCCACTCTACCCACCAGGATTTACTCCGCCCCAGACAACACAAAAAGTGTACACCCAAGGGGAATCCGTTGGTATTGAACAACAACATGTGCCAACTACTCATCTAGGGCAGGGAATCTTTATGGCAAATCCTGGAGTCACTCCTGCTAATCCACCCGTTCCAGATCTAGACGATCCGGCGGAAATCGCCAGGTTAAGAATGGAGGACCATGAGTCTCAAGAAAAGTACAAGAGCCTAGAAGAAAGACTAAAGGCAATAGAAGCCACTGAGGTCTTCTCCGCGCTAAGCGCTAAAGAACTTAGTTTAATGCCTGATCTAGTTCTACCGCCAAAGTTTAAAGCACCTAACTTCGAGAAGTATGATGGGACAAGATGTCCGAAGGCACACTTGGTCATGTTTTGCCGAAAGATGATCGGATATGTAAACAAAGACAAACTGCTTATACACTGTTTCCAAGACAGTCTTGTTGGATCAGCTCTTCGCTGGTATAATTAGCTCAGCAAAGAGAAGATCTGAACATTGAAAGATCTAGCGTCAGCATTTTGCGAGCAGTATAAACATGTGTCGGACATGGTGCCCGATCGTATGACATTACAGATGATGGAGAAAAAGCCGGCGAAAACTTTTCGACAATATGCGCAGAGATGGAGAGACATCTCGGCCCAAGTAGATCCTCCACTAACGAAAACTGAGATAACTGTCCTCTTCATAAACACCTTGAAAGCACCATTTTATGATAAATTGGTGGGAAGTGTCACAAGAGACTTTGCGGATATTGTCATATCTGGCGAGCTTATTGAGAATGCTATCAAAAGCGGTAGAATGGAGGGGCAAGAAAGTTCTAGAAGGGCAGTGCCAGTGAAAAAGAAGGACCTAGAGACCCACATGGTGGGAATAGGAAGCCGTTACGCCCTCAATCTATATCCAAACCAACCCCGACCACGAAATTACCCACCCCGAATTTCTATTACTCGCCTCAGACCCCTTACTACCAAGCACCACTTCCGTACCTTTCTTACCCCGTTTATGCCACAAACAACCCAAGACCAACCGTCACATTCCCATAAAACACAACGCCTGCCCAAAGCCAACCAAAGAACGAGCTAAGACCAGCGAGACCCAATTCTAAAAGACAACAATTTACCCCTATTCCTGTACCGTATAGGGAGCTATACCCAAAACTCTTAGAAAAATAGTTGATCTCTCCACATTACATGGCACCCTTGAAGCCTCCGTACCCGAAATGGTACGATTCAAATGCCAGTTATGCTTATCATGATGGGAATCAGGGTTATTCTACGGAAAACTGCCTCGCCTTCAAAAGAAGAGTTCAAGGACTCATCGATGCGGGTTTCTCACGGGTGGTACAACTGGGAACCTATTCCCAAACCACGCTGAGGGGAATGTGAGTGTAGTGGGAGAAGAAGACAAACAGCAAGCCAGAAAATTTGTTTCTGAGATAAGAACACCTCTGCAGAAAATTTGGGAGGTGCTTGTTAAGAAGGGATTACTCCGTCATCCCGACTAAGTTTTGGAAAAACAAGATGGTGAGGGTCAAAGTTTGTATGGTTTCCATGGTAATGAAAAGCATGACATTCAATCTTGTGAAGAATTTAAAAGTATGCTTCAGGATATGATGGACAATAAAGAGCTTGGGGTCTTTACTAAAGGAGAAGAGGTCAAAGAGGAAGAAGTATGCACCTCTAGTCATCAACCATCGGGTTTTGCCTATAGTGCTGATCGATTGTTAGTGATCTACTACGATGCAAAGAAAGAGCAGGTGAAACCGAAAATGATAATCGAGGTGCCATCTCCTTTTCCCTATAAGAATGATAAAGCCGTGCCATAGAAGTATGATGTTAATATTGTTACACCAGAAGGTGAGAAGTCGAAGGTCCCAACCGGGAATGTTGGAGAAGTGGGTCATTTTACCCGTAGTGGGAGATGCTACTCTAAGGAGGCAGAACCAACAAAGAAGGTTAGCGATTTTTACAAATTTGTTGCTATATGACCTTCTTCATCACATATAAAACATTTACAAATTTGTTTTATAGGTTTTTTAGAAGTTTTTCTTCTTACAAATTTTTTCTTTTTGTTATTATCATTTTTATTATCAGTATATTTTTTATTACCTGGTTTCCACCTTACCATCCTATAATTTTTTTTTTATAATTTTTATAAGGTTTAGATTGTATAGGCTTACAACCAAACTCCCATTCTCCTTCTAATAATTTTGTACAATATTTATGACTTAATTTATTCTTAACTTGTTTAGCTGCTTTACTCTGTAAACAATGTAAAGTAATTCTTTCTTTAGCAAAATTAATCCTATTTCCTATACTATCTATATTTTCTTTATCTATACCAGTTGCTTTACTGTGTTTATCTAGATAAGAAGCATATTTATTTATACAAATTTCATCCCAAGGTGGGGGTAATTTATGGAAATATTGGTTTTTCCAAAATTCTATATTACTATTTTTTAACTGTTGATATTCATGAAGAAATTTTTTAGAAAATTCTTCTAAATATCTAATATCACATAATTTTATTTTTGATAATATATAACTAGATTGACCATCCTGATCCTTTTTATCAGTATAGCCACAAAATTCTGTTTTTAGAATTAAAGTTAAACCTTTTAATAGTTCCTTAGGAGTACCTATTTGATTAATAAGTTGTTCCTTTTGTTGTTTCCCTTTTTCAGATTCTTCCCAACGACGGAGAAATTGCAAAACATCTCCTTGGAAAGTTCCTACAAAATAATTTAAAAAATTTTCTTTTGTCCAACTACTGCTATTATTATTAACAACAATAGTCATAGACTGTGCCTAATCATCTATAGTTTTTTCATAGTCTGATAAAGGTATTTTAGTTAAATCTAAATATATACCTCCTTGAGCAACATTTCTTTTATTTAAATCATCAATCCTATATGGTATAGGCTGAGTAGATGTTTCTCCTGGGTTTTCAGGCTTGACATCATTAGTAGTTATAGTTTCAACTATTCTAGTCGTTTCTTCGACTAGTTCATTATCTTTATTAAAAGATCTCAGATAATCATCTTTTTGAATATCTGATTCTATTTTTCTCTTTCCATAAGGATCTTTTTTATCCTTTTCCTTAGGTTTCGGTATATATGGATCTGTGTTGTCAGTATCCATAGGTTCCAGTATTTCTATATTTTCTTCTGTTGAAGTATTTTCTTCATCAGAAGTATAGCTAGTTGCATTAATTTCCTCTGAAATTATAGAATTATTATGTTCTGATTTATTATCATCATTAGAGCTACTACTACTTTCTGTAGTATCATAATTTAACATATAATGATAATTAAATATTTTAAACAGACCTTTATGTTTTTCATAAAGTTCTTCTATTAACTTTAAATATTCTACTCTTTCATAACTGTCATTAGTAGTAGAAAATTTTATTTTCCAATGTTCTATTAATTCTTTATAACACTGGAAATCATGTTTTTGTTGTTTTGAATATTCTCTTTTTTGTTTTTCTTTTTTAATATTATTATTATTATTATCAGACTCGTCCGAAGAAGTTTGGTCTTCCTCAGATAAAGCTAATATGACATTACTATTACCATAGTATAGTGGACCTAAATCCATTTCTTGGTCTTCACTTTTGTTAGTGAAAACATTATCTAATTTATTATTAATATCTGTTAAAAGTTCTTTAGACTCGTTGTTCAAGTCTAACTCAGTTACTTTACTTATATTATCAATACAGCGGAATAAGATTTACAAAGAGAGTTTTAGTATTAGTAAAGGAATTTTTACAAAAGGTTATTGAAAGAAAGTTTACAAAAGGCAAAAACTAAGAAAACTATACTATGAATTGGTGTAGGCATCGATGCCTTGTTTAGGCTACAACAATGCCTATTTATAGTGTAAAAATTGAACTCTAATTCATTTACAATTCAAATCCGAAAATATCCTGATAAGGACGTAATAAATGCTGACTCGTTGGTTGCTTCCACGTAGTCATTTTTATTTGTCGTTTTCATGGTGGTTGCTTCCATATAACCATGCATTAATGGTTGCTTCCATCATCACTGCATCATGGCTTGCATCATCTTCCATCAACATCTTTTTAATGAGATAGTTGCAAGTCTCTATCAATAATTTAATGTTCCTTTTTTGGATGATCTGTACACGTGTCTGGTCTCGGGATTATCCTTCTTGGATATTTGTTAGATTCATTTCTTCTATTTCATCCAGATGTAATGAATCCGGTGAGACTGGTGGTGAGTTCCACTATACTATGGTAATAGTAATGTCATATTAGCTTTATCTGAGGAAGATCAAACTTCTTCGGACGAGTCTGATAATAATAATAATAATATTAAAAAAGAAAAACAAAAAAGAGAATATTCAAAACAACAAAAACATGATTTCCAGTGTTATAAAGAATTAATAGAACATTGGAAAATAAAATTTTCTACTACTAATGACAGTTATGAAAGAGTAGAATATTTAAAGTTAATAGAAGAACTTTATGAAAAACATAAAGGTCTGTTTAAAATATTTAATTATCATTATATGTTAAATTATGATACTACAGAAAGTAGTAGTAGCTCTAATGATGATAATAAATCAGAACATAATAATTCTATAATTTCAGAGGAAATTAATGCAACTAGCTATAATTCTGATGAAGAAAATACTTCAACAGAAGAAAATATAGAAATACCGAAACCTATGGATACTGACAACACAGATCCATATATACCGAAACCTAAGGAAAAGGATAAAAAAGATCCTTATGGAAAGAGAAAAATAGAATCAGATATTCAAAAAGATGATTATCTGAGATCTTTTAATAAAGATAATGAACTAGTCGAAGAAACGACTAGAATATTTGAAACTATAGCTACTAATGATGTCAAGCCTGAAAACCCAGGAGAAACATCTACTCAGCCTATACCATATAGGATTGATGATTTAAATAAAAGAAATGTTGCTCAAGGAGGTATATATTTAGATTTAACTAAAATACCTTTATCAGACTATGAAAAAACTATAGATGATTGGGCACAGTCTATGACTATTGTTGTTAATAATAATAGCAGTAGTTGGACAAAAGAAAAATTTTTAAATTATTTTGTAGGAACTTTCCAAGGAGATGTTTTGCAATTTCTCCGTCGTTGGGAAGAATCTGAAAAAGGGAAACAACAAAAGGAATAACTTATTAATCAAATAGGTACTCCTAAGGAACTATTAAAAGGTTTAACTTTAATTCTAAAAACAGAATTTTGTGGCTATACTGATAAAAAGGATCAGGATGGTCAATCTAGTTATATATTATCAAAAATAAAATTATGTGATATTAGATATTTAGAAGAATTTTCTAAAAAATTTCTTCATGAATATCAAAAGTTAAAAAATAGTAATATAGAATTTTAGAAAAACCAATATTTCCATAAATTACCCCCACATTGGGATGAAATTTGTATAAATAAATATGCTTCTTATCTAGATAAACACAGTAAAGCAACTGGTATAGATAAAGAAAATATAGATAGTATAGGAAATAGGATTAATTTTGCTAAAGAAAGAATTACTTTACATTGTTTACAGAGTAAAGTAGCTAAACAAGTTAAGAATAAATTAAGTCATAAATATTGTACAAAATTATTAGAAGGAGAATGGGAGTTTGGTTGTAAGCCTATACAATCTAAACCTTATAAAAATTATAAAAATAAAAATTATAGGATGGTAAGGTGGAAACCAGGTAATAAAAAATATACTGGTAATAAAAATGATAACAACAAAAAGAAAAAATTTGTAAGAAGAAAAACTTCTAAAAACCTATAAAACAAATTTGTAAATGTTTTATATGTGATGAAAAAGGTCATATAGCAACGAATTGTCCTAATAAGAGAAAAAATGCTAGAAAAATGATTAAAAGTCTTGAAGAACAAGATTTAGAAATATGTTTTAGTGAGGAAATAAATCCTACTGAAATATTATATGAACTAATATCAGAAACAGAATCTGATACTGATAATGAAGAATATATCTTTATGTTAGGACATAATAATCAATTAGAAGAAATTCCTAAAACTGAACAACATGATATAAAATTAGGAAATTTAATAGGAGAAGAAAAAGACTTCTCAGAAGAAATGATAGAAAAGATAACTAAAAATCATATTTCTAAAGAAGAAATATATAAAATATCTAAGTTTAAAATATGGTCACAAAGACATATTGAAAAAATTAGCGGTAATACAGTCGCTAAAGATACAAAAGGTGGATTAACTGAAATCCCTTTATTTACTAAAGAAAAAATTAAGAGGATTAGAAAGAAATATCCTCAGGTAAGATATATACATTTGGGTATAATTATGATCACGATTAGAGCTTTATTTAGAAGGGGTCATGATGTACCTATAATAGCAGTTTTATTAGATAAAAGATTTGAAAATCCAATAAAAGCACTTATTGGAGGAATTCAATCAAATTTATATAATGGAGTAATAGGATTTAAGGTAAAACCAAATTACTTTATATCCATTACAGACCCTCTAATAGAAGAGTGTCTTTGTTTAAGAATTCAGACAAAAAACTCTGATATTAAGGATTTAGCAGAAGATCTTGCAATAAGCTGGACTGCTATTAATGAGTTTACTAATACTGCAGAGGTAGAAATAAAAGAAGTCAATAATAAAATTATTGAACTTTTTGAACCAAATAAAATTACTACAGAAATACAACCTAAATTATTGCATTTAAAAGATCTTTCTATTCCAAAAGATTGGATAATAGGAGATATTAATAATGCAAGTACTTCAAAACCTGTAAGTACTATTGAGTATATGGCCTCAGGTGATAAGTTATATTTTAAAAATAATCTGTTAACAAATACAGAAGATAATTTAGTTCTACCTTCAACTTCTCAAATAGAAGAAGAAGAAGAAAATAAAAGAAATGTTGCTCAAGGAGGTATATATTTAGATTTAACTAAAATACCTTTATCAGACTATGAAAAAACTATAGATGATTGGGCACAGTCTATGACTATTGTTGTTAATAATAATAATAGCAGTAGTTGGACAAAAGAAAAATTTTTAAATTATTTTGTAGGAACTTTCCAAGGAGATGTTTTGCAATTTCTCCGTCGTTGGGAAGAATCTGAAAAAGGGAAACAACAAAAGGAACAACTTATTAATCAAATAGGTACTCCTAAGGAACTATTAAAAGGTTTAACTTTAATTCTAAAAACAGAATTTTGTGGCTATACTGATAAAAAGGATCAGGATGGTCAATCTAGTTATATATTATCAAAAATAAAATTATGTGATATTAGATATTTAGAAGAATTTTCTAAAAAATTTCTTCATGAATATCAAAAGTTAAAAAATAGTACTATAGAATTTTGGAAAAACCAATATTTCCATAAATTACCCCCACATTGGGATGAAATTTGTATAAATAAATATGCTTCTTATCTAGATAAACACAGTAAAGCAACTGGTATAGATAAAGAAAATATAGATAGTATAGGAAATAGGATTAATTATTACCTAATAATATATCTCCATGCATGTCAGGGAAACATAATATTTTAGGAATTACAAATCTTACATTATTTATGTAAACCGGTATATTCCTAGCTTTGTAGGCAATTAAGGTTTCTTTACCATCTACCCCTACGGCCATTATCGGATTATTCATTAATTCCCATTTTTCTAATGGAATAGCATTTTTTCTACAGCTACTTGTTGTAGCTCCTGTATCTAATAGAGCATGTAAAGAATATGTTTTATATTCTCGAAATTGAAATGTGACTTCTATATAAGTATAATATTTCTTTGGTTGAAAATTTGAAAAAGTAATAATATCATTTTTTTTCCCATTTTCATTTGTTGGATAATTATTGCATTTTTTGTCTTTTTTATTCTAGTGTTTCTAGAATTTTTACTTAATATTTCAGGTTTCTGATTTAATATTAATATTTCTTCTTTTTTATCTTTTTCTTTAGGTTTCGGTATATATGGATCTGTGTTGTCAGTATCCATAGGTTCCGGTATTTCTATATTTTCTTCTGTTGAAGTGTTTTCTTCATCAGAATTATAGCTAGTTGCATTAATTTCCTCTGAAATTATAAAATTATTATCTTCTGATTTATTATCATCATTAGAGCTACTACTACTTTCTGTAGTATCATAATTTAACATATAATGATAATTAAATATTTTAAACAGACCTTTATGTTTTTCATAAAGTTCTTCTATTAACTATAAATATTCTACTCTTTCATAACTGTCATTAGTAGTAGAAAATTTTATTTTCCAATGTTCTATTAATTCTTTATAACACTGAAAATCATGTTTTTGTTGTTTTGAATATTCTCTTTTTTGTTTTTCTTTTTTAATATTATTATTATCAGACTCGTCCGAAGAAGTTTGGTCTTCCTCAGATAAAGCTAATATGACATTACTATTACCATAGTATAGTGGACCTAAATCCATTTCTTGGTCTTCACTTTTGTTAGTGAAAACATTATCTAATTTATTATTAATATCTGTTAAAAGTTCTTTAGACTCGTTGTTCAAGTCTAACTCAGTTACTTTACTTATATTATCAATTTTACTTTCAATATTATTAACCTTATTATATAACTTATTAAAATAGACAGAAGTTATATCCACAAGACTATTGATACCTTTACTAAGAGCCGAAATGTTGTTTTCATTTTTTGGTTCTATATGCATAGTATGATTACAAGTTTTATCTTTATATAAACAATCTATCTCTTCCATATTATTTATCTTTGGTACCTAAAACCGTCCGTTATCTTAATATGTCTTTAACAAAGGCCTAAACACGTCCTCCCTGGACTTAAACAGGCAAACAAAGACACAACAACAGATATATGGGTTTCAAGATAAATAACTATGAAATAAACAGAATTGAGAACAAAAGATATAAACTTACAATATTACTTTTGCTATTTCATCCAGATGTAATGAATCCGGTGAGACTGGTGGTGAGTTCCAACTTTCCCATGTGTCCTTGATTTCCATTGTTAATGGATAATCATCAATTTCCATCTCAGCTATCTTTTTTAACAGCTGTAGAGAATCTTCATCACGGTTTTGATGAGGTCTTTCAGTATTGTACGCCAGTATTCTTCTTCCATCAGTCCAGAGGACATAAGTATTATGTTGAAGTAAATACTGAGCTTTAAGCATTAAATCAATTCCGGCTTGGACTTGATAATTTGAAAAATTATTATAACACATGTCAATGGTTTTTTACAAGTGATCTTTATCTTCATCAACCGATGAGAGGTTTATTCCTCCAAACATCGTTTGAATAGTCCAAATTTGATATGGCTGAAAAAATCTTTCATGTTCAGCAATACCAATAAAACTACTAATTTCTATATGAAAATAGTAAAAGAAATCCATATTTGGAAAACTTGCTAATCGTGATTTTACGATAGCTGGAAAATCTTTTAATAAATCAAAAGAAAGATTTTGGACTGTTATTTCTTTAACAAATCCCCATTCAATACTTGTTATATCAAATGGTTCATGATTAAGCCTAAATTTTATAGTAGGAAATTTTTCCCCTATATGATTTGTAAAAACATAGGCTTGTAGAAAATATTCAGAAAAAGGTTTTCTAAATAGCATTTGCTGGTTGCAAATTATAGAATTTATTTTTGTAAAAATATCTACAGGTAATATTCTCCTGGCTTTATTAAAAAGCCTGTGGATGAAGAGGAGGCGTAAGAATTCCTGAAGTTTATTAAGCACAGTGAGTACAATGTGGTGGAGCAATTTAGCAAGCAACCGGCAAGAATTTCGGTATTGTCCCTACTACTAAATTCAGAGCCACACCGGAACACATTGTTAAAAATATTAAACCAAGCTTACGTCACGAACAACATATCTGTGGAGAAGCTTGACAGATGGGTGAACAATCTGAATACGGTCAATTTTATCTCTTTCAGCGATGATGAAATACCGCCCAATGGTAGGGGCTCTATGAAGGCGTTGCATATCACCACCCGCTGCAAAGGTTACATAATACCAAATGTGCTTATTAATAATGGGTCGCGCTCAATGTTATGCCTTTGGCCACGCTCTCCAGAATCCCAATGGACTTGTCTTACCTAAGACCTTGTCATTCCACGGTAAGGGCTTTCGATGGAACGAGGCGAGACGTTATGGGAAAGATTGAGATCCCTCTGGAAGTGGGCCCTTACGTATACAACGTCGAGTTCCAGGTCATAGACATTACGCCATCATATAACTGCCTGCTGAGAAGACCTTGGATCCATTCTGCTGGAGCTGTTCCATCATCACTCCACCAAAAAATGAAGCTTATCATGGATGGTTGTTTGGTTACTATTGAGGGCGAAGAAGACATTGTCGCGTCCATCTCTATTGATGCACCTTACGTTGAAGTAAGCCACGATGCATTAGAGTGCTCCTTCTGATCCCTCGAGTTCGTCAATGCCATATTCGTTGCGGAGGGAAACAGAATCCCCATACCTAAGTTGTCACAGAACACTAAGATGGGGATTAAGCTAACCGTAGGGAAAGGAGCCCGAGCAAGAAAAGGTTTGGGAAGATATCAACAGGGGATAGCCAGGGCTTTGAAACCAGTACCCCACAAGGCTAGATACGGTTTAGGGTTCCAGCCAAATGCGTGTCAATTAAGAAAACAGTAGAAGAAGGACCAAGAAAGAAGGATTGCGAGAACTCTGGGCCGAGAGCTGGAATGGGAGCCCATAGAGTACCCTCCTCTGTCAAGAACATTCACATCCGCGGGAATGGTATACCCGGGACAAGAGGATTCACGGAGCACGCTGGTATTAATAGAAAAAGGTTTCCAGAATATCAGCATAAATGTCATTGAGGCTGATGCGAGCAAAGATGTTTCCGGGATACGCCCTTGCCCTCCTAGTTTCAAACTGAACAATTGGACTACTGAGGACCTACCCGTAGTTTCTAAGTTTTCCTCAGAGTAATGCTCGATGTTGACTCTTTTGTGTCCCGAAACATAATGGGATTCTATTGTAAGAGCATGTGTTCGCTCTTTATCTTTTGAATGAATATCAATGAATATGCATTTTGCCATAATCTTTTGCAATAGTTTCATAATTATTCCTTCATTTCATAGCCTATCCTTACATTTACCTCATAACATACCATAACATTTTTGTTTGTTGTTACCAGTATTTCGATGCCCCTCTATAGTTTTCTTTTTCATTCAACTTTCAGGTACTCGGATATCAACGACATGAACACACCCGTTACGAATCTTGAAATCGATTTCGAGAGGACTGTTTGTTTAGGGGAATTTGAGGTCGAGGAAAATACCGAAGATTATATCTCGTCTCCTGACTTGCTAAGAATGGTGGAACAAGAGGATAAACAAATCCTACCCCATCAAGAATCCGTTGAAACGATAAATTTGGGAACTGAGGAAAAGAGGCAAGAAGTGAAGATTGGGACCTCCGTTTTAGAGAACACCAGGCATAATTTGATTACCTTGCTCCGTGAATACCAGGATGTATTCGCTTGGTCGTATCAGGACATGCCAGGGTTAGATGAGGATATAGTGGTTCATAAACTCCCATTGAAACCAGAATGCAAACCTGTCCAGCAGAAACTAAGACGGATGAGGCCTGAGATACTGCTGAAGATAAAAGAAGAGGTTAAAAAGCAGTATGACGCAGGTTTCTTACAAGCCTCAAAATATCCAGAATGAGTGGCTAACATAGTCCCAGTACCGAAAAAAGATGGCAAAGTACGGATGTGTGTAGACTACTGCGATCTGAATCGGGCAAGTCCCAAAGATAATTTTCCTCTACCACACATTGATACGTTGGTGGATAATACAGCAAGGTATTCGTTATTCTCCTTTATGGACGGATTCTCAGGATACAACCAGATCAAGATGGCCCCTGAAGATATGGAGAAGACCACCTTCACGACTATGTGGAGAACATTCTGTTACAAGGTGATGCCATTTGGATTAAAGAATGCTGGGGCAACGTATCAGAGGGTTATGGTGACATTGTTCCATGATATGATGCATAAAGAAATAGAGGTCTATGTCGACGATATGATTGCTAAGTCTCGAGGAGAAGAAGAGCATGTGGTAAACCTGAAAAAGTTATTCGAAAGGCTGAGGAAGTTTCAGCTAAAGCTTAATCCGGCCAAGTGTACATTTGGGGCTACATCGGGAAAATTGCTGGGCTTCATTGTCAGTGAAAGAGGTATCGAGGTCGATCCAGATAAAATAAAGGCCATTCAAGAGTTACCACCTCCGCGCACGCAAAAGGAAGTCAGAGGATTTTTAGGGAGGTTAAACTATATCGCCCGATTCATCGCTCAACTTACCAACCAAGGCGACCCAATCTTTCGGCTTCTTCGAAAACATAACCCAGGAGAGTGGGGTGAGAAATGCCAGGTGGCCTTTGATAAGATAAAACAGTATCTGTCAAGTCCTCCGGTGCTAGTACCGCCAACTCCAGGAAGACCATTGATTTTGTATCTAACCGTGTTCGAAAATTCGATGGGTTGCGTACTAGGGCAACACGACGAGTCAAGAAAGAAAGAAAAGGCAATTTACTACCTCAGCAAAAAGTTTACCGAATGTGAAGCAAAGTATTCGTCCATTGAAAAGTACTGTTGCGCTTTGGTTTGGACAGCTCGGAAACTCTGGCAATATATGCTATATCATACAACATGGCTAATCTCAAAGCTGGATCCAATTAAATATATGATGGAATCGCCTGCGCTCTCAGGAAGAATGGCACGATGGCAGATCCTCCTATTGGAATACGACATTGCCTATGTAAGCCAAAAGTCGATAAAAGAGAGTGCGATAGCTGATTTCTTAGTAACTCGGGTGACAGAGGAATATGAGTCCTTAAAATTTGACTTTCCAGACAAGGACTTAATGTGCATCACGGAAAAAGAATCTAAGCCATCAAAGGAGAAGCCATGGAAGATGAGTTTTGATGGTGCGTCAAATGCCTTGGGGCATGGAATTAGAGCAATCCTAGTGTCACCGGAGGGTAATCATTATCCGTTCATTGCAAGACTGAACTTCTTCTGTACCAACAACATAGCAAAATATGAGGCCTGCATCATGGGACTCTGGGCAGCCATTGAACGAAACATTGAAACCCTAGAGGTATACGGGGACTCAGCCCTAGTGGTTTACCAAATCCGTGGAGATTGGGAAGTGAGGGATCCAAAATTGATCAAATACAGTGATCTAGTGGCTGAATTGATCAAAGAATTCAAAGAAATAACTTTTCATTACTTCCCATGAGAAGAAAATCAACTGGCTGATGCCCTGGCCACTTTGGCTTCAATGTTCAAAGCAAGTAGAGAAGCAGAAATTATGCCCTTAAAAATGAGCATATACGAGACCCCTGCACACTGTTGTAGCATTGAGAAAGAGTCAGATGGACGACCGTGGTTCCACGACATCTTGAAATATGTCAAGAACCAGAGATACCCCGAACAAGCAAACGAGAACGATAAGAGGACGATCAGAAGGATGTCAACAGGATTTGTTCTTGATGAGGACATCTTATACAAAATAGGAAAAGACCAAGTGCTTCTAAGATGCATGGATACTGTTAAAACCAAGAAAATACTCGAAGATGTCCACGAAGGGATCTGTGGGACGCATGCCAATGGTTTCACTATGGCCAAGAAGATCATGAGACTCGGCTACTACTAGTCGACCATGGAAAGCGATTGCATCAGTTATGCTAGAAAATGCCACAAATGCCAAATTTACGGCGATAAAATTCATGTGGCTCCTTCGCCCCTTCATGTCATGACGTCTCCGTGGCCTTTTTCTATGTGGGGCATGGACGTTATAGGGCCAATCTCCCTAAAAACTTCCAATGGGCACCGATTTATTTTCGTGGTTATAGACTATTTCACAAAATGGATAGAAGCCGCTTCATTCGCTAATGTGACGAAGACTACAGTCTGTAGATTCTTGAAAAAGGAAATCATATATTGATATAGTTTGCCTGAGAGAATCATTTCAGATAATGCATTGAATCTAAACAACAAAATGATGAAGGAAGTGTGTGAGCAATTTCAGATAAGGCATCATAACTCTTCGCCCTATCGCCCGAAGATGAACGGAGCTGTGGAAGCAGCCAACAAGAATATCAAGAAGATTATCGGGAAAATGACAGAGACATATAAGGATTGGCATGAGAAGCTACCCTTTACTCTGTATGCATATCGCACGTCTGTACGAATATCTACGGGGGCAACTCTTTTCTCGCTGGTCTATGGAATGGAAGCTGTGTTACCTATCGAAGTTGAGATCCCATCTTTACGAGTCTTAATGGAATCAAAATTAGAGGAAGCGGATTAGGTTCAAGCTCGATTTGATCAGCTGAATCTCATCGAAGAAAAGTGCTTGAAGGCAATCTGTCATGGACAGATGTACCAGAAAAGAATGATTGTAACTCATGATAAGAAAATACGGCCAAGAGAATTCCACGAAAGAGAACTCGTGTTAAGGAAGATCCTCCCAATCGTTAGGGACTCACGAGGGAAATGGGCACCAAACTGGGAGGGGCCGTACGTCGTAAAGAAAGCTTTCTTGGGTGGAGCTTTGATTCTCATGGAGATGGATGGGAAGGAGTTATCAAACCCAATAAACTCGGATGCCGTGAAGAAATACTACGCCTAAAAAAAATAAAAAAAAAAAGAGGAATCAGGATGAAAACCCAAAAAGGGCGTCTTGATAAGCCAAAAGGATTGGGATGAAAACCCGAAAGGGCGTCCTAATTAAGAGGATTCACGGCCCAAGGGGGCAAGACCTTTCGAACAGTGAGTTAGACGGCAAGACTACAGTATTTGAAGCACTTCTGAAAACTCGAAATCCTCTACGCAAAGGGCCATCCTCGAAAAGATTCTCGATTAAGAAACGTGGAAAAGTTCATACGACAAATATCCGGAACCTTTGTATACATTAAACACAATTACCTTTTCTTGCTTTGTGATTCTTTTGACCTTTGGTCAACTTTCTTTGTTCGTTACCTTTAAAGAGAATAAATGTGGGGTATCTTTTTGTACCTTTTTGACCATTTTCAAGCATCTCTTTGTATGACTTATTTGAATGATAAATAGTGAAATGACATACTCTAAACAAAAGTAATGTTGAATATTACTCAAAGGAGAACTTGGTAAGTACGAAAGTCTCCAAAGCAAGGACAAAGTCCAATAGGGGCAAAAAGGGTGATATTTGAGAAATGTAGATCGCTCGTAAAGTTTAAAGATGGGAACAAAGCTTAGAACAAATATCGAGGCAAAGAATGCAGATCATCACAAAATTCATGACGAATAAGTTAGAAGTGCACAGCATAATTACGTAGGCATAAAGGCATTTAAGACAAGCATATGCATATCATGATATCATCAAGCATGACATATACAGGTACCCCAGCAGAGCAAAAGGCTTTATCAGTATTGAATCAAAAGAAAACACCAGAATTTCACTAGATGACATGTTTTGGTACTATATTTAAATTTCATTTCTAAACAAATCAACTCATATTGCGAGAGGTGAGTTGAGCCTCAAGACACGTTGAGGTATTTTCAATTTTCAATTTATGATTTTCAACAAGTCGACACATATTGCGAGAAATGAGTTGAGCCTCAAGACGCGTTGAGGTATTTTCAATTTTCAATTTATGATTTTTAAAAATCGACTCATATTGCGAGAAATGAGTTGAGCCTCAAGACACGTTGAGGTATTTTCAATTTTCAATTTATGATTTTCAAAAATCGACTCATATTGAGAGAAATGAGTTGAGCCTCAAGACACGTTGAGGTATTTTCAATTTTCAATTTATGATTTTCAACAAGTCGACTCATATTGCGAGAAATGAGTTGAGCCTCAAGACACATTGAGGTATTTTCAATTTTCAATTTTCAAATTTTCAAAAATCGACTCATGTTGCGAGAGGCGAGTTGAGCCTCAAGACACGTTGAGGTATTTTCAATTTTCAATTTTCAAATTTTCAAAAATCGACTCATGTTGCGAAAGGTGAGTTGAGCCTCAAGACACGTTGAGGTATTTTCAATTTTCAATTTATGATTTAAAAAAAAATCGACTCATATTGTGAGAAGTGAGTTGAGCCTCGAAAGACGTTGTGGTATTTTCGATTTTTAAATTTTCAAAAATTGACTCATATTGCGAGAAGTGAGTTGAGCCTCAAGAGACGCTGAGGTATTTTTAATTTTCAATTTGTGTTCCCAAAATCCACTCATATTACTAGAAGTGAGTTGAGCCTCAGGTCACACGCTGAGGTATGATTTTTTAAAAAAAGTCAACTCATATTACGAGAAGTGAGTTGAGCCTCAGGTCACACGCTGAGGTATTTACAATTTATGTTTCAAAAATAAACTCGTATTGCGAGAAACGAGTTGATCCTCAGGTCACATCTGAGCTCGTATTATGAGAAGTGAGTTGATCAAGGGCATCAGATCTTACCTCCTGGGAAGAGTATTAAAGTAGATCGAAGCTATGAAACTCATACCCCTGAAGAGGCGAAGTAGATGGAAGTTACAAGTCCTATTTCTCTGAAGTGCGATGAATTGAATCAAAGCGAACCAGATGCGAGGGGCGAGAATGAGAAAAGAGGAGCATCAAATCAAGCCATGATGCGGCAGGACCGGGTGAATTTGGTTTTCTTTGAAAATCTTTGCTTTATTCCCATTGCATGACAATGAGCAAAGAGGGGCAGCTGTACGAACTCCAAATTGCTTGGCCCATTTTGCTCCTATTTTTAAGCCAAATAAACCCAAAAACAATGCAAACCAAAAAATAAGTATCAATGCAAACCAAAATTAAAAGGTCCAAATTAACCCAATGTTCAGAAGTCCATTTACATACCAAAAATAAAGCCTAAACATTTAACCCAAATCCATACCCTTTTAACCCAAAACCCAATACAACCCGAAAATACAAACCCAACAGAAACCCAAGTACCCGCAACCCAACAACCAGACTTAACCCCTAATCCAATACCTGATTAGCCCATTACACCCTCAGCCCAACATTAGCTAAACCCGATCCCATTAACAGACACAAGCCCAACTAGCCAGAAGCCCAATTCCTAAACTAAGTTTCGGTTAGCCGAAACCCTAAGCTAACCCTAGCGCCGCTGCCCCGTACTACCACCAGCGTACACGACGCCCCAGGAGTCTGCCCTCGTAGATACAGTGCCTAAAATGGCCAAACCTTGGCCCGCTGACTTCTTTCATCTCCTGCAAAAGAACCAAAACAAGAAACAAACAACACCAACATGGCAACAGTAGCAAAAAGCACAAAGCAGCAAGCAGAAAACAGAGTTTAACGAGCGAAATAACAAAGAAAAAGAAAAAAACAGAAAAATTATGTATTCTTTTTATTCACTTTCATTCGGTTATAAAAAAGAGAAAGCCAATAACTTGTTCAGGCTCTTACACACGTTATCGAATACAAAAACAAAATCAAAAACAGAGACTTTCGAACACAGAAAGGTATATTTTTGAGGGATCTTGAACCCATCTTCTTCTTTTTTATCTATTGCGCATAAAACAAAGAAAAAATCAAAACTTTACCTTGGTTGCACGGTCGGAGTGCGAATCCTGCTTAGATCTAGGTTTGCGTGGCCTTTTCTGCTTGCTTTGAGTCTGTTTTCGAACTCAGGGGCTCAGTAAGGCTAGAATAGCCTATTCTTTGGGTCCCCGACCACCGCGTACAGCGGTGGGTACGGCGGACGTGCGGTGGGCACTCCCCGAAGCTTCACCGGGCTCTGGTTCCAAGCCAGAGAATAAGAGAAGCCTTTCTCTCCTTTATTTTCGAGAGTACGGCGCAAATGAAGTAAAAAAACCCTATTTTTTTGTTTATATAATCGGATGAAACGACGCCGTTCGAGGCTAGGGTTCCCAGTGCGTAAAACGGTGCTGTTTGAAGATGGAGCCCAATGACCCGACCCGATTCGAAAGAGGATCCGCGCGTTTAGGACCCAAATGGGTTATTAACGCTTATGGTCCTTCTTTCTTTCTCGAGGGCTCCAATTTGATCTTACTTTTGTTTCATAATTTATCCCTTTTTTTGTTCTGTTTCAATTCAACCCCGCGTTGCTGAAGACCTTCTAAACGAACTACGTCGTTTTAAAAGGGTGTGGGATATTTTCCCTTTTAACCCCCGTTCTTCAAATGCGCATTCGAATAGGCCCTTTCTGTTTTTGTATTATTCCAGATTGTCTCTAAGCTTTCATTACAGATTCGAATTAGTCCATTTTTGTTTCTTTCTTTTAAATCTTAATTTCATTCGTTTATTGTACTATTTATTAGTATTACATTTTTACGTATGTATTATCTTCATCATTATTATTTTACTATATAATTATTATTCCTTATCATTTTACTATAATATATTTATTAGTATCATATTTTCTTTTTCATTATTGTGAATGTATATTATTTTAAACTTATTATTTTCATTATCGTTACTCATTTTAATAATATTATTATTTATTTACCTATGTATGTATACGTATCTTACGTGTATATTAATATTATTTTGTCATTAATACTATTTTCACTTAATATTTACATATACATATATGCTATTTTCATTTATTACATCTCTAATATTTTATACATTATGTATATACATTTAAATCTATATTATTTATGTATATTTTTATATGTATATTATCTTATGTATACACTTTTGTTAATATTTCTACTATATATATTTTGTACAAACTTTTAACACTATTATATATTTGTTTATATATATACATTCATGATTAATTATTAATAGTTGTTTTTTTTAACATTATTATTGTCTCTAATGTTTATATATCGTATATCCTTAAATGCCGTATTATGCATGTATTTTTTTATTATGTTTATATATTTTCAATATTATGTTCGTACATATATTATATAAATACTTTCATTACCATATTGTATTTAACATCATTATATATAGATTTCTTTTAAAGGTCCATGCTATTGTTATTTTCTTATTATGTTATTGAACATATTTTTACTTTTATTTGTAAATATTTTTATTATTTTAATGCCCTTATATTGTGTTAATGTTCTTATTAGTTACATCAATATTTGTATTTTTAGCTTTGGTTTATCATTTTAAACATATTTGTTCCATGTCTTCTTAAATTAATTTCAAAATTAAGGCAATGTACCAATTTTAACATTAAGCCTATGATTTCATCACTATGTTGGATGAATCACATTGGCTCGTGTTAAAACGGGACATCCTTCAAAAATCCAAAAACTTGAGATTTTTCGAATTTCGAATGGATCACGATTAAGATTTAAATTGAACTCGTATTTTTGAAAATCAAGACAACACACGTTTAATAAGATACCAATTTTGGGCGTCACGAGGGTACTAATACCTTCCTCGTACGTAACTGATTCCCGAACTCTATTTTTTCTCTGAATTTTAACGTAGACCTATACCCAGCCTTCTTTTTACCCAAAAATAAACTTTTTCCGTTAAAAGAAGTTTTATTAGGTGTCCGATCACACCTAGAAAAAAGATCGGTGGCGACTCCCCTCTTTTGTTTAAAATCAAAAATCGATTTTTCAAATTTTAAATAATCGTCTCAATTAGCGCCCAGGCAAATTTTACGTCGCTACGTACATTATGGGCCTACGAGGCTTAAACAATACATTGGGTATAATCCGAGACCAAACTGGAACTTCTCGAACACTTATGAAAATTTAACTTAAAGCAGGGCACACACCCTTGTGGGACAGGGACACGCCCATGTGGGCAGGCCATGTAGTCACACACGCCAATGTCCTTAGCCCGTGTAGAATTATTTTTCATTTCGAACCTACAGGGGTTTTCACATGGCCAAGCACACGCTCGTGTCTCTGGCCCATGTCCTTCACACAGCCTCAACACGCCCGTGTCCTCACTCCATGTGAAAAACTGGGGTATTCTGTTTATGACTTCATCGTAAATTTTTCATCACACGGCAAGCCACATGCCTGTGGGCTAGGCCATGTCTATCACACGGTCGAGACGCACGGCCGTGTCTCCACCTGTGTGTTTACTACAAAACATTTAATTTTCATAATTTTAGGTGCAGGGGACACACGGCCTATCAACATGCGTGTGGGCTGGCCGTGTGTTACACACGGCTTAAACACACACCCATGTGTCTACCCATGTGGACATTTATAGGCTATTTTCCAAGCCAATTGCCACCTTGAAACACAAACCAATATCAACCAATGTTTCCAATTCACATTATAAAATCCAAACTCATCAACACATACATGTTAAGCCATCCACACCCTACTTTATCTAGCATATCAGACTTGTACATCCACACACATTTTACTCATACTAGGCAACATTGCACATTAGTAAACTATAATATTTTTGACAAAATATGACTTAACCATTCATGGCTCATTCTCATGGCCAAAGTACCAAAACAGCACTATCAACAAATAGACCCAAAAGAACTATGACACATAACCAAACAATAGACCACCTATACATGCCATAATATTCAAATTTCATAATCAAATACCCAAAATGATTGTTGATAGTGTTGATGGAATCCTGATGATCATCGAACCTCAAACTAGCTTGACGAACCTATAAGGGAAAGGAAAAAAGAATGGGTAAGCTATAAAGCTTAGTAAGTCTATATGCAAAAATTAATAAGTATTTAAAACTAAATGGACATAGCAAATGGAAAATAAGTTTTCCTCTCATATAATTAAGTTTGGGAATTATCACTTATTCATGTGATCTTACCACATAATTCAACACATACATTAAGCACTTAGCACACATGATAGTTTTCATATAACCTGCACATACACATTCTTAAACATACAGTCAAATCTTTTTATATACAATCATATTTTATCAAATCGATCACATTTTATCAAATCAATTCAAATAACCTGATGAACCATGTGGAATGCTAGAGGATACACAGAATAAGGCACAAGTGCCACACATGATGTAGCCGAAGCTACCACTAATACGTAGCCGAAGCGACCACTTATCACATAAGGGCTCAATAATGAGCTATTCTCGGGTTTACTTACACAAGCTGACAGTGTAGTCGATACTACTCAGTGTTGCTCACACAAGCTAACAGGTCAAAAACATGCAAAACACAAATAAAAACAAAACAAAATAACATGTGTAGTCCCCCCACACTTAAATTACTTATTGTTCCCAATGTGTAAACCCAAAAAAAAGAAAGAAGGTTATCAAACTTCCCTGAATATTGTGAGCAATCGTCAATGTAAGCTAGGTCATCCATAACTACATTGAAGCTTAAATTTGTAGTGCAATTCTCTTGTGGGTGGCATACATAGAAAAACACAAAACACACAAAGAAATAAAAGGAAAAACAAAAGCAAATCCCAATTCTGTCCAAAATAATTTAGTAATTACTTAGTTATTTTTAGCATAAAAAATAAAGAAAATGTAAAGAAATATAACAAGTAGTCTTCAGTGAATTCAAATTTTGGGGGAGAGTTTTTAAGGTTAGGGTTTAAAACTAAAGGAAAATAGGGTTCAAGGTTGAGGTTTCGAGTTAAATGGGGAGCATCGTGAGTCATGTTACCTAAAATGAGTTTTTTTTTTTACAGAATCTAATAGGGCCGAGGTTGATATATCACGACACCAAGGAAAAATTAGCCTCATTATCACAATATCAACCACTAGATGTTATGATGTACCTACATATTTGAGGGCCAAAACTAATTTTAAAACTATTTTGGGTTTCGCGATACCAAGGAATTGGTATCACAGCATTGAAGGATGTTTTGGCTTCCCACCGAAACTATCTGTGGCATCGCGATATTGACCAATGGGTATCACAATACCGCTATAAAATACCCAAAATTCCTATTTTTTAGCCTAAACTCCCAAATACACAAAAATTAAATGGACTCTCACTCAAATAATTGAATTATTTACAACAAACCAAATTTGCAATGACAACTTAGAAATGATTTTTCAAGCGATAAGTGACTCCCCCAAAGTGAAACTACCATGAAGTGCTAGAAACTTTCACCTATCGTTTTGACTTAAATCCCATCTTGACTTAATCAAATAGATAAGGACCTTCTTTCGCGAATGAAAAAATTGATCCCGTCTTGACTTAAATCGTTTCAATAGGTACACTGTAAACCATTTCTTATTGGAACAGAATCCCTTCAATTGCACCTTTCAAGGGATCATCAATGGTGGGATCACAAACTCAACTTCTTTTGAATTCTCCACCTTCATTTGAATATTCCTTTATTGGGGCATATACTCGGTCTATTTGTGGTGTGGGCTTTCTACTATGGTGTCCAAAAAGTGTAGCGACTCCTCCATACTTACCTCACTAGAGTCAGAGATTTCATCAATAATACCCAATGCTTCACTCATTTCTCCATTCTCCATTTCTTGGTGAATATCGATCTTCAAATCTTCAACAATTGCATAAGGAGCCTCCTTTTCAACTTGAACATTTTCTGGCTCGACACATTCGTCTATAGGAACATTCTCTCTAGCTCGATGTTGGTCGGCTTCTAACACTAAGTCTAACTAGTTTTGTATGCTTTTTATGGTTCCATGGCACTAAGACATGCCATCGTCAAATGTGCCAACTCGAGTGGTTAGGTAGCGATCTTCAATAGGCTCTTCCTACTACTTACTCTAATCCTTATAAGAATACAAGTAATACAGATCATACATCGAGTTACTACCTACCCATCCTTGATTGTAGCTATCCACTCCATATGCGAACCATGAAAATCATACAGAGACTCATATCCTTGTCCCCCATCGTAGCCATCATACCCCTAGCTAGGCATTGAAGCACCATCTACATCAAACATGAACAGAACATCGAGCCACTTATATTCATCATTAAACATGACTATTAGTCAATTATCAACAAAGCAAAATTAAGAAAATCATTAAAACAAAATTATAGTGTTGTATCTATAAACATAGCTTTGGCTAGTTATCTCTCTACAAACATGTATCAATCATTAAGAATCACTAAATCTTACATCAATTCCCAGGCAACAGCACTAACATTTTGACCCATGTGCATGCCTGTACAAAAAATAAGCAATTTTATAAAACAATTTTAAGAGGTCGATTTTAATTGCAAGCGTATAGTGTTAGTTGTAATATTTATAGTGTCCAATCCGAAATATTACAGGGGTAAAACCTAAAGGAGTCAAGGGTTTAATGATTTCTATACCATGGATGTGCTATTAAAGGAGTCTAACTAGCTAGTTACTAACTTCTATATTATGGCAATGCATAATTTGAGGTTAATTAAGCTAATTAATTATCTAAACTAAAAAGGACAAAAATGTAAAATAAGTAAACTTATGAAATTAACAAACTAATAACATTTAGTAGTTGGTTAACTTCTCTATTGTTAATTAACCTTTAGATTAGAGAACTAAACCACATAAACTTCTAAATTGGTTAAATTTTACCTCTCGGTCTCCATTTTACCAACTTAGACAAATTAGTTTGGTTTATCTCTCGACCTCACCAACGAATCTGAAAGTATCAAATTGGTGTTGGATAATATCTCCTTTCCATCTCACTTACCTAAATTTTCTCTTAGGATTGTCAATCCTAAATTTTAAGGTCTATTTGATTTACTCTAGTTTTTACAATTTAGTCCATAAACCAAAAACAAACTAGGCAACACTTCCATCAACCAACCACCTAAGATTTAGCTACTAATACACATCTCTAAACATACAAACAACAAAAATTCAAGCAAAGAAGACATTAACTTAAACTTAAAGAAAAGTGAATAAAAACCCAAACTTTTAAAAGCTTGAAAGACAAAATAATGGTAGCAAGGAAAAATAAAAACAACAAAGATAAGATTTGTTATAGATGAAATTTAATAAAGCTAAATGATATTAAACTAAAGGATTAAGGTGTTGGATCTATGCCCTAAGTATAGTATTTTCGTTAATGTACACTTGTAATTTTTTTAATAGATTGATTAATAAAATTATTCATGACTTACATTAATACTTTGTATGATTGTCATCAAATGGTTTTTGCATGCAAAGAAAAATGGAAGCAAATAGTGCTTATTAGTTGTCTGATGTTTAAATTAATATTAAGCAGTATTACGTGGTCAGATCGTAATACAAAAAGATAACTTATATCAGTAGAAAAACCTAAACATGTCCTTAGTCTAGAAAAATGAGCAAACTGATTGAAAGATTAATATATTGTCTATCAAGTCCAATTGGGGAGATGCTTTGTCTTGGGCATCGAAGCAGATAACTCCTAGAAGATAGAGACATAGATGTGACTGACTGGACTAACAGTACTTCAGACTGGACCTAAGAAAAATAGATCCTACATCCGTTTATAGATTTATTCACTTGTGACATTTATAGTGTGGTATACCTAAATCCTTGAATGGATGACAGACTATGTATGTGTGACTCGTACACATTTACAATCTGTAGCATCATTCACAATAGTGGAGTTCATAGCCAAAGACATGGGTGAATGGTATCCTCTCATTGACATTACATGTCTGATGAAAAGTAAATGTGGCTATGAGTCGTTCTTTTTTGTGATAAATAACTTGATCTCAAATTGATAGTGATTGACTTTTCATGAATGAAGATGTAACGGTTACCATAAGATAAAATAAGATCATATTGGGAGAACGAATATTATCCCAAAGAGGTTAAGGATATCCTATTAGGGTAGCACATTTATAATAAGGTCATTGGACGAGCACTAATCAAGTTGCTTTCGTGATGGTATGCCATTGGGGAGAGCTCGGCCACAATACTATAATGGAATGACTTCATGACTAAATGAGCTTATAATTAATAGGCGAAAAGCTGGAACTTAATTATAAACCATTTGAGCCTCAATTGCATATGTCTAACGGATCTCTTCCCTAGCTTGTTGAAACCAAAAATGAATTGTATGTTGAATCAAATAAACATAATTGAATAGAAATGGTGAAATGGAGAAATAGAAAAATAGGAAACATTTGAAAATGATTAAGATTTTCTCCAAAATGAAAATGAAAACGGAGAAATGAAATAATTTAGAAATGTATGTGGTTTTCTCCAAAATGGAAATGAAAATGTAAATAAGAAATGAATTAATCTAGAAATGAAGAAGGATTTCTCAAAAATGATTGTAAAATTGAGTTTATGTTTTTAAGCTATTTTAAAGCTCAGAAATGAAAATAAACCATGCGATCATAGTGAACAAGTTGAATGGTGAAATATTAAATATATTTTCTCGAAAATTTTATCAGTGGTAAAATCATTATAATTTTACCGGAGGTAAAATTGAGATGAGAAAATTAGTTAATTAAATATAAATATTGAAGTTTATTTTGGAAAATAGAAAAATAAAATCGAGTTTGATCATATTATAAAGCACTTGGTCGAAAAGTCCAAAAAATACTTGTAATTAGACCTGATGTGAAAGAGGCCTAAAATTCCTTCATGGAATATGAAGGGGTGGCAATCCTAGTAGGAGTACTAAAGGTGTGCCGCCCACCCTCATCCTACTCTAAGTAAGAAGTTTCTTTTTTATATTTGAAATAAACTTCTCTAATTCAACAAGTGTTCTACCTTTTTCCCCTATAAATAAAAGGAATCGATAGGGCTATAAACACAACTTTTAGATATTTTTATCTACCGAAAAATAGAGAGAATTTATTCTCAACTATTAAATATATTTTTCTAAAATAACAAATTATGTCAGTTTCTATTTGAGAATAGAATTTTTGTTTTCACCCCAAAAGAAAATAAAATTATTTTTAGTTTCTATGTTTGATTCGATTTGTTCGAGCCCACACTCGAAGTAATTAGTGGTATAAGAATAACGGGGAAGATGTTTTGGTTGAAAGCCAAGAACTACAAGGATCCTTCTATCTGAAAACATAGGTGTAATTGCAGTGTAGGGTTATTGCTATAAATATCACAAACCGAGTCAGTTTTCAAAATTTTTATTCTCTATTGTGCAAGAAAACTATTTTCAAATCAGATTTTTTTCCAACAATTGGTATCAGAACCATGGTTGTGCTATATTTATAGTGTAAATTGAGATCGAAATTCTTTCTATTCTTCATGTATGCTTATATTTGATAAGATGTGACATTCTCGTAATTGTATATATGTTTAAGGGAATGTATGTGAATGAATGTATGATATTGTATTATTATTTCATTATGGATGATAAAGTAATTTTGCCAAAATTTTTATTTCTCAAAATTTAATTGTAATTTATTCTTACCTCGGGCATGTATATTGTAGATTGTGGACTATCATCTCTACGTATGGTTTTATTTTATTATTTATTTAGAATAAAATGTGTGAGCCAGAAACAGACATAGAAATTTTGTAACCTAATTATTCCTAGCAAAACCCAAAAAATCGAGACACATACAAACCAATTGAAATTATGCAAACCTGACCTAGCCAAATTAGAAAGTGATCAGTGGTAGTTCAGTGGTGTCCGGTGGTGGTCTAACTACGACAACACGAAAATGGAAATGATAACGGAAACATAATTTGGTACCACAATAAAAGTCTATAGTGGAAAAATTGAAGACCTAAAGTATGCTTTTGGGTGAATTTTGTAATTTTGCAATTTTTATTTTTCTAGGATGGAATCATGGAAACTTTAGTTGGTTTGAGTCATTTAATTTTATACTTTTAATTTTATGAGATAAGCATGATGATAATTATATAACTGCAAATGTATGTTCATGCATGTATGAGATAAGCATGTCATATAAATTGGGGAGAATGTCACACGTATTTGTCATGCATATATTGATCAGTTATAATTGAAACCAGAAATTAAAAACCTTGCGTGCTTTTAAAATATTTAGTGGAAAAAGGTCCCAAACAAGACCTACGACCTCTATCAATGGTCTCTTGTGATGGCATGAAACAGACTTGTCCCAAGGTAGAGTTATCATATGGATTTCACTGAGGAGGCTTCCTGAAAGTAAGTAGAATTTTCTTATAATAGTATAATAGTTGGATCAACCTCTATGGTAGATATTATGATGCAATATATCAATAATTTTTTCCTTCAAAGAGGACAACTAGTTATAGCATGCTACTAGGTAAGATTGTCCCAAGATGACTCATTTGTGGTGCATGATGCGATAGGTGTCAAGTTGATGGTTATACACTCAAGATCTTCTAGTTAAATAACTCCCTAATGAGCTATGCTTAAGTTAGAATGATGACCAAACGTTACACGATTATTAGTATGTGTGAATGTCTCAGGAATTAGGTTCATGTACTAATTGGATGGAAATTCATGTTCTTACTAGTTGATCATGATCACCCCAAGGTGGTTTGATCAAGGTGGCTTGATTTAATGGGTGTAGGAATTATCGTTATAACAACTTACAAATGTTTTCAAGGTTTAATATAAAACGCATGCATCATTTTAATGCATATCATAATGTCGCAAAACATTTTCAAACATTTGCTTAATATAAAAATATTAGTATATGAATGTTTTATTTTCAATTCAGAAGTAGCACCAACTCCCTTATTTAACATACTCACTGAAAACAAACTGAATGTAAATAACTATAAGGAATGTAAAAGGAACATGGTAATTGTATTTAGCTGTGAGAAACTTAAATCAGTTCTTGATAATAAGTGTCCTCCAGCCACTCAAGCTGGGGCTAGAAAATGTTGGGAGGAGTCTGATAAGATAGCTCGTTGCTATATGTTAGCAAGCATGACCAACACCTTATGTCCTAAAGATTCAAGACTTGTCCTAAGCTAATTGAATATATTCTTTATGCTTATTATTTTGCTTGTTTCATGGGAAGATTGATTGTAATTTATGTAATGTGTTAGCAAATCTCATTTTCTTATAAATTAAGGAGACTTGTATAGGTGGTGTACTGAACTAAGAGCATTTATTCTTGTTCATTAAGGAACATTTTTTGTAAGTGCATTAAGTGAAAAATCAAGAGTGCTACTTGGTTAATGTCCTAAAGTTTTCATGGGGGAAATTAAGAGAGAAATTTTTTAGATATTAGGTACAAAAGTAAGAAGTCTAATTAGATGAGTGTTAAAAGTTGTAAATCACTTGTTATACATGTTGCTAAGATAATGAAATATCACTCTGGGCAAGACTTTGTAAACCATAAAGAAACTTAAAAGTGTTCATTATTTTTATGACTTGTTCATTCTTAGGGCATGAAATAGTTGGCATTGATGTTCAGCACTACTTCTGGCACTACCCATACTCTGCTTGCAAATTTCGATTTTGGATTTTAGAAACTAATATTATAAACATTAGATGAAATAATGACCGAACATTTTGAAGGCGAAGAAGAAGTGTTATTCGGGGATTCAAAAATAGAGATTCAAAAATAGAAAGACAATATTTCCAAGATATTGTCTAAGTATATTTCTTATCAATTACTTTCATGAATAAAAATAGAAAGTTTTTTTTAGTTTTTTCAAACATATTAGTCTAAGGGCTTTTTCTCAATATCATTCAAAAGAAAACATTAAAACAAATTTGTTTTTAGCTGTTGCACTAATGCTATTTTCCGTTATTCTATAAAAAAAATTGTGATTTTCTTTCTACTAGAGAAACAAACTAAATTGGAAAAAAAAAAAAAAGGAAATGGGAAGGTTGTAATTAAATAACATAGTTAACTGCGAACAAGTAAATGTGAAATTCAATCTCTTCACCCTCTTATGGTTATCTTAGCAAATCCCAATATAATTGTTGGATTTGTCCTTTCATTTCCATAGTGTTTTTCTTTCCATCAAAACATATATATATATATATTGAGAAAATTAAGGGTAAAATTGCAATCAACAGGGATGGGTTGTAGTGTTTCAAAGTGTGAAGAGGGAAGAGGTTCTTCGGCATGTTATCAGTTCAGAATTGTTCATCGAAAGAACGGCTGACGAGCAGTTGGGGATAACATCCTCATACTCTCATCCAATTCCAAGCCCTTGCCTGAAGGTGGCGATGGAGAAACGCATGCGAAGGAACGTAATAAGAATGTGAAGAAGATGAATTCAGAGGGGAAAAAAGGAACTGAAAAGGAAAAAGAGGCTTTTGATAAGGGAAAGGACGGTGATGATGGACATGATAGCTTTGAGCTTCCTCGTTCCCCAAGTTTCAAGATATTTGGCAGTCCCTCGCTTAGGGGAAAAAAAACCTCGCCTGTGCCTTTCTAAAATTGTAAAATGAGGTAAATCTATCCTTTTATTGTTACTTTGGTGAAATTATAAGTGAATTTGTGGGCACCCAATTATTGAAGTATCATTTGATTATATTTCTTTTCAATTTTATCGTTAATATTTTCTATATATTATTTTAATGGTAATATAATAATAAATTTATTTATAAATTTACAATCTTAATATTAAAACATTAATAAATTTAACCTTTAATAATTATGTATTTTATCTATTTAATCTTAATTCTAAAAGATATATTAAAAGGGTTTGAGTTATTTTGGAGTAATGGATATATAAAATGCTAAAGAAATAAAGTGCAAAATATGGGCATCATTACACCAATCTAAAGGTTGAGTTATCCAGCTCATTTGCATTGGATTGTAATAATAATAAAATGCACCACGGATAAAATTGATAAAAGAGTCACAATCTTTATATCCAAATTTAATGACATTAATTCAATTATTTATCTAATAAGTATACATGAGTTTAAAATTTGATTTGTTAATTTTAGATATATTTCAACTTGGACATGATTAGATTGATAAAAGGATTTGATTTATACAATTTTGATATTTTAAGGATTTAATTAATTTTTTTAAAAATTTGAGACCTAATTTAAAATATGAACAGTAATTTGATGATTTCTACTGCAATTAGGCCTGAATTATAAGAAATACCTACGAATACGTTAATTCGACTCAAAGTTCAACAAGTGAACCGGATAGGATTCCCGGTCGAAGAATCAAACCCCAACTATTGGTCCCCTTTCCTCTTCTTCGTTTGAAAGAAAGAGCTCATCCCCTTGACCTTTGTCGCCGACTCCTTCTCGACTCGCTATTACTCATTGAACTCGCCTCGCCTTGACTCACTCTAACCATGGCTTTCCATTTTTCCACTTAAAACCTCCTTCCTTTCTTCTCAAAGTCTCATCTTTAAGTTCTTTTTATTGTTATTATTATTATTCTGAGAGTTAAATAGAGAGAGAGAGAGAGAGAGAGAGAGAGAGAGTAAAAGGGAGAGATGTATGTGGCGCCGCCAACCCAGCGATCGGATCCGAGTTCCATCGGCGGCGGACCGGGTGATTTACGGGTTTACCAATCCTGGAAAGGCAGCAATGTAAGCCTTTCCTTTTTTTGTCTTCGAAATTTCTATAGTAATTTTGATTATAAGTAATAGTTAAAAGGACATGAAATTTGCAAGGGCTTTAATTTTTTTTTTTTTTTTTGCAGATATTTTTATTTCAAGGGAGGTTTATATTTGGACCAGATGTAAGATCATTAGGGCTGACTATTTTACTTATATTAGCTCCAGTCTCCATTTTCTGTGTATTTGTTGCTAGGAAATTGATGGATGATTTTTCTCATCATTTGGGCATTTCAATTATGGTTGTTGCTGTTGTCTTCACTCTCTATGTAAGTCTTTCTTCAATTTTCATGTATCAATGAGTTACTATTTATGTAAAAAAAAAAAAACCTTTTGTTACAATGTTAGGAAGATGAAACAAATCCAATTTAGTGTTAGTTCATGATGTTCTCGATTTACCAGTGTTTAGATGGTTACACACCCCCTTCTGTTCTTGGCTAGCTATATTGACTCCAATTTGTAATTATCTATGATCATAGCTTTTATGGTCCCCCTTTTATTTTACTGGCAGCTTAGAATTGCATTAATATGAACGATACAAGAATACAAATAGATTCTAGCTTATAAAATATAATAAGCTTGTGCTGTCTCGATTCTACCATGTTTTGAAAGATCCAAATGGTGTCTTACATGTACCAAAAAAAAAAAAAAAAAAAAAAAAAATTCCCCCTGGCATATTCAGATTTTGTCAGGCATTTCGGAGGATCTTTGTAATTTTCTCTGAAACAGAACTTGAAGCTCATAAATGTGTTTGTTTCTTCTTTTTCAGGATTTAGTTCTTTTACTGCTAACATCTGGGAGAGATCCTGGTATAATTCCACGTAATGCACACCCTCCAGAGCCAGAAAGTTTTGATGGAAATGTGGATGTTGGGGCTGGGCAAACTCCACCGTTACGGTTGCCACGGATTAAAGAAGTGGAAGTCAATGGGATCTCTGTGAAGATCAAATATTGTGACACTTGCATGCTATATAGGCCTCCTCGCTGCTCACACTGTTCGATTTGCAATAACTGTGTAGAACGATTTGATCACCACTGTCCTTGG
The DNA here is from genome assembly GCA_020496765.1 of Gossypium stocksii. Lineage (NCBI taxonomy): Eukaryota > Viridiplantae > Streptophyta > Magnoliopsida > Malvales > Malvaceae > Gossypium > Gossypium stocksii. Next base: position 15,576,311 of record CM035625.1, on the reverse strand, counting down.
GTGGGGCAATGTATTGGACTGGTGTGTAGGAACGTTGATTAGCATATACTTGTTTTTGGCAGCAAAATTTTCATCACTGTCCTCAGATTCCCTCATTTTTTACCGTCTACTTATCTCACTTTTTTTTTTTTTTTTTTTTTTTTTTTTTCTGTTTGCAGCGAAATTATCGGTTCTTCTTCATGTTTGTCTTCTCAACAACCCTTCTTTGTATATATGTTTTCGCATTCAGTTGGGTCTACATTAGTAGGATCATGGCATCAGAGGACACAACAATTTGGAAAGCAATGATTAAAACCCCGGCTTCCATTGTTTTAATAGTTTACACGTTCATTTCAATGTGGTTTGTTGGTGGTTTGACAGCCTTCCATTTGTATCTAATCAGTACAAATCAGGTAAGATACCCATCCTTAATATGTTGTTACATAAGTTCATTTGTTAGATCGATGTAACACACTGTTCCTTTGCTTTTGCAGACAACATATGAGAATTTCAGATACAGATATGATCGTCGAGCAAACCCTTATAACAAAGGAGTGGTTGACAACTTCAAGGAGATATTTTGCTCCAGCATTCCATCATCCAAGAACAACTTCAGGGCGAAGGTGCCGAGGGAACCTGTGTTACCAACACGAGCCAGTGGTTTTATGAGTCAGAATATGGGGAAGGCCACGGATGACATAGAAATGGGTAGGAAGACAGTGTGGGTTGATAATGGGGCCACCACTGATGATTGCGAAGGGCAATTCACAAGTGAGCGAGTAAATGTTAAGGAGGGTGAATTAGGAGAACTATCACCAGATTTTAGAAGTACAGTAGATGGCACGGGTGAGCATGCCAGTATTCATCCCAGGCGATCTAGTTGGGGTAGAAGAAGTGGTCAATGGGAAATGTCACCCGAAGTTCTTGCTTTGGCGGCTAGAGTGGGGGAACCAAATCGAGTTATTGGAAGTAGCAGCGGCCGCAGCAATTTGACAACCGAAAACCGGCAGACATAACCAAAGCGGTGATATGAGAAAAGGGTTTGACTGCTAAGGTGTGGCTCTTCTTGGAATCATGTGTTTGATGGGGACACATTTGTTTTTGGCTTTGGCAGGGTGTTTGAAAAGTGTTGGTTTGGCCCTTTGTGCTTTGAGGAAGAATTGGTGTGTTGTATCTTGTACGAGAGTGAGTATTTTTTTTTTCTTTTCTAATTTTAGTGACCTTGTGGATTCATTTTAGTGTCTTATAATTAGAAGCTGGATTCAAATTTGCCCTTGGGTTTCTTTTTGTTTCACTTGTGTAATTGAATACTTTACTAGTAATTACATACTTCTCAGTTGATGTTTGCTAAATCTGACGTTTTATATGTGTGCTAGGAGAGGATAATTGTGAGTGTCGTTAAAAACAAGCCAAGTCAGGAAGCTGCCAAGTTCATGAAACTAAAAAAAATTATACATTGAAGCTTCCTAAATCCTGACCTCATTTGATGTTTTAAATTCTGTTGTTAGTGCATACAATAATAATCTTATAAGTATTTGAAAAATAAAACGCATGGTAGATTTTTAGTCCCAAGTGAGAACTTTTGATGCCATTGTCAATGTAACTAACAACAATCTTATATACGTTTATTAAAAACAGAAAGCATTTTCCTAGTTTCACTTGTGAACTATGATAGGCAAAAGTACTTAGGAGGTACTCTTATAGGGATTGGATCAGATTGATCTTTTACTATTAAATTAATCATTTGTGTCTTTTTATTATTAAAAAGATTAATATTTATTGTTTAAAATTTGTTTTTATTTATACTAAAAAAATATCATTTATTGTTTCAGTTAATATTTTTAAAGCTTATATCATTCTAATTTCTACAAATGTAACCTATTGTTTATAGATGAAAAAATTGTCATTTTTTAAATGAAAACTATGTCAAAATTTGACCTTATTTTAATTTTTTTAAATGATGCAGATATTAAATCCAACCCATTGATCATATAAAAGTAATTTCAGCATAATAAATTAAGAATCCATACATCTATCAAAACAAGTAAAGAATTACTAGGAAATCTTCAAAACTGCAACTTTCACTTGATTTGTCTAAAAAGGGCTTCAAAATAAAACATATTTCTCTAATCTACAAATAACCAATCCTTTTCAATCCAAATGAAATCAAAATTACATGACAAAATTCTCCTCAAAAACAAAATGGTTTTTCAAGCAATAATGGCACATCCGCATAAAAAGGGCTCTACGTTTTCCTTCTAATATCCCATCAAAATGTTCTCATTTAACCTCATGTGCCAAAAAAATGGGGCCTATAAACTCAATCCAATCTGACCTACTGTCAATGACAAGGCTGAAATGCAGTTACCTTCTATTGTCTGCGGGGTTTCCATTTTCCTCTGTCACGAGGTGCTCCGGTCCAAACCTGTACGACAGTCGATGCGAAGGAAATGATACTAACAGCACCCATGGCATACATTGCTTTATACGGTACCATATTGAGACCAGAGAGATAGCAATATACTCCAGCTATTAGGTAGATGAAACTCAGACTCATTTCCTGACCCAGGATTCGTGGAAAGGGCAATGAGGAATTTACCAATGACTCCGAACTAAAGATACCATGTAGGATCATGCAGATGCATAGCAGCGAATCCAGGAACCTAGGAAAGCTCTTGTGCATTCCTATTCTCTGCAATCCCACAAAAACATCGTATAATATCAACCATATAAATGAAAAAGTCATGGAAAATGTAGGTGAAATTTAATACCTGCAACCAAGATACCAACGATGGACCAAACATTAGTGCTGCAACAAGGTGCAGCACCAGTAAGCCATGCCGTTGATGGAAGATATCTTCTTGTGCTTGACTATAACTGGGGCGGTTTTCTTTTGAAGGGGAACCAGGCTGGGATCTAACTTGCTGAGACGAACAATTGCCTTCACTTCTGTCATCAACTTCCTTTTTCCGTACATTGCTGCGTAATGAGGCTGTCAAAGAGCTGTTACATAAAAAGGGAAAACATACCAACAAAACAAATTAGAAGTTCGTATGGCAAATAGTTGAGTGCAAAATGTTGAATCTAACAATAAAAAGTTAAAAGGGAACCAATATAATGGTAACGATAGAGTCAACCGGCACTTACTTGCACAGAAAGCTATGACAACATAAAGCATGAGAGAAGAGTAGAATTAATAGACCAAGTGCCGGATGTACAAATGTAGACAAAATAATTGCCATGAATATTGGAACGAATAAAGGTCTGGCTCTTAGAATCCTTACCACCTGTTCCAAAAATAGATCAAGATCAAAATAAACAAATCAAAGCATCAACTTTGCACATAAAATGGAGAAAGACAGATAAATCTTCAAATACCAGAAATTGTTATGTTCACCAGATTAGACATTAAATTACTTGCACTTCTACAAGCCTCATATACAAATGGCAAGTACAAAACCGAGAAAACCAGATTCAAGCCATGTTGGAAGTGGTATTGTTGAAATGGGAACATCCATACACAGTTATACTAACTAAATATGCTATTTAACCAGAGTGTACTTCAAAGTTTTGGTAGATGCAAGGAGATTATGAATCTGAAAGATTTGACAGAGATTGAACCCACTAAATAGATATAGATAGTTGGGGCCATGAGTTTACCTTCAATGAAAAGAATCTGGATGAAAGATTCATAAAGCACTGAAGAAACAAAAAGAAAAAATTTCCTTTCCGTAGTTGCCACCTGCAATCAATTAAACCTAGCATGAGGTAGAATGTCAAAATAGACATCATTTAGAAATGAATGCTATATGATACATATATCATATCACCCAATTCTATCAAATCATGATAATGGCAGTTGGAAAAGAAAAGAGAAAGTTGTTTAGTTTTCTCTAGGGATTTTCTTCAATTATCTAAAGCATTCATTGTATATAATTCACAAAATATTCATCTTATATAATTCACAAAATATTCATCTTGACATTTTGATGTTAATCCAACAAGAAAGGTAGACAGTCGACCAACCTCCTCTTGATGGAAACATGTAAATAGGCAGCCACATAGAAGACCAACTCGGATACCAATATCAGTAGAATTATAAACCCATTTGATAATAGGTAACAAGTTATTGACACAATGGTGAAGCTACAGAATGGAGGAAATGGTTGAGATGTTATGAAGGAAAAGAACAAGCAAAACAAAATAGGTACAACAGCTAAAGGCAAAAATGGGAATGGTATTCTTAGGTTGGTCTCCACAGCTTTTAGTATAGAAGGAATCGGCCTTTCATGTGCTTGTCGCATCAGAGCAAAGAATAAAACAGCAACATTGAAGGCAAACATCTGTACAAGAAAGTCCAATATCATGTAAGTATCATAGACTGTACATAGGACAAATCAAAACAGCAGCATATGGTACTATAGAATCTGATGCTAGAATTTTTCTCTCATCATTCTCTTCATTCAAAGATCTAAGAGATAACCATAACATACATGACTTTCATAATATGCACAAACTGGGAGGGTATGACGTGTCCTTTATTAATTTGCTTCTGCACATGTAGCTTCTAAACGTTTACTAATAGCTGTTATAAAACATTTCCATATCAAAACTCATTCCTTACATAAATCTCTTGGACATCATCATCAGGTTCCCTGGAGAACCCTTATAGGGAATTGCTTATGGTTACAGCACCCTATATTTTTATATGTTTCGGTGGGAAACAGTTCCTAGCTTGTTTGTGTTACTGTTATAAGTATGTAGAGAACAGCCATTGCATTGCAATTGTTATAGGCTAGCACATTGCAACATATAATTTCAATTACAACAAGCGCACTGTGATTTTCAAATGTAAATAACAATGCAATATCATTTGAAATAGCAGTATTTTGATATTGCACAATATTTTCACCCAAGTGAACTCAGCTAGAGGTCATAGCATTCTAAAGCAACATCCACCAGATAATTTCTAATTATTATTTCACCTTTTAGGATGTAAAGAAACTAGTATCTGGATTTAGACGAAACCAGGAAAGAAAAATAAGCACTGAATATTAGATTGGCTCACCTTTGGACAGTATAGAAGCAAGTATCTGCTAGCTGCTTTAGTTACAGAAACAGCTAAGCTTGCCTTATATGAACAATGTGGGTCAAGCTGCAGTGGTATCAAGAAGATAGAGAGCTGTAAAATTTAAGAACAGAATAACAGAAAATTGAAATTAAGGTAACATTTACGTGCAAGAAAGATGTGGCGCATCACCAGTAAGAGAACAACGGTTTTCTCGGCCCCAGTAGAAGTCCAAAGTGCTGGGGAGGAGTCAACCACAAGAGTCTCACTGTACAAGTTTGGAAATATATGAAGACCAGATGTAGGATCCCAAGCAAATGCTACAGGTGGAAAACAACGCTGTTTGCAGAGCTCTAAATGGCTCGGCAGAAAAGAACAACATTCAGGTCATGAAACAAGCTTCTAGAACTTCAGGATTGCAACGGAAATGGAAACACTAAGATTCTTACTAGTATTGTCCATATCTCCACCTTCATCAAGAAGCCAAGAACCTTTAATTCCACAGCTTGTAGTTTTCAAAGAGAAAGTAACAGGCAATAGGCCTAAATTAATTGCAAATGACAGATTGAAAGCAAGGGGGTGATCTTCCTTAAAAAAGATATCCTGCACAACATCAAAATTATTACCAAATAGTCATCATCTGGATGAAACTACATTAAACATGTCTTTTAAGTTTCCAAACCCTATAAAAAAAGATGACTGCACTATAGGTATTCACCTCATGAAAATGTCTTGATGAAAGCATCGATATAGGAGAGAATTCTATCTCCCCTTCATCTGGATTAAAGAACTGCCCAATTGCCATGGAGGTGGTTGGTGGACTGCCTGAAATAGTCTGAGCACAACAGAGTCAATGCAAACAATTACTACACTAATTTTAAACTATATCTTAAATAAGAGAGAAGCACTACCATTTTTTATTTAAGGACCAAAATGCAATATGAAGAAGCCCAACTTTTTGGCATACAAAAAATATGTGCCTTTTCATGTATTGCAACAATAAAATTATTACTCTAAGACCTAGGAATAAACATATTATGATGGAAAAAATTAACTCTGAATGAGGCAGGGATAAACGGTCTAGAATCAAAGTCATGCATACCAATGCTTAATATTTTTATTAGGTTCAATTTTGATAGGTTCCACAACAGGTTGAAAATCCCAAAAACATGGGGAAAATAGTTATGACTAAAAAGTTTCGGCATTCAACTATCCTTTTAGATCTCACAATATAGTTTTCTACTTTTTTACCTATAAGGACAAACGTATTTCAAATATAGATAGCTAAGTTAATGCACAAAACTATAAGTGTCAGCACTCAACAACCCTTTTAGATCTTACAGTATAGCTTTTTACTCTTTCAACTTTAAGGTCAAATGCATTTCAAATATAGATAGCTAAGCTAAAGCACAAAGCTATCAACAGTGAATAAAAAATAAAAGGTATCTGATTGGTTCATGACGTATTCTTATAAAGGTGAATCCTTAATATGAATGAGAATAAAAGAGGCAAAGAAATATCCAGAAACAATCCTATTGTGCATGATGTTGATGTTCCTGTAAAAGGAAAGGATTTTAAGGACTAACGGCAACAATACCGTATGAGGTGCAACTGAGATAGTCAGATATCTGAAACCATGCATTTCCTCAGGGCCCAAATGAAGTAGAGCAGATGGAGATGCTTGCTCAGTCTGACTGCCAGGCTCAATCTGGTAAGCAGAGCATATAAAAACAGGAGTGTCAACGTAAAACACAATTACCATGAATCAGAATGCTCAATAAGTTGCTGCTCCAATAAGAACAAAAATTACCAACTAAATTGGTTAGTAACAAGACTTAAACTTTCCAGAGACTATTTGGTGTGCTTTAGGAGCACTATTGTTTCCCCAAATAGAACAACTTCAAAAAGTACAGTCCTTAGTACCTGCCTTGGTGCTTGTCCTGCAGGAATTTGCACCATCTTTGATGTCACTTCCAGAACGCTCTTACCAGGAGGTAAATCTGAAGGTAAGTTCCCTTTCTGGGGCCAAAGATGAACTCGGACTCCAGAACAAGGAGCAAGGTTTGTCACAAATATAAAGTGGCTTTTTCCGTTTGACCCCTGTTCATAGAAGTATACCAAATGAAATTAGCATTGTCTAGTAAGTCAAAAAATAAAAGGGGCAATGGAGTTTTTTTTTTCCTATCGGGGGAGTTTTTTTTTTTTTTGGGGGGGGGGGGGGTGCGCGGAGATTCAAAGGAATTTTAAGCTGAGAGGAGCAGCTTTAGTGAAACTTTGTCACTTAGAAGAATTTCTGCCTTGACAATATATAAATCTGTGCAATTAGGGTTTAGACATTGCTTACACAAATTTCCAATGAGACAAAAAATCTATAAGTTTGTGGATGTGAAATAAAGCTCACCAGTTCCAATATGTCCAACCACCGCCTACTCCCATCCATAGCCAAAATGTTAACAGTTTTTTTCTGAATGTACAAATCCCTCTCGGGGACGTCATCACTCCAATGAACACCGCTAGGACAGTCAGAAAAGGTATGATCCTGAGAAACTGCAAACATAACATAACATATCATGATTAGAGAATTTAGGAATTATATTTTTACTATTATTTCAATGAGTATTCAAGTTCAACCACATATTAATAACTTTCTTTTGTGGGCTAGGGTAATTACATGCATATATATATCTCCATAAAGAGTTCCTAAGTTTCATAAAATATAAAATTGAAACATTAATGTCCTGATAGATAATACCAGCAGTGTATTTTACATCCTTAAAAGGGACACGAGTTGACCAGAATAACTGTGATCTCCACTTGAAACTTTGCTGTATTCCACTACGAAGCATCTTTGATAATATTGCAAGTCTTTTTTGAGTGTCAGAAAGCGGCTGGCCTCTTCTGGAGTCTATCAAACTAAGGAGAGTATGCGACACCTACATGAAACATTTACATTCTGAATTGTCAACAAAAATTGTGCTCCAAAAAGCTGAAGCATCTCAATGGTAGCCACACCTGACCACCAAATGAAGTAAATCCAGCTCCCAACTTAACTATCCAAAAGGAAAGGGAGAGAAGCAGTCAGGAAAATAGATTCCACTTACTTGCACAACTAGTTGATTGCACCAACAAATAGCTTGATGTTCCATCGACAGCCATACATTTTTCATGCTTGTACTGCTTATCATAAATCCATGAGTGGGAGGAACAATGCCATCCAGGGATTCCAATTTTGAGCGTACCTATAGTCAGAAAAGGAGACCATGATATATTCAGGCAAGGTTCAACATTTCAAGCAAGATATATACTTAAGACATAAAGCACCAATTGCATTTTATAGAAGCAAACAATCTAATCCAAACCATACCACACCAAATTTCGAAGAATACCTGATAATCATTATAACCACCAGAAATGGAAACAATAACTACATGAGATAGTTTTGGGCTTGAGACATATTCTCCGGTTTGAGTGGTTTGAACATCATAACCCTGTCTCCATTCTTGATTTATGCTTTCATAATAGTGACCCAGGGATGGCTGCAATGCCACAGGAGGAGACCTGGATAGAAATAGCAGATTCTTAAAGGGAGAAATAGAATTTTAAAGAAAAGATAGACGAGAATTCTCAAAGAGCTCACTGGTGGGGACTTGAAAGGGTGAGAATAGTTTCAACAGTTGATTTCCTTAGATGGGGGTGGACCGTAGCAGCTCTAGCAACGAAACCACCCATAGAGTGACCAATCAATATAACACTCTTTGGCAAACTACCAGTGATTGCAGCACCCTCTCTTTCCCGGGCATCATGCGATTCTTTATATTGATCCAAAATCTGCAAGAATAAGTTGGGTAATTATGAGCCTTCAAAGACAAAATGAAGCCTGATATGACATTGTCAAACAAACGAACAAGGTAATCTATGATTTAGTTGATTTAACCTGTTAAACTCTTTATCTCTTTGCAGTACTTTAAACATATGAAGTGAAAAGTGTGACCTCAAAACAAAGAAGCATGCATAAAACATTCAAAATTCCATGTCAAACGGTTCAAATAAAAACTATCGCCAAGTTCTCATTGTAAACTAAAATTCAAAGGAAAAAATGATACCCTGTGAATAGCATATACAACATATTCAGTGTGCTCTTCAAGTATCCGACCATCCATTGCAGAATGTTCCCCCTCAAGATCCACAGAAAACCAATCTAGCCTGTTAGCATATTGGTTTGGCAATTGGAAGTCATTCACATCCGCATTCCCTCCCTCCTCAGAGGTTAGATAAGCTTCTCTATAGAATGTATGTTCAAGTGCACCTCCTTGATAAGCTCTCTCAGATTCAGCTGCCAAGGAACGAACCTATAAGAAGGGTGAAAACTTGTAAACACCCTTTAGAAGCAACTCCATAAATTGAATAACATACTTGCGAGTTATTGACTATCTACAATGAAGCACTACCAATACTAACAACAATGGCAAAAAGGAGGACCTTGCCTGTTTGTAGCTACCGCCATTTCCTGGAATAAAGAGAACCGGAACTCCTTTGAGATTCTTCAAGTGTTCCTTAAAGTCAATGTTTCTCCAACCTTCGTGATACAAATACAAACCATATTTTGCGGACAAGACGCCCTCCGCAATGGAAATGGGGATATAAGTCGGATACATATATGTCATGACACAACCATTTGATATAGGCTTCAACAAACCATACAAAGTAACTACAACAACCCATAGCAGCGCAATTATAAGCACCACTGCTCTCAAACTAGGCCTAAACCCTTGCATTCTCGAATCATTACTATTCCTTCTCTCGCTTTCCATAATTCAACATTCACTACACATAAAAAAGATAGATAAATATTCAAAAATAAAGAAGGAAAAAGAAAACAAAATCATCTTAGGAATGCTACATTTGAATAAACAAACGAATTTTTAAAACTACAGGCAATTAGAAAAAAAAATCTATTTAGCTTAATTATTAGCAGATCTACTCCAGAAAGCATAATTAGAGACGAAATAAAGAATAATAACAAATTTCATTTGAAAAGCTTAAGAACAAAATGAAGGTTTTTCAGTTTATCCGATTTGAAGATATAAAAAAAAGGATGGAATTGTGAAGGTGAAACCTGGTCGGAGATGAAAATCCAAAGCATCGTCAGGTAGGAGAGAGAGAGCATTAGCGTATTTGCTTTCTGTTGGAAGGAGACGAGCCGAAAATGGAAGGGACTGTTTCTAAATAACTGAATTTTAGGATCTGGCGGTTTTTCTGGTGGGTCGGATCCCCAATTTTTATATGGGCCGGTTTGAATGTTTGGACCTCAACCCCGGTTCAGTGGCCTTGGATCGCGGAATCTTTACTTTCTCATTCACATTTGGGATAATTCACCAAAAGTCCTTAAACTATGCACCGAATTCTAGATTGGTCACTAAGTACGTTCCAATTTAATCCCCAAACTAAAGCAACATTCTAATCAAGTTTTCCTATTAGTGTAGCTTCCAGTTTCAATCTAATGCGGTTCATTTCTTAAACACGTATGCATCAGATACACGCTGATATTTAACGACAAAACTAACAACTAAATTAACAAAAGGATCTAACTAAAACAATATTTTAATTTAAGGATTCAATTGGAACGTCTCAAAATTTAAGAAACAATTTGAAATTTAGCCCACAATTTAGATACATTTGATGCAATTAATCCATAAAATTTTATAAAATATAGTGACAAGTATATTTATCCCTACACTTAACTTAATATTGAATTTATTTTTGTGATTTACTTTTATTTAATTGAATTTAGTAATAATATTTTATTGAATTCTGCATTCAGTTTTAATTAAAATAATTTGAAGTCAACACTTAATAAAAAATATTTTCTTAAAATGTTTTATTTAAAGTTAACAACAATTAATTAATTTAGTATTGAAATTTTAAATCTAATAAAAATGTTTATTTTGTAAAAAGTTAAAAGCTTTACTTTTTTTTTTTATTTCTTTCTATTTTTCACCTATAACATATATAAAAGTATAAGTTTAGAAAAAAAATTTTGAATTTATGAGAATACTTTTTATTTCATCATATTATTTTAATGACATTTAAAAATAATTATGGTATTTAATTTAAAATTATTAGTTAAGAAAGTTGTACTAATTTTAAAATAGAGCTATTAATTGAATAGAACTTTAAACATAAAATATAGGAAAAATTGTGATAATTATAATTATAACAAAATTACAATAATTAGTTAAATTTTTTACATAAAAATAGTTGGTGCTAAATTTATTTTAAAAAAAGTTGTGTTAATTTTATTGATGTAAAATGAAGTTATTACTTGAATAGAATTCTAAGTATCTTAATTATCACTTAATTATTGTTAGAGTTATATATCAATTAAAATTTGAGTTTAGTTTTATAAATAACATCTCGTAGTTAGACATATTTGATCAAAAAGTATCTAAGAAAAGTTACTGGTAAAAAAAGGAATTTGTTAACATTAATAAGTTAAAATTATATAAAAATAATAGAGTTTTAAAGTGATGGTTCTTGGAAAAGACAATATCAAAATCATATTTGAACAACAATAACACTAGAACAATATGGAAGATATTTTAATTGATGATGAGATAATATAATGCTATAATCTCTTTTTAAAATTTTTGTAAGTGATTTATATTATAATTTGAAATAGCATATTGAGAAACAAATGGATATTATTTCATTGTTAATTACAGTATATTATTATTTTTCACTTGGCATTAATCGCTGTTTTAATTGGTATTTTTTTTTAATATTATCAGTATAGTTATTAATATCAAATCAACTTTTTCAATGAGAAAAAACAACAAAGCAAAAGATGGATAAATAGAGAAATTATTATTGTAAATAATAGGTAATTAATATTTTTACTTTATTTATTTATATTTTTCAATTTGAGTTTTATATAATTTTTTTAATTTAAAATATTGCATGATAATTAATCTTTCACTTTATATTTTTTTTCTGATTTTAATTATACATATTGATTTAGAACATTACATTTGTTGTTAAACTTGTAAGGAGATTTTGTTGAGAATGAAAGACAATTTTAATGAGGAGCAATTTCTTTAAAATGATTTTGATGAAAATATTATTTTTATTTTTATTTTTATTAAATTAATTTATATAATAATAAATAAATTTAAATTTTATATTGAATTAATTTGCATTTAAATTATTATGTTTTCATTAAGAAAAAAATATTATTATTTTAGTTTTAAATAGTAAAATTTTATTTATTTATTTATATAATAAGTAACTTTATATTTATCTATAATATTTTTTGGCCACTTATATATAATATTTATAGATAATAAATTTATATAATAAAATCTTTAATTATTATTATGATCAATTTATTTATTATTAAGAAAATAATAAATGAAAATTAAATAGTGAAGAGCTTAATTTACAATCTACAATGAGTGTTTGCTATTTTTTCTCTCTGAATTGTATAGTTCTATTCATTGAATGAATTAATAAATTTACCTTTAAAAAAATTATATTACTTCATATTTAAATAATAACCTTTTTACATTATATTTGAATTATGAAAACAATTTATTATTTCAATTATATATATTATTTATTATTTTGTGCTTCTTTATTATTTAAATTAATCAAAATTATTTTATACATTAAATATGATACAATTCAAATAATGAATTAAAAGCTAATTAAAAATACATAATTTAAAAAGTTAATTAAATGCATGTAGCTTTAGAAATTAGTTAAATAAAAAATTAACTTAATTTATTAATTTCCTATACTTTTATAACTTAACTTATTAATAGTTATTAAAATAAAACAATTGTAAGAATTTTCATTTATATTGAATAATAAAATTTAATTAAAAATAAATTTGATTATAGAAATGTAAATTACATTAGATGTCACTAAATTTCGATTAATTATTAATTTTTGTCACCAAACTTTTGAAACTTACAAAATTGTCATAATGTTATTTTATTATTACAAAAACATCACTTAGCCGTTTACTGTCGTTATTTTATAACATGCATTTGCTGTGACAAATTAAATATGCCATGTGTTTGAAAAAGTTGTTTTTTTAATATTAAAATGTTTTTATTTCTTTATTTATCTTTTTTCTTATTCTTTTCCCCTCTTTCCTCTTTCCCTTTTCTTCTTTTCATCTTATTTCTCTTCCTAACAAACCATAGCAGCCACCAATTGATTCCACCACCACGGTAGCTTCCCCAGACATTGAACCCGTCAATGGATCTCCCAAGGCTATCCCTTGATTCTGATAAGCCCAGCCCTAACCCTTAATTTTATTATTACAATTGCTCGACCCTGAAATTTAGACTTTAAAAGACTATTTAAAACTAAGTCATGACAAAAACTAGTACATAGTGTAGCGACGTAAAATTTGCTTCGGTCGCTAATTATGGCGATTTGTTAGAAACTTTGAAAAATATCGAATTTTGATTTTATTATAAGAGAAGTCGCCACCGATCTCTTTTCTAGATGTGATCGGATACCTATAAAATTTATTTTAAAGAAAGAAAATCGGGCTTAGGTCTACGTTTGAAATCCAGAGAAAAATAGTAGGGTTCGGGAGTCGGTTACGCACGGGGAAGGTATTAGCACCCCCGCGACGCCCAAAATTGGTATCTTAATAAACACGTGTTGTCTTGATTTTCAAAAATACGAATTCAATTTAGATTTAATCGTGATATGTTCAAAATATGAAGATTTCAAGATTTTTTGATTTTTTAGAAGGATGTCGTTTTGAACGCAAGCCGACAATATTCACCCAACGTAGCGATGAAATTGACGATTTAACGTTAAATCGATACATTGCCTTAACTTTGAAATTGATAAAAAACATGGGAAATATTTTTAGCAAGAATCCAAAAATAGATAAATAAGCGATGCAAACAAAGATATAGTCAATAAAGAATGATAACATGGAAAAGTATTCAAAGGAAAATAAAAGCAAATAATGTTCCAATAATAAAATAACAAAGAATAATATATTTGGCAATAGTAATATGAAAAAATGTATTTGCGCATATACGCAAGTTAATAATAGGAGTAATAACAATAGTAATAACAAAACTAGCCATTTGAACGTCTAATAAAACAATAATATTAAAGATAAGGTAATAGGTAGTAATAGTGAAAATAAATATAACAGCAAATACAATAATATAAAAATACAGATAAAAAAACATACGCATATAATATGGTATTCAAACATGTATACATAATATGTATATAAATCAGGAGTGATAGTATAGAAAATATATACGTAATAGTTGAAATGAAAATACATAATAGTTATTTAAAAAACATAAGAAAATATAAAAAATATACATGAGATAGAAATGTATGAACAATATTCAAAGTATATACCAAAATATATATAAGAACACGATATCAAGGATATACGTATACCTAAGATAATATATACAAAAGAAGATACGTACATAAATATAGATATTAGAAACAATAATAATTCTAAGAATAATGATACTACATGAATATGTACATAATATAGTTAATATTAAAATATATATATGATGTGTAGGTAAAAAGGTAATACTAAAAGTATACATAATATATATTAGAGATAACGTATAATACATAAACATTGATAATACCACATAAATATACACATTAAAAACATAATAATATATCACAACAGCCTACGTACATAATATATTAGAAACAATAAAAAAAAGACCTATTAATGCAATATATAGACACGTACATATATACGTATAAATAATAATGATGTCAAAATATGCAATAGAAATACATATCTTAAAACAACTATTAAAGGTAATATATAAATATATTGATTGAAATTAAAATTAATACTAAACAGTAGCAAAACTAATAGCATGATAAATACAATAATAATTAATAACATTTAAAATTAGAATAAAAAGGGTAAAAAGACAGTAGAGAAATCGGGTTAGAATAGAAAGGACTAAAACGAATTAAAACAAAATAAACGGGGCAAATCTAAGCAACACAAATATGAACAGGGCCTAAAATGGGACCTTCGCAAATGAGCAGGGGTTAACTAAGAAATACTCCCCGATCCCCACGCACAAGATTTAACCTTGGTCTCAAATGCAACAAAAATTAACCAATGGGGGCAGATTTTAAATAATAGAAAAGCAAAATTGAACTAAATAGAATTAACAGGAAATGCGGGAGGACTCAAACGGCAAATTGCCCATTAGAGCCACAAACACGCGGACCCCTCTTAACCGGGTCGGGTCGCGTGCGGGTGCCCTATACCAAGCGACGCCGTTTCACGCGATTGGGTAAAACAGCAGCCATTATTTGGATTAAACAAAAAAACCTAAATAGTTCTCACTCTCTTCTCCTCACATTCAGCCGAAAGGATTCCTTGGGTTCCCTTTGCCACCATCGTGTCTGATGGTCGGCGAACCATAAGGATGGGCATTTGGTCCCATCTGTAACACCCTTTGAAAGTCGCATCACCGAAGCTCAGATCTGTCGAAGGGAAGAAGCCCTTGGCTTCCTTTCGGGACCCGACTTCAGCAGTGAGGAGGAGAATCGACGGCGGGAAGGTAATCTACTTTCCTTTCCCCTCTTTATTTTCGTTTTTTTTAATAAGAAATTTTAAAAGCACAATCGATAAAAGCGGTAAATTGAAACAACCAAAAAGAATATCACCTCAAAGATTCAATCCTTTTATTTCTGTTCTTTCCAAATCGGGCAGGGAGCTTTTGTGATCCTCTTATTCTTTTTCTTTTTTTTTTTCTGATTACACTGTTATTTGGATCTGAAAAATCTCCTCCTTTTATTACATGCTTCCCTTCAGCTTTATAGCCGATTTGATTTATTTATCTAGACTCCCTTTTGCTAGCTGTCTTGCTCTCTATCACTGTTCGCTGCTTTCGTTGTTACTTTCGGTCTTGTCGCTGTTCTCTGCCTTGTTTATTTTTGCAGGTGCCGAGCGATGGGACGTGATATGGGGCCGAAGCTAAAGTGGCGGTGGAGTTGGTGGCCGAGGTAGGCCTATGGAGTCTAGCATGCGGCGCTTGGAGACTGCTAGGGCTAGGGGTTTCGAATATCTGCTGTTAGGTTTAGGTTTTGGGATAGGGGTTGTTTTGGGTCGGGTGAGTTGTATTTGGGTTTTGATGTTGGGCCGCTGTTGGGTTGTAATGGGTTTGGGCTTTGGTTTTATTTTGTAATTTTGAACTTTGGAATTGTAATATGGACTTTTATATATTTTTTGTTTTTTTGGTTTTGGTTTATTTGGTTTAAAAAAAGTTTAGTGGTTTGGGTCTGATTTATTGGGCCTTTGGGTCTGTTATGGTGTAACCGGTCAAAATTGGCCTATAACAGCTGCCCCTCTTTGCTCATTGTCGTGTAACGGGAATAGAGCAAAGACATAAAGAGGAGGCTAATTTTGCCTGGTTTCGCCAAATCTTGACATTCTTTTGTGCTCTTCAAGTAATCACTCCCAAGTCCACTGCTTTTTGTAGCTTTAGGTCAATCTACTGTGACTCCTGAGCTTCGACTCGTAGCCTTGTTCTATTCGCATCTTCAGGATGATGAATCTTGTATCTTCAATTTGCTATATCGCAACTCCAGGAAGGCAAAATCTGGATCTTCGATCAGCTCCATCCTTTATCCTTTATCGAAAATAGCTCGGCCTGTGAACTCTCACAATATGGGTTAATTTTTGGATCATAAATTGAAAGTATCTCCGTGTGTGACTTGAGACTTAACTTACTTCTCGTAGTATGAGTTGCATGGACAGAAATTTAAAAAGCAGAAATTGAAAAAGATCAACTCACTTCTCGCACTATGAGTTGAATGAACAGAAATTTAAAAAGTAGAATTTGAAAAAGCAGGAATTGAAACAGATCAACTCACCTCTCGCAATATGAGGTGAATTTTGAAAATATAAATTTAAAATTTCTCAGCGTGTGACCTGAGACGCAACTCGTTTCTCGCAATACGAGTTGACTTTTGAAAACATAAATTGCAAATACCTCAGCGTGTGACCTGAGGCTCAACTCACTTCTCGTAATATGAGTCAACTTTTGAAAAGCAAACGTTAAGAATAGAATTTGAAAATATCTGGACATGAGGTCTGAGGCTTAACTCACCCCTCGCGATATGGGTTGAATGAACGGAAATTAAAAAGTAGAAATTGAAAAGATCAACTCACCTCTCGCAACATGAGTTGAATGAACGGAAATTAAAAAGCAGAAATTGAAAAGATCAACTCACCTCTCGCAACATGAGTTGAATGAACAGAAATTAAAAAGCAGAAATTGACAAAGATCAACTCACCTCTCGCAATATGAGTTGAATGAACAGAAATTAAAAAACAGGAATTGAAAAAGATCAACTCACCTCTCGCGATATGAGTTGATTTTTGAAAAACAGAAATTAAAAGTACCTCAACGTGTCTTGAGGCTCAGCTCACCTCTCGCAATATGAACTGATTTTGAAACATAAATTAAAGACAGATGTTGAAAACATCTCGTCGTGACTTGAAATTTGACTCACCTCTCGCAATATGAGTCAATTAAAAATACCTCAACGTGTCTTGAGGCTCAGCTCACCTCTCGCAATATGAGCTAATTTTGAAACATAAATTAAAGACAGATGTTGAAAACATCTCGTCGTGACTTGAAATTTGACTCACCTCTCGCAATATGAGTCAATTAAAAATACCTCAACGTGTCTTGAGGCTCAGCTCACCTCTCGCAATATGAGCTGATTTTGAAACCTAAATTAAAGACAGAAATTAAAAATACCTCAACGTGTCTTGAGGCTCAACTCACTTCTCGCAATATGAGTTGATTTTTGAAAAACAGAAATTAAAAATACCTCAACGTGTCTTGAGGCTCAACTCACTTCTCGCAATATGAGTTGATTTTTGAAAGACAGAAATTAAAAATACCTCAACGTGTCTTGAGGCTCAACTCACTTCTCACAATATGAGTTGATTTTTGAAAGACATATTAAAACAAATCAGAATTGCAAAACATATTATCTGGTGGGACTCAAGTGTCCTTATCAAAACTTCTTACTTTGCTGGAGTACCTGCGTATATCATGCATGATGTTATCGTGATATGCATATGTTGGTCCTAAATGCCGCCATGCCTACATGATTATGCTATGTCTGGGGCTCTTTTGCCATATATCCCTTCTCATCATGATTCTTGTGATGATCTGCATCTATTACTTTGACTCCGGGTTTTCTTTTCAGGTCTTGTACCCGTCCTTAAGTTCAGCAAGTGATCTGCGTTTCTTAGATATCACTTGTTTGGTATATGTTGAACTTTTGTTCCTGCTTTGAGATTCTTGCGTCTGTCCAGTTTTCTATCCGAGTAATACTCAACATTTCTTTTGTACAGAGCATGTCATATTACTATTTATCAATTAAATAAACATAATAAGATGCATGCAAATGGTCAGGTAGGTATGAGAAAAAGACTTCATATTAATTTCAAAGGTAACAAACAAAGAAAGTTCGCCAAAGATAAAAGTGTTATGAAAGAAAAGGAACCGCATTGGTGGATACAAATGTTCTACATGAACTCTGCCACGTTTCTCAATCAAGAATCTTTCTGAGCAAGACTTCTTGTGTAGAAGATCTCGAGTGTTCAGAAATGCTTCATACTATAGCCTGGTCACTTGGCCCACTGTTCAAAATTACTTCTGCCCCTTGGACCCAGATTTGCTTTATTAGGACGCCCTTTCGGGTTTTCATCCTAATGTTCTGTGTTTGACCAAGGCGCCCTTTTCGGGTTTTCACCTTGACCTCCCTTTTTTTTTTTTTAAGTGTAGTATTTCTTCACAACATCGGAGTTTACTGGATTTGGTAACTCCTTCCCATCCATTTCTGTGAGAATCAAAGCCCCACCAGAGAATGCTTTCTTCACGACGTATGGTCCCTCCCAATTGGGTGCCCATTTCCCTCGCAAATCTTTTTGTATTGGGAGGATCTTTCTCAACACGAGTTCTCCTTCATGGAATTCTCTTGGCCTTACTTTCTTGTCATGGGCGGTGATCATCCGTTTCTGGTACATCTGTCCATGGCAGATTGCCTTCAAGCGTTTTTCTTCAATGAGATTCAACTGATCATATCGAGCTTGGACCCATTCGGCCTCCTCGAGTTTCGATTCCATTAAGACTCGTAGGGACGGTATCTCAACTTCAATAGGTAGCACGGCTTCCATCCCATAGACTAGAGAGAAAGGAGTTGCCCCTGTGGACGTCCTCACAGATGTGCGGTATGCGAACAGAGCGAACGGCAGCTTTTCGTACCAGTCCTTGTAGGTCTCTGTCATTTTGCCGATGATCTTCTTTATGTTCTTGTTAGCTGCTTCAACAGCTCCGTTCATCTTCGGGCGATAAGGCGAAGAATTATGATACTTTATTTGAAATTGCTTGCACACTTCTGTCATCATTTTATTGTTCAAATTCAAGGCGTTATCTGAAATGATTCTTTCAGGCAAACCATATCGACAAATGATTTCTTTTTTCAAGAATCTACAGACGGCGGTCCTTGTCACATTAGCAAATGAGGCAGCTTCTACCCATTTTGTGAAATAGTCGATGACCACGAAAATGAATCGGTGCCCATTAGAAGCTTTGGGAGAAATCGGCCCTATAACGTCCATGCCCCACATTGAAAAGGGCCATGGAGACGTCATAACATGAAGGGGAGAATGAGCTACATGAATTTTGTCGCCATAAATTTGACATTTGTGGCACTTTCTTGCGTAGCTAATGCAATCCCTTTCCATCGTTGACCAGTAATACCTGAGTCTCATAATTTTTCTAGACATAGTGAAGCCGTTGGAGTGGGTCCCACATATTCCTTCGTGAACTTCTTCAAGTATTTTCTTGGCTTCAGTAGTATCTACACATCTCAGAAGCACCTGATCTTCACCATTCTTGTACAAGGTGTCCCCATCAAGAACAAATCCCGCTGACATTCTTCTGATTGTCCTTTTGTCATTCTCGTTTGCTTGCTCAGGATACGTTTGATTCTTGACGTACTCTAAGATATCATGGTACCATGGTCGTTCATCAGCCTCTTTCTCAATGCTATAACAATGTGCAGGGACCTCGTATATGCTCATCTTGAGGGGCATTATCTCTGCTTCTTTATTTGCTTTGAACATTGAGGCTAAGGTGGCCAATGCGTCAGCCAATTGGTTATCTTCTCGTGGGAAGTAATTAAAAGTTATTTCTTTGAAATCTTTGATCAATTCAGCTACCAGATAGCTGTACTTAATCAACTTTGAGTCCCTCACTTCCCAATCTCCACGGATTTGGTAGATCACTAAAGCTGAATCCCCGTATACCTCTAGGATCTCGATGTTTCGTTCAATGGCTGCCCGTAGTCCCATGATACAAGCCTCATATTCTGCTATGTTGTTGGTGCAGAAGAAATTGAGCCTAGCAGTGAAAGGGTGATGGTCCCCTTCCGGTGATATTAAGACTGCTCCAATTCCATGCCCCAGAGCATTCGATGCACCATCAAAGCTCATCTTCCAAGGCGTCCCTTTTGATGACTCACATTCTTTCTCTGTGATGCACATCAAGTCCTCATCCGGGAAATTAAATCTCAGGGGCTCATATTCTTCTGTTGTTCGAGCCGCCAAGAAATCAGCTATTGCACTCCCTTTCACCGATTTTTGGTTCACATAGATGATATCGTATTCTGATAGCAGGATCTGCCATCGGGCCATTCTCCCCGAGAGTGCGGGTGATTCCATCATATATTTTATCGGGTCTAGCTTTGAAATCAGCCACGTCGTGTGATACAACATGTATTGCCTGAGTCTCCGAGCTGCCCAAACCAAAGCACAACAGAATTTTTCGATTGATGAATACCTTGCTTCGTATTCTATAAACTTTTTGCTAAGGTAGTATATCGCTTTTTCCTTCTTTCCCGACTCGTCATGTTGCCCGAGTACACAACCCATTGAGTTTTCGAACACCGTTAAATACAAAATCAAAGGTCTTCCTGGAGTTGGTGGCACTAGCACTGGAGGACTAGACAAATATTGTTTTATTTTGTCAAAGGCCTCCTGGCATTCTTCGTCCCATGCCCCAGGGTTGTGTTTTCGAAGGAGTCGAAAGATTGGGTCACACTGATTGGTGAGTTGAGCAATGAATCGGGCAATGTAGTTTAGCCTTCCCAAGAATCCTCTGACCTCTTTCTGTGTACGCGGAGGTGGTAATTCTTGAATGGCTTTTATCTTTTCTGGATCCACCTCGATGCCTCTTTCACTGACGATGAAGCCTAGCAACTTTCCCGAGGTAACCCCGAATGTACATTTAACTGGATTAAGCCTTAGCTGAAACTTTCTTAGTCTTTCAAATAACTTTTTGAGGTTCACAATATGTTCCTCTTCTCCTCGGGATTTAGCAATCATGTCGTCAACATAGACTTCTATCTCTTTATGCATCATATCGTGAAATAATGTCACCATGGCCCTCTGATACGTGGCCCCGGCATTCTTGAGCCCGAATGGCATCACCTTGTAACAGAACGTTCCCCACATCGTTATAAAGGTGGTTTTCTCCATATCCTCGGGAGCCATTTTGATCTGATTATACCCCGAAAATCCATCCATGAAAGAAAATAATGAATGCTTCACCGTATTGTCCACCAATGTGTCGATATGTGGTAAGGGAAAATTATCCTTAGGACTTGCGCGGTTCAGGTCACGATAATCCACGCACATTCGCACTTTACCATCCTTCTTTGGCACTGGGACAATATTAGCCACCCATTCTGGATATCTGGAAGCTTGTAGGAAGCCTGCATTAAATTGCCTCTTGACTTCCTCTTTTATCTTCAGCAGCATTTCGGGCCTCATCCGCCTTAATTTTTGTTGGATGGGTTTACATTCGGGTCTCAGCGGGAGCTTATGAACCATTATGTCCCCGTCCAATCCCGGCATATCCTGATAGGACCATGCAAACACGTCTTTGTACTCATGAAGCAAATCAATCAAATGATGCCTGGTGTCCTCTGAGAGTGAGGTCCCAATCTTCACTTCTTGCCTATTTTCATTAGTGCCCAAGTTTATTGTTTCAACAGATTCTTGATGAGGTAGAATCTGTTTGTCCTCTTGTTCCACCAACCTTAGCAAGTCAGGAGACGAGACATAGTCTTCGGCATTTCCCTCATCCTCGAATTCTCCTAAACAAACGGTCCTTTCAAAATCGCTTTCAAGATTGGTAACGGGTTCGTTCATGTCATTGGCATCTGAACACCTGAAAATTGAATGGGAAAGAGAATGCTATAGAGGGACATCCAAGTTTTGGCAATAACAAACAAAACATTATGGCATGGTATGAGGTAAGTGCAAGAACAGGCCATGAAATGAAAGAATAATTATGGAGTAGATGCAAATGCAAAAGGTTATGACAAAATGCTTCTTCATTAATATTCATTTAATAGATCAAGAGCAAATGCAAGCTCTTACAAAAGAATTCTATTATATCTAAGGACACAATAGAGGGTTAACGTTGAGCATTACTCTGAAGACTTAAAAACTACAAGAAGATCTTCAGCGGTTCAATTGTTCAATTTGAAACCATGAGGGCAAGGGCGTATTCTCGAGACGTCTTTGCCTGTAGCAATATCAACTCCTTTGTCAATAACATTTATGCTGACATTTCGAAAACCCTTTTCGATTGATAGCAACATGTTTCGCGAGCTATTTTGTCCAGGGTATATCTTTCCCGCAGACGTAAATGTTCTTGACAAAGGAGGATACTCGATGGGCTCCCATTCTGGTTCTCGACCCAAGGTTCTTGCGATCCTTCTTTCTTGGTCCTTCTTCCATTGTTTCTTTAAGTGACACGCCTTCGGTTGGAATCCCAGACCAAACCTAGCCTTGTGAGGGACCGGCTTCAGGGCCCTGACTATTCCTTGCTGAAATTTCCCCAAACCTCTTCTCGCTCTGGCTCCTCTTCCTACCGTCAACTTAATCCCCATCTTTGTGTTTCTTGATAACTTGGGTACGGGGATCCTATTTCCCTCCGCGACAAATGTAGCGTTGACAAACTCTAGGGATCGGAAAGAGCACTCTAATGCATCTTGGCTAACTTCGACATAGGGAGTGTCAGCAGAGACGGATGCGACGATATCTTCTTCGCCTTCGATTGTAACCAGACAACCGTCCATGATAAGCTTCATTTTTTGGTGTAGTGACGATGGGACAGCTCCTACGGAATGGATCCAGGGTCTTCCTAACAGGCAGTTATATGACGGTGTGATGTCCATGACCTGGAACTCGACGTCGTATACGTAAGGGCCTACTTCCAAAGGGATCTCAATCTTTCCCATAACATCCCGCCTTGTTCCATCAAAGGCCCTTACCGTAGAATGACAGGGCCTTAGATAGGACAAGTCCATTGGAATTCTGGAGAGTGTAGCCAATGGCATGACATTGAGGGCTGATCCATTATCAATGAGCACATTAGGTACGATGTAACCCTTGCAGCGGGTTGTAATATGCAGCGCTTTCACCAAGCCCCTACCACCGGGCGGTATTTCATCATCACTAAAAGAGATGAAATTGACCGCATTCAAATTGTTTACCCATCGGTCAAGCTTCTCTACGGATATGTTGTTTGCTACGTAAGCTTGGTTTAATACTTTCAACAATGCGTTCCGGTGTGGCTCTGAATTTAGTAGTAGGGATAGTACTGAAATTTTTGCCGGCTGCTTGCTTAGTTGTTCCACTACGTTGTACTCGCTGTGCTTAATAAACTTCAGAAATTCTTGCGCCTCCTCTTCATCCACGGCCTTCTTAATCCCTGGTTCAGGCAAAATTTCATGTTCATCTTCTATTTCGTGCATTGGCGCTTTCCCCCTTTGTTTCGAATCACTGGCTTTCTTTGTTGGCTCTATCTCTTTAGAATGGCATCTCCCACTGCGGGTAAAATGACCCGCTTCTCCGACATTTCTGGTTGGGACCTCCGCCTTCCCTCCCTCTGGCGTAACAATGTTAATATCGTATTTCCACGGCACAGCTTTATCATCCTTATAGGGAAAAGGAGATGGAATCTCGATTATCATTTTTAGTTTCACGAGCTCTTTCTTGGCATCATAGTAGATTACCAATGGTCGGTTAGCGCTGTATGGGCAACCTGATGATCGATTGTCGGAGGCGCACACTTCTCCTTCATCCGACTTTTCCCCTTTTTTGAAGATCTCAATCTTTTTACTATCCATCATATCTTGGAGTACTTCCCTAAATTCTTCGCAAGACTGGATATCGTGCTCTTTATTACCATGGAAACTACAAAGATCATGCCCACTTTCTTCAAATACTCCGCTAGGATAACAGAGTAACCCATTTTCGGCTAGTATCTCTCAGATTTTCTGCAGAGGTACTTTTATTTCAGAAACCCATTTCCTAACCTGCTGTTTATTTTCTTCTTCAACTACACTCACATTCCCTTCAGCGTGATTTGGGAATGGGTTCCCGGTTGCACCGCCTGAACCATCAAATCTCAAGATACCCGCATCAATGAGTCCTTGAACTCTTCTTTTGAAGGCGAGGCAATTTTCCGTAGAATGACCCTGATTCCCAGCATGATAAGCGCAGCTGGCGTTAGGATCGTACCATTTTGGGTACGGAGGCTTCAAGGGTGCCATGTAATGTGGAGATATTAACTGTTTTTCCAAGAGTTTTTGATATAGTTCTCCGTACGGCACGGGGACAGGGGTGAATTGTTGTCTTTCCGGATTGGGTCTCGCAGGCCTTGGTTCGTTTTTAGGTTGGGTTTGAACGGGTGTTGCATTTTGTGGGAAAGTGGTGGCCGGTCTTGGGTTATTTGTGGCATAAACGGGGTAAGAAGGGTATGGAGGTGGTACTTGATAATAAGGGGTCTGAGGCGGATAGTAGAAATTTGGGGGTGGGTAGTTTCATGGTCGAGGTTGGCTCGGATACGGGTTGGAGGCATAACGGCTTCCTACTCCTACCATGTGGGTCTCTGGGTCTTTTTTCTTTATGGGCATTGTTCTTCTGGAATTTCTTGCCCCTCCATTCTACCACTTTTGACAGCATTCTCAATAAGTTCGCCAGATATGACAATATCTGCAAAGTCTTTTGTGGCACTTCCCACCAGTTTATCATAAAATGGTGTTTTCAAGGTATTTATGAAGAGGACAGTTATCTCAGTTTTTGTCAATGGAGGTTCTACTTGAGCCGAGATGTCTCTCCATCTTTGTGCGTATTGTCGGAACGTTTCCGACGGTTTCTTTTCCATCATCTGTAGCGTCATACGATCAGGTACCATGTCCGACACGTGCTTATACTGCTCACAAAATGTTGACGCTAGATCCTTCCATGTTCGGATCTTCTCTCTGCTAAGCTGATTATACCAGCGAAGAGCTGATCCAACAAGGCTGTCTTGGAAACAATGTATAAGCAGTTTATCTTCATTTACATATCCGGTCATTTTTCGACAATACATGACCAAGTGTGCCTTTGGACACCTTGTCCCATCATACTTCTCGAAATCAGGTGTTTTAAACTTCGGCGGTAAAACCAAACCAGGTACTAAACTAAGCTCCTTAGCACCTAGCGCAGAGAAGACCTCAGTGCCCTCTATCGCTTTTAGTTTTCTTCTAGACTTTTGTACTTTTCTTGGACCTCATGATCTTCCACTCTCAACCTAGCAATTTCCGCCGGATCATCTAGATCTGGGACAGGCGGGTTGGTAGGAGCAGACACAAATATCCCCTGTCCTAGATGTGTGGCCGGCACAGGTCGTTGTTCTAAGCCAGCGGATTCCCCTTGAGTTTGTACTCTTTGTGTCATATGAGGTGGAGTGAATCCCGGTGGGTAAAGTGGATCTTGATCAAGGTTAACAACCTCAGGATTCTGCACGGGCCCCTTCCCTTTTACCAGGGCTGACATCATTTCCATCATTTTAGCCATCTGCTCTCTTTGTTCCAGTGACTCCTCCCGGGACCTCACCATCAAATCCCTTGTTTCTTGCTGTGATTTGGCCAGTTGCTCTTGCAATTCCCGTTGAACTCTTTCCATTCTCTCGATTCTTTCATTAAACTCTGCCTCCATTACTCTAGTTTGTCGTCTCGTTCTATACGAATGTCGTGATTCCAGCCTTGTATTGTTGCAACTGCGAATTGTACGATTCTAACCTTAGTGAACGATCACGGGATATGTGTATGCAATGAATGGATGCATGAATGCTATATGAATGTTAGTCATGAATGCATATGTTGATTTCAAGATAGCCCCTATCTAGGCATTTCATTCATTCAAAAGAGTTCGTTACAAAATATTTTGCCATCTTATTTGGCTATTACACGAACTTTCTAGCTATATCACTATATTTCTTTACTCGCTCTAGGAATTCTGATATGCCCGATCGTTGACTTAGTGGGAATCGACAACTGAGATCTTCTGCTTCATCTGATAATTGGACCATGTATATTGCCACTCCACGGATTTCATTAATCAAGAAGCCAAGTTGCATTTCCCTTTCCTGGAGGTCCGTTTTGTAAGCGTGGATATCTCTATCGTATTGATCATTTTTTTCCTCCAAAGCCTTTAAGAGAGTGTCCAATTGTTGTTGGCGAGCTTGCATCACGTCTTCCAAATCTCTTATTCTTTCTCTTAACCCCTGACATTCAGATCGGCTAGTCATCAGTTCATTGGACGCAGTCTCACATTCAGCATTTTTCTTTCTCAATTCTATCATGGCCCGAGCAGTCTTTTCCTCCTCTTTCTTCGCCTTCCCTTTCCAAAATTCCATTCCGCCTTTTACGTTGCTCAATTCTTCCTTCCATTCTTCAGGTGACTTGCCTAGTCCGCTATTCTTGATAGTGGCTCTTAGCTTCTTATTTTCCAAGTGAAGGTCTCTTAAGTCGTTCCTCACGATTTCGACCTCTTTTTGTACTTTTTCAGTCCTGGATCTTTCAATTTGAACGTCCATCTTTAATTGGTAATTTTCTTCTTGAAGGACGCTGAGATCCCGCAACATCTTGGATTTCTCGCGTTCAAATTCTCCTTTAGCTATTTCAAGCTCGGATGGTGCTTCCTCTACGAAAGGGTTCTGAGCAGCATGACTTGTCGACGATATTTGCTGGCTTTTCACCCGTTGCTTTCTCCACACATCATAGTCTTGGGTAAGAGTATCGGCATACAACGCCAACTCCATCAGATAAATTCTTTTCCAAGACTTAGCGGTGTCTCGAACTTTCTTCATGTAGCCCTCGCCCGCGAAAGGGAATTCGGATTGCGCCAAACCTCCGGTGGCAGGTATGAATTGTCGCGAAGAAAACTGTCTTTGGACCAATAGCGGGGCGTATCCGACTCCTCCCCACAGACCTAGCAGTGGTACCCAATCCTGACTCCCGACCTTATATAATAAGACTGACGGGCGTATCCAGGGCGCCCTCCACGTCACATCTTTAGCGCGGAGGTTCTGAAAAACCGAAACCCAATGTTGTTCCGTAATTTCCTTAGGCCATTCCCTCTTACAATAGGCTTCTAAAGGGGAAAACATTTTTGAAAACATGTGATACGGCGTGCGTTCCTCTTTCCAAAAGTGACTCATGATCCAAACGTTAAGCAATTGCGCACATCCAATAAATCGTCCTTCCCCTTTCTTCCGACAACTATTCAAGGACCTGAAAGTTTCGGCTAGGATTGTCGGGACAGGGTTGACTCCTTGTTTTAACCTCTCGAAGAAATCTACCACCGCGACTTCAATGTGCCCGAGGACTTTCGGAAAAACAACCAAACCGTAAATGGCCAAAGCGAATAGACTTACCCTCTTCAACGTGTCAGGATGGCTTAAAACCAAATCTCGTATGGAGGACCACGGAATACAAATAGTTTCATTCTTCTTCTTTATTTGTTTCTCGGCCCATGTGTCGGTCATATCCGTCAATCTCATTATTTTCTTTTTGAAGGTCATCGGTTTAGGTTCTTTTACATAGATCTTGTAGGGCTGCACATTATTAATGCGAAGTAAGGCTGCATATTCCTCGATAGTGGGGGTCATATCTTCCCCATTGAAAATGAAACATTGATAGGCGGGATCCCAAAATTTGACCAAAGCTTGTATTAACTGCTCGTCTACCCTGACAGCGACTAGGTTAGCTATGTCACTATACCTCTCAATGAAGATTCCCCTAGTATCCGAATCCCATTGATTCCAAATCTGGACTAAATCTTCGAGATTATTTTGACGGACATTCACCATTACGTGCCCCGGTAAATCGGTAACACATCCTTCCGTTAAGCTATCCCCTCTTTCTCTTTGGGTTTTCAAGGACCAATCTCGAACCGTGACATTCCTCTCGGTTGTTTGTGTAATCGACTCCTCCATTAGAAACCCGTTTTTTTGGCAACTGATCTCTAGTCAACACCTTCCTAATGTGATGCCTAGAATGCATGATGACAAATAAGACAACAACAAATCATGGTTAGTAACATAAGTAAAAAAAGGAAAACGAAAAATTTGACAGATTAAGCTATCCGAAAACCCGATTCCCTTGCATAGAAAGTAAAAAAAGAAAAGGTAAGAGACGTTTCTCCCGTGTACTTATTTTGGTAACCTGCTAAACGGACAGAGGTTTGGCGTGGCTCTAGTTGGGTAGCTCGTACGTTTCACTATATGCGGTTTTGGTTCTAAATAGGTACTCGAATTGTCCGTACTGTCATCTACTAAGATTAGTACGAAACCTCGGTCATAGCCCGTCATAGGCTCACGAGTTCAATTCGAGGGATTACATTTACTTATGCCTATGCGGAGGGACAAGTTAACTCACGAAAGCATAAGTCATATGTAACCCGAAAGTATCCACTAGCCTGTGCGGAGGGACGAGTTAACTCACGAAGGCATAGCGTTTACTTTCACTTAAATGGACAGAGCCCAGATATGGCGCTCATGTTATGCAGAATGCACGTGAATGGTGTGTGGCGAGAAACTCACCGACCTTACGCTTATTTAAAACTAAACTAGAATTGTAAAACTTAGAGCTTAAAAAATAATAAAACAAATTAGCACAATATTTACAAAGATGCGTATGCATGATTTTTTTTTTTTAAAAATGAAATTTTCGGATTATGGCTAAATATCAAATTGAACAAGGAATTTTGAAAATTTTGACAACACATGTCTATTTCTAGACTCGACTCTCAAAAACTGCGTCCCCAGTGGAGTCGCCAGCTGTAGCGACGTAAAATTTGCTTCGGTCGCTAATTATGGCGATTTGTTAGAAACTTTGAAAAATATCAAATTTTGATTTTATTATAAGAGGAGTTGCCACCGATCTCTTTTCTAGATGTGATCGGATACCTATAAAATTTATTTTAAAGAAAGAAAATCGGGCTTAGGTCTACGTTTGAAATCCAGAGAAAAATAGTAGGGTTCGGGAGTCGGTTACGCACGGGGAAGGTATTAGCACCCCCGCGACGCCCAAAATTGGTATCTTAATAAACACGTGTTGTCTTGATTTTCAAAAATACGAATTCAATTTAGATTTAATCGTGATATGTTCAAAATATGAAAATTTCAAGATTTTTTGATTTTTTAGAAGGATGTCGTTTTGAACGCAAGCCGACAATATTCACCCAACGTAGCGATGAAATTGACGATTTAACGTTAAATCGATACATTGCCTTAACTTTGAAATTGATAAAAAACATGGGAAATATTTTTAGCAAGAATCCAAAAATAGATAAATAAGCGATGCAAACAAAGATATAGTCAATAAAGAATGATAACATGGAAAAGTATTCAAAGGAAAATAAAAGCAAATAATGTTCCAATAATAAAATAACAAAGAATAATATATTTGGCAATAGTAATATGAAAAAATGTATTTGCGCATATACGCAAGTTAATAATAGGAGTAATAACAATAGTAATAACAAAACTAGCCATTTGAACGTCTAATAAAACAATAATATTAAAGATAAGGTAATAGGTAGTAATAGTGAAAATAAATATAACAGCAAATACAATAATATAAAAATACAGATAAAAAAACATACGCATATAATATGGTATTCAAACATGTATACATAATATGTATATAAATCAGGAGTGATAGTATAGAAAATATATACGTAATAGTTGAAATGAAAATACATAATAGTTATTTAAAAAACATAAGAAAATATAAAAAATATACATGAGATAGAAATGTATGAACAATATTCAAAGTATATACCAAAATATATATAAGAACACGATATCAAGGATATACGTATACCTAAGATAATATATACAAAAGAAGATACGTACATAAATATAGATATTAGAAACAATAATAATTCTAAGAATAATGATACTACATGAATATGTACATAATATAGTTAATATTAAAATATATATATGATGTGTAGGTAAAAAGGTAATACTAAAAGTATACATAATATATATTAGAGATAACATATAATACATAAACATTGATAATACCACATAAATATACACATTAAAAACATAATAATATATCACAACAGCCTACGTACATAATTTATTAGAAACAATAAAAAAAAGACCTATTAATGCAATATATAGACACGTACATATATACGTATAAATAATAATGATGTCAAAATATGCAATAGAAATACATATCTTAAAACAACTATTAAAGGTAATATATAAATATATTGATTGAAATTAAAATTAATACTAAACAGTAGCAAAACTAATAGCATGATAAATACAATAATAATTAATAACATTTAAAATTAGAATAAAAAGGGTAAAAAGACAGTAGAGAAATCGGGTTAGAATAGAAAGGACTAAAACGAATTAAAACAAAATAAACGGGGCAAATCTAAGCAACACAAATATGAACAGGGCCTAAAATGGGACCTTCGCAAATGAGCAGGGGTTAACTAAGAAATACTCCCCGATCCCCACGCACAAGATTTAACCTTGGTCTCAAATGCAACAAAAATTAACCAATGGGGGCAGATTTTAAATAATAGAAAAGCAAAATTGAACTAAATAGAATTAACAGGAAATGCGGGAGGACTCAAACGGCAAATTGCCCATTAGAGCCACAAACACGCGGACCCCTCTTAACCGGGTCGGGTCGCGTGCGGGTGCCCTATACCAAGCGACGCCGTTTCACGCGATTGGGTAAAACCCTGCTCTTTTCTTGTTGCAACCGTTCACCCTCCTTTTTGTTTCAAAACAGCAGCCATTATTTGGATTAAACAAAAAAACCTAAATAGTTCTCACTCTCTTCTCCTCACATTCAGCCGAAAGGGTTCCTTGGGTTCCCTTTGCCACCATCGTGTCTGATGGTCGGCGAACCATAAGGATGGGCATTTGGTCCCATCTGTAACACCCTTTGAAAGTCGCATCACCGAAGCTCAGATCTGTCGAAGGGAAGAAGCCCTTGGCTTCCTTTCGGGACCCGACTTCAGCAGTGAGGAGGAGAATCGACGGCGGGAAGGTAATCTACTTTCCTTTCCCCTCTTTATTTTCGTTTTTTTTAATAAGAAATTTTAAAAGCACAATCGATAAAAGCGGTAAATTGAAACAACCAAAAAGAATATCACCTCAAAGATTCAATCCTTTTATTTCTGTTCTTTCCAAATCGGGCAGGGAGCTTTTGTGATCCTCTTATTCTTTTTCTTTTTTTTTTTTCTGATTACACTGTTATTTGGATCTGAAAAATCTCCTCCTCTTATTACATGCTTCCCTTCGGCTTTATAGCCGATTTGATTTATTTATCTAGACTCCCTTTTGCTAGCTGTCTTGCTCTCTATCACTGTTCGCTGCTTTCGTTGTTACTTTCGGTCTTGTCGCTGTTCTCTGCCTTGTTTATTTTTGCAGGTGCCGAGCGATGGGACGTGATATGGGGCCGAAGCTAAAGTGGCGGTGGAGTTGGTGGCCGAGGTAGGCCTATGGAGTCTAGCATGCGGCGCTTGGAGACTGCTAGGGCTAGGGGTTTCGAATATCTGCTGTTAGGTTTAGGTT
The DNA here is from genome assembly GCA_020496765.1 of Gossypium stocksii. Taxonomy (NCBI): domain Eukaryota; kingdom Viridiplantae; phylum Streptophyta; class Magnoliopsida; order Malvales; family Malvaceae; genus Gossypium; species Gossypium stocksii. Next base: position 15,544,247 of record CM035625.1, on the reverse strand, counting down.
TTGGGATAGGGGTTGTTTTGGGTCGGGTGAGTTGTATTTGGGTTTTGATGTTGGGCCGCTGTTGGGTTGTAATGGGTTTGGGCTTTGGTTTTGTTTTGTAATTTTGAACTTTGGAATTGTAATATGGACTTTTATATATTTTTTGTTTTTTTGGTTTTGGTTTATTTGGTTTAAAAAAAGTTTAGTGGTTTGGGTCTGATTTATTGGGCCTTTGGGTCTGTTATGGTGTAACCGGTCAAAATTGGCCTATGACACATAGAATAGAAAATAAGGAGTTAAAACACATATGCATGTATTACCTAGGAAATGCATCCACCAAGTCCCATGCCTTCAAAGAACTAATGAAAGGTGAGTGTAGCCACCAAATGTTTTAGTCTTTGGACTTTCAGAAGCACCCAATGATATCCTTATGATCATAGAGAGTGTGCCACTATTTCCAATTCCAATACCTTAAAAAAAAAATCATATATATGGATTTCTTATTATAATTTCTAACTCATATTAAAATTGAGTCCGCTACAAAAACAAAAAGATATTGAGAAAAAAAAAAAACAAAACAAAATCACAATATATATCTTCAGAAAACAACAATATATATGATTCATAAAACAAAATTGTGTCTAAGAAGTTGAGCTGAATGTGAACGCTCTAGCATAGAAACAAAACCATGAGCATAGCCTATGTTCATGAGTAGCATGAGTATGAACAAGGAGATCATTTTCATTTTCCCCTATTTTCTCTTCATCAACATAGTTGCTCTCATAGGTTTTGTGAAGGTGGGACTTGGTATGAGATATAGCAAACACATCAACTATCAATGTACCAATCTCGGTAGTCATAGCCAATATAGTCCGACAAACGAAAACTTATCCCAAGGATCTTCACTAAGGTAAGGAGGTGTTAAGTTTTCAATGGCATCAGGCAGAACATGGATGAAGTCAACCAACAATATCACACCATCGGCAAAAGCTTTGATGATGAAAGAAAATGGGTTTTTTAGGGAAAGCCTTGGGAGATCTATCAATGGGTTTGATGTCCGAGAAAGTCACTGGTGGTGGTGGAATTGGTGGCTGCTAAGTTTGTTGGAAGGGAAATAGGATGAAAAGAAGAGAAGAAGAAAGGGGAAAGAGGGAAAAATAAGGAAAAAAAAAAAAAAACAAATATTTTAATATTAAAAAAATATTTTTTCAAACACATGGCACAATTAATGTGCCAGGTTAGACACACATTACCAAATAACGGTACTAAACAGTTAAATGATATTTTTATAATAATGTGATAATTATAAAATTAGGTGGTAAAAATTAAAATTTAATCAAAGTTTAGTGATTTTAAAATAGCAAAATAAAATTCAAATTTTAATTTAAAAATCGCATTGGTAAAGTGATAAGATTTTCTATAACCTGAATTCATCAAAATTGACATTGAATCTTAAAATGCTCAAGGAAAATTAAGTCATAGGTAGATTCAGATGGTTGAAGAGGAGTATATATTTATATTTATATTAAAAAATATATGGAGTAATGAAAATAGATATAAACTCAAGACGAATTCAAATAATATGGATCATAACATTAGAAAAGATGCACAAAGCTAACTTGCATTGGAAGTGCAATAATGGAGAAAGGTTTTCAAAGGAATAATATTATACAGCGCGGCCTCTATTAATGGCTCTTGATGCCATAGCTCTCAAATTGGCTCTAGCTAAAGCAAGAGGGATCCTCGTTTGCTCATTACCTTCATGTCCACTGCTTCCTCTAAAAGCCTCCATGAATTCTTCTCTTTGCAGCCTTAAAGCTAATGCCGCATCTTCATCTTGGCTTGGTGTCCCTCTCCTCCTCCCGGTACGTACTAACCGCGAAAGATCATTGCCTCGTTGCAGCCTTGCTGATGCTGCATTGTTATCTTGGTTCGGGTCCCCTCGCCTTCTCGTCATGTTGGTATCCGTGTTTACTAGTCGCGAAAGATCCTCCCTCTGCAGCCTTGCTGCCAATGCTTGGTTTTCATGGTTTTCAACTCGAGTTCGAGTTCGAGTTCGAGTCGTTCGGGTGCTTCGAGTTCCGCTTTGTGGACTTTGACACTCAAAGGCTTCCTTGCTATTCAAGGCATCAGCAGCAATAGCCTTCCTTGTTTCAACCTCTTTGGGAAACAAAAGCTGTATTGTATTCCAAAGAACTGTGTTCACAGTGCAAGATCTTCCATTGCTGCAAATAAGGGGAAAAGAAAGTTCATTACAATGATCTATACCATTAATGAGGAGCGGAAGGAGTGGCGACTGGAGCTGGTTTTTACCCTATTAGCTGCCGGCACTTTGGGCATCTTTTCCCACATTTATCTGCAGCTGATCTCAAACATTTCTTACAGAAACTACAATCAAATAGAAAAGAGGTTTCACTTTCATTAAAATGACAAAATCAATATAAAAAAACACAGATTTTGTCTGGTTTTGTTGTATTAAAACATTGGGTTTTTTTTTTTTTACCTATGTCCACAAGGAGTTGTGCTTGGTTCAAAACAGATATCCAAACAAATCTATGAAACCAAGCAAATAACATTGTTATTAATAGAAGATAAATGAAAGTTAACAAATATAGACAAAATCTAAAGATTCTTACTGCACATGAAAGCTCTTCTCTAAGTTTATCCATACAATGAAGAGCTGGCTCATTTGCTTTTGAATTCTTCTCATCCTCCACGACAATTCTTTGTTCCATTGATTCTTTCTCACCCTCTAGGCAACGTCAACTTTTATTCAAGTTCTTGTATTTTATAAATAAAAAGAAAAGAAAGGTTCCAAAAATAATCACCTTCTTTTGGAACCTCTTGTTCTTCATCGAGATTTAATGGAGTTCTCTGAGCCCTACGTTTCCTGAATTAAAAAAAAAAAAAAGAATAAAAAACCCATGAACATATAAATAAATCAATAATCAAATAAATAAAGGAACAATGAAAACAATTCTGGGATTTATTTAGTTTACCTTCTTGAACTGGTGCATGGCGGTGTGTTGAATATCGAATCGGAACGTTTCTTTTGTTTAGATTGTTGGCGGTCTGGGGTGTCTTCGACGACGAGACTAGCTATGATGAGGGCTTCTTCGTCCCATCCAGCCATGGCTGCCACGGATTTGAATCTGGGACTAAACAAGTTATCGACATTTTGGCTAGTCTCAGCTTTGTTTGGCTGCTGGGAATCTTCTGGGGCTTGTTTCGCTTCTTCTCTCACCATTTTCTTTTTCTTGGGGAGGAAAAAAAGAAAATGAATGGAAATTCGCTTCCCTTACGGAGGTAATGATACTATTTCCTAACGGTCGAAGTTTTTGAATTTGGTTCCTGAGCTGTTGGCTTTTGCAACGGCTATAATTTTTAACCCCAAAAAATATATAAAGTGGGTTAATTGCAAAGACATCCCTAAATTATGACTCAAAGTTTAAATTAGCCCTATAATTTTAATATATTTTATTTGAATTCTTAAAGTATTTCTACTTCATCAATTAACTCATTCTATCAATTTAGTCATTAGCTGAAGAGTTAAATGCTGCTTCGAATTTGACATGACTTTTTTTATTTGTGACATAAAGCATATTTAAATATAGAGAAAAGTATTCAAACCCTTCATGTTAATTAAAAATTTCACTTACCCTAATGAGTAATAAGGTTTAGTTATTAAATGAATTTTAAATAAAACAACTTTACTTTTTATTAATTATTTATTATTCTATTATTTTTTATTATTTTCAATTTTTATATTTTTCAATTGAAATAATAAAAATATAATTATTTATAAAATTATTTCAATTATTATTAAATTAAATTATAAATGACATCATATTAAAATATATGTAATTTTTTTTAAGTCACAATACAATTACAACAAATAAATTTGAATAATATAACTATAATTAATTATTATAAAGCATGATCATATTGATAATTATAAAATATTAAAATCTAAACTTGAATAAATCCAAACAACACCCAGAAATAACAGATATAAACTGAAATAAATATAAACTCAAAACTCGGGTTTTTTACATAAATAATACAAAAAAACTAAAAAAGTACCAAAATGGTACAGCCAAAAAATTATTTACCAAAATAATACAAAAGGGTGGTGCCGCCTCTGCCACTGGCACCATTGGTGCTGCCTCTGCCACTGGCACCTTTGGTGCCGCCTGTGGCACCCCCTTGTTCAGCAAATTTTATTTTTTTTTTCAGCAATTTCTTTGAGGGACCTATTATGCAATTTTTGCAGTTTTGAGAAAAAGAAAGGAAAGGTCTGCATGTTTAAACTTTAAAATTGAATAATTGCTTTCTAAAATTATAAATATTATAATTTATAATATTATAAATATTATGATATACATTTTTGGACTCTTCAAATTTCATATATTATAGATTTAATAGTTATTATTATATTACTAAGAGTAATTGATATTATATTATTAATAATATATATTTATATATTTAAATTAAATATTAAAAATAATTTAGATATTTAAAATTTATATGTCATATATCATTATATTAAATTATTTAAATTAATTTTTTTACTGTCCATCATTATGTCTAAAATAGATATTTTAACTTTCAACCGTAATTTTACGAAAATAATATTAAACACTTCAAATCAATATATCATGCTTTTTTATAACACTATTTCAAAATGATAAGTATCATTTTTTTTTCTTTTATGATTTAAAGCTTTATTTGTTTTTAACGTTGAATGTCTTAAACTACAACTATTATTATATTTTTTTCTTGCAGAGATGAAGTCCAAAAATTTTATGTAGTGGGATTGAGATAAATTTATAAAATATAGGAATGGTGTAAAGCTAAAAATTTTATAATAAATTTCTTAAAATTATTTATTAAATTTTATGAGGATTAAAATATTATTTTACTACAAAATTAAAAAGGTTTCAATTGAATTATTATTTTTGGGAGGGAATAAAATTGAAAATTTTCTAATTATCCAGAGAAGAGGAGCAAAGACTCAATCTGCCACTTTGTCCCTATTCTCATGTTTACGTAACACATTATAATTTTTGTAATATAAATATATATTATTAATAATATAATATCAATTACTCTTAGTAATGTAATAATAACTATTAAATCTATGCATATATGAAATTTGAAGAGTCCAAAAATGTATATCATAATGTTTATAATTTTCGAATATGTGCCCTAAGAGTGAATTATTATCAATTGTGTAAAGTAAAGCTATTTAAAAAATATAAACCAATTCACATCTTGTGTTGATGTAAATTTGATGAGAATAATCTATTAAATAAAAAATATATATTTAATTTAATCAACAAGTTTTTAAATTTTATGAGTAAAAACCATAAGTAAATGGCTTATTTAACTACAAAAATAGATTAATAGTTTGTTTAAACACAATATAGTGAGTTGAAGGGGAATAAAAAGAAAATAATAAATAGGGAGGGCTTAGAAAGCAATTATTCAATTTTAAAGTTTAAACAGGCAGACCTTTCCTTCCTTTTTCTCAAAACTGAAAAAATTCATAATAGGTCCCTCAAAGAAATTCCTGAAAAAAAAAACAAAATTTGCTGAACAAGGGGGTGCCACAGGTGGCACCAAAGGTGCCAGTGGCAGAGGCGGCACCAATGGTGCCAGTGGCAGAGGCGGCACCACCCTTTTGTATTATTTTGGTAAATAATTTTTTGGCTGTACCATTTTGGTACTTTTTTTAGTTTTTTTGTATTATTTATGTAAAAAACCCTCAAAACTCATACATGGTTTATATAAAATGAGACTCGACTTGTAATTTTAAAGTTCTCTAGAACAGAAGCTCTTATTTATTTATTTATTTAAATGTTATCAATTTAATTTTGCCTTCCCTCATACTTTTTTTTTAAATAATTATTTAAACCAATACATGTTAGCTATTTAATTTTAATTTAATTGTATTAACTTTGAGATTATTCTTTTTCTTTTTATATTTTAATTTATTTATTTTTAATTCACACCTTCTAAATAGTAACTAATTAAATTTACATACAAACGATTTAATGAATTCATTTCAATGTTAATATATACTTGAATTAAATACAAATTCAAAATGTTTAATTTTAATTGAAATCAAATATATATTTTTATGAAAAATAGAAATATATTTAATTTTATATCATTTCAATATATAATTAAATTTTATTATTTAATTAAAATTAAAAAATAAACTAATTAGAAAATATATAAATAAATAACAACAAAGGTATAATTATCTTTTTCATTTAAATTTTGCTTAATAAATATATCCAATGGTCAAGTAAGTGGATATTTTTTAAAGTTAAGACCATAGAGGTTAAGTGTACTTTAAGAACTAAATTTCCCTCTTTTTAGCAAAAATATATATTTTTATCACATCATAAGGGCTTGGAAATGTATTTTCATCTAACCTTAAAAAAGTATAAATTGGTATTTTTCAAACTTTCAGGATAAGTGGTTTCAAGGATTTGAATACTTCTTTTGAGGGAAACTTTTTCTACATTGGGATATAAACATTTTTTATTTAAATTAGGCGTTGAATTTGAAATTTGTTCGCATTTAGCTTTGAAAATTTTTTTCTAAGTTATTAAAAACCCTCAAGCTTAACCACTAACTTGTTAAAATAAGACCTATTAATAAGAGAATAATTGTCAAAATCAATAAATAACTTGATCAAAAAAAGCTCAAACTTCAATATGAGAATAATTGTTTAATCCATGCCTCTATATAATAACAATTGCCAAGTTTAAAACTTAATTTGGATAAAAAAAATTACGAATCTCACCATGAAAAAATTTTCAAGTTCAAGCTTTGATTTAACCTTTTTGCTTAACCCATTGACCTAAATTAAAATTTGATACATACGATTTGAAATATTACTATATCAAATCTAAATAATCATTTAAAATCTAAATTGATAGGTAGATAAAAAAATAATTTAATTAATCCTATAGGATCTAACTAAAATCTTTTTTAAAAAAACTCCAACCAATTTCTACAAAGATTATCATCATAATATGTAATAGAAGTCTGTTACAGTAATCTATTCCTTCTCTTGCACTTTATTTGTATTTTTTTTCTTCTACAAACCAAGTTCCTGCTTTTTATTAGTTGTAGTCTGCCATGGCAAAAGAGAGTTTTCTGGGTTGGCAAAGTTTTGCAACACCCTATCTTTTAGCCCTGTGTCGGTGACCTCACAAAACCGACTCGACCAATCAACTGGTTCGACGGCTCTAGTCCCTAATCCAGGGGCTCGGTCCTTGGACCCTACGTTTTGCTCATCTTTCCAATCAGCCACGTACGTAGCCACTCTCCTATAGAACTTCTGTTTGAACACTTCCCATACTTGGTATTTGTAGTGGTTTACAACCATCATTCTTCTATCAACATCTATGAATCTAAAATCATCTCTCAAATGGAAATGATGTACAATATTGATTAATGTGGAATTCAATGCTTCTGGCTTCACTATACTCTTGTGCCTCTCCGGCACCACTAGCCGACATGTGTATCCGACCATCACGCCTTGTTTCGGTATCCACTTGAGCCCTGACGGTCCAAAACTGTAACATGAGACACGAATTTCGCCAATTGAAATGTTTCCAAAACTAGTTGTGGTTGAGGTTAAATTTGAGATCACATCATGTAAGAATAAGCCTGAAGGCAAGTGCAAAAACTCGTCTACATCGATGAACCCGATCCATTCACAAGAACCCTTGGCTCTCAAGGCGCAATGAGAGAAACCTCCTTCTTGGGTCTTGACCCATGGCCAAATGTGCCTCGAGATGTTGTAACCGGCGTTGAATAACGATTCGATGACTTGATCAGTGTCGTCGTCACTGTTGTTATCGTAAATGTACCAACGTTGTACCCCGATTAGGGCATGGTACATGACCCATTCCTTCAAAAACCTCGCTTGGTTACGTGCCATGGTGCAAATGCAGGTTTCGTGTGGTTTTCGGGTGGGCAACGCGTCACAACCAGAATCCGACAACAAACCCAATCGGGCTATGGAAGGTAATGTTCCTCCACCCTTGATCCTAACTGAAACCTTAACAGAGGTATTGAGTTTTTGTTGACTATTCAAAACAATTAAAGGCGTTCTGCACCGTACGATCTCTTGAGCTATTGATAAAACCTCTGATCTTAACACAAGTTTTAGCCTGCTAAAATCTTCGCCGTACACGCACTCAAATCTTGATGCGTTGGAGACTCTTTCTGGCCGTAGATTAAGCCCCTTGACAAAAATGACCGTCGTATTATCATTATCGACCAAAGCTTCGTACGCAAGCGACTCCCAGTGGTGCGTGGGACCAGCTGGAATGACCCCATTTGACTTTAAACCAACCGTTATAAGCAGTCCACGTGGGCCACTAGGACATCGTACGATCTGCTCACCTAGCTGCTCCGTATCAACACGAGCCGGCGACTGCTTAAGCCGCGGCACGGGTGAGGTGTTTTTAGCCGAGAGGTACACGCAGTCAAGTTCCTCTTTGGTAAATAAACGAGCCGACCGAGGGTATTTTAGGAAAAGTATAACTTGATCGGGGAGCAAAACGGTTTCACGAACCGAGAGTATCCGAGTTACCGGATGTTCACCAGACACGATGGCGTTTGCGGTTGGAGTTTTCCGTGCGAACTTCAACACAGGCTCGAATCTTTCTGTTTTTTTTTTAAATACATAATTCAAAAAATAATTAAAAAGAAGTAAGCTACTGATGAATAAAAAAAAAACAAAAGAAATAGCTAAGGAAATAGACAAAATTACCTCCAAAAAGAAAGCGAAAATTAGAGTAGGAGAAGCCATTGAAAAGAACGAAAGTGGAGACGATGAAAGCAGCGAACCAGAAAAATCTGCCCCAGGAATTGATGTAGTTCCGACTACGGAACCTCATTGATTTCCGTCCCTTTGGAAACCAATTGAGAACAACCAAAAACTCTCATTCATCTGAGTCGTTTTGGCTCGATTATCGCAGGTTTTTTAAATCCAAATTTTATTTTTGTTCGTTTGGATTTTCTTTCGAGTACTCGAAAACTAAAAAGAAAATTTAGGAGAAAATAAAAGAAATTAGAAAGAGCGAAAATTTAAGTGCTGCTATCAGAATCATGCTTTGATGTTTCGACCGTTCGTGTCGGTTTATATTCGGTCGTTACTTTTTCCTCCGTTTCCTCGGTGATGATCCTCTGTGTTTAGAGGTTCATCTTGTTTTTTCACCTCTTTGGCTGTTCTCCAATAAGATTCTGCCACGTCATCATTACCTCATGATGAAAAGGGTTTTTTATTTACTACTTTTAATCGTGGCCTTGTTGATTTTGGGATTAATTGTTTTTTTCAGTAACTTGGGAATAATCCAAACAGGTAAATTATTTCATTTAAAATATTAACCTTCAAAGGATTGAGATTTTTCTTATTTACGGTAATGTTGTAACTTTTAATGGACTTAATTATAAGTAATTTTTAGCTTTGATTTTATCACTCTATTAAATATATTATATTAATATATAAAACATTTTCTTGCTGAAAATATTTGATTTAGCTCCATGAATTTAGAAAGTATTATAAAATGAAATGAATTCAAACAAGTATAGTCAATACCTATTTTTTTAAAATAAATAATTCTTGTTCTCTTATCACTTATTTATTATTTTTACAATTTCATATCACTTCTGAGTTAATTTGAATAAAAAAAAAAAAAGACAAAGTTGTCTTGAAATTTATTTTAATTATTTTAAGGATAATTTATTGATTTGGGTAATCAAGTTTGAGAAATGTGTAGAGAAACGAAGATATTGAATTTAAGGCATATGGGTGGAAACTGGAATGGAATGATTATCAACGATGAACTGGCATACTGAATGAGGAAAAACTTCATCTAACTGCTAATCAACAGCCACGTGGATGATTTCGGAAAGCTTAGATATGCATAATGTAGCAAATTAGCTACCTTTCGTGTTGATTATGCAAACTCAAATGCCTCCATGATTGGAGTAAGGGGACCACTATTCTCAAAGTGAGACCCATGATCTCAGGACTTGCCACATCACCCATGAGTTAAGCTTGACAGGTTTGAGTCCTTGAAAATCAATCCTCTTAAAAAGTAGGAAAAGGGTGGAATGGAATTTTTCCTTTCCTTTTCAAAGAAATATATATTTATTTATTTACTTCGTTGAATTTACCATTATGATTTTTATTTTTTATTTTTTATATTATGTCTAAAATTATTTAAGACTTTCTCTAACCCTTAAATAAAAAGATAATACGTTTTAACACATTCAAATTACTCGTATGTTATTATTTCAATTTCATAAGTGATATGAGAGTTTAAAGGATTGGAATCGAGAAATGCATATTAAATGCACTTATAATGGTATTCAATTTTTGGAAATCGAATTTTCAAAAAATTAGTAAAGAGAAGATATTTAGATAAAAATCCTATTTCCTTTTTACCTGAAACCTTGGCAGAGATTTAAATTACAACATTTTCATAAAGATCCAATGAAAAAAAAAGAAATGTCAAAAAATTTATTTTTGTTTTTTAACAGTTTGGGGAATGAAAACTGAACTACCTTTCAATTCTCCTCGAAAACGATATTCATTTTTTAAATCTTTTTAAATAATTAAAAAAATTGAAAACAAAATTATTTATAACTTTAACAATTAAAAAAAAATTAAATTGTTTCAAAATACCAACGAATTAAAACTTAATACACTTTTCAAAATGATTAAACGTTAACATCCAAATGCTTCTTCATATTTCATTTTAAATGCTATCTGCTTCCTACTAAATTGGTCACATATTAAATTTTAATAGTAAAAGAATTTCAACATAAACTTTACTTTTTAAAATTCATTGAAGTAGTTTTAAAATATATTTTTATAAAATTTAATTAATTAAAATAATTAAAATTAAATATTAAAAAATTAAGCTAAAAAATGGGCTTTTTTACATACAAAATATCAAAAAAAATTAAATACTTAAATGGTATACCAATACCATTATTTACCAAAATGATATGTTTGTAACAATATAAAGAAGTGGAAGGAGAGAGGTGGGTGTTACCTATTTTTTTCTGACACAATGATTGACATGTCATTACAAAATAATGTGTTTTTAAATATATATATATATATATATATATATATTTAAGGAGAGAGATAGGCAATGCCAGTATTAAAAAAAATAGAAATATGGTTTAATAAAATAATAAATTTAATTTAAAAAAGTAATAATAAAATAATGTGTTGGGTGTTGGTAATTAATGAGGACTTGAATGCCATTGGGACGTGGTCCACGAGGGTGGAAGGCTAACCATTGGCGGCACTAGTGTTGGTAGAGGGCTGACTGTAGGCGGCACCACCAATTGATGTGACCATTCAGTCACAGGGCCCTAAGCCCAAATAAGATCTGCCTTTTTTTAATTTATGCATTCAAGTCCTAATGGTGGTCCATACATCGTGCCAATGGTGTGGGCCATTTGTTGGATGAACGTACTATGCCATACTTGGAGGCATCTGGATTCGAATCGGTGGCATTAGTCCGCATGATTGATTTGAAGTAAGACTTAATCTCCGTGTTGGTCGAGCGATGGCGCCCAAAGACCCACACTTTTCATTCGCTGTGTGGGGAATGCACCATCACTTTGGAAGAGGTTACACTGCAATTGAGGCTCCCTATCGACGGTTTTACGATCATGGGTTTTAGTTAATCGCCTCTACCAGGTTGGTGGTCATTTGACCATATCGAGTGCAGTCATCAGAACTTTGAGCCCATTGCCACGACTCCATGGTATCCAACCACTCTCAGAAAGGAGTATTCATTTTACCTTGCATGTCACCCTAAAGTCTAGTCATCCTTTGTCTAAAAAGGTGTGGCTCTAGCTTGTACGTTATGTATAAAATAAGAAAATACAAGTTACAATATGCAAAATTACTTTGTTGAGTTATTAAAAACATTTAGAATATATGTTGAAACTAAATTTTACGCATTTTCACAACTTGTCTCTACCAATCTACATTCTTGTTGTCTCAGTAGAAGTTAGATGCGATGTGCCAGATGCAGTAAACGGATCTCCACGGAACATTGGTACGCCTAATCGTGGCAATTATTCCCTTCACTTTATTGGATATGATGCAAATATTATCCTCTCTAACAACATATGTTTGCAAGTTCGTCAAGAAGAATTCTCATGATTCCATGTTCTCTATAATGCCCTAAATAATTTATTTCTACTTCTGTAAAATCTAACACAAATCTGTATTTGCTTTAGTGGTTAAGTGTTTTGGGTGTGTATGTGAGGTCTCAAGTTTAAGCCTTATCTTTGACAAAATTTGTTAATTTTTCTGATCTAAGCCTTACCTTTGAGGAGCGGGCTTATTTTAAATTATCTATAAATCCATATCATAATGAGCCTGCTGGTTCAAGTGGTAAGGAGTTAGTGTGCTAGAGGTCCCGTGTTCAAACCTTTATAATGGCATAAGTGCTAATTTTAATTCTGTTGATTTAAAGAGTTTTGGTTTAGCCGAAATTTTATGGGAGTTGAGAGTTAGTGGTTTAGTGGGACTTAGTGGTTAGGATAGATATTGTGTAATCTTTAATTTTTTATTTCTTTTTTCAAAATTCGGCTCTCTCTCCCTCCAAATTGTTGACGCCTTTTTCTTGTTCCTTTTTTGCTCTTTTTCGTCATTTTCTTTCTTTGCTTCAGCGAATCGAATCGGGAAACCTTCGTGCTATCGTTGATATTGTGATTCGCGGGCTCTTTATTCGACGGGTAGGTATTTTGTTCCTCTATAACTTCTTGTTTGGGTTAGCAATGTTTGAATGCATTGATAATTGGTGGTTTTTATGGTTAGGTGAAGGTTGTGGGTTAGAGAACTACATCTCTGCAGGTGGTGTAGTTAGAGGGGGTTTATCATCGATGGTAAGTCTATTTTTTTGAGTAGTTTTTATTGGCAATTTGTTAAATCTATCGCTAAATCATTGTGGGGTATTTTGGTTTTAGGTTTTAGAAGGCTCGGGAGTGGTTTCACTGCAAAATAGTACCAGGTGTATACCTAAATCGCAGAAAATGAGGCTTTGGCAAAAGTTGAAAAATTAGTCTATCGATGCCACACGGGCATGTGATCGCCCATGTAGATGGCCATGTGCAATGACACGGTTGTGTGATCGATGAAGGCATGGCCATGAGCTAGACACAACCGTGTGGTGGCCGGAATGTAGTCGTGTGAGCCACACGGGCTAGGCCAAGTTGGGCGTATAGGTTTTTGGGCCAGGCCGTGTAATCCACATGGGCAAGGCCAATTTGAGCGTGTGGGCCACATAGGTATATAGGCCCACACGGGCATGAGGGTCCAAAATTCTGGAATTTTTCCTAGGGTCGTAGGGGTCGTCCCTAACGAATGTGGGCAGTTCGTAAGGTCGGTAAGGGCTATCCAAATCCTATAAACTGTAGATCTGATATACTGTTCTATATGTGATAAGCATGTATGATTTGTTAATTTTGTTTATGTTATTAGTAACTGTATCTGCAATCTTTTTCTGTAGATAAGCATCATAGCATGTTTAATCTGTATGTCTGTATCTGATTATTCTGTATCTATTTTTGGGGTGGGTTGATATATATATATATATATACACACATATATATAAATGGAGGAAATATTCTGAAAGGCAACCTTCGCCTCTATTCTGGCAGCTAGACTGCACTTTATCTATTATGTTTCTTAATGGCACAATATGGTGTGTAGGGTTGGGTGGGTGTTTTTAACCCCACATGGTGTGTTGGAATGGTTGGAGATGGTGTGTAGAGGATGGGGGTAGGATTCTGTTATTTGTTCTGCATATCTGTATCTGATTCTGATTCTGAAATGGGCTTAGGCCCAATTTGAATCTGTTTG